>OY992770.1:20374568-21574568 GCA_963921325.1 Logfia minima
CCGACCTTGTGGACGGCGGATCGGGTCGTCGGAAATAGATTTTGCATCGGAATCAGGTTCAGGTTCGGGTTCGGGTACTCGCCGTCATCTTCAAGATTAATCGGGCAGTCGGGTCTTTCTTCCATGGGTCGTTGGTTGCCCATAACACCATCGGTAGTAAAAACTTCGGATAATCCTTTGACATGGTCCATTTGTTTTCGTAATGGAAGTTTCGTTATTGTTGTTGTTTGAATAGTTGAAGGACATTCTTCATAATACCCGCGTTCCCGCTCCTGCTTTCCCATATGTCTTCAAGTTTTTTTGTAGGATCCCAGAGGGGCTGACCTTACACACTGAATCAATATTACACAATCTAAAGAGCGGAATTCAATAGATTATGCTTGAACGATTAATAAACAAATGTAAAACAAAACACAAGAATTGCTTTAACACATAAATGAGTTGCTATTACTTGATCACGAAAATCACAGAGGCTACAGAGATTATCTGATGTCAAAAGCCGAAAATAGCAAAAAACTCTATGACAAATGAAACCCTAAACAAATTTATATAATTATCTATTTTAGGCAACTAGGCGATATTGACAATATTGCATGAACAGTAGTTGATCTAAATAATTACAACTCGAAACTTAGACCAAGTGACAGACACACTAAATGCACCAACAACTCCCCCGTGTCTTCAGCTTGGTCTTCAAAAGGTTTCAGTCTTCAAACCCATCCAGCGGGAAATTTTCCACCCGCGTGGATTCCATGGGTGACGCAGATATCGACAATTCTTTGGAATTGTTGAGCAAGCTTTTCATTCGTCGGATTACCTCTGTAATACCTTATCTTGTTGTCGAACAGCTTCCTCATATCCTCCTTTGATAGATTTATCAAGCTCATAGGATCAAAAACTCTAAACTGCGTCTTTTTCAACCCATAGAGAGAAGTCTTCTCAGGTTCAACACTTTCTGGCACAAATACCAGTACAGCTTCTCCAGTCTGGCTGTCAAATTCCCAATAGTGAAATCTTCTTAGAAAATTTAGGGGAACTGATTCCAGAACGATCCTCTTTACACAATCAGCTTTAGGATAGCGCATTCTGATTAAAGGCTGATTTGTAGCAGGATCTAGCCGGTTCTTGTAATAGATTCGTTTACCCAACGTCGGCTTTATAAAACTGTATCTCTTAGTACGGATTTCTCTTTGAATTGTACTCTGGATGAAGTCTGCACGAGTATTTCTGTCTGGATTTATCAGCTGTAACTGAGCAAGCCTATTTAATTCTCCTTTAGGCAGGGAGCTCAGTTTCTTGAATGAGAACTTGAAATACTGAACGCCATCGGTTCTCTTGATTGCGAACCTCGAGTCCAGAACCTTCCAGCTCTTGATTAATCCTTTATATCTTCCCCTAATCTTATAAGACTTGCACGTGACAGGTGCAATCTTTTCTTTTCCTTGTGGCCACCAGGAAGCCAGACGAGCCGCTCTTTCTTCAGCGGTTTCAGGAACCTTTGGAGATTCAGGCATTTCAGCCTGAGGTTCCGTCGAGTCATCAGTTGATTTATCATCTTCTTCTTCGGATGAATCAGACTCAACAATGGGAGCACCATAATAAAATTCATCTTCATCGAAAGCTTCATCTTCAGTCTCACAATCTGAATCTGCTTCTGGTGTATCCTCCCTTTCAAACTCAGATCTGTTGACCATTCGTGCAAGATAAGTCAAATCTGCATCCGAATAGTCAACAGCCAGTGGTCTTGGTTGTCAAGGTATTTCCTCAAACGAGAAATAATCTAAACGTGGTGCCGTTTCATTACCTGATTCAGCATTTACATTTTCTGTTTCAGGGGGAGTTACATTTGGTCTTTCCCTATCACCTATCTCCCCCGAAACGACCACTTGTGACTCCAAAAGAACAACCCTAGACCTAAGAGTCTCATTCTCTTTTTCCACTGCTGCAAGTCTTGTATCTTGTATTTGTATCACGGCAGCCTGGGAGTCCAGAGTGTGTTGCATATCATCCAGCCTTTTCATCAATTCTTGGATGACCGAGGGGAGTGGTTGAACCGGAATGTCTACCCTCGGTGCATCCTGTGGCCTTGAGGATGTAGCAATTTCCCGAGCAATCTTCGACTTCTTGGGAGGAGGAGGCACATACTCTGTTTCAGCATCAGTTCTCACTCTTTTATCTTTAAGAGGAATATGCTGCCTCCCTTCAGCGACACGTCTCTGAATCCTCAAATATCGTTGAGGATTGATCCGCCTCAGACGTTCAACTTCGTGAGGAGGCGGGACCAAGCCCTCAGAATCACTCTCGGTTATTCCACCCGGAGGACCAGAAGAGGCAGAGTCAGACGACCCTTCCGATGTATCCCCGTGGACATGTAAGCGATGCAAGTCACCTTGGGAGGAGACACTGACATAGACACCCTCAAGTGGGTCTTCAGTAACCTGGACGTGAACGTCTTCAAGGTTTGCATCCGAAAGATCTGGCTGATTAACCACCTGATCTAAGTATCCGTCGTCGGCCGGTGGTTGGTAGTTCGGGTCAACAACGTGACCAAAAAGAGGCGTATCAGGAGGAATCGGAACCCCCTTTCCATTTGAGCTCATGACTCCAAATATCCGATTGGACATCGGAGTCTGCCTGTAGATACGGGTGGCATCAGTAGCCAGACCCGGAAGCTC
Source organism: Logfia minima (assembly GCA_963921325.1). Lineage (NCBI taxonomy): Eukaryota > Viridiplantae > Streptophyta > Magnoliopsida > Asterales > Asteraceae > Logfia > Logfia minima. Next base: position 20,377,244 of record OY992770.1, read on the forward strand.
GTTGTTGATGATGAGTTGGAGGAACCGGGGATACATATACCATCGATTGTCCCCCTGGTGAGCATTATCCACCATTGACCGGAAGATATAGCCTGAGTAGTTATACGGTTTGTTGTAGATCAAAGCCAACATAGCACATACTATTCTGTGACTCGTGCCATCATACCCAGCCTTCCTATTCCCTATGCACAAAATGAAAATGTGCATCAACCAGCGCCAAACTCGAGTTAAATTTCCCTTTCTATACTGGTCGGCGTGGCTGCCAGTGTATCCCAGACGATCCATCGCACCCACAATAAACTCGTGCGAAAACTGGATCAGCATATCCGGATGATCATCAAGCTGCAACACATCACGGATCAATTGCTCTGAAATTATGATTTGACGTCCGTGAACCGTCGAAATCAAGCGTGTGTAGTCCAGATCACTGTTTATAGCGACATTCCTCCAGAATTGACCAATGTGGTCTCTGTATATAGTTGTGGAAGCCGATATGGCGGTGAATATACCTGATCGGCGCAGAAAGGCAATCATAGGCCTAAAAGGTTCAGCGGAGGCCTTAGATCCGTCCAAAAAGGCCGTAATATTGTGACGAACATCACATTTCTGGTCAAACTGGGCAAAATCTTCCATTTCTGCCAAACAAGTCAATAGACAACACAAGACTCGAAATCAGTTAGGAATCAGATCAAAAAGCAGACCGCACAGTCAATATTCATGAAAACTGGGCCAGAGTATCAAAATTTTGGGCCAAGCCCAATAGGCCTATTCTGATTTAGGCGATATTGACACTAATATCGCAAAAATTGATTTATGCGATATTGAGTGCAATATCGCTAAAATCAGACAAAATTGTAATAAACTGATTCAAAACAGCGATATTGGAAATTAATCCACAATTTTGGCGATACCACAATATCGCTATTTAAATTGAGCGATACCACAATATCGCTGAACAATATCGCTAAAATTGAGAATATGGGCATGATATCGCTAAAATTAGTCAGATATGGAAATTAATCCAATTTAGGCGATATTGGTGATAATATCGCTAAAATCAAAACCCTAATTTGGGCGATATTGCAATATCGCCCCACAATATCGCTGTGACATCAGCGACGGGCAAAAATTCACAATTTTCACAAAACAAGATGATCTAAACCGCAAAACTTATACCACAAGTATTAGGAACATACAGGGAACAAGTTAATCGAGTTTTTACACAATATTTTAGCAGTTAATCACATATTAATAAATCCCACAGTGACCGCGTATATATACAAACAAAATGGCATAAAAATTAAAATATAAAGCAATGGGCACATACCAGTAGATGTAATAATTACAGACGAACACAGAAAAACAGTTTGATTTGGATTTGATGTAAAAACGAATGAGAAATCGAAGAGACTGGCAATATCGCTAAAATCGTATGCAATATCGCTAGTTAATATCGCTGAAAGGTTTGAAAGCGTATCGAAGAATGTGACAGATATTTGTTTATATAAAATTCAAATATCTAGCGATATCACAATATCGCTAGACAATATCGCTAAAATCAAATATCTATATCAGCGATATTACAATATCGCTATAATGAATCAATATAGCTAGAATTCAAACAATATCGCTAAAAACAGAAACAAAATCAGTAATCTGTGACAAAAATAAAAATAAAATTTAAATAAACTTTTTAAAATTAAATATAACACACACAGCATACTGTTGAAACCTTTTTTTTTTTTTTTTTTTTTTTTTTTTTTTTTTTTTTTAACAAAGTAATAATACACAAGACGAAATAAAATTATGTCGTATTAGGGATCATATTAGAAAGACAAATTCGCAAAACAATTTTAAAATGTTAATTTGATTATCAGTATAGAGATCCAAATTTAAATTTATCACATACAGTTAACTAGCCAAAGAGACAAGCAGGAACAGGACGATTATCGGTAATCCACTTAAACATGTAACATACTCAAACCTCAAAGTTAACAGTTATTATTAGAGTGAATAAAAACTCCGTGAATCTCACATAGATATACCCTTAGTATCCAGTCATGCTCAAAACTTCGATTGATTAGAGAAAGCATTTGAATTCAACATTTTTAAGAATCAAGCCAGCGGTGACAGGTCTGTACTTGCGTACAACAAAGCGACATACACTTGATTCAGGTGTTTGCAAAACCAAACTTGGTCAAACCATTTGGCGACCGCGTAAGCAATCTTTGATTTTATAAGATTTGAAAGTACTTTTGACTTAAGTTTGCAGTGTTTTTGAAAGTATACTGACTGAGACCAGGTCTGTACAAACGTACAACAAAGGAAACAGACAGCATAATTCCCCAAATGTTGTCATATACAAACTCAAGTTAATAGAAGCATGACAAGCTGACACATAAGAATTAAGACGCATTGTCATACATCATATGATGATCATCACGAAAGATCATACACAGATTAAGAGATTTCTTAGATGATGAAGAATGAGTATGATAATGTCTACCAATACATCGTGCAAGTAGGTTGATGTCTAGTATAACATATACATGAAAAACCTACTGATACATCAAGGATAACACGTAATATTGTCAATTGAAGAGTGTCTCCTAATGTACTATCATTTCCCTAGTTGTTTACAGACACAACTAAACGTCTTTTATAAATGTTGCAATAATGCTTTTCTTTAATGTTAAGAAACACAAAGAGTGGCTATTGCCAGATGAACAGCTGTATGCAGAATTAAAGAAATAAGCAACAGAAAAGTTTTGTCACAGTTTACAGTTTGTCCTGAAAGAAGCGCAACCCAATCATGTCAATCAGTTGGTCAAATCTAGTTCTAGAGAAGGCCTTGGTAAACAGATCAGCATTTTGTTTCTCAGTTTCAATTTGAACAAGGTCTATCAAATGCTTTTCAAAGCAATCCCGTATAAAATGAAACCTAATCTCTATGTGTTTGGTTTTAGAGTGTTGTACGGGATTTTTAGTGATACAGATAGCAGCAGTATTATCAATAAATAAAGGAGTCATGGTTAAGAGTAAATCGTAGTCACGAAGTTGGTGTTGTATCCACAGAATTTGTGAGCAACAACTAGCAGCAGCTACATATTCAGCTTCCGCTGTGGAAGTTGAGACTGTAGACTGCTTCTTGCATTGCCAAGAAACAAGACGTGAGCCTAGAAACTGGCATCCTCCGGACGTAGACTTCTTGTCTAAACTGCAGCCACCATAATCACTGTCTGAGAAAGCTGTGAGAGAAAATGTCTTCTCTGTTGGATACCATAGACCTAGAGTAGGTCTATTCTTGAGATATCCGAAAATCCGTCTGACCGCCTTCAGATGTGAAAGCATGGGTTTGGACTGATATCTTGAACATAAGGAGACAGCAAAAACTATATCAGGTCGGGATGCAGTAAGATACATTAAAGATCCAATCATCGACCGATATAACTTTGCATCACAAAGTTCCTCATCTTCATCTGGTCCAAGATTGTGGTTTATAGGAATAGGAGTCCCATATTCTCTACAATCATGCAAATCATATCGTGTTAACATATCGTTAACATACTTAGATTGATGAATGTAGGTTCCCTTTGAGGATTAATCAACCTGAACCCCAAGAAAGAACTTCAACTCCCCCATCGCACTCATTTCGAATTCCGATTTCATAATCGCTTCAAAGTGACGACATAAGGATTCATCAGTTGAACCAAAGATTATGTCATCCACATAAACTTGAACTAGCAATTGACTTTTGCCAGTTCTCTTGATGAATAAAGTGCTATCGATGGTACCACGCTCAAATCCATTCTTAATAAGGTGCGTTGCCAACCTTTCATACCATGCACGCGGAGCTTGATGAAGACCATAAAGAGCCTTATCAAGCTTGCACACAAAGTCTGGATGGTTAGAATCTTCAAAACCGGGAGGCTGTCGAACATATATTTCTTCAGCCACCTTTCCATATAGGAACGCACTCTTTACGTCTAACTGATAGACGCGAAACCCCTTAAAAGTGGCGTAGGCTAGAAATATACGAATAGATTCCATCCTGGCAACAGGTGCAAAGACTTCATCATAATCCAAACCTTCTTGTTGTGTATACCTTGCACAACAAGTCTAGCCTTATTGCGAATGACCACTCCCCTATCATCACGCTTAACACGAAACACCCAACGAGTTCCAATTGGGTGTACACCTTTGGGAAGTGGCACTAAATCCCAAACCTTTAGCTTCACGAATTGTTGCAACTCCTCTTGCATAGCAGCAACCCAATGTGAATCTTTTAGAGCCTGATCGATCTTTGATGGCTCCATTTGGGATAAGAAGCATTCTTCAATATCAGCTTTTAAACACTCAAGATCATCAGAATTTGATGGATCTTCAGAGGAGACATCTGCATCCAGATCTCCAATCACTGCTGATGAACTTCTTGTCTTAATACCTGAATCCAGATCTCCAATAATATTCTCAATAGGATGATTCTTGTGAATCCGAGAGATGGGTATTGGATCAGGTGTGAGGTTTGTTTCCAAATTGTTTAGCTCAACCTCTTGAGCGATAGGATCTTCTTCAAAATTAGGAAGAGAGGCGTTCATATCATCAATACCAGCAGGAGAAGCTTCAGGCGGTTGATTATCAGAAGAACTCTCAGGAACAGCCGAAGGAGAAGATTGGTGAGGTTGAATAGTATCCGGAGTCACACTGGAAGAAGGTGTATATGAAGAGTTATCAGGACTAAGATGTAACCCATGAAGAAGAGTTACAACTTGGTCCACTTCAACTAATTTAGGAAGGTTGAATGAGTTAAATAAATGATCATACTCAAACAACCAATCCGGACCTTTTCCTTTAGGAGACTCCGTATACTTTAAACATTTTACCTCAAAATGTTCCTCAATCTTTCCAGTATCCTTGTTGAAGACCCTCTTGTTACGAGAATTAACCGAGAAACCTAAAAATAGACCATCAAATGTCTTTTCACTGAATTTGGAAACCTTGTCCTTCGTTATCATAATAGAGCAAGGACATCCAAAAGGTTCCAAAAATTTAAGGTTCGGTTTCCGGTTGTTAAATAACTCATAACAAGTTTTATTCCTTTTCTTGTTCATCAGTACACGGTTTAAAACATAACACGCTGTGTTTACTGCCTCTGCCCAGAAAGTAATTGGCAGATGAGAATCCGACAGCATAGTGCGAGCAGTTTCAATGATAGTCCTATTCTTTCTCTCAGCCACTCCATTTTGTTGTGGAGTTCTTGCTGCACTAAACTGATGAACAATCCCTTTACGTAGACAGTATAGTTCAAGACATTTATTCTTGAATTCCGTTCCATTGTCACTACGTATCTTCTTAATCCTTAGACTGCACAGGTTTTCAAGACGGTCGAAAAGATAGGTCAGATGATCTGATGTCTCATCCTTTGTACGCAAAAAGAAAACCCATGAATAGCGAGAGTAATCATCTGTTACTACCAGACAATACGACTTACCCCCAATACTCTTCGTGCTAACGGGTCCAAACAAATCCATATGAAGTAATTCCAAAGGTGCTTTAATGGAATTAACTTGTTTGGATTTGTGAAACTTTTTGTGCTGTTTACCCTTTAAACAAGACACACAATCATCCTCCAAAGCAAAGGTTTGCTTAGGAATGCCCTCAACAAGATTGTGTTTCACCAGATAATTCATTTTCCTAAAATGAATATGACCCATCCTCCTGTGCCACAACAATGAATCCTTCGAAGAGGCCTTGGTTAGAAGACAGGTGTGTTCCTCAGCTTCCACTGTCCTCATGTCCAAAATGTAAGAGTTCTTCACTCTCGGTGCTCTAATCAAGATCCATTCCTTGGGAATCACAAATCCCGGCTTCAAAATTAAACATTCCAAATCTGTAAACACAGCAGTGAACTTCTTGTCGCAAACTTGAGAGACGCTTATCAAATTGTGTTTCAGCTCCTCGACAAAATTTACATCCTCAAAGCTCACTAGTCCATTTGTAAGAGTTCCAACTCCTGTAATGGTACCTCCAGAATCACCAGCAAAGGCAACATGTCCCCCATTGAAAGGTTTAACATCAGAAAGCAGGGAGATATTGCCTGTCATGTGTCGCGAACAGCCACTATCAACGTACCACTTGCTATTTTGACCTGATGACTGTCACAACACAAATAAAAAGAATGTTAGTTTGAAATGGAGACCCAAGCCTTTATAGACTTGGGTACTCCTGAAACCTCATCAAATATTATCACATCAGTTAAGATTTTGTTTTTCATAAAATCTTTATCTTTTGAAGATGTGACAATATTAGTTGAAGATTTATTTTCTACAACTTTTTCTTTCCAAAATTTTGGAGAGACCAATGGTTGCTTTTTGCTAACGTCAACCTTTCTAATTAAAGATTTAGTAGGTGTAACGTTATTAGCTTTAGAGATTTGAGCATTTTGAAATAATCCAGTTTGTTTTGATTTTTGAACAGTTCGAACTCTGGATTTTTGTGGATTATTTCGCGATGCCCATTTCTTAGCAAGCAATGGACATTGATTAATGAGATGACCTTGCTTCTTACAGTAGAAGCATGATCGTCTCTCCTGAAAAGTTCGATCCGAGACAGATAGTGGTTTTGGTGAAGAAGAAACCGTACGAGGTTTACTCTCAGATACCTTTACTACACATGAGCACTTATGTGAACATGTTGGGGTAAAAGCTTTTACCTTTGAAGTAATCTTTGGAGAATGATTTTTGATTAAAACTTTATCATTATAAGAGTTCTCCTGGATTACTGATTTCCTTTTAGAACACATTTCATCTCTATCTTCATTAGTAAAAATGAGGTTTTCAGGTTTAAAATTATTCTTTTTAACCTTTTGATTAACCTCATAAGTTACATCCTCAACCTCAACCACTTCTTCAACATTTGTTGAAGAAATAAACTTAATTTGTTCAATTTTAGGCTTAACAAGTTTAGCCTTCTTTGAACTCACAACTTTAAGCGGTTCAGTCCGCTTACCATTAACATCCTTAACAGTGACAGATTTTTCAACATCAGCCTTAAGAGATTTGGGCTGATTATCACTGTTAACATTAACTGGTTTAACAACAGAATCATTTTCCTTCTTAAGGATAGAAGGAACATAGTCTTTGATTTCATCCTGACACAGAATAGGCTGATTCAGATTTGAGGGAGGAGGTTGATTGTGATAACCAATTCCTACCTTACTTTTCGTATCAGTCCTCTGATTTTGCAGGATATCAGCAAAGACCATTGAAGATGTTGATATATTTGCAAGCTTACGTTTTAAATCAACATTTTCAGCCTCTGTTTCAGCTAGTTCTCTTTTAAGATGAGTAATCAGTTTTAAATAACTGTCAATTTCATCTTGTTTGTTATAAATCATAGCCTTTAACTCTTTCTTTTCTTCAAACATGGTTTTTTGATTAATTACAAAGACTTTTTCATTTTGTTTTAAAACGTTGTTTGCTTCAATGAGATTGGTTAAATCTATATTTAACCGATCATTATCCACAATGAGCCTATTGTTTTTACCAGTTAACTTTAGGCAATTATCACAGAAGAAGGAATCACATTCTACCTCATTTTGAATACCCGCCATAAGAGCTAGGTTTTCTTGGTCACCCATGGCAGAAAAATCATAAACATCTTCTTCTTCTATCATAATAGCAGCCTTGGCCACTTCGGTGTCTTTCTTATAAGGTGAAGGTTTAGTGAAACCAGAAGGTGGTTGTCTAATCTTCTCACATTCTTTTGCAAAGTGCCCAAGATTTTGGCACTTATAACACCAGATCTTTGATTTATCAAAACCCATGCTGGTTTTGTCAGACACATCTTCCAGAGATCTTTTTCCAGTTCTTCTCAGATATGTCTTAGTCTTTCTAGTTAGCATGGCCATGTTCCAACGTAAATCCACTCTCTCCAACTCGTCTGGATCTACCTGAGCAAAATCCTCATCGGTAAGATCTACCGAACTAATTCTCTTAGAAAGAAAATCATCATAGGATGAGAGAAATGCATTGAAAATAACTGCATGCTCATTTTGAGAAGCAGTTGCTGATGAGGATGACTGAATTGGGAGCGAAGAGAATGTTCCAGTTGAATGATTTCCAGAAACATGAGATGATTTAGTTCCGGAAGTAGATGGCCCTGATAGAAGTGCCGTACTGCCATACCCAAAGTTGCTATTATCAGATACCAGAGAACCTGACCGTGTGCTTTTCTTCTGAATGTCTAAAGCACAGGTTTCCAATTTTCCAATAAGCTGATCCAGAGACATAGCAAGGACATCTGGATCATTCTCCATCATCAAAACTCTCGTTTCCCAATGGGAAGGCAAAGCATTTAACAACTTCTTGTTAACCTCTATAGTACTAAACTTATAACCTCCTTCAGTCAATTCATTTACAAGACGTGAGTATCTACAGAAAAGATCCTTCACCGTCTCATTCTTTAGAATATCAAACAGATCGTATTGTTTCTTTACTAGCTCAAGTTTACTCTGTTTGTATTCAGTAGTACCTCCACACCGTTCAGCTATCCCGTTCCATAAATCATAAGCTATGTCATGTTGTTTGAACATTTTCATAGCATCTGCAGGTAATGCCATGGTGATAGCCGAGTGAGCCTTTCTCTCACATTCCCATGCTTTACGTTCATCTACATACATGGAACGAATTGGCTTTGGTGGAGGAATACCAACATGCTCTCCACTTGAAACGGGTCTTACGTATCGTTCGAGAAGTGGTATCTCCATCTCGGGATCGGTGAATGCCACAAAAGATAGGAAACGACCACGCCATTCAGAATATTCCATTCCCGGAGCAAAGAATGGAGGTTTATTTGCTGACCCAACCTCTGCATTGTGTTTTAACATTGCATTGACTGCTTGCAAAGTAGACATCTTAGAAAGTATTAAATTTGATTAACTTTTGAAAAATAATGAGAAATTAATTTAAGACTCTAAAGCGATATTGACAATATCGCTTAAATCAATTAGATAAATGAGCGATATTGTTGATATCGCTAATAATATCGCTAATTAAAGCAAAAGTCAAAATCAAACAAGAACAGGCGATATCACAGGCGATATTGCAGTAATGTCGCACAAATCAACCAGGCGATATTGGGTTAATATCGCTAAAATCAATTAGGCGATATTGAACTAATATCGCTTAATGATATCGCTCAAATTAATGAGTAATGTCGCTTTCAATGTCGCAGAAACCCTAATGGCGATATTGAGTTCCAATATCGCTAAAACGGCTGTAAACCCTAAAAACACAAGTTTCGAAGATCAAAACAAGTTTTAGGATTGAAACCAACGAACAAAGATCCAGAAACTTAAACACAAGCACTAAATGATTAGTTTAACACTTAAAGACACTCAAAAGGACAGAAATTTTTTTTTTTTTTTTTTAAATTAAACGTAAACGAATATTGATTCAAACCAAATAATCCAATGATTAAATGGCTCTCATACCAATTGTAGGATCCCAGAGGGGCTGACCTTACACACTGAATCAATATTACACAATCTAAAGAGCGGAATTCAATAGATTATGCTTGAACGATTAATAAACAAATGTAAAACAAAACACAAGAATTGCTTTAACACATAAATGAGTTGCTATTACTTGATCACGAAAATCACAGAGGCTACAGAGATTATCTGATGTCAAAAGCCGAAAATAGCAAAAAACTCTATGACAAATGAAACCCTAAACAAATTTATATAATTATCTATTTTAGGCAACTAGGCGATATTGACAATATCGCTTATGCGATATTGGCAATATCGCTTGAGCGATATTGACAATATCGCATGAACAGTAGTTGATCTAAATAATTACAACTCGAAACTTAGACCAAGTGACAGACACACTAAATGCACCAACATTTTTTGTAGAAGGTGTTATTGAATCTTATTCCATTTGCTCATTAGTTGATCCATGAATCGTTCGGTCTCAACTATTGAGTTGTACCGTGACATAATGGTTTTTCACAAAGAATCGCGCGCTTACTAATTCCAATGTTTAGAAAAACTGGTTCAACCGGTCCGATCCGAGCGGTTAAACCAAGATTTGGAGGTTTTTGGGTCTAAAAATAACCGATTTTTGGGCTTTGTTGACTTGGTCAACAACCGTGTTCAATTGGGAAACGGCCGGTCAAACCAGAACCGGAACCGAATTCGACTGATTTCTTTGGCGTGCGATTGATATCCGCACACAACCTACAAGTCTGCAACTATTTCGTCAAAGATGACGTCCAAGCTTTTCCGAAAACCCGCAAAAACCACTGCCGGAGTTAATCTAGCTTATACTGATTGAACGACAAATTGAGTTCTTTACTTTAACTAAAGTAATTAAACTCTCGCCTATGACAGATTGATTAGATATAAACACATAAATCAATGTACGGTTACTAGTGTTTACGTTAGTTAATGCACTAAATTAAATGATCAATAAATCTAAATGTGAAAGAATTAAAACAATTATTTCGGACAAACATTCCCTCTATGTCACACCCCCAAATTTAACAAGTATGATAATTATGCGGAAGCTTTTGGGGCGTGACGAGGATCGAATAACAATACCTCGAGCGTATGATTATCGCAGAACATCGATATTATTAGGATGCCAAAATAGTTTTACAAACATTTCGGCTCATCGTGCCGTCAACATGTCAAGGTTATCAAATACATCATTTTAAATAAAATGCAAGTTCCGGGATTCAATAAAAATACATCAAGTCAATATTATAAATAAATCCCGTTAGTTTAAATATGGCATCCTAATCATCGTGGCAGGTACGGTCCCAAATATGCATGTGTCTTACGGCATAGCTAATTCCCCTGAAAAACATATTTATAAAAGGTCAACATATCGTTGAGTGAATTCACAGGTTTAATGACTCTATCATAAACCATTTTTTATAAACATTTCATCAATAGATCAAAAGTGGCATCAACGGCCTATTGTGCGATTATTCTCAATTTAAAACAATAAAAACAAACACTGACTGTGATCCCCCGCAGACTAGCTAGGTCCTGCGAGTTAATATGTCGAACTAAACCTATAACCAAACCACAACTCACATATAATTCGTTTGCCTTGGACAGGTTAAGTATACTAGTCCCCAAAGTGCGAAACAACGTCGCTAGTTAGCGCGACTAACTAAAATAAACGTGGGATGGGGATGTCAGCCCCGATAGTACTATCTGTATACTCAGTGGTTAGCGTCATCTAACTAATGGTTATAGTGATTGTCAGCAAGAGGACTTCTATGCTACAACATGAAGAATTTAGTCGCCCATAAAGATACGTTGTCAGGTTTTAATAATCGCATAAATGAGTTATATGTTTTTCACCCCAAATTTGAAAGCAGTAAAACGGTAAAAGTGGGGCTGTGAACTCACCTGGAGTCCGAGCGTGCTAGCAAAACAGTTTAATAATAATTCCCACGTAAGTCTCTTAACGTCCTAAACGTAAGAGCTTAAATCAATATCGGCAGACGACACAATGGTCAGTCTATGCCAGTTGTTCACTCAACAAGATTTGTAAAATTTGCCATCAACGGGCTTTCGAAAACATCCAACTTATATTTAAAAGAACGACACGTTGTGATCCTACTTTGTTTTCAAAATCATTAAATCGTAACTAAGTCCACATTAAAAATACCTTATTAAACGTATTATACTATTAATGTGTAACTTTCATTTATTCAATACATATACTTTCACATAGGTATATATATATTTATGTATCTCAATTACGTTTGATTTAGGGTTTCATGACATGTATTAACGTTGGTAGTCTTTCGTTATTATTATTATCATCACGTCATCTATTTCCATATACACATATAAATATATAAATATACTCATGTAAGCATCTATTTATATATATATATATATATATATATTCATTTTCACTATAATTACCATATTTTAAACGTTAGCATATATATATGTATCCTCAAAATCATTTACACATTTTTCTTGTTGTTATGATATATTGACCAACAATATGTACATTTATTCATACATACATTCCTATACACATATTAATATAGTTATACGCCTTTATAATTTATTTTCGTACTTTTACCTTACGATATTATTTAATCCCTTTTAAATTCCATTTATAACCTAACTTTTATAACTTAAAGTTTAATAACCTACATTTTGTCCTAAGTTACTCTGGTACTTATTTTACATCAAATTACATGAAATACACTAATCTTTACATTAAAAGTCCTTAATATATGGTTTTAATCGTTTTTAACCTTTTCAACTTAGTTAACTCATTTTTAACAGATTCTGTCCCATTTTTAGGTCAACCTTTCCTACGGTTTTGACTAGTTAAATATGTTCAGAAAATTATGAAAATTTTTATACAAGTTCCTCTATGTCTTAGCTTTCCAGAAACATAAGATTGGTAATTTTTGGTTGAGTTTAAGGGGTCCAAATGTATTTTACATCACACAAAGGTCAAACAGTTCATTTTCAGGACAGTTAGTCATAGATCCGTATGTAGCTTGAGTTCTACTTAACTTCACAAAACGAGATCATACAACCTTCAAAGCTAACACAATTTTTGACCTTCAGCAAAAAGAATCAACTTGTTTAGATCTACGGTTTGAAAGTTAAGATATTTTAAAGTTGGGTTATTTTCTGTCCCAACAGTACAGCTCGTACACTTTAACTTAGAATTTCATTTTAAAATAGTAATACTCATCTAAAAATTATGAATCCAGTGGGGTTTGATAGCTAACTTCTTGAACTTAACTTTAGAACTAAGAAACACGTAATTTCATCAAGATTTGACCAAGTTATGAAGCTTCAAAGTTAGAAACATTTTCTGACGTTTTTCAAAATGCATAATAGTGGACTGTTTTAGTACATTTTTGCATAAATCACTTATCAAACATGTAAAAACGATTTTTAAAGCTAGATCTTGTCAAGAGTGAACATCTAAACATAATAGAACCATAAAATAAGTATTTTATCATAAATATTACAAGATTATGGAAGAAATAGTCCTTACAATGCTCTAGGAAGCAAAGGGAAGTGAAATGGAGGTGGATGAGGTTTTGCAAGAGCTCCTAGTTTCCAATCCTTGGTTTTATGATGTGATTAACTTGGAAATGGTATAAGGATGTGATTATGAACGTTTTTGATGGTTTAAAAGTGAAGAAATGATGATCTAAGTGTGGTGGCTCATGGTGGTGCAAGGGAGGTGCAATGGTGGTTCAAGGAGGAATGTGGTGGTTGTTTGAGAGCAAAAGAGAGAGGGGAGGCTGCTGGAAATCAGCAGATTTAGAGGGAGAGAAAAGATGTTTGTGTGTGTGAAATGTGATGCAAGAATGGCCAAGTTATAGGGAGTAAGGGGAGGCAAGGTATGGGTGCAAGTATGGGTTCAAGTTGACCAAGAGGGGGGTCCTAGGGAGGGTGCTTGGGCAGATTTTTGGTCAAGGGGAGGACCCACTTGTGATTTCCCAAATCAAATTAAGTCTAGATATTTTAGTCATTAGGTGCTAATCTCGATTAGTTAGGTTTTAATTGCGTGATTAAAGTTAATTAGGAGTAATTAAGGTAGATTAAGGTTAGTTAGAGTAGTTCCTAGCGACTTAATTAATTATAAGTCCTTTCGATATCATACGTATGTTTTCGATAATTCGTTTATTACAATTCGCGAAATCTCTACGTTTTTGCGTTAATTGAATTTGTATATTCGTTGATTCTATTATTTGAAACGTTATGCCATAACTTGGCATATTAATAGTAAATAACTACTATTTAATTATCAAATAGTTTTACGTTATTTATGAAAAATGATCACCAACGTTCGTGAATGTCGGTCTCTACCGATTGTTTGTGTAATTCTCGATGATTACGAATGCATCCCGCATTAAAATAGTGTGCATCTCATATGCAACTGTGGGCTTTGTGCTAGACTTATTTTGATGAAAACGAATTCACGTTAATTAAGTAGGGAATTAGCCTAAATGCATGTAATTAAAATGTACGAAATTTACCCTAATTTGAGGGTTGTCACACTCTATATAGACAAGGAATGTTCTCCATGATATAAGTTTTCTTTTTATGTGTGAATCTTAGGGTGGAGAAGTACAACCTTCATTAAATGCAAGGCTCCCTCGATACGCCAAAAAGACAAAAGTATGAACAGTAATGTCAACTGTTCATAGTTTTTGCAGGTCCTTTTCGTGCAGAACACTGTACTTTGTTGCAGGAATATTTTGTCTCTCATGTTCTTTTTGGCAAAGATCCCTCCTGAATTCAACTTAAGATATTACTACAAATATCATAGTTATATAATTGAAATTGTTTGACTAAAAACCAACTTATTTATATTTGTCTTAACTATTGCAAATTAACAAAACTCGTTGTGATGATTCCCTGTGATCCTCAATGAGCACATTGATGAAGTAATATTTCATCCATAAATAAGTTACTCACTTGCCAATTGTTAATCCTAGTTAATAAGTAAATCTTTGTCACTGCACTTGGCAAAGATACATCATGCCCCACGAGGTAGAACAATGAAAAAGATACAAGGCCCAATTGATACAATCCTGAGAGATCAGTAGCATCTGAAAAATATATTACTAGTCTACGTCATCTACTTCAAGTTATAACTTGAATGATTTTAGGTTATAGTTGATTATTAGAAAATTAAAATCACGATTTAAATTTTGAAAAAGCAAATATAAAACTGACATTTTTGCTTCTTCTTTTTTATATCTTCATTAGAGTTTTTAAATTGTATGTGCAATAAGTCTTACATGTCTAAGATCCTGTATTTATGACTCAAAATTTCAACAAATATAAGGAATAAAATTAACAACTTTCATATACTTTTGAAGATCTAATTTTTAATAATCCTAATATTTAGATGCTATTTTGTACGGAGAAACTTGTATCATGAGAATTCTAAATGTAAATAGTTTATAACCGCACTTTTTTTTTCTTTTTCAATTTTTTTTATAACAAAGAAATTAACCTTTATATGGGTGTTACATTACTACTTGGTGGTTGATTGTGTTTCATATATCTCATCTATCAACACGTGTGTCTGTGTGAATGAGTTAGAGCGATTTAGCTTAATTAGTTTGTTACAATAAAGTAGGTTAAACAAATTGTAAGTCATTGATCCAATCATTGTGTACCACGTGAATAGTAGAATGGAGACACCACACGACAATTAAACAATCATCACCACGTGTACCAAGAAATACAGATTAAGACGCTACATACGTGAATAAACGCTTTCATTGGGCCATAATATGTCAATGGTAGTTCTCCTTACGTATAGTTTACAACGTGCGCCTATTTTCTTTTACTCCAACCATCGATTAATATTTCTTTTCTACTTTTTGTCATTTAGTGTTTTCGTTTTACTACAACATATCACACTAATCACGACAAATATGATTTTAATTGAATAACTTTTAAAGAATTTTAAAGTGGTTTTCGATATATATTAATGGGTGTTTGGATTACATTTTCTAAACGTATTTTACGTTTTTCAAATTGTATTTTGAAAAGGCATATTTCAACTTAACCTACTTTCTTAAACTGTATTTTTTTACTAACAAAATATAGACGATCATAATTTGTCAACCAATTTCTCTGATTATTTACGTTTTGTAAATGCAATAATCAAATAACTTTTCCAGAAACCTTCAAAATTTTACATTTTTATATAATATATATATATATATATATAGGAGTTGGTTCAAGGGAGAAAGAAAATTTGGTGGAGAAATGAGAGAAGTTTTTTAACTCTTCGATTCAGTAAAATAACTCTTTGATTCAGTTTTAAATTATATTTATTTTTTATTGAATCATATTTCGTTTTTGCTGAATTATAGTTTTAGATATATCTTTTTCCCTTTTATTCCTCAAATTTTATTTTCTTTTAGATCCTGATACTATATATATATATATATATATATTGAATTGAATGTAAAAAAAAAATAAAAAAAGGGTAGCAATATGGTAGTATTTAGTAGGAAAATATACCAAGTTTATATCATGAATGTAGGCACATAGTCATAAAAAAACGAGTAGTTATTAAACATGTTGGGACTTTACTTGAAATTTCGTATTAGGTCACGATAAGTAGTTTCCAGAAATGTAAGTGTTAACTATAAATTATTTAAGATAATTTATACAAAAAAGAACCATATCCCTTAGATATCTTATTAGCGTTTAAATTGACATTATCTATTTCATGATAAAGACTTCAATCTCATCTAGAAATAATTACTATGCTAATCGAGTGAATGATCCAAAAGTCTACGAGTATGAACGTATCGGTTTGTTTCTAACAACTTTGATAATGATATTGCAGTTTGCAACACGAGACTTGCAATATATAGTTATACATATTCAATTTTGATTAGGTAAAACAACATAAAGTATTACAAGTGATAGGTGATAATAATAATAATTGACAAAAAGCAAGTCGTTATAATTCAAAAAACAGAAAGCTATTTAACAACTATCTTTTATTATAATGAGCTATTTTATAACGTAATTGCACCGTATATAATATATATATATATATATATATATAATATAATTAAAGATTAAAGCGAAAAGAATAAAAAAAACATCTTAATTTAGTACATGCATTTAGTTACTTAGCGTGCTGCTCCATAAATAGGATTGTTTTTGGCGTTTTATCTGTTTTGTTAATACTGAGAGGTTATAATGCATTCATTCACCATATGACTTTTTGTCCTTAGGACTGTCACTTATAATAACTTCTATAAATTTCATTTTGTCTTTCTTTTTATGCATTCGTTCACCGCATGATTTGTTATTCTTTAAAATATGTGTGGACTGGTTGTACATTGAGTTAGGTTGTAGGCTCGTTCTAAAGATATTGTTAACAAAATATAAGTTTTGCCGTATAGTATTTTGTTAAGATCAACTAGAGCCTAGAGGTGCTAAATAGGCTTGGGCCTGAACCATGAAGCTAATTACAGCTCAAAATCCTAAAACATATGCCCATTACTTAAAAGCCCACAAATTCAGACTCTAATGTCTATTTAGGCCCAGTTATTCTTTGAGCTAGTTTCTTTGTCTTCTTCAGGGGAAAAATGAGTGTAAGTCTTTAAGTTTAATGTTATGCAACAAACCAACTTTAAGCTATATTTTATGAAAGCATAAGAGCCTTAGAGAGTGGTAATACTGTTTTTCAGTGTTCTTGACAGTATTTTGAGAGGAAATTGTTGCTGAAAAAGTAGATGAGTGAGAATAGTATTCTAAATCGGGTTCTAGACTTTTTTTATTATATTTTTTACAAATTCAGATAATTTAATAAATTGAAACAAATAACAAAATAAATAAATTCATTAAAAAATAAATATTACAAGTTCTAAATAAAATACATAATTATTTCATCATGCTACTCATTGAATACGATTCCTCCAAATATGCTCCACAAGATCGGATCAAAGTCTCTCGTGTATTTCTCTATCATGTAATTCCTTGGTTTTCCTCTTATATGTGTCACACCTATCGATCCAAGCACCTTGTAAGTTCCCAATATGGACATAATACTCTTCATTCTTGGGAATATTAAAATTGTTGTCTTTGGTAATTATGTTATGCAATATAATGCAAATATACATGATTCGTATTATAGCGTTTACGTTCAAACCTCTTTCCAGTTGTTGTAGTATATGCTAACGACCTTGGAGGACAACAAATGTCCGCTCAACATCCTTTCAGGCACACGCTTGTGCTCGAGTAAACTTTATCCTCCTTACATCAACAATACTTGAAAACCCCTTAAAGAACGTTGCCCATGTCGGGTATATCCTCTCAGCAAGATAGTACCCTCTTTCATAATCCACATCACATACTTGATACGAGATTTGAAGAGCGGTGTCATTTAGCAAGTTGTTGAACAATGAGATGAATTCAGGACGTTTAAGTTGTTGTTCGACCCCACAACCCCAAAGTATGCATGCCAAATTCACATGACGTACGAGACTACGACTTTAAGCATGATCGTCGGATACCCGTGATCGCCTTGTGTGTATTGCCCTTTTCATGCATTTGGGCATTTTGTCCTAGCCCAATGCATACAATCTATGCTTCCAAGCATTCTTAAAAACCATGAATCTCTTCATGTTTTGCATACAACCGACATATGTCTTCCTCAATTGGTTCTCACATGCAAATGGTTTGCATATAAATCAATTATTACCTTGTAAAATTTTGTAATGTTTCACGTGACGTTCTTTTCGACATTTGAAAATATTCGTCAAATGCATCCGGTGTTGTGTCGTATGTCAATTGGCGTAGGGCGGATGTCACTTTCTGGATAGTGTTAAAACCCAGAACACCACGTGCATCAGGTCGTTGAAAATATAGAAATTAATCGGTTATATGTTCGATAAAGTAACTAGATTTTCCTTCAACAATTCGGAGGAATAGCCGTTCGCTTATATAGAAGCGACATTTGAAATGTTCCTTGGGTTATTTTGAGTTTTCATCAAAGTAATCGTCATTTAACGTTTGGTGTGCACCAACCCAATCACCACCGGCGGATTTTAATGGGGGCAGGGAGGGGCTATGACCCCCCCAAAAATTTGAGCAAGTAATGATTTACAAATGGAAAATTAACATTTTATATAATATTTAACTAATTTTAAGAAGGAAATAAGAAGGTTTTAGTCTTTAATGGAGGAATATTGATTTGGGGAAGGTGACTCAAATCCCAATGTACAACCTTCCTTTTCCACTAAAACCCTTTCTCTTATAAAAAAAGTTATACTTAGTCCTTACTATTATTATTCATTGCACAAGACAAGTAAGTTAGTATATTTCACATTTAATTTGTTTTTGAAAGAGAAACAAATAAAATCATAAAAGATTAACTTTTTAAGTTAACTCAAAAACTATATTTCATTACATAAAATAAATATTTATTTTATATTTATATTTGAAGATAGTACTTTATGCTTTTTACTTCAAAATTAATTAATTTTAACTTTACATATTTTATTCATAAGGTATTGAAAATTAAATTTCTTTTACTCTATTTATGAATATGAAGATGATGTATAATCAAAATAAAGTTAGCATATTTTATAGTTAGATGAATTCTCATTTTTTAAGTCTATTTATTTGCTACGACACGTGAACATTTAAATCACGAGACAACTATGTGTTCAAAAAAGTTTTATGCATCAAATAATTTTCGGCCCCTCCAAACAATATGTTCAAGATCCGCCACTGCCAATCACGATATATGATATACCGACGTGTAAGTGACCAGTTGGAACTTTCAGCTTCTTCTTGAGGAATTAAATCCTCATTACGATAATTACGAGGTTGAATGAGGACTTGAAACGTTGTTCGTTGACATAAGAAGAATTGAAAGACATTATAGTGAATAATAGAGTTTTTGAGTGTTATAATGTGTTTGAAGTGTGGTATTTCTATATTGAAAATATGTTTTAAAAAAGAGTTAGTTGTTGCATAGCCGTTAGGATTTTATTATTATTTTATTTAACGTTGTAAAAGAAAAACGGACGCTGTTCCGGAGTGATAGAACGCCGACCAACGTCGATCCTGATGAAAAATAACGACAAATTTTCTCCCACTCCGTATACTTTAATACATATTTACCTTAGATATACATGATAATATAATACTTAAATTAAAATGCTTTGATTAAAAATGCATAGAATTCCAAACCATGCTTACATTATGTGTTAACAGGACAAAACATAACATGTTTCAAAAGGTCTAACTAGAAGACGTTTATCTATATATTGATGGTTTTATGTTTAACATGTTTCACTATTTTTTACATTGCATAGATTTGACAACTAAATACTGCGTCTGTTTAAAATAAGTGTTTAGTATGAAAATAGCATTTAGTTCTACGTATGAGTAATTATTAATATACTTTTTACAGGTTAAATGTCTAAACTGCCTTTAATTATAAATATTGCATATTTTGTTTGAATGTGTACAAAAGAATAAAATTAAAAGTTGGCAATTTAAGTTTTGAAGTGGAAATCTAATAAATTACAAACTAAAATGAAAATTTGAATAACTAATTTGAGACGGATAGAATGAAACAATTAGGCATTTCCACGATTACTAAACGTAATGCATTTAGATATCAATGAAATATTATTGATATAACTTGTTTATATATCAATCTTTGAGCATAGGATAAGCGACCCATGAAGTCGAACATATAAATGACCATTAATTGGTTGTAGCCTGTCCGTTTGAACAAGTCAATCGAGATAGAAAAGTGCGATGAGTTGGATTTAGTAATAAATACAATTCGGTGATGGTGATTTTGGGTTTGACTTTTGTAGACAGGGCATGGTGGATCCGATTTAAAGATTAGCCATTTAATCATATGGGTTGTGTTCGGTTCGAATGAAACCGATCTCTAAGCAAGAAGTATATAACTTTGTATATGTTACAAGTATATAACAACCTATAACATTAACATTCAAGTATAACAACAAAATCGAAAAATAAAATTAGCAAGTCACCGATCATGTAAATGGAACTTGAGTTAAATTTTTTACTTAATAAAGATAAAAAGTTAATGAGGATTTGTATACTAATGATCATCGTCGTTAAGTTGTGTGCAACATTTTCGTTTATGAGCTTCTATAGTTGGTAGATGTTAAGCGAATTACCTAATGACACTACCATTGATTTAATCTAGTGTTAGCATTAATTACGGTTAGATATATGTGATCATAAATTTTGTGACAAAAGAACTCGTTTTTGAGAAAATTAGATAAAAAGCTCCAAAACCCATGTTACTCCATTTGATAACTTGTCGGCCTATCAAGTAAGTATGCCCCAATTAATTATATGGCCCAACACCTTTCATGTGCTAGCTAGTAAAAACTTTTATCATCTCCTAATGATATGATTTATTGTTGCTTATTCCATGTTGACTTTAGACACGTACACCATTTTTAATTGTTATCATCATTCCTATTAAAAGTGTAGAAATTAGAACCTCATTAATAAGACTTGATTTACAAAAATCTCTATATTAAAAGAAAATGTTCCTACCTTTACGTGAAAATATGATGTGTAGGTTCAAATTTATATGCTTAAAGATTTAATTTGTTAATGTAGTAAAACGATAGGTACAGATTGAAAGAGACGGAAGATATAAGTGATATATGAAATGATTAATGAATCAGACGTATATATCTTTAGTCTAATATATAAAAATAAATTTGGCATTACTCTTATACTATAGGCGGCGTTAGTTTATTTGTTCGAGATTATCCCGCTAATCCCTCATAAGGTATATATTTCAGCCAGATTGTGATCATATATGTAAAAAAGTGAGGGCTGTCTTTATGTTTTGCAAGTAATATTTCTTTTAATATTAAGGAAAATGATAATGACAATGTTAAAGGCACGTCAATAAACCTTTTAAACAAACGTCAATACTTGTATACTTACCAAAATAAAGTCAATATTGTCTATACATACCAAAATAAAGTGAATATTGTCTGTACATTGGTTTAATTTGATCCCCTGAATATTAGTTTGACGTGCAGTTGATTTATGCATATCTAAAACTTCTGTCGTTTAATAAAACACTAATATTAAATATTTAAATTGGAATATACATAGAAACTCAAAATACAAAATGAGGCCGTAATTGAAGTGCTCAAATCTACAAAGTGAGGGAGCTATTAATGTGGGAAAGATACTTTTTCACATACTGGATTATGACATTCGATCACATGAAGTAAAAAGGAAAGTCATTTTTTCAAGTTCTGTACCATTCACATTCGCATGCATATACACATATACACATATATATACACATATACATATACATATATGTCATTAAATTAATATTAAAATTAAAATTAAAGAAAGTAGCCCATAATACACCTTAAATCAATTGGATGCATTGAAGACACTAGCATTGGTGAAAAACTGAAAACTCATTGAAAGTTTCTTAAAATAATAAATTAAAGTGATCTTGAATCTGAATGTACATCATGAGTTGATTGCACCAATGAGGCTTGGTTTTCTCATCTGTCAATGAGCTAAAAATATATAACTTGTGCTCACTGTTGAAACCCACACTGCTTGAATTTAATGTAAATCCATCTATCTAACTCCCCAACTGTAACACTTCATAAAGACTTAAAAGACTTGGTCCTCTTTATTTTTCATTCGTTAAAAACACACTTTACATTTTGTGTATAAATAGACAACAATCTTGACATTAAATAAATCATCTTATGACCTTTTGCTCTTAATAACAATCTTTTTGCTACAAAATGGCAAGTGAACAAAAAAGATGGTTTGCTATGCAAGTAACTGTAACAATGCTGGTATTAGAAATGGTTTCTTCTGTGGTTAATAGTGACCCTCAAGTTCCATGTTACTTCATTTTTGGAGATTCTTTGGTTGATAACGGAAATAATAATGGTATTGCATCGTTAGCTAGGGCGAATTACTTGCCTTATGGTATCGATTTTCCCAATGGCCCGACTGGAAGGTTTTCGAACGGCAGAACGGTCGTTGATACTGTTGGTAAGCCTTTTCATCTACTTGATGTCTCCATCACTTTACAAATGCATATAAAAATTCTAATAAAACCGTTTTTATTTCTTCCTAATGATGTTTAAAAAATGCACCCCAATTTTATTTATTCAATCTTATTAGGAGTATATTGTTAACATGACCATACACATCTGAATTTTACTAACTACTAAGCTTCAAATTCTTCCTTTTGCAGCTGAGCTTCTAGGTTTTGATGACTATATTCCTCCATATGCAAATGTTAGGGGCCGTGAAGTACTTAACGGTGTGAATTATGCGTCAGCAGCAGCAGGAATTAGAGACGAAACTGGCCAACAATTGGTAATCATTTTCTAACATTCTATAATTCGCTCAATTTATTTTCCAGGAAACGATATATTACATATCTATTCGGTATATTATATTATAGGGTGCGCGAATTAGCTTTGGTGGGCAGGTAAATAATTACAAAAATACGGTGTCACAAGTGGTGGATATACTTGGAGACGAAGATTCAGCTGCAAATTATCTTAGACAATGCATATATTCGGTTGGATTAGGAAGCAATGATTACCTTAATAACTATTTCATGCCTAATTATTACCAAACTAGCAATCAATATACACCAGAGGAGTATGCCTCTGTTCTCATTCAACAATATTCCGAGCTTATAAGAGTAAGTAGTACACTTCTTATTCCAACTTCTAAATAAGGCAATTGAAGCATGTACTTTTTTGTTGACGTGGTAACCATATAAGTTGCCACGTCATCAAAAAAACGGTGCCACATCATCAGTTTACTATTTTTGATAAGAAGTCGTGTCCATACAATAATAATAACTGAAAGTTTGATACATATAATAGAACTTTGAAAGTTGGATACGAAGAACACAATTTTAAATAAAATTGGATACATTTTCAAAAATTAACCCTATATGATCAAGGTCTTATGATTTGAGTTCAGGTTATTGATACTAATTAAGCAATATGTTTTTTGGGGATATTTAGGAACTGTATAACCATGGAGCAAGGAAACTTGTATTGAATGGAATTGGACAAATCGGGTGTAGTCCAAATGCATTAGCTCAAAACAGCGCTGATGGATCTACATGTGTCTCGAAGATCAACTCTGCAAACCAGATGTTCAACAACTTACTGAAATCACTTGTTAATAACTTAAATAATGATTTACCAGATGCTAAATACATCTATATCAACAACTATGACATTTTTCAAGACTTGATCAATAGCCCTCGGTCATATGGTACGTGTGATACAAAGCATTTGGTCATTCTCTATATTTAGGATTTGAAGGTCCATGTTTTCTAAAGAAAATTCTTTTGTGTTTCGAAATGCATAGGTTTCACAGTGACAAATGCCGGATGTTGTGGAGTGGGAAAGAACAACGGTCAAATCACTTGTTTACCTGGTCAAACACCTTGTCAAAATCGAGATGAGCATCTATTTTGGGATGCTTTTCACCCAACTGAAGCGGCGAATGTGATCGTTGGCAGGAGATCTTACAGTGCTCAGGCATCATCTGATGCTTATCCGATGGATATCCGCCAATTGGCGCAGCTTTAAACTTACTAAGTTTTGCCATAGATGTACTACTTCATATTGCATCACCCTCATTGTGTTTGATAATTGGTTTCCTATTGAATTGTTATGATATATGTACTTATGATATTTTTTATGAACGAAATACAACATTTTTAAGTAGTAGAGGTTTTAATCCATAGTAGTGTGTATCTCGATACTTTGTTTGTTTATTTTTGACCACATAAATCAAACTCTAACGAGTGATGTAGCAGGGGACTAGGGGCAATAATATACAAGGTTAGAATGGATTCACTTTGACCACTTGATCCAATTTCTCTTTTATCTTTTTAGTCTTATTAGAGATACAAATAAATAACATTAATTTGACATCATCTCCTATTGTGTCATTTATTGGTTTCTTGCCATTGAAGCTAATAAAATTTTTATACTTAAGTTTTTTATCCCCGATTATCACTTATTAATTAAGTGATATGAAATTACAATCTATAATTTGAATTGTAAAAAGGAATGAATACAATTTAATTCTTAATTATGCATTTTAAATACTTTTAACATAATATTAGTAAGTTTAAAAATACTTGTTCAATTAACAGAGTACAAATTACAAGTATGAAAGCTAATAACAAAGAGTACAAGAATCAATAACCTATCACAAATTACACCAAAGTATCGAATGCAGAATCATCTAGCCAATACTTAGAGTAACTCAATACAAAATTATAAGTTACTGTTGCACTCGTTGTGAGAATAGTTTAATCTAGCCGGATGAAACTATTATTTTCTGACTCGAATTTACACTTAAACATACTTTATCACTGACAAGCAGATGATCGATTCAAATCAGTAAACGTCTAAGTACAATATGTCACTCTATTTATAGGCAAGATATTTCCCGTAAAAACCTTATGAATTCTAGAAAAATAGAATCACACGTGTTGCAGTGTAATTGGCTTCCTTCTGACTGATAAATGATTTAAAAAGGAATATTTTGTTTACATGTGTTAATTTTTAACCAATAACAATCAATCTTGATGTCATACATACCATCACTTTAACTCTGAAGGTTGCTGACACAATATTGATCAGGAACCTCATACAAGGGAGTTGAACTTGAACGATGCTCTATTCTTTTAGGGGAGGCTTATTATAGACAAGTTTCTTATGATGGTAATGGTAGGAGAAGATTTGGACCGTCGATTTGAACTTTTTTTTTTTTTTTTTTTTTTAAAGAAGGTGGTAGGGTGGTAAATAAACAAAACTCAATGGTCGCTGCAATCTGGCAGCGACCAATTGCTTAGATGAGTGACCAACAAGTTATTCATCATGACCAATTGGTCAGATGAGTGACCAAATATGGTTAGTGACCAGCTTGGTCAGTGACCAGGTACCAGATATCTACGGTCACTACAAGTATCATCTAAAGTCGTTGCTGGTGGTCACTATAACCATCTCCCTCTCGCGGACCTTCAACCTCCGGTTACTCGAACCACCGCATCCATTTGCCTCCACACAAGACCTGCAACCTCTAGCCAAAACCCATGAACAATAAAAAAGGTGGACACATGGCAACCTTTTATTGAATCCTACCATTACCACCTTAATAATTAATCTCATTTGAACCTTCCCCTATTCTTTTGTTACTGAAGACGCTGGAGGAGTAATAAGTTTCCCCACTCACTGCTAGCTAACATGCTCTTGTAGAGTGACTTGACTTGATATCTTCCTATGACTATCTTTTATTCTTTAGCAGCGACCGTTGTGTTTATTGATTGCATAAGTAAATAAATCTCTTTTACACATCAGAGAAAATAATACACATAGTTGAGATTATTAACTTAGCAGTGATCTTCTTCTTCTATAATGAGAGCTTGTCATTATCTTTAGTAGCAGTGACTAGGTTGACCAATGATCTTCCACTAATGAATAAGTTTATAAGTGACCATTGAGCGAGCTATCTTCTACTAATGACTTTATCTTTATAGTAGTGACTAGGTTGACCAGCGATAAGTGATCCAACTTATAGTTTAGGAGTTTTGACTTCATCATTTCCGCTGATTTACTCTAGTGACTAAGTTGGTCAGCAACCTATGACTCAAAAATCTCTTCGTAAACGATCATGACAAAAACTCTTTTGACATACTTATTACATAAGAAGAAATCACATGGACTTAACTAGCTCCCCTAAGTGTTTAGATTAAACATTTGTTAACTTATTAAATATTTGATCCATATAATTTTTCTTTTTGGATTCTTTTTCAACTTTTGTTCTTGATCTTTTCAAAAGTAAGTTATATAACAGAAAAAGATACAAATATCCTATTCTATTACAAGTGATTATCAATCTAGGCCCATTTCCTCTTTCTTTATTTGCTTAAGCTCTCTCATGAATTTTTCTTTTGAAGGTAGATATCTCATATGCCTGGCCAGTGCCTCATCCTTCACTGACCTTTTCATCTTAGAGTTATATAGGAGGCACACTACATTCGTCAGCAAAGCGGTCATGATCTATCTTCTCAAGCTCTGCTTCCCTTTGGAATCTAAAGCGACCAATATTATTAATGTATACTACCCCACACTTAGGATTGATTACTTCTAGTCCAACTTTCTTTTGAACACGAGCAGGGAGTGTCAAATTAAGATTCTTGGTGTTGGGAATCCTATACAAACTTTGCAATGGACATTTTGTATACCTGGGGCTAGTTGGCCTCTCTTGATCTCCTTTAGTGGTAGCTATCTCACCCTCCCTTAATATCCTAACATAACAATTACTCTGAATAGATGGTTGATTTCATTCTACACATCTTCTTTTTCAGCGCTAGTGGAGTGGCTGTTAGCGAGTCTTATCTCATTTCGCTATTGTTTGTGTAGCTTGCATATTTGATTTAGAGTAATTGATTGTCTCTGATCTTCTATGTGTATTTGGAGTTGAGTTTGTGAGTTTGACTTAGACCTTTTCAGAAGCACTTTAGTTATGGGTGCAAGGTTTGATCTCTTTACCATTCTTTTTGCGTAAAGTGTCCTGTCTCTTTCCTTGAGAAGTCTATCACTGTCAGCACTCACAGGTCTTTTTTATTGGCTTTGGTGGTTTAGCTGCTTTCTTTCCCTCTAGCTTCAACCTTTGATCCTCAACTTCTAACTCTCTAGCTAGTTTGATTGAGGCTTCTTCATCATCAAGCCTTTTCTTTTCTAACTTATCATTTGACACTCGCTACTCATTAAATAATTTCAGTTGAAGCTCCTTGTCAGCATCAAGTTGTCTTTTCTTCTCCTCTTCATCTTTTCTCTCTATCTCAACAGAAACTTTCTTAATCTCTTCCTTATCCACCACCTCAATGACTCTTACCTTCTTTGCACTTGGACTCCCTAATATATATGACACTTGGGAGTCAATCATTATTTCCTTTCCTTTTCTCTTCTAGAGATGATAGTTGAAATCATCTCCTGGTCACTGGTATCCTCATAAACTCTGATGCTCATCCATTCTCATCTTTGTTGCTAATAACTAAACTATAGGAAAGTCAGTCATTGAGTCTAGCTCCCCATAGGCATGTGCATCACTAGCCTGCTCTGTGATCAACATATCACTCATCCTTATTTCTTCTATACTAATCTCATCAACAATTGTACTCACTATCATATCCTCAACAACCTCAAACTCTTAATCATAGTCTCATCCTGAGCGACCTTATCTGTTTCTTTCTCTGCAGCTCAGCAGCGACCACTCTGTCTTCTTGCTCACGACGTTCAAAATGGGTGGAAGTACTTAGAATTTGGCTAACTTACTTTTCTCCCCCTTTTGTTATCATCATCAAGGGGAGAAGAAGAAGAAGCTCTAGGATTAACACTAGATGTGCCTCCTATATCAGCATGAGCATTAACAGCATCGCTCTCGCTGCTAGGCTTATCATTTCCACAACTGCCAGAAGTCCTTGAATAGGGTGTTGATCATTTGTAGCTCTGTTCTTAGGGCAAAAACTTACATGTTCATTTAAGGTATTTACCTCTTTTGCTCGCTCGAACACCAACTTAATGGTATGATCTATCTTTTCTTCACCCATTTGGATTACCTTTGGAAGTTGATCAATGATAGCAGATGCTACTTCTATATAAGTTACCATGGCAGTGGCCAACCCGATTGGTGCCTTAGTTAATGCATTAACATTCTGCCGTTGGGCTTCAATTGAAGAATTGACAGCAACCTCTGTTTTTTCTTTGAAGTTGTGCAGAGACTCAAAGTTGGTGATGTGACGATTGTGAAGCTCAAAATGAATTGTATAATAGAGAGCGATCTCTTGAGTCTTCTCAGGGATCCTGTCTGCCCAAGGCACCAAATCCTGGTATAGCCTGGCATGCTCTATGACTTTTTTGGATAGGTCACTAATGAATTCATGAGCTTTGTCCTTGACCTTTTTAAGAATATTGACCTCCCGTCGGGATGAGGAAATATACTCCATGAGAAGTTTCTGAGTACCTGCATCATTAACAAATTGTTCCTGTCTTTGGGGTGAGTGAATAATGTTTTCACCAGAGAGAGGAGATTAGGTCATTAGAACAGTTGGTTGGGATGGTTGTCCTACGAGTTAGTCAACCTGATCGTCTAGTTCTAGTGATGGATCAGGTTGATGATTATCACCAGTGACCGAAAGTTATCCAACTCTCTTAGTGATGAGTTACCCTCATTGTCAAATTGATCCCTGAGGGTGTGTGTGGATTGCTTAGTTGAATGAGCAGTTGTTTTTTTTTTATTTTTTGTAAAGAAGAGGTAACGGTATCATTTGTGCCCTCTAGTGTAGCTAGATCAGCATTAGACACTAAGATATCCATGGGTGTAACTCCCTCATCTTCATCAGTTTGAAGTCTACCTGATGGATAATTGGGAATAGAAATTGACGCCTATAACTTACTATGTGACTATAGTGAGTCATTTACAACCTATATAGTGATAGGAGAAAGAGAAGGTCAATGTGAGGGAGTCGAGTCTGTACTCCTTGGATCACTAGATAAGAATGTGCTATCATCTACTAGTGACCCTCACCCTGTGATTGAGATCACATCCTTTCGTGAGGATGTCATATGGCTATGGGTATTACTAGTTGCGTGTTGCGAATTTATTTCAGGTTGGGTTGGGTTGCATGTCGCAATTTCAACTCACAATTTGTGTGTTGCGACCGTGATGTGCAATTTGCGTGTCTAAGGACATGAGCTCATGGCCGGGGCTTCCGACTTGCATGTCCGATTTGCATGTGGTTTTAGTTTTTTGAAAAAAGTGCATTAGCTTTATTTGTTTTGGATAAGATTTTCAGAGATTTTGTGATTTTTAAAATTTCTAAATATACTATGACCATAAGATAAGATAATCATCAACTTGTTTCACAAATTCTCCTAAAATACTGTCACTTTTTGTTGCTTGAAAAATAAAAATAAAACTTTCCGAAATGGTTAACACCGATCATTTTTGACAGTTTCGATCTCCAAATGAAGAATTGAAAACAGATAAATTATACGGAACAACTACTTAGTTGTTTAGTATGAAACTTAGTCATGTTGGAGATTTTCACGACGTAATAAAATTGTACACACAAGGTTTATTGACGTTTGTTGATTGCGTAGACGTTAATGATTTTTTAACAAAAATTTCGGACTACGCTTTGGAAGAGCTGGGTTATTGGGCTCTAGATAAGTGGTATTTCTACCTTAAAAGCATGATAAAGACCTAGATAATGGTTTTCAATTGATAATAGATGATCTCAAGCAACTGAAGCAGATTACTAGCTATGCAAAATACATAGAGAAATTGAGGTCTATGTTACACGCATAGATTTGACATATCCGTCAAATTCTGAAACTATGATGCCAGTTGCCATTTCTAAGATTATGACTGACTCTTTAAATGCAAGACGGTTGTCGATTAGTTAGTAGTCAATTCTTGTAATTTTATATTTATCTTACAATCAATTGGATAATTGCCAAACTCTTTATTTCACTTAGTGTGTTGTAATGTTTATATAATGTTTTAATCCCTATCTAATGAAATGTTTATGTGTTCATCAAACACAAAAAAATGACATCATAAAAATTTATCGAATCACATAAATCACAAGTAGTAAAACATAATAGATAACACTGTTAACTAGTACCTAATATAGGTTTTGTCATTACAATAATTTCAAGGTTGACACGAATGTACACTTGGAAAAGATTGAGTCAGGTGAGACGCTTCGACTTCGACCTTTACCTTTGATTTTGTGGATGTTTTCTGCAAGTTAAATTCAAGATGATATGGTTAATACATTGTAATATTTCGTTTATATATGACTAAAGTGTTGGTGCATATTGTGTGACAACAACTTTCTAGTTTGTAATAATTAGTTTTATAAGTCTTTTGTAATAGTTTACTTTTATATGCTTTATGTATAAGTTCGTACGAACTTAGGTAGGTACGAACTTAGGGTCATACGAACTTAGCTAAGCTAAGTTTGTATGGGCCTCAGGACAGTCAAGTTCGTAGGGTCCAGCCCGTACGAACTTAGGTCCTATATATTGATAATTTTGCATGTTCGAAGTAGATCAGTTGTTTATGTGTATTTGTGAGTCAGAATAGAAGCAAGTTCGAATACATGTTAGGGTATTGTCTTACGTTAATGTAATTGATCGTTATGTTCAATAAAAAGTGTCCTTTACTATATTCGTGTTACTATATTCCACACTGAATGCTGAATATGTCACACCACCGAATGATGGTTTGTTGGACGAGCCTCAGGCAGAAGCTGAAGAACATGCTCCTACACCACCTCAGGCTGCTACTCGAGAGCACGAGGTGGTTGATGAGCTTTTGCGCCAGCTAGAGCACCCCAGGAGGGAAATCCGATTGTTACTGATATTGATGAAGCTGTGGTCCATGATGTTCTTCAGGGGGAGCACAACACTGATGTGTTAGCCGTTGTGGATGCATTTGTTACTGGTCCACAGGCCGACATTGAGGCTGATCTGGCACATATTGATAAATATTCTGCCGGTGCTGATGAAGAACTGAGATCTGTAAGTAATGTTGCCAAAAGTCTGGAAAGAGATTCGGAAGAGACCGAGAGTGATGATGACAGTGCTGAGCGTCCACCGTTGAATACTGATGGCTCCAGAGTCTTTGGCACATGCTTCGGTGCTGTCTCTGTGAAAAGCATAGGTAAACGAAAGCTGACTGAAGACGAGGATTTCGTGCTTGGGGATGAAGCTGATGATGATGATTCAGATGATGATGACACCCTACCGCTGATAAGGGTGCCCAAGAAAAGATGTCCTAGTAGGGTGGTCATTCATGAGCATGTTGTTCCACAACCTACCACTATTACACCTACACCACCTATCACCACCAACACCAACACCGACATCAACACCACTACCAGCCACACCAGCTACCGCTCCACCTCCAACTCAAATCTTTCTGATCCGGACAAATATTTTTATCTTGAGGGCCGGATCACGAGCTTAATGGATATGGTTTCTTCTTTGACTACTCTCGTTACTAGTCAAGAGATCCGTATTAATAATTTGACGGCTATCAATGAACGATTGGAGGAGCAGGACTTGCGAAACGAAATGTTGATCTTCCGAATTATGAAGCGTGAGCCAGCTCAGGGGGAGATGATGGGTGCAAAGGAGATGAGTTGAGGAAGAAAAATGATGAAGATAGAGACGATGATCCCAGTGTACCGAAGGAAGGTGAGCTGCCTAGCTCTTCAACTGGAAGACTAATAGCACAAGCTCAAGGGGAGTCTAGTCAGAAACAGGGTGGGAGCGGTTTAGAACAAACTCCAGTGAAACTGACCGAGATTGACACTATCGAGGCACTTCTTAATCTAGATGTGTATGATAGTAGTGAGTCTGAGTTAGAGGAAGGAGAGATCTTGACAAAAGAGGTTGCAGAATGGAGGTCAGACGATGAGATTATACCAGATGTTGATGCTGATATTGATGAACATGTCGTGACCAAGCAACTTGTAACTGAAGTTGTCAGAGAAGATGAAGCTGGTGTAAAATGTGATAAACCATGAGGGACTAGAGTCAGAAAATGATGAAGTTCCTGAAGGTGATTCAGATGTTGACAAAGAACCATCAATAGCAGAGTTAAGAAATCTGTGGTTTAAAAAGATCGAAAAGTAACCAGAACTTAAATTCAAAGAGATTATCAAAGTCAAATGATCGGGAGAGCTGAAACGAGGCATCATAAGCTGGTTCTTTGATAGCGACATGAAGTTGTTCATTATAAAGAGATATGATGGAATTCAATACTTGGAGAATTGGTTGAAGGTTTTTGGCTCACTGCCGAAGATTGAACTTAAAGAACTGGCTTGGCTCGACTTGATAAATCAGAGAGAAGATCCTTACGCTAGAACGATGGAACCAATTGTTAAGCGTGAAGGAAGATCGAACAAGTTTGTTGATTTAAAGCCGAGAGCAGGAAAGAGAGTTCCTTTGTCTAAGATAGATCCAATCATAAACAAACCGTGGATGAAGATGATTTATAAACTGGTTAATTGTTTGAAGAAATTCCTTTGAAGAAGATGTCGCAGAATATTTTGACTGAGCTTAAATGGTGGTACGTTGACAACAAAACAGCTGAGGCGGTCATGGAAGATGTTGATGGGAATGAGTTGTTGAGGGTGGATGACAGTTTACATTTGGTAAACTTGTCTAAAGATGATCTGATGAAGCTACATGTCAACAAGATTCTCTATAAAGATAGTTGGAGACACGAAGGCCGAAGATATCAGAAGGTGGTCAAAGTTTGTGTTGAAAGAGGTTTGTGGGCAGGAAGTCAATTGAGCTGAATGAAGAATCAAGATCAAGACTCAAGAAACTAGAGCTATTGTCAAGGGGGAGTCTGTTGGTGCATATTGTGTGACAACAACTTTCTAGTTTGTAATAATTAGTTTTATAAGTCTTTTGTAATAGTTTACTTTTATATGCTTTGTGTATAAGTTTGTACGAACTTAGGTATGTACGAACTTAGGGTCATACGATGGGCCTCAGGACAGTCAAGTTCGTAGGGTCTAGTCCGTATGAACTTAGGTCCTATATATTGATAACTTCGCATGTTCGAAGTAGATCAGTTGTTTATGTGTATTTGTAAGTCAGAATAGAAGCAAGTTCGAATACTTGTTAGGGTTTTGTCTTACGTTGAATATAATTGATCGTTACGTTCAATAAAAGTGTTCTTTACTATATTCGTGTTACTTGTTGATTATTGTTATGTTTGTTTGAGAATTCCGCACTCTACGAACGTGATTACCTCGTGGATCCAGATATAGGGAACCTACATAAAGATTAGCATCTTACTATTTTAGATCTTAATTTGGATATTGATTTTGACCTTGAGGTGGATCTTGATTTGGTTCTTGATCGGCTTGGCTCATTTGTTCTATGTAAGGAGTCATACAAGCAGATTGGCTATGATCGTATTACTTGAAATAACTACATTGTTGCTTGGGTTTCCTTTTCTCCTCTCCTTTAGAAGGAATACAAACACGCAGGTAGGCGACTAGTTTGCCTCTTCACAAGGACCAGCGGTAGCATAGTCTGTAGATCACATGGATTGACCCATTATGAAGAATAAGCCATTGGGTTTATATTATCCGTGTAGGCCTAGCAGCTTACGACATCCTGTTTGAAGAAACGGGTTACTGCCATTACACGCAAGTGCATGTTTGCGTTTCCAAGTTGTCTGTCCTATTTTATTTTCCCATAAAAAACCTCATAAATCATATTTGTTGATGGATTCACACTCCAACTTAGTGATTTCCCGTTCCTCCTCCCTAGTTTGTGCTCGACATATAGGTGACATGTGTTTAAACTCTGATTGTAGTGTTTCGGTGTTTGTAATACCAGTGTTGTACCGAAGATCGAAAAAACTCCAATAGCATTGTGACAGGGAGTCTCCTTGCATGCTTGCTCGTCGCGTTAATAGACTTCGCACTATTAGTTGTGAGGTACGAATATTGTGTATGTGTAGCATGATGTCGGCCATTTTTCTTTCCCAAGATCTCTAAGAACCTTAACTGAGGCTTGTAAACGTTTAGAAATCACATCAAAATGGTGATTAAAATCTGACTTAGGGTACGCCTTACACATTTTTCAATAATGCATTCAAATTGCTTCACTTTGGGAGATTTGCTTCTCAATTTGATCAAAAAATGACGACAACATAGGGCATGAAGTGTCTCTCGAAAGACAGTTGAAATACCGTCTCTTATTGAAGGAATTCTATAAGAAATGATAGTCAGTTTGTTGATTGCACTAGTGGATTCTAGGGTGTTAGTAAGTTTCCCAAAAACCATGTCCAAACGTCGACCGTCTTTGATGCCCCGATTCCGTAGGCTAGTGGCAAGATGCCATTATTGTCTTCCACTGTTACATCAATTAAATTACTTCCCACATAACCCCTTAAAATGGGACCAATTTATGATAACCAATTATAGTTACTTACAATTATAGTAGAATATATGTATGTAAACATAGATGAAAACCACTTATAGTTACTTACATCTGCACTAATCAACATGCAACACATTCCAAATTAATGTTTCTCATCTATAAGTACATTCCTTTTGCTCTCCGGGTTATGCAGCTTCAGGTTGTGTAGGTAAATGGGAGGCATTCGAAATGACTCTTTGGCACTACCTCTCAACAACTCTATAGCATAACACTTTTTCCTCTAGGCTTGGTTGTATGAAAGACTAATTTTAAAGCGTTTTGTCACGTCAAGTTTGAGTTCTTTGCCCCTGTATGCATTCCAAAGTTATCAACTATTTTTAAGATATTACCAAGCACTTTCTTGCTTGCATGATGGTTATTCGACATGATTTCAGTACAAGAACATGTGTGAACGTCAACTAACTTCCTTGTTTGGAAGTTGTTACAATCTTTAATATGAGTAGCAGTTAACTTCTAGTCACAATAAGGCAAGATACATTTCGTGGTGTGCCTTTTCTTGTCCGACTTTTTCAGCTTAATTTGAAAACTCTCTTCAAGACACTTAGTATGCAGTTGAAGAAGTACCTCCTTCTTATTTTCAAATGCTTCTCTAACTTCAACCCAGTAAGAGGGTTCATACATGGTAACTTGTCGTTTTTTACTTTCTTTATCATTTTCGTAATACAGTGGTGGCATAATCTAGAATATATATTTTTCTTGTGCTTTAGATGATATTGATTTCTCATATGTATATCTTGGATCCGGCTCCTCATCCTCCTCCTCCTCCTCATTGTAATCGTCATCGTCATCAACAATGTGATTACCATGCGAATGGTCAAAAGGTTTTGGTGGATTGACATTTTTCTTCATCATGATGATCATAATGATGAAAATGATCATTAGTAACCTCGACATGATATTGTGAATTACTATGATCATATTGTACTTCCTCATGAAACTAGAAATAGTTATGATCATCTTGGGTCTGTTCATTTACCTTAAATTGTATGTCTTGGTTGTTTTGTGTTGGATATGTGTTATTAGTTGGGTATTATGGAGCAACATGATAATGAAATTGATATCCTAGTTGATAAGGAAACGAAAATTATGGAAATGATTGGATATTGAGGTTGTTGGTTACAATCATGAGTTTGTAGCTCTTAAAAACCACTACTACAAAATTTATCATTAGTTGCATGTCATAAAAAATACTCAGAATTATAAACATCGTTAGTTATATCATTAACATACTGATCTACCTTATATTTCATATAAATTGGTGCATCAAGTAGTAAACCTAATTTTTAAAACGTTTTTCAACAAAATATTGCACGTCAATGGTTTTTCAGGTGCAACGGGAAGTTTTAAAGTCACTCTATAGCATTCTATTGGAAAATACATTGGCATGTTGTTAATTTCAAAACAACCTACAGAACAAATATAAACCCTAAATTTATCATTTACTGGATTCAATTTTAATTAAGAAAACGAAGTAAATAATAAATCAAAAGGTATTGAATCGTACCATGAAGATCTAAAATAAATTCGATTGAATCTCTATGCCACTATGAAAAGTAATTGAGACTGTTTTAGGATTTCATATGAAAAAATATTTACCGAATGATCTCATTTTAAAGGTATAATTCTATCCAATAAAATACATAAAATCTCCAAAAATCTTATCCAAATTGTCATTTCAAAATAAGAGATCTTATGAAAAAATCTGAGAATGTCATAAAATCTTATCTGTAATGGATAAGGCATTTTATCTAGGTATGTAAGATGGTGACAAAACACAAAACGCAAAATACAAAACATCCAAACTATATCAAGTAGAAAAGAATAAATCATAGAGTCATATATAATAAATAAGTCATCATCAGTCTAGATCATAAATAAAAAATAATACAACGTATAAGTCTAAGAAGTAGGTGGTGGTGGTAGCAGCCGCTGCCAATCAAAACGTGTCATGAAAAAAATCCATCATCCTCTTCCTATACTCCCACGCGATCAACAACAATCAACAATATTCCACAAAAGGCAAAACTAGTAAACATAAGTCTACAAAAGTCATAACTAGTCAAACAAACTCACACAAGTCAACTCACACAAGTCAACCACAGTAAATTTAAGTCAAATCATGTCAAACAAGGTCAAACACATAGTCAGAATGGTCAAATGGGTCAAACTAAGTCAATTGGGTTGTGACCGAGTTACGAGCCCCAAATTATCGGCGATGACCGAGATTTACAACTCGTGACCGAGAACGATCTCGGTCACGACACATTTTGTTGGCAAACATCTTTTTTGCACGATTCCTAACAACAAACTAACATAAAAAAATACATATACATCGTATAATAACACTAATACTAACAATTAATGCCAAAAACACAAAAAAAACATGCATACAAAGTGTTCGATGAATTGACTCATTGAAATTTAGAAATTAAAACTAAAATTCAAAATTTAAATGTCTAATAATTAGCCATTGTTAACCTTCAATTTCGAGGAAAAGCCCATATTTCGGGGTGGTTGTTGTGGGTTTTTTGAACCCGATTTGCGGTTTGTGACAATGGTGGCTTGCATGACGGTAGTTACAGTGGATGGTGGTGGTGGTTGCGGGGATTACAAGTGGTGAAGGCGGGATTGTTGGTGGTTGTGGAGGAGGGTGGGGATGGTTGAAAAAGGCGGTGGTTGAAAACATTTGAAAAATATTTTTTTTAATACGTTGAGCCCAACTCAATTAGCGCCCAACTTGACCCAAGGGCCCAAGCTGACCTGACGAAGTCATCGCACTATGTTTTCGGTCATGTGTAAGAAGACGCAACTCACAAGTACTGATCGAAAGTTGCAACTTACGGCTTGCCTCCGTAAGGTGCAACACGTTATATGTTTAGTTTTTTGGACGAAACTTTTTTATAGCTTTAAAAAGGGGCAATTTGCCTTAAAACAGTGTTCTAATTAATAATATCATCTTTCTGGGTCCAGAGGCCTTGTGAGTTTTGAGCTATAAAATCAACCCACACAAACTAGTAATTAGGCCCAATGCCATGGGGGCAATCCACCCCAAAGCACCAGATCCGCCTCTCGTAGCAAATATCATATATAAATATTTTTTATTTTCTTTCTTTTATACAAGATTGATCTCTAAATAATAAATAATCTCCTTTTTTAAGTAACAC
Source organism: Logfia minima (assembly GCA_963921325.1). NCBI lineage: Eukaryota > Viridiplantae > Streptophyta > Magnoliopsida > Asterales > Asteraceae > Logfia > Logfia minima. The sequence continues at coordinate 20,415,052 of OY992770.1, forward strand.
CATAAAGCTTTCGAATAATTAGGTTTCTATGTTGGATTCACTTAAGTTGAAATGATTTTACAGAAAGGTCCAATCGTTGGAGTTTCATGTCTTTGTGTAGATCTTATAAGAACACATTTTAATGGTATATTAGTTGTTACTCATGAAGGCATTTACCTTGCTCCGTTTTTGCTATTTACCCATTTCGTATACTTTTATTACTTGATGTGACATGAGCATCAATAATGGTATCGTCATTATTTTTTAGTACTCACACTCTTTTTTTACAGTATTTTTGTTATCTATTACTCCGTACTTGCATTCCAATTTCTACGGTATAGCAATCAATAGGATTCTCAAATAATAGAAAACAAGGACATGAAATATCATGTTATCTTCTTGTTCAAATTCCTTTATTTTAACGTTAACTAATTTTTAATTACCATACGTTTTATGATATAGAGATATTGATATAATGATTTATCCTTGTAAACTTTAACCTAGATCTTGTTAATAAATACTAATCGATGAATTTAAATGAAGTGTCGCCTCCAACTCTTTTAAACTTAATTTGTGATTTGTGATGTTCTATCGATTACAATTTTCGTTATGTACTGAAAAGCCAACTTTTTACTGAAAACATGAAGATCAAGCCACAAACGTCCACTAGAGACGGGGCTGAACAAGAACAAGTGTGTAATCTCCCAGTAGAGCTGCGGAATGTGGAGCTACTTGCTGGTCAAGATCAGGTTCGATGGGGTTTAGATACCGATGGACTTTTGACGGTTGGAGAAATAAGGAAATACATTGATTCTTGCGGCTGCTGGGGTCGGAGTTGGTGCCTGTCAATCCCAAAAAAGTTTAATGTATTTGTGTGGCGAGCTAGGTTGGATCGATTACCGACAAGGTTCAACCTATCCCATAGAGGTATTGAGTTTGATTCCATTCTTTGCCCAGTTTGTGGGTCGGGAATGGAATCTATAGCGCATGTTCTTTTCGCGTACTCACTCACTAGCGACTGAGGTGTGGAGAAGTGTTTATAGATGGTGTCACGAGTGTATGGTCAATTTCGGAATGGCTCACGGGGGTGGATCAATGTCATCTTTCTTGGCATAACAACATGTTGGTCGGTTTGGCGTTATAGGAATTCGATTATGTTTGATGCGGGAAAAATGCGTAAGTAGGATTTAGTTGATAATATAGTCATGATTTCTTTTACTTGGATATGTTCTAACAACTCTAAGTGTAATGTTAGTTGGGTTGATTGGCTAAAACTCCCTTGTAATTGTCTTAAGTCTAGTAATTTGCTAGACTTGAGTTATATGATTCATTTCTGATGTAAAAAAAAAAAAAAAAGCCACAAGCGTCCATTTTTACTAGTTGATGCCTAGGCTATGTTTGCCTCGGTAGTATGAAGCCCATTCGGTTTTCACTTTTTAAAACGAAATTCATTAATAGCATATTAAGTGCATTACACGTTCTTAAATGAATACAGTACTAACACTTTAATATTTCACCTATCAAGAGAAAACTCTTACGATGCATCAAACTTCATTCAAAATCAACCAAATGGTCTTTGTGCTAATGGAATGCAAAGAACTTTTAAATGTAATAGATTGCAAGTCCAAGGCTCGTTATGAGATACTTTGTATTTATATGTGATTATACATGTTATGTATTGAGAATGTAAAACTTAACAGAAGAAATCGATTTGGGCGATGAATTGTACTTTTCTTGTTTTTTAAATTGTTTCCTTGTATACAAATAGACTATATGTATTGTATACTTTAACACCTATGAAAATATATATTAATCTTTTTAATTAGTTTGAGCGTGAATTAAATCATTTATATCGCTATTATAATTTCTTGTGTCATTTGTTCTCTTATTCTTTGATTGCTTGTATTTAATTTGTTAATTGATATGTTTGATTTGCTTATTGTTGCGGGTGTGTAATTGCTATTACACTTTGTTCCTTGGATGCCACTAAATCTCTAACATATGAAGGTAGGATGTATATGTTAGGTTTTCATGCAATTAATACAATCTAATATGGTAGCGGAAACAAATTTTGTCTAGTTAGCTCATGATTAAAACCTAGCTAAGTATCAATGGTTTACAAAACTTGATGTAACTAACTAATCGAATAGAAAACTTACCTTGTTTGCTATCGGAGACAATCCTTGTGATCGTGTTCTTGGCAAATTTTGGATGAAAGAGGATTCAAAGGAGAATCCCTGTAATAGAATCACACCCAAAACGACAACATTTAGATTACCGGGTATAACCTCTAACCTTGATTGATTAAACCAAACCCTAGAGAAGGATGGAATAAATCAAAACCAAGAGAGGGGAGAGAGTGGTCAATGGCCACAAGGGGAGAAAGAAAATAATGAATGAGCAATCAGATTTTTCACCCTAAGCCTCTATTTATAGAGAATAAATTTGGAATCCTAGTTGGGATAGAATTCATATTCCTTTATTTCTATATAACCCCTTGTACTTTGTTCCAATTTAAATTAAACTATAAATTAATGACAAAGTAGTCCCTTAAGCAATCGTTAGGTTGTGTTTTAAGGGTAACCCAAAAATGACCATATTATTATATCAAATATTACCGATTCATTTGATGACCATGGACACTATATCCAAAACTCTCCCACTTGGACATGTCATCAACTCTAAGTGGTCTAATACTTGCAAATAACTAATAGAGTGTCCCATCCAAAGCAGCTGCTGAACTCTGAATCAATCATGAGACAGCCCTAAGATAAGTGATCAAATATTTCTTTGTTCTTTAAGATATCCTTATGAATTTGAGACACGGACCAAGTCAATCGCAATGTTCGAAATTATGTTTCCCGATAGAGATTTATAATGACTACAACAGACTACTAATTGAATACATCAATTTAATCAGGGCTCGACCAAGCACTTAAATGTAAACATCAAATCATCGAGGGCCCCAAAGATATCACTTCTCTAGTTAAGGCAGAAGGAACAAATAAACTTTGACTACATAGTTTTTATCTAGTCATCATGTCAAACATGGAACTACCCAGTATAAGTGCCAGTTACGGACAACGTTGGAGCAGACTAATGCATAACAAAATCGTAGCGCGAAAAACCCCTTGTATCTCTATATTATCATCTCAGAATTACTTTTGATTTTTCCACGAAGTAATTCTCTGAGTGCGGGTTTCTCCAATACTTAAATCTCTAGTAAGTACACATGAGAGTTTGTCGCAATCTGTATGCTATGTCCAATCACTATGGTCAATCTACTAACTCTCCATGACAGTCTTAAATCACTACTTACTTCCAAGAGTATGACCGACTGTGGAGGTTTGAGTTTATAAATAAATACTCGGGAAGTGGGCTCTAAACATGCAAAACGAGACACATAAATAAATTAATGTAAAGGTAGTAACCAAGCATATTATTAAGTCACCACAAAAGAAATCGCCAAATACATACAATTTATTCTTGTTTCAAAATATTAAACTAACAACTAAAAGCATTTACATTATATCGTTCTCAAATCTAATGCCTATCGACCTAGTATGTTCATCATGCTTGGATCGACTTAAAGCCTTCGTGAAGGGATCAACCGGATTCTCTTCCGATGATACCCTACTCACTATTACGTCTCCCTCTTCAACTCGGTTTCAGACTGTCACACCCCCAAATTTGACATTTATAGTTAATCATGCGGAAGCTTTCGGGGCGTGACGGCGATCGAATAACAATACCTCGAGCGTATGATTATCGCAGAACATCTAGATTATTAGGATGCCAAAATAGTTTTACAAACATTTCGGCTCATCGAGCCGTCCAAATGTCAAGGTTATCGAATACATCGTTTTAAATAAAATATAAGTTCTAGGATTTAATAAAACTACATCAAGTCAATATTATAAATAAATCCTGTTAGTTTAAAAATGGCATCCTAATCGTCGTTGTAGGTACGGTCCCAAATATGCATGTGTCTTACGGCATAGCTAATTCCCCTGAAAAACATATTTTTAAAAGGTCAACATAACGTTGAGTGAATTCACAGGTTTTATGACTCGATCATAAACCATCATTTAGAAATTATTTCATCAATAGATCAAAAGTGACATCAACGGCCTACTGTGCGATTATTCTCACTTTAAAACAATAAAAACATCTGACTACGAATCCCCCGAAGGTTAGCTAAACCGTCGAGTTAATATGCCGAACTAAGCCTATAACCAAACCACAACACAAATGAATCGTTTGCCTTGGACCGGTTAAGTATACTTTGTCCCCAAAAACGTGCGAACAAGGTCGCTAGTTAGCGCGACTAACTAAAAGAAACGTGGGATGGGCCTGTCAAACCCGATAGTACTATCTGTATACTCAGTGGTTAGCGTCATCTAACTAATGGTTATAGTATTGCATGCTAGGACTTCGGCACTACAACTTATCCAACTTAGTCGCCCATAAGGATACAATGTCAAGTTTTAATAATCGCATATATTCAGTTATATGTTTTTCACCCTAACTTGAAAACAGTAAAACAATAAAAGTGGGGCTGTGAACTCACCTGAGTCCGAGCGTGCTAGCAAAATGTATTTATAAAATGCGCAATAAATTCTCTTAGCGCCCTAAATGCAAGAGTTTAAATCAACCAATGTAGACGACATTAACTAGTCTGTTGGATCGAATCTAGTGATTTGGATGTGAATTGATAGAAATCTGTATGTATATATGTGTACGTATATGTATGAATATGGACAAGTAATCAAATGATTGTTTATTGCTATTTCGAATCTGTTACAAGCTCTCAATCTCACTGAATATCAGATATACAAACGCACATAGAATTTCTCTCTGATTCAACAACTACTAAAATGAAAAACAAAGCCCTGTATTTATACACTTCCTGTTTCTGCGACTTTGTCCTTATGAGACTTTATTGACCTGCGACTTTGTTATGAGACTTTGTTCTTATGAGACTTTATTGACTTCCTGAGACACTAACTTAAAGTCGCATGACCAGTTTTTCACTTACAAATGCAAATCCTATTTTTACATCTAACTATCTCCCCCTAGGATTTAACATCTTCTTTTTCTTCAATATCTTCTTTGAAGATCTTTCTTTATATATCCGTTGATTCAGCTTTTTGTCTTCTAGTCTTCTCTTTTCCTCTTTGACTTTTCTTCACATATGATTGTTGATATAGAACTTCTTCTCTTGTGAAATCATTTCTTTTAACCTTCTTTGAGATAGATTGTCAGCAGTCTTCGCTCTATTTTGAAATTTCTTTTGAATTTATTTCTTGACTCTCACTTCTTGCTTTAGCTCCCCCTTAAATGTATATCTTGATCTTCTGGAGCTTTTAACCTTTACTTTGACAGAATCTCTTTTTTTTTTTTTATGTCTTTTCTTTTCAGTGCACCTGAGCTTGTAACTTTAATCATTCTTCCTTGATAGTAACGGTGATATAACATGAATATCTTGAACATGTTAATTTGGAAGAGTGTTTTTCTCATTCTTTTTAGTAACCAAAGGTAAGCAACAATTCATTTGATGTAATCTCAGGAAAGTTGATTGTATAATCAGAAAACACATTTATGAAAATACTATAACTCCTGTATCACATAGATTACCAGTTAACACAATAATTGAATCAATTAAATGTTTCAATTGAGTGACCTACGTTCAAAGTTGGCATTGATGTTAGCATTGGTAGGATTTCCATTCAATCATTGTGGAATACCATTTTAGGTATCACTATGAATGTTCCGGCAATATCACATAGATATGCATAATGTCACTTAGACATAAAGTGTAATAATACACATGTGTCCTAAAATTATATTCTTTTTAGGCTCTTGACTCGATTAGTGCATTCATGATGTCAGGGACTGGAGCAGACTGTCCTCTTGTTTCAATATCAACAAACTCCAACAGAGTTGTCGATAGATTATGTGTAAAATCTCCGTGAGAATACTGAAACAAGAATTTGTTAAGAAATTCTTGAGTCGTTAGGAGGGTATATGTGCATTGCATCACTGGGTCCATGATGTCTCCTTCAATACCAGAAATCAACATATGATTTCCGATAGTAGATGTGGCTACCCGGCGATTATTTGTTTAGTGAGAGTTTTCTTTTTCTTTTAACCCTTTCACACACTCCTCACTCAACCTTACTCAATTTTTCTACTCCACCCTCAGTTGACAATGGATTTAAAATTATGTTGTTCTGTACTAGAATTTTCACCTTCCCTCATTCTAAGACCTAAACTTTCATCCTATTTTGGAAAGTGGCTCCTTCGGTAAATCCAACCGGCTCTGGAGGATTATAGGAGTAGTTTATAAACTAACGCTCTTAGTACAAAAAACAACATTTTTCCAAACAATTTGATTGAAATTGGTAATCTGATTATCCATCAATCCTTGGAATCTCGAAAAAATCGTTGAGAATCTTTCAAAGTGTTGTGCAATAAGCAAATAGGTTTGAACACTTGAAAGTTTTGGATTTTGAAAAATACTCCCCCTTAACATATGCATAAGATTTATGAAATATAACATATGAAGGTGAGTTATAAAAACAAAATCTCTTTTCCTTTTGAAGATCGGGTTTTACTCTGAATTTGAGTAAAAACCATCATGCATCACTTATGCAAAATATTTCAACTTTTCTCCCCCTCAAAATATGAAAGTATTTTGCATCTCGAGTTGAAAATGACAGATTATTGCTTAAGTGAAAGCATGCCTAACTGAGACACCAAAAAGTGAAATCGTTTTTCATCTAAAGGTTTGGTGAATAGATTGGCTAGTTGCTAATCTGTTTTGACGAAAAATAACTCGATATGCCATTTTTCAATGTGATCTTTTATAAAATGATACCGAATATCTATGTGTTTTTTTTTTGAGTGTTGGACTGGATTGCAAGAAATAGCAATCGCACTCTGAGAGTCACAATAGATAGGTATCTTTTCAAATTTAAAACCATAGTCCATAAGTTGAGACCTCATCCACAAAACTTGTGAACAACAAACAGCAACTGCAACATATTCTGCCTCAACTGTTGATGTTGAAACACGATTTTGCTTCTTGGAAGTCCAACTTACAACTTTATCTCCCAAAAATTGTACACCACCAGAAGTACTCTTTCGATCCAGTTTACAACCTGCATGATCTACATCTGAATAGGCTGTTAGTTCAAAACCAGTGTCCTTAGGATACCACAACCCCAAGCAATTGAATATTTAAGATATCTTAAAATTCGTTTGACTACTTGAAGATGTGAATCCTTTAGAGCTGCCTGATATCTAGCACAGACACATGTAGAATACATGATATCTGGACGGCTCGAAGTTAAATACATTAAGGAGCCAATCATGCTACGATATAAAGTTTGATCTACTGATTTACCCATGGTATCAACATTTAATCGAGACCGAGCTTCCATGGGTGTGGATATGGGTTGACAATCTAGCATTTGGAATTTTTTCAGAAGATCGAAAATAGATTTTGTTTGATTGATAAAAATTCCATTTGATAGTTGTTTGACATGCAACCCAAGGAAAAAGTTCATTTCACTCATCATGCTCATTTCAAATCTTGATACCATTAATGCCGAAAAGTTTTTGCAATATTTGGCATTAGTGGATCCAAATATGATATCATCTACATATATTTGAATTAATATGATATCATCCTTTTGTTTCTTAATAAAAAGAGTGGTGTCAAGTGTACCCTTTGAGAAACCGGATTGGACAAGAAATTTGGATAACACATCGTACCAAGCTCGTGGAATTTGCTTTAATCCATATAGCGCTTTATCCAGTCGGTATACATCATTTGGTCGCTTTGGGTCGACAAAACCGTCTGGTTGACCCACATATACCTCTTCATTAAGAATGCCATTAAGAAACGCTGTTTTCACATCCATTTGATAGATTGTGAAATTCTTGTGAGCAGCATAAGCCAGAAAGATCCGATTGGCTTTAATACGTGCAACTGGTGCAAATGTTTCGTCATAATCAATCCCTTCTTGTTGATTGTACCCTTTTGCAACTAGGCGAGATTTATTCCGAATAATGACCCTATTCTCATCCTTTTTGTTTTTGAATATCCACTTGGTACCCACAATTGATTTTCCAGGTGGTCTAGGTACAAGTCTCCAGACTTTAAGATGCTTAAACTGATTAAGCTCATCTTGCATGGCATTAATCCAATCATGATCAAGTAGAGCATCTTTAACACTTGTTGGTTCAATGGAGCTCATAAAATTTGAATATAAACATTCATTTTGAGTAGCTTTCCTTGTTTGAACTTCAGCTGATGGATCTCCAATTATTTGAGTACTTGGATGCGACTTGGTCCATTTTCTCTCAAACGGTAGGTGTTGATATTCAAATTGAGTGTTTGAAGTATCAACATAGGGTATCGGACTTGATAGATCAACAGGGGAAACATTTTGTGATTCCGGTGTGATCTCTGGCATTGTTTCAGTAGATGATGAACTAACTGGCAATAATGATTCTGGTGATTCAATTTGTACATCGTGGGAAGATTCAGGACCGGGTAGATCGATTGAGATTTCAGAAGTTGAAACAGTTTGAGGAGAATCAGCAGACGATGAGGATGTTCCAAAGTATTCGTCATAAAAATCTAAAAACAGTTCATCAATGTCATTCATAATTGATGTTTCAGATTTGTCTGCTTCTGAACTGGTTAAACCGGGTTTTGAACTGCTTTGTTCAAAAACCATTTCTGATAATTCGTCAAACGTGACATTGACACTTTCATTGACTATCTTTGTACGCTTATTATACACCCCATATGCAACTTTATCCTTTGAATAGCCAATAAAAACTCCTTCGTCACCTTTTGGAGAAAACTTTCCTAAATCCTCACGATCATTTAACACATAACATGGACATCCAAAGATGCGGAAAAACTTTACATTTGGAGGACGATTGTTGATTATTTCATATGGTGTCTTTCCAAACCTCTTATTGATCATTGATCGGTTTTGAGTAAAACATGCAGTATTTACAGCTTCTGCCTATAAGAACATCAGTAATTGAGAGTATATGAGCATTGTGCGAGCTGCCTCAACAAGAGTTCGATTTCGACGTTCTACAACACCATTTTGTTGTGGAGTACGTGCAGCGGAATATTGATGTGTGATTCCAACCGATTCCAAATATGCAGTAAGTGTGTTATTCTTGAACTCAGTTCCATTATCTGAGCGAATTGATCGAACTTGAAGTTGAAGATTCACTTGTGTTTGTTTCAGAAAGGTGATGAGAGTCTCTGGAGTGTCTGATTTAGATTTTAAGAAGAATACCCATGTGTAACGTGAAAAATCATCCACAATAACAAGAATGTACTTTTTTCCATTGATTGATTGGACGCGCATTGGTCCACATAAATCCATATGAAGAAGATGAAGGACAGCATCTGAACTTTGTGTTGATTTGGATTTATGAGAAGCATGTTTCATTTTTCCCAGTGCGCATGATTTGCAAAGATGATCTTGATCATATTTCAGTTCAGGTAGACCATGAACAACACCAGAGCGAGAGAGATTATTGATCTGATGAACATTGAGATGAGAAAATCGACGGTGCCACAACCATAATTGTTGAGAAGAGGCTTTTGAAAGTAAACATACATCAGCCATGGGTTGTGCACTATCTAAATAAATGGTATAGAGGTTTGTGCCACGAGTTCCGTTTAATAATTCCTGACAATCTTCAGTTCGAACACAACAACTTCGTTTTCGAAACAGAACCTCTAAATCCTTGTCACAAAACTGATTGATGCTAAACAAATTGTGCCCTAAGCCTTCAACATAAGCAACCCTTTTAATCGTGATTTTGCCTCTAACCAGATCGCCAATTCCCATAATAGCAGCATAATGATTATTCCCAAAACGAACAGTCCCCATGAATTGTTCAATAAAGTTTATCAAGAGGGACTTATCTCCGGTCATGTGTCTGGAACATCCCGAATCAAGATACCAAACACATACCGAGATTTTCTGCAAAATCAAACCATTGGAGAATCCTTAGGAACCCATTTTTCAACGAGTTCGTCATGGTTAGTGCAGTTTATGGTCGATTGATTTCTTTTAGGGACCCATTTTGATACAATTTGGGACGGACTTTTAAGTTTAGGAATCCATTTGGAAATCATTTTGGGTGTTGTCTTTTGTTTAGGAATCCATTTTGAAACCAATTCTTTTGATTTCCATGATCTAAATTGATATGGCATAGCAGGTTTATAGTAAGTATTACGTCTAGCTACAATTCTATCATTAAACATAGATTCATTCACATTCACAAGAAAATTTCTAGAATAACGCAAAGTATGATTACAACTGTTTGAATGCTGAAAATACAACGAATCATGTTTGTTGATATTATTGTAGTTACACGAATAAGAACTATTGAAAGTGCGATTTAGCTTTTGACTCTTTAGACTTCGGGATTTGTCATGAAGATATGTCGTTTTTAGATCTGAAACATGAAAAGCACCAGAATTAGTATTTGCAAAATCTGATCTAATGCTCTTATTTGAAGAAATCTTAACATACTTTTTATTCTTTTGCAAAGAATAATTAGTAAACTGAGATTTCCTTGGAGCATTAACATAGTGCTTTATACTCGTTTCTTTCAAAGATTTTTTAACAGTTGGTTCAATCTTCTTTGTAATTGTTGTTTCCAAAATCTCATCAAATTCCATAAGTTTATCAAATTCAAGTTCTTGAGAAGATTTTGAAATCGATGCTAAACTAGATGTCAAAGAAGAATTTTTGAGTTGTTCAATATTATGTAAGAGTTGTCCGTTCTTGATCAAAAGTTAGTTGTAGAGTGGTTATTTGTTTTTCAAGATCAAAGATTTTATTTTCCAAAATTAAATTTGGAATATAAATTTTTGTTTTAACCACTTGTTCCATAACTTCGTCTTGATCAATAACAGTGTTGAACAACTTGGAAAATAATCCTCAGAAAGTGGTATTTTCCTTGAGCCATAACTTTCATTTAATTTGTCATAATCAAATGAAAATTGTGCATTTTCAGTTTTTGCTCTATTAAAATTCTCAATAACTTCTTCTTCATTAGTTGTTTTTACCAAAAACATTTTTAAAATACTGCCCATGTCACCGTAGTTATACAAGGTAGGTACTTTAGAAATAGCCTTTTGTAAATAGCAGGGATTTTCAAAACCTAGTCCTTCTTTTGGATTATAGAATTTGATATCCTTAGGTTTGTTTAAAAAGATTGTTTGATCAGTTTGGCCGCGTTTAAACAACTTATCTTGAAGTTCTTTGATTTTGATTAACAAACTCATATTTTCATTAATTGCATGATCGTACCTTTGTTTAACACGATTTTCAACGTCTTTTGATGCTTTACATCGAGATGAAATTTCAAGGATTTCAGTTATTAAAGATTTATTTACTTTTTCAAGTTTCTCATTAGTAATGAGATACTCATCCCTATGAAATTTAAAAACATCCCTTTCCCGAGTCATAGTTTTTAATACTGCAAGTTTACTTTCTAATTCTGTTTGCAATTCACGCACATGTATTCTTTCATCTTTTAATTTAGCTGTCAGATTAGCATTCATAGTATGCAATGCAGTATGTAAGAATTCAGAATCTTGTACCTCAGAATCTGAATCTGCATCTCCTTCAGTAAAGGTAGCTGATATGTTGGCCATGAATGCCATGTTGACTTCCAGTTCTTCTTCTTCTGAATCAGTCAAATTTAACCAAGCATCATTCTCAGCCAATAAAACTTTCCCAGCTTCCTTCAGTTTGGACATCAACATCTTTGCCTTGTAGTAATCAGAATTACGTACTCTTGGCTTCTTACAATCCCTAGCAAAGTGTCCAAACCCTCCACAGTTATAACACTTGTTATCTACTTCTCCTCGTGAATTCTCATCAACCGTTTTCCCTTCATAACTGCCCTTGAATTTCCCATCATCATTGTTTTTGAAATCTGAGCGTTTGGTGGATGATGATGAAGTACGTAAGTGATTGTTTGTAGGTCTCTTCTAGTACTTCTTTGTCATGGCTTTGGTGATCAGTGCCATTTGTTTTACAATCTCCTTCATATCCTCATCCGACTCACTTTCTTCCTTATCTGAATTAGATTCATACTTGATCTCCCTTTCAACTCTTCTTGATCTGATTTGGATGTGAATTGATAGAAATCTGTATGTATATATGTGTACGTATATGTATGAATATGGACAAGTAATCAAATGATTGTTTATTGCTATTTCGAATCTGTTACAAGCTCTCAATCTCATTGAATATCAGATATACAAACGCACATAGAATTTCTCTCTGATTCAACAACTACTAAAATGAAAAACAAAGCCCTGTATTTATACACTTCCTGTTTCTGCGACTTTGTCCTTATGAGACTTTATTGACCTGCGACTTTGTTATGAGACTTTGTTCTTATGAGACTTTATTGACTTCCTGAGACACTAACTTAAAGTCGCATGACCAGTTTTTCACTTACAAATGCAAATCCTATTTTTATATCTAACATAGTCCGTCTATGCTAGTTGTTCACTCAACTAGGTTTAAATGTGCCATCGACGGGCTTGAATATCATGTAAGGCCATTATAGGCGAAAGCGACACGTTGTGATCTTTATTAGTTTTCAAAACACTAAAATCATTTTAGTCAACGTTTTAACATATTACAAGTCATAATATATAGATTATTGATTTCTGTTCGTTATTTATACGTTGCCTCGATAGTATATTGTCTCAAGTCCTCGACTTCGTTATATTGACTTTCAAATCGTTAGTTGTACATTACTATAACGTAATAATGATACTTAGACAATATATATAGTCTTTAATAGTGTTATAACTCTCATACGCTAAATATATATATATATTGTTTCGGTAGTATTTGATTCAAGGTTTAGGATTTCTTTAAATCGGGAATTGCGTATTAAGATAATATTGTCGTGATACTTAGCCATAAAAAATATATATATACTTATATATGTATATATAAATATATCAATATCGTTACAAGTTTCATAATTCGTTTTTATAACTGTTCTCGTTATAATGTAATTTAACTCGTTATAATTTGGTTTTCCACGTTTTCTCCAATTCTTGCCGTATAATTCTCGTTATTTAACACTTAAAGTTGTAAATTACACTTTAATACGTTTTAATTTATTTATTTTATCATTTCAGCCCATACTTTATTTATTTTATATCTTCCGTCGTTATAGTTTAATTTATCTCGTTTTTAGTCTAACCTTCGGTTATCGACTTTTAGCCAAACAATTATCTCAAAATTATAATTTATAGGTAAATCTTTATTATACTTAAATTTACTGATTTTTATAGTCAAAGTCCATAAGATATGATTTTTAAGTCCTTGGTTCTTTTTAGTTTTTACTTGTCACCTTTTCACAGATTCTGTCCAAATTTTAGTCCTTCTTTTGCTACGAGTTTGACTAGTCAAATGATCTTAGATTTCTATGAAATTTTTACCATATGTTCCCTATGTCTTAGCTTTACAGAAATGTAAGGTTCATAATTTTTGGGCATGTTTAAGGGGTTCAAACATAATTATTTCTACACAAAGGTCCAACAGGTACCTTCTTGGACAGTTGGTTAAAGATCTGTTTGTACAGGGAGTTATACTTACATTCATGAAGTGTAATTATACTAATTTTTAAACTAACACAATATTTAAGCTTTAGGAAAAAGAATCACTTCGTTTAGATCTGTGGTTTGAAAGTTATGACCTTCCAAAGTTAGGTCAGTTTCTGTCTCCAGAGAACAGATTGTACACATTGTCTTAGAAATTAATTTTAGAGTATCAATACTTCTCTAAAATTCATGAAACTGGTGGGGTTGGAAATCTAACTCTTTGAACTTAGTTTTAGACTCAAGAAACACGAAATTTGGTTAAGTTTTGACCGAGTTATTAACCTCCAAAGTTGACCAAAGTTTCTGACCGTTTTTATACTTTCTGTTTTGGAGTTTGTTTTGGTTCTTTTTAACACATTCTTGTTATAATCCATACAAATATATGTTTATATATTTTTAGTTTGAGTGAACATATAACATATTTTAACTGTCATGTAAGCATTTAAATGAAAGAATCAAAGAGTTTATAGTTAGAGATTCCTTACAAAGCCTAAACAGACGATTTTTGAGCAAGATGGAGGTTTTGGTTTCTTTGTGGATGACTTCCTAGCTTCAAACCCGTATGTTTAGTTTATTTTACCATGGAATTTAGATGGTGTTGAGTTGTGTATGTATTTGTGAGTTAAAAGAGTGTAAAATGAGTGTTTTAGGGGTGGTGGCTCATGGTGGTGCAAGGTGGTTCAAGGGTGGATGAATGGTGGTTGTTTGGAGAGTGTTTGAACAACAAAAATGGGGGTGGGGGCTGCTGATTTTCGTGGCCTATAGAGGGAGAGAAAAGAGAGTGAGTTTGTGAGCTTGTGTGTGTATAAATGAAGACCAAAAGAGGTTAAGTATGGAGACAAGGGGACATGGAAGCATGGGAGGAGGGATGGTGTGTTTACTTGATTTAGGGGGATGGTTATGGTGGATTTTGGGCAGATTTTTGGTCAAGGGGAGAGGAGGCCTAATCCTTGATTAAGTCTAGATATTTTGGTTATTAGGTGCAAGTCTTGATTACTTAGGTTTTAATTGTGTGATTAAGGTTAATTAGGGTTAATTAAGGTAGATTAAGGTTAATTAGAGTGGTTTATAGTAACTTGATTAATTATAAATCATTTTGGTATCATAAGTATGTTTCCGATACTTCGTTTGTTGTTATTCGTGAAATCTCTACGTATCTCCGTTAATTGATTTCGTATATTCTTTGATTCGATTATTTGAATTGTTATACAATATCTTAGCATAATAATAGTAATTACTACTATTAATTATAATAATATTCAATTATTTATCGAAACCTCGTTCCATTAAATTTACAACTTAGTTTTGTCGTTGCACATTTCTTAGATCACGTGAACGTTAATTGGGTTTCAAAGGTTGTTATGCTTATTCATTAGCATAATTATCACCATAATAATAACTACCATATAAGTGAATAGGTTTACGTTATTTTCGAAAATAGATCACGAACGTTCGTGTATTTCAATCTCTACAGATTGTTTCGTAAAATTCTTAATAATCATCCATGCATCTCATATGCAAACACGGGCTTTGTGCTAGACTTTATTTGATAAAAACGAATTCACTTTAATTTAATAGGGAATTAGCCTAAATGCACGTAATTAAAATGTACGAAATTTACCCTAATTTGAGGGTTGTCACGCGGAGGTAGTGGTATTTCCTGAGTATATGTCTTGACCTCCCATGGTCCTTAGGTTCTTTAGTCAAATCGACTGCACCTTCGTTATCACAGAAGATTTCAAGGGGATCCTTGATGCTAGGAACAACACCAAGATCACCGATGAAGTTTTCAACCATGTGGCCTCTTTTGTAGCTTCGTTAGCTGCTATGTATTTGGACTCGCACGTGGAGTCAGCAACCGTCTTTTGTTTGGAACTTTTCTAGGTCACAACTCCTCCATTCAGCAAGAGCACCTATCCTGATTGTGACCAAGAGTCATCCTTGTCGGTTTGGAAACTCGCGTCACAATAACCTTTCACTCTGAGCTCTTTTTTCCCACCGTATACTAAGAACATATCTCTTGTTCTCCTTAGATAGTTGAGAATATTCTTTACCCCAATCCAATGACTTTCGCTAGGGTTGTCCTGAA
This sequence comes from Logfia minima, assembly GCA_963921325.1. Taxonomy (NCBI): domain Eukaryota; kingdom Viridiplantae; phylum Streptophyta; class Magnoliopsida; order Asterales; family Asteraceae; genus Logfia; species Logfia minima. The sequence goes on from OY992770.1 coordinate 20,430,810, forward strand.
GTCGACTCACCATGCTCAACGCATATGAGACATCAGGACAAGTACAAGTCATGGCATACATGATTGAGCCTACAGCCGAAGCATATGGGACTCGACTCATTCTGTCCATTTCATCACTAGTACTGAGACATTTATTCTTAGTCAATTTTATGCCATGTTGCATGGGTAGGAACCCTTTCTTGGAGTCATGCATCTTGAAGTTCTTCAAGATCTTATCCAAGTATGTACTCTGGCTAAGTCCTATTAGACGTTTCGATCTATCTCTATAAATTCTTATTCCAAGTATATATGTTAAATCTCCCAAGTCCTTCATAGCGAAACAATTTCCCAACCAAGTCTTTACACCTTGTAGTGTTGGGATATCATTTCCTATGATTAGTCTGTCATCAACATACAATACTAGGAAGACTACAACACTCCCACTAGCTTTGACATCACGCAAGACTCATCTTGACTTCTAGAAAATCCAAAATCTTTGACCTTTTCATGGAAGCAAAGATTTCAGCTGCTAGATCCTTGTTTGAGTCCATAAATGGATCTCTCAAGCTTACACACTCTATTCGGATATTTGGCATGTACAAAACCCTTATGTTGTGTCATAAACACATCCTCCGATAGTTTTCCATTAAGGAAAGCGGTTTTCACATCCATTTGCCATACTTCATAGTCATGAAATGCGGTTATGGCAAGTAATATCCTAATAGATTTTATCTTAGCTGATGGTGAAAAGGTTTCCTCATAATCAATTCCTTGAGTCTGAGTGTAGCCTTTCGCCACCAACCTAGCTTTGAAAGTGTGTACATTCCCATCCATTTCGGTCTTCTTCTTGAAGATCCGTTTACACCCAACGGTTTTAAGGCCGGGTGTATGATCAACCAAATTCCAAACTTGGTTATTTTACATGGACTGAATCTCGCTCTCCATAGCCTCCTTCCATTTGGCAGCCTCAGGGCTCGCCATAGCTTCCTTAAACTTGGATGGCTCATCCTCATTAATCAGTGTTTTATCACTAATCAGTGTGTCACCTTCAGTTATATGGAAATCATAAAACTCACCATAGTACTCAGGAGGGTGACTAACTCTATTGGATCTACGAGGAGTATGTGGAGTTATGTCAGTTTGCTCAACAGGAATCTCATCCTCTGGTTGAGTGCTAGTTTCAACTGTTGGTTCTACTTCATTGGTTGACTCTTGGAACTCTTCAAGATCAATTTTACTCCCCACTAGCTCCTTTGGAAATGAGATCCCTCTCAAGGAAGAATCCCCTTCGAGCAACAAACACCTTGTTCTCAGAAGGTTTGTAAAACCGATATCCAAAGGACTTTTGGGGATAACCAATGAAGTGACATTTCTCTGATTTGTATTCTAGCTTGTCATGGGTTTCACGTCCAACGTGGACATCACATCCTCAGACTTTTAGATGTCGAAGTGAGGGAGGAGCCCCACTCCACAATTTCAGAGGGTGTCTTGCCAACCTTCTTAGTTGGTACGAGGTTTAAGATGTGTGCGGCTGTTTCTAGGGCATAACCCCATAAACTTATTGGAAAGGTAGCTTGACTCATCATAGATCGAACCATGTCCAACAATGTTCAATTTCTTCTCTCAGAAACTCCATTAAGTTGTGGCGTTCTGGGAGGAGATAACTGACATACTATTCCACAGTTCTTAAGATGATCGATGAATTCAAGACTTAGATACTTTCCACCTCTATCGGAGTGGAGCATCTTAATCCTTTTGCCCAGTTGATTTTCAACTTCATTTTGGAATTCTTTGAACACCTCAAAGGTTTCCCATTTATGTTTAATCAGATAAACATGGCCATATCGACTGAAGTCATCAGTGAATGTGACGAAGTATCGTTCACCGTGTCTTGTGGCAGACTTGAACGGTCCACATACATCTGTGTGGATAATGTCCAACAGATCCTTGCCACTTTCACAAGTCCATGTGAATGGCGACTTTGTCATTTTTCCAAGTAAGCAAGACTCACATACATCATCCGATTTCAAGTTGAATGGTTCCAAAATTCCATCCGACTGGAGCTTGGCGATGCGTTTTTTGCTTATATGGACAAGACGATAATGCCATAGATCCGATTTATCCAATACACCTTTGGAAAAATCAACATTTAAGATTATATTATTTTTATTCATACAAACAACATTTTCATAAATACCATTGCAAGGACTAGCTGTAAAATAAAAACAATTATTCTTGTAAACTAAAATGTCACCGTTTTTGTTATCAAATGAGAATTCGAAAGCATCCTTATACAATGCATAAAATGAAATAATGTTTCGAGCCACATCTGACAAATAACAAACATCTAATAATCTCAAAGAACAATCACTACTTAGCACGAACTCATTATCCCTGATCCTTGTAAGAGCAGCAGTTTGTCTGTTTCCCATGATCAGGTTAAGCTCCCCATACCTCAGCTTTCTACTTTTTCTTAGTCCCTACATATAAGAGCAAATGTGAGTACCACATCCTGTATCAAGAACCCAAGAATTAGAAATTGACGTACTGTGAAGTTCTATCATGAACATACCTGAGGTGCCAGACTCCTTGACCCTTTTGTTTTTCAGATCCTCTAGGTACTTTAGGCAGCTACGTTTCCAATGCCCCTCTGTTGGCTGTAAAAACAAACGGCCTCTTTCGGATCACTAGTGGGAGCTATTTCAGAATCGGCCTTTCTCTTGGAGCCTTAGTTGGACTGTCCCACCTTAGCCTTTCCCTTTTCATTGGGATGAGCAAGCATTTTCTTCTTAGTAGCACTTTGACGAATGGCCAAGACAGGAGCGGAGGAAGTGGAGCCGCAAGTTTTCACCTTACTCGCTTCGGTAGTTTTTAGCATACAGTGTAACTCCATAAGGGTCTTATCCAGATTGTTCATATTATAGTTCATAATGAACTGCGAATATGAAGCAGAAAGCGAGTTAAGTACCATATCAATGGCTAACTCCTTGGGCAACTGGACACCCAAGTTTTCCAATCTGTCTATGTAGTTTTTCATCTTTTGGACGTGGCTACACACAGACGCTACTTCTTGCAGTTTGCAAGCCATGAGGGATTTACTGATCTCGAAACGTTTCTGTCTTGCTTGCTCTTGGAACATCTCCTTGAGCTGAAGATTAATGTTGAATGCCCCTACCTTCTCAAATCTCTTTTGGAGCTCAGAAGACGTGGTCGCCAACATTAGACAAACAATCTTTTCCGATTCTTCATAGTGTTTTTCATAAGTGGTAATTTGTTCATCGGTAAAGTCATCGGTAAGCTTCGGGAGATCCTCGTCGAGAACATACTCCTTGTTCTCGTACCTCAAGGTAATCCTTAAGGTGCGGATCCAGTCAAGATAGTTCGTTCTCGTCAACTTTTCCCTTGACAATACCGACAAGAGTGAGAAGTTTGAGTGTTGAGGTGGTGGAGGAAGGGGAAGATTCGCGTTCTGATTTGAGTTCGACATCTATAAAAGAAATTTTAGTTAGTTTATTATTCCTTAAAATAATTACCCTTTAACAAAAATTATTTAAGGCTATGATCCATATTTTACTTCATGATGTGAAGATGGATGTCGTAATCACACTATCGAGTTATTTAGGTAAGCAATACTATTTGCCAATTTCAATCACTATAAAATTCCTAGATCTTTTGAGATTCATTTATAAAATAAATGGCATGTTAATCTCGATTTATGCTCATCTTAATCCAAGATAGGGATACCATGGATCATGGATTAGATGGTGGATCAACTATGTAAAAACACGTGACTCCCGGCTCAATTTTGCTTGGGTATTGTGAGTGTCACATCATTTGCAACTACAATCTCAAATTTGACGTACCGGCCCAATTGCACGCGTTTCGTCAAACAGATTATAAAGAGAATGTGTGTTTTTCATCGGTAGCATGAGATTCACATTTTTATATTTTTTAAAATGAGTTTTTGTTTTAATACTTTAAGTTATACTTTTTAACTTATGATGTTGTCCTATCAAACCCTTTCGGTAACTCCACTCAAAACGCATAAAAGGCGGTGAGGGTGGTAAGCGCATGACGTTTTAAAATTCAACCTCATTAAGAATCAGAGAAACCTCCTTAAACCTTCCATGATAGCATTTAGAGCGGGTAAGCCTAGTTGTGGTAAGACTAACAACATATTTAACTTTATATTTTATATATATACAAACTATTTCTGATATATATATATATATATATAGTATTCATAAATAATTTTAAACCTTTTAAATAATATACATTATGGGTAGTATCCTCAGAGATTTAGGATAATATTAAATCCTTTTAAAATTTTCGGATTTAATATCCTAATATATATATATATATATATAAATAATTTTAAACCTTTAAAATTTTTGAATATATATATTGAATTTACTTTTCATATATATGTTTTTGTGGGTCGTATGCTTGATAACAAAAAACCAATTAATAAAAGAAAATTCAAACCCTTTGTTTCTAATAACATGGCAATCAACAACAACCTCTAATTAATTAAATATTCCATTCTTATTTTCCTGTTGGCGTACGAAACTACATATATATATATATATATATAAACATGAATCCTTGTTGCCAACTAAAACCACATATATATATATATATATCTCCTTAAAATATTCGATTTAGTACAAACAATTAAATAAACCTACGGCTCTGATACCACTGTTAGGTTTTCATGCAATTAACACAATCTAATATGGCAGCGGAAACAAATTATTGTCTAGTTAACTCATGATTAAAACCTAGGTAAGAATTGGCGGTTTACAAAACTTGATGTAACTAACTAATCGAATAGAAAACTTACCTTGTTTGCTATCGGAGACAATCCTTGTGATCGTGTTCTTGCCACAATGTTGGATGAAATAGGATCCAAAGGAGAATCCCTCTAATAGAATCACACCCAAAACGACAACATTTTAGATTACCGTTTATAAATTCTAACCTTGATTGATTAAACCAAACCCTAGAGAAGGATGTAATAAATCAAAACCAAGAGAGGGGAGGGAGTGGTTAATGGCCACAAGGGGATAAATGTGACAACCGTCAAAAATCTCAGGTCAATAACGCACTTAGATTCCTAGTCTATCTATTTATGATTACAACACTCAAAAATCCTAGTGAAAAGTCTAGGTTACGACTCCTTAAGTACTGAAACCGTAAGTTACCGAAATCGCGTAACGTTTTAGGAGATTGCTTAGCGGACTTTAAGACCGTGAACAACTTTAAATTAGGTTACAAAGTGCAAAAGAAAGCAAATGAAATTTAATTTCATTCATCAACACAAAATATTTATCATATCACCAAAAATCGGAATTTAACTGGAAATTTCGTAACTCGGTAACACGACTGGAAATCGGTTTATTAACTCGCAAATGTCAATTTTGATCGAATCAAATACATTTTGATGAATGTTATAAACTTTTAAAATAAATTTTCATGACTCACACTTTAACCAACAAAAACATCACAAAAATCGGAAATTAACCGAAATGTCGTAACTCGGCAAACGCGACCCGAATCGAATAAACGAGACTCGAATCCGACAAACTAATACTTGAATATCCATTATAAACAATCTAAAATACAATTTAAATTATTTTAGAAATTTAGAACCTCAATGTTTATAACCCTTATATTAAGCATAAAAACAACACAATTTAAAGCCTTGAAATGTACAAGACTTGTGAGATTTTAATACAAATAAATAACACAAATAATATATATGATATTTTAACAAAAAAATAACAATAATAACTCATTTTTGATGCCAAAAACCGGACCTCCACCCCCCCCCCTTTTCCACTCAAATTGCTCCACTAACTAGCTAAGATTCCATGCAAGACCTTTATCCATTTCCACACTCTTTCTTTCCATCATTTCCTCTCTTTTCTCTCAAGAAAAACACACACAATTCTCTCTAAACACACACTAAATCTCAGCCAACATTCATCCCTACATCATCTTCTAAAAAGTGTTCTTACACAAATACAAGAACTTTGAAGTAAAATCACTCTTCCTAGCTTCCATTTCCTACTTTTACTATGTTTATTTCATGGATTTCATGCCTTTTTCATGGCTTAAATCCCCATATAAGGTTTGATGGTTTGTAGGTTACACCTTATACACATTCATGTGTAAAAGAAGGGTAACCTATGATCAAACCAAGAATCAAACCGAAAAAGTCGACTTTTTTTTTGATGTTATAGAGTTTATTTACATGTTCTTGCTAAAATAAATGGTTAAAATGTTAGAATATATTTATGTTTCTGTAAAACACATGTTCATGCATAAAAGAAAAGACTTCAATCTTTGGATGAGGTCTAAAAATCGTTTGGTAGTGAAATCACTCCAAAAAGATCATTTTGTCATGCATGTAATCTGTCCAGATTTTGTCCCTACTTTGATCGACCATAACTCAGTCAATAATGGTCCAAAAATCGTGATTTTTCTTCTAGAATTTATCTTAATGTCTTACCTTTCAAACCCCACTGGTCTCACTCAAATCCATTGAGTTTACGACCTCCAAATGTATCACACAAATCTGATGCGCAAACAATAACTTTTCTGTTAGCACCTTGATGTGATACTTGTTCATGGGTCTTAAATATTCAATAAATCTAAGAAAAATTACTTTAGACTCCTGACATGTATATCTCAGTAGAATAAAAATATAGGAATTTATCTTGATGATTAAGTATTTTTAGAAAATGCATGAAAATCATGCATTATTTTAGCCTTGTAGAATGCAAATAATTGTGTTGTGATTAATCAAAAATACAAAAATATTAGATAAAACGTGTTAAAAATTTGGGGATGATTTTTCTCAGTAACTATATCATGAAAAGAACTTTGAAAATAAAAATGTGAATTTTTGGAAAAACATAAGTATTTTTCCTAGTTTAATACAAATAAAGTCTATAAAGAGGAAAAATATTTATGAAAAACACTTTTTGACATCAAAATAATATGGGAAAATTCCTGTGTCATTTTCCACAGAAAATGACACTATCCTCAAAATTTGACACACATTGGAAGTGAATTGATACATTTTCCGATTTACGTCTTGATTAAACACATAAAGTTGGGAACCAAAGTTCCAGTGCTCAAAACAACATGAAAATTTTACAAAAACCTAAAAATGAGTTAAATATGATCTAGTAAAAATTTCAGAATTTTTCATGAATAATTAATATTTTTCTCATATTTATCACACTTTATAGACATTAATTGATTAAAAATAATCTGTATGTCTAAAAATCCCCAAATTTTCACAGAAAATTTTTGAACTATATTTCATGTTTCATACCAAGTTTGGTAATTTTTAGATGTTGTATACATATATTTCCATTATTTTGTTCGCAACTCGAACAATTACCGACAACGTAAATTAAATGGAAATTCGAACTTTAGCGGCACTTTGTAATTTAATTAGCTAGCTAAGCAATCCTAACAAACTGTATTAGTCGAGAAACTAATTAGAAACCTTGTGTTCTTAGGAATTGAATAGGAGTCAAACCCGGTCGGTACGCGCCTTATATCCATCTGTACGCTCACGCTCGAACTGTGAGTTTCATAGCCCCTATTTTTAAACGCTTTGATATGTTTTGGGGTGAGAATACATGCTCTTTCTTTTGTGGTTACAAGTACATATAAACTGTTACGTATTGCATAAGTTTCCACTATTCAAATTATATGGGCCTCTATCATGAATTGTTAGTTATGGACTTAAACGCGAATATTGTGAATAGATCTATTGGGTTGACACCCCCGTCCGGGTTGGTCGCGCCAACTCGAAAAACGGACGCATAATCATTTGACCCACTACGAGTGTTGTGAATAGAACACTTGCGAGGCAACTAAATTGTTAAGGTTTCAATTCATGAGCTTATGGCAATAGTAATACACTTTGATATTGTGATAAGACAAAATAACTTGAAATCTCGTAACCACGGGTCTACTTTACAAATGCTTACACCTATGAACTCACCAACTTTATGTTGACGTATTTTAACATGTATTCTCAGGTAACTAAAGCACTATGTAGTTGTGCCGTTGTGTCGCACTTTTTGACGTAGGAGTTGCATTCACTTGGAACGACTTAGCATGAACTTTGTCAATTTGAATCAAGCTAGTTATTCGTTAAAGTTTGTAATGGTGTTGCTAAGACTATGTAATTTAAGGGTGTTGTTTAGCGACTCTCTTAGAAGTCGTTCATTGTAATCTTTGTTCGTGATCCGCGCACGTCGCGCTCCCACCAGAAATCGGGGTGTGACAATAAAGAAAATAATGAATGAGCAATTAGGCTTTTTACCCTGAGCCTCTATTTATAGAGAATAAAATTAGAATCCCAGTTGGAATAGAATTCATATTCCTTTATTTCTATATTAACCCTTTGTACTTTGTTTCAATTTAAATTAAACTATTAATTAATGACAAAGTAGTCCATTAAGCAATCGTTTATGGTATGTTTTAAGGGCAACCCAAAAGCACCATATTATTATATCAAATATTACCTACTCATTTGATGACCATGTACACTATATTTAAGAGTATATAAGCTTACCATTCTAAAAAGAATAAGTTGATTATAATTTAAAAAACAAAACAATAAATGGAAACACCAGACACTTGTTATTTAGTAATGACAAGTGGGAAAAGCCCGTGCGATGCACGGGTCTTGTTTAATTCAATCCTAGGTAATTCATGTTTTGATAATTGTTTGTACTACTAATTCTTATATAAAGAATTAAGAAATAGAAAGTAATTAATTAATCACGGAACTTTATATTGATACCATTATTAAGATAAAATATTAAGTATTTCAAGAGTAATAACAAATAATTGTTTCTGGGAACAAACGCCATAATATACCAAAGATCATAAGTTGTGTTCTCGCACACTGAAGAAACAAAGTACATATCGGATTGTTGATACTACTAATAGGACTTGAACTCATCATCCTTTGTATAGGGGGCATGTAAGATGTACATACATTATCATTTATATTAAATTATATAGATTTTATGTTGTATTAATTTGATATCTAATATTTAATAATAAATAGAATAAAGAAAAAATCCAACTTTAAACAATGTAATATGAAAGATATCTCATATGCATAATTCTTCATTACGACAAGTTGGAATACGTTTATATATATGACACGTAATTGAATAACCATTTATATCATCGTTAATTTTGTCGCATTTTATAAAGGTTTCAAATAGATGTGAACAAAATGAACGGGTCGAGTAATAAGCTAAAGCGGTTTTCAATGGAGATGATCGTTTTTAAAGAGGGTTAAATGAATTCAAGTTAAAGTGAGTTGCATCAACTTACACTGTTAGTTCTCTTTTTAATTTTTAAAATCTCAGTAATTATAGTTTAAACCTCAAATTAGTTTATATATTTATAAACTTCAAAAGCTAACATAAAATAGAACTATTTTATTATTAATCACTTTAACATGAGTCTTTGTAACAATATTAAACATGTCTATATCAAAGTAGACAGAGCAAGTTATTTTGTGTAGCAATGTTAAAACGTATGCCTTTTAAATTTAATAAGTACACTATTGAAATCTAAGTGTTCATAACTTTAGTTATTTAATAAACTATAAATTAACATAAATTACCACGCTTAAGTTTTATTCAATTATATTTTAATTTGAGATAAGTTCAATGTTCAAAGATAGATAAGATATTGATAATAAGATCAAGAAGATCCCTATTGATGGTACAATTGACTTTGTGAGATTACACATACATGAAAACCTATTGATTCACAAAATAAACTTGAAATACTAAAACTGAAAACACACAATACATAGTACGTGACTTGGACATGAATTATCAATGTGACACAAACGTATAGATTGTTATTATTAAAGTATATTCACAAAGTCATAATTCAATCAAGTTATGGTAATTTTCATAGTCAAATAGAACAACTTTCATTAAAATCTTAATACTTACTGTATAGGACCTATTCTTAACTTGAATAGATTTATGCAGTTAAGAACTTTTTTTTTTTTTTTGTGCGGATATTTATTGATTATATTATTACTATTAATTGTTAAAGATAAAATTTAAATCTATATATAGATAAAAAAAATTACATTATGATACATATGAAAAATAAAACTATATTAATTATTTATCTATGAAACTAAAGTTATTATTACATATAAAAAGAGTAAGTAGTAATAATAATTAAAGTAAATGTTAGTTTTGTTATAAGTAATGGTATCAATCAAGAACTAACAATTACACAAATTCTTATGTTGCTTTGTTAAATTGCTAAGTGGTTTAATTGCAAGTGGTTAAATATTTTACTATTATTTATTACCGACTCATTTGATAACCATGTACACTATATTTAAGAGTATATAAGCTTACCATTCTAAAAAGAATAAGTTGATTATAATTTAAAAAACAAAACAATAAATGAAAACACCAGACACTTGTTATTTAGTAATGATACGCATTCTCGTCACACCAAACCAAATAAATTATATCAATTTAAATTTCTCACCTGCGACTCAAATGCCACCAAAACACTTTATACCAATGTACGCTAGAACACAGCGTGTTGGGTCCTCCTGTTCAAATTTGTGGGACCTTAAAACACGCAGAAATAAGGTACGTAAAGGTTGATAATGGATATATACGTATCTCTATTGAATTCAATATATTAAGCATGTGGCTATTCATTCAAATATCTCAACCAAGAACCATCTGAAAGATCGGTTACTTTCTTCTTTCTATATCACGTAGTATTATTTAGTTTACTGCATGGCACCTTAATTTCAACATGCAAAAAAGAAACTGATACTGTTTAGTGTATGATGTCTTAACAATGAAGTTGAATTGATATGAATTTTGTCGTTTTCTGATATATGTTTAATGTTATCTACAGGCTTCAATGTCGTTGCCTAATCACTCAGCGAATTTGTCTCAGGAAGGAAAGCTTGGGAGAGGAAAGATTCCAATCAAAAGGATCGAAAATGCAACCAATCGACAGGTAACCTTTTACAAACGACGAAATGGATTGCAAAAGAAAGCGTACGAGTTGTCTGTTCTTTGTGATGCCGAGGTCGCTCTTATCATCTTCTCGAGCCGTGGTCGCTTGTACGAGTACGCCAATAACAGGTACGGTTATACTATCCCGATCTCTTAATTCTTCTTAGAGATCACTAAAAAAAGTAACTTCAATTTGAGAAAAAGACTTGAATAGTGAACACAACAAAGGACTTTACGTTCAATTTTGTTAAAAAGGGTGACTTCTGCTTAACTTTTTTTTTTTAACAAAATTGAACAGTAAGTCCGATTATCATAAAAAATGACCATTTATTCGTATTATTGTAACAAATTAGACAATGAGTAAATATTGTGCAGTAAAATCTTTATTTGTCTATTTCTAACCTTTTTCCATCTTAAATCACCTTTTTACATATATTTTCTCTTCTAATTTTTCTTTAAAAAGTAGAAAAAGAAAAAGCAAGAAAGAGGCTGTAATACTTAACCCATTTATGTGGCTTCGTCATTCCTTGTAATATTAATTTGTACCCAGTGATTAATTGAATTAAAATATTCAATTTGCATGTGTTATTAGAAGTGAGAGGGAAAGTTAAATTTGGATTTACCAAAGCTAGGTATCAGTCTGTACGATTGTCCCCCCAAAAAAGTGGGGATATGATCTGTAATAAGTAATAACGGCACAAACCGTATCTTTGGGGAAAAGAAGGATGGAAAACGTATCCTTGATATTTCCAAACAAGTTATTATATTATGGCTCAAGTTTAATGTACCGGCATTTTTATTAATTTTATTAGTTAATTATTCATATGACATAATTTTTAATATAATATATAATTTTCAACATAATATTTTTTTAATTAATTTAGTATGTTTAGTCTCCCATTATTATATGCATAAACCACAACACCAACTGTTTCTTGACTTCTTATATTGAGTTAAAATCAATAATATAAGAAAATTTAAATTCCTTTATTATATTCAGATATTTATGTAATATTCACATTCACCTTACATGATACAAATCGTAACTCAAAGTAGTGTACGTCATGATCAACAAATGAAATCTAATAAATGATTTATTTTGGGTGATGATTCGTATACTACTATTTTTCTTCGTACATCACTTACTGTACGTACTTTATAGTGTTATATAGTAGAACATTATAAAATACATGTAGTGGTGTATGAAAATATACTTGTAGTGTTAGGGTTGAACAAATTCTCAAGAAAGAATTGGTATATTTTATTTTTAATTGGTTAAAGAAATAAATAGATCTTCTTTGATTGTATAAATAATACATTCTACGTCTCAAATATAATAGTCTATGTTTCATTTTTTGTGTGTCCCAATCTAATTGTCCATTTTTATAAATGGATGAGTATAATTAATTGAATTTACTTGATTACCTATAATGTATGTGTATATCATAAAAATGTATGCAAAAAGTAAAGGTAAAACTGTCTTATTATAAAATAAAAGTAAGTTGTAATGATTATGTTTTCTTAAACTGTATATTTTTGTCTTTAAACAATAAATTTAGGACGGAAGGAGTAGAAGTCAGTGGTTGTGAAATGTTATATTAATTTTTTTAAAATTGGAATTTGTATGTGATCTCATCAAGCAAATCAATTAGTAAAACACACAAATTTAATGAGGTATTATGAATGTGATATTTTTGTTTTCTTCTTAATGTAGCGTGAAAGGAACCGTGAATAGGTACAAAAAGGAATCCATAGATCCAATACGCACTGGTGATAAGGTATATGCAGGTTGGTTAAGTATGCCTTATCAGTAATGTTATTTGTAACAATATGAATATTGCAATTTATCTCAGTTTTACCAACAAGAATCTGTGAAATTGCGTCAGAAAATCACAATCCTTGAGAACGAAATCAGGTAATTTCTAAATGTCATGAGTCCGATGTCAAGTACTCTTATTCACATCAATGGCATAACCTTTAGCAAGAAACTTCTTTTTAGGAACATCAAGGGTGAATTGCTTGGAAACATGACAACAACAGACCTCAAGAAACTAGAAAGGAAGTTAGAGAAAGGAATCAACAAGATCAAATCCAGAAATGTATCATGTTTCTCGTCCATTATCCATTAATATATCAAAAAATAACCCGTGCTGCTGGCTGTATCCAAGATACATACTATTATACATTAGACCACTCAGTTGTAAGACAATAAATTTGGGATAAAAATTAGCTCTAATTTATATCAGTAAGTATCTTGAGTACGTACTGCTAGCAGTAGCCAGTAGGTACTGGTTATATGCCCTTAAAATATACCATCTCTTGTAATCTAACAGCATCTAATCATTCCCACAAAATCTGCAGGACGAACTTATATTTGCGGAAATCGAGTCCATGCAAAAGCGAGTAAGTTATTTTCTCGCATGAGCAGTTTTGCGTACTATAATATATTGAATCATGAAAGATTAAGCTAAGCTATTTCTTTCATTTTGGTAGGGAATTGAGCTTCACATAAGTAATCAAATCCTAAGAGAAAAGGTCTTTTTTTATCTTTCTAACATGCTCATTCTTTTTATTGCTCTCAAACGCTTCTTAAGGGTTGTTTTATTGATTAAAATGGCGTGTTGATTTGCTTAGATATCTGAAAGAGAAAGAGCGCTGCAGCCGCACATGAGCTTGATTTCAGAAAGCTTTAGTTATAATCTAGTCGCACGTAACCAACCGTTTAATGGTTGAAGTAATCTTCAAGTTAATTAACGATGTTTATTAAAATAAATATTGGTCTATCCAATTTCAAGCGCTTCTTCGGTTAGTTTTAAAAAGATAAATATTACGTTTCTAACAAAGCTATGTCCATAATATCGTAAAGCCAACTTGCATTAGGCTTCTTACTTCACAAAGTAAATGCATATAATTTCTCATGTATTTGTATAAAATGTATAAAATACGTATAAACTATATAATTAAATAATTTTTTGTAACTATATTCATCGAAGATCTATGCCATTGACAACTGAGTTTTTGATCTTATTATACTTGCAAAAGCAACACGTCCATATCAATAAAAATAATTATTGAAACGAAAAAGATACACACTTGCGCTTATATTACGGACAGCATTTAATAGGTGGCCAGTTTAATGATGGGCCCTCAATTTCGGATGCTTTTGGGCCTGAACTTGTGGAAGAACACGGGCAAATATGGAAAAAAACCTGAGTTAGATGAGAAAACTCGAAACCCGAAATAAATGGCACTAGGACAAACCTGATTTTTTTATGCGACAGGGTTTAAGATAAAACTGAAAATGTTTTATTGGTTTGGGAACCCGACACTGAACCCGAAACCCGATATCAAACGCAAGATTATTATCCAATAATATATATATAATGGAAATTCACTCCATATATTTAGTTATGATTTGTATGTGATGTTTTGAATTTGGAATGAATATTTTAGATTTTGTATGTAATGTTTTGATATAGTTATGATTTGAATATTTTAGATTTTTATTTTTATTATAATAATGCAATATCGTAGTTTATTTTGTTCCGACTTGAGCTTGTTGGAAAAACAATTTTTTAGTTAAAATTATTTTAACCATTTGTAAATAAGAGTTGAGTTCATTAAAGTATAAGTCTTTTTGAAAGAATGAAAATACCAATAAGAATGCGTCATTTGGCAAAAACCCCACTTTCCCCCCCAATTTTTTAAATTTAAATATCTCAAAAATGTTAAGTAAAAAAATAATGAAAATCACACCATAAAAATAATCACTTTTTTTCTTCGATTAGACATCTCACAAGTTATACTTTCGACGAATTATTATTTTTTTCATTTTTTGTGAGTTAACACATGTGTTAAGATTGACTAACAAAAGTGTTACACCCGCGGCTATCACATGTGTTACCAAGGACTATCACATGTGTTACAAGCGATAGTCGATAGTCGCCGGTAACACATGTGTTATTTGTATAAACACATGTATTACCAATTTTCAAAACCCACTGAAAATTGAAAAAAAAAAAAATTCTTCGAAACTATGTCATGTGGGATCTTAAATCGAAGAGGAAAAAACGTTGAGTTTTATGGTACAATTTTTATAACTTTTTGACTAACGGTTTTTTAGATATTTAATTTTTAAAAATGTGGGGGTTTTGTTATTTTGATCAAGTTGGACGGTTGAGATTTCTACTCCCATACTTTCAAAAAATTTCGTACTTGAATGAACTTTTATCTTGTAAATAAATGGGATACCCAAAACCCGATGAAAAACCTAATGGTATTTGATAAACGGGAAGCTAACAGGATTGGAACTGGATTTACTTTTGAAATATGGAACGGGTATGAGATTACCTAAAACCCGACCCATTGTCATCCATATACATGGGTCGCGTTCTATGCAAAATATTGCTGAAACAATCACCTTGTTTATGGCCAAGCAAACTATCAAGTCCTTCCAATTGATTCATATATGGTTTTTGATTATAATTACATTACATACGAGCTAGACATATTATAGAAAAGTGAATGTAAGTCAAATTATCTTATATTTCGCTCAAATCTCTTCTTAAATTCGCATTGACTTATGTGAGCCTGACAACAACTACTCCAACCAACACAATTCTAACCGGAAGTAAATCATAAGAAAGTGTTGACAGAGGCTTCATTGATAGGCCGACAAGCTATCAAAACAAGTAACATGAATTTTGGACTTTTAATAACCTAGAAATATACGTTGTACTTACCTCCCCCAACCCTATTTTTTCTCTACGCATAAATGAAGATCTCTCTTCTAGTTTAGCAACGAATATGTTCACATCCTTTTGAATTTGATAGCACGTGTTGTGGAACAGGGTTAAAGAATGGTGCTCTTACATGTCTACCATTTGAAGTTCCATGTGCAGACAGAAGTGAATATTTTTTTTGGGATGCATATCATTCTACTGAAGTTGCAAACAAGATAGAATCTTGAAGAACGTATCTCGCACATAATCAGTCGGATATTTATCCCTTTGACATTTATCACTTGGTTAATGAACCCTAGCTAGCTGTAATTTGTACTCAATAATTAAGTAACTATTTTTTTGGTATATAACAAAGATGAATTATGGTAATGAAGATAAACTTCTCCTGATTCCCTTTTGTGATGATAAAAGAGCAAGGATAAATAGAGTGGAGACACAAGAACAATCAATAAACCATGTAAAAATACAAAAAAAGAATAATAAAGATAACAATCGATTTTGAGCTGGCAAGTCCTCAATTAAAAGTAGAAAAATAACAAGAGACAAAACAACAACAACAACAGTACCCAATCTCACCGAGATCCGGGTATGTGAGGTAAGATGTAGATAGTTATACCCTTATCCGAATATAGAGATTGCTTCCAGGAAGATCTTAGACGGACCCGTATAATAATAATAATAATAATAATAATAATAATAATAATAATGACAATTGTTGGGTTTTCATAAAAACAGAGAATAGCCATGGAAGCAAAACTTGAACAACATTTAAAAACCATTAATAAACCCCGCCAAGGATGCAAATGCATGCATGTAAGATTAAACACAACAATAGGGGGTTTCAAGAATTACAACATTTGAAGCCTTTGTAACTTTCTTGAGAAATTGGATGTGGATAAAAGCAAGACTCCCTCTAAAGTTAGTCCACACCAAGCAAGCTACCAATACCAAGGGGGTGCTAGTCATTTTGTTCTGGCATTAAAACCCTCTTGAATCTCGAAGGAAAAAACCGATTTTCCTTCCTACAAGAGTGTTATTTGTATCTTTATTTTGTTTTTTTAAGAGAACTCTAACTATTAAAGAAAAAAATTCAGCCAACTTCCTCTCAACCAACAGCCAAGTATTTAGTCATATAAGTGTGTATTTTTTAATTACACAAAGGCCATCCAAATTTATGATGATTCTTGATAATACTTACATGCATGCTATAACACCCCTCTTTTTTTATAAGAATATTATATTAATAAACACGGAAGCATGAATTTAAAATACATTAAACAGTTTACAATTCCCAAAAATACCCTAATTTCAAACTTTTTAAACTACAAAAGACGGGGTATTATAAAAATTCTCCAAACAAGGTTTATTACAAAAACCATATCAGAGTCCTCAAGCGCAGTCAAACATTCCCTTGATCAACCAATCACCTCCCGCACCCACAATAATCAAAACATATCCTGCAGGAAGTAAAATGAGGGGTTAGCACAAAGCTAAGTGAATAGATTCATCACACTCCATTCAACTTAGCATAACTAGCTAATTACACCAATAAAACGTATACACACATAATTCAATGAGGATCGGTGGCTCTGGGGATATCATAATACCCGGGGATTCCCCCAAGAACACTTACCGTCAATCCGTATGGCCAATACAGAATAGACCGATAACTAATGGTTATTAAACCCATACACAGGTCTCAAACACAACAAATGAATCAAAACCTGTGTAAAACACATAATAACCAGAAGTCCAACTACACGTTGACCTCAATAACAAATAGCACATTGGATCACATATCACGTAGATCAATAATCAATAATCAAGACTAAACAGTCTAATAAACATCTACGTTTACTTGTTGTAACCAAATAGTTACAACTAAATCAAATGATGAGTTCTGAATCCACTCACCGATACCTTCGATGTCTGAACACTCAGTATTCTTATATCACTGAGTCTTACGTTGATCTGAAACAGAAAATCATATACAAGTCAGAATTTCATTCTATGAATATCATTATAGCCTAATTATTCAATCAGGTAATCCCTGAAGTCTAGGCAATTAACAGTTCAATCAAAAACGAAAATAGAAAGTTCCACAATGACATTTAAAACTGAAAAATGCCATTTTCGGGTCCTAGATGACCCCGGATGGTCAAAAACTGCCTAGGCTATTAGAATATAGCCTTGATCACTAGGTCGTTTCCAAATGACCATGCAAATTTAAACTAAATCCGAGTTACTGAGATTTTCACACAACCGCGTCTTCGAAAATACGCCTTTTCAAAATTTGCAAAATAAAATTCTTTTATAATCTCACGCGACACAACCATTGTGTCGCACAGCAAGCTCTAGCGACATAACCACTGTGTCGCACAACAGTACCCTGCGACACTAACATTGTGTCGCAAAACCAAATCCGGCCGCCTTAAGCGACATAACCACTGTGTCGCATAACATTTAAGCGACACAACCTGCGACACAAGCCTTGTGTCGCAATGATGAACAGCCCAGATCCCAGATTCAAAATTCACGAAATCAAACATGTAATACACAAATTAACTGATTCCAATCGGTGTAAATCATGTATAAACAATAATAACGCATAACAATTAGAACCTTACCTCGGATTCAAAGCTAATTAGCTCAAATATGATTCAAAACCCAACTTTCTTTTCTTCTCTCTAATTCTCTCTAATTCTCTCTCTAGAAACGATTTTAAGTGTTGGAAATATCTAGGAAATGGTCGGAAGTGTTAATCGGTGTATATATATATTTAATCACACAATTACACTTAAGCTCCTTACTTAATTTCAGTTCAGCCCGTTTTGCGACACAGTCCTGCGACACAACCCTTGTGTCGCACAGACACCACCTGCGACACTAACCTTGTGTCGCAGAAAATCAAAAACTTACAAAATTTGAATTTACAAATATTTTACAATAAAACACATAATATTAAATATTTCTAAAACAATTAAATAATCAATTAAAATAATGGAAATTACCAGACTGCAAAGTAGGATGTTACACATGCCGTGGGCAAACCAATAGCCAAGGCCAACCATTAGCCCTTTGTTTTCGGCCTCCTTTGGCCATTCACCAAGAGAAGGGGAGGAAGGAAAAAATCTCATCTCAAAAGTGGGTCCCACATACACCTAAAACTCTTTTTTTATTTAACCTTTTAAATAAGAATTTTGATGCTTGTTGCATACATACATTATATATACACTTTTAGATACAAATATATATTGTTATTAGAAACATTATCATCCATATGAAATAATAATTTTCTCAATAAAATATATAAGTACAGGAGTCGATAACATTTAATCAAGAATCAAATTCTCATGATCGTATAAATGATGTTTACTTGCTATTATGTGTGACCCTTTATGTTCATGTATTATTAGCAATGTTATTTTATAATGATTCTTGAGCATATAGAATAGACAATCTCCCACTTGCACAAGATTCAATATAAAATGACATAAACAGTGGTGAACGTCTAGCAACATTTCACTGCCCCCAACAATACACGAAGAAGTGCCCTTCAATAATATCCAATTCCCAAGAGCTCATAGCTTCACATGATGTAGAAGGTAATGTACCAGTTATCCCTTTATTACAGACATCATGTTGAACATGAGACATGGATCGCTATCCATCTCATTTAGTGTTCAACTTTAATAAGGCACCTTAGATATCTTCAACCTTTGAGAGGAATAAATCTCATCTTGACTACATACGCCTCTTGTGTAGTTCATACTATGCTCAGTGATGGCCTTTATAACTACTTGGTTAAAGAACAATGTTTAACCATATCAAAGCACAATACTCCCTATACTTGAGTCCCAAATATGCATCTTAGGTCCAAGGATACAAAGATACTACCTTTTCAAGACTCACTTATGACGACGATTCATGAAGTTATCTTGAAACGGGTCAACTCCAATACTTGTTCTCTAACAAGTACTTATGAATTTGGTTACAACCTTTTTTTACTTTCATCTCATGAAAATCAACCAACTGATTCATATCACTCTTATTTCATAGTTGCTCCCACAATTATTCCCATATATCAACAAATACTAGTGAAAAGATCATATCCCACATATCAAGTTCAATAAAATAATTGTTGCTTACATTGTTGCAATATCCAATACTAAATCCAAATCAAATCCAATTACTAGAATAACAAAGTCATATAGCTCTAGCATGAGCCTCATGTTTAGCTTGTGGAAGGGCCTTTGTGAATGGATATGCCAAATTTGATATGTGTGAACTTTATGAATACATACATGTATCAACTATATCCTCATGTTTAGCTTTATCAACTTGTGAAGCTTTGAAAATTCTTCACTTTGCAATTGATATCAATATGACTTGTATGACCACATTTGTAGCAAGTTGCCTTCTTGGGATCAAATGTGGACTTTCCTTTTGACCCACCAAATCTATTTTTCTTTAATCTTTGAGAAAGTAGAGCCATTTCAGCCTCAATAGATTTGTTTTCCTTATCTTCATACTCATAGATGTCAGAGTTATAAGGTGTCAGATGATAACCTGTTATAGAGGATAATGCTATATTTTTCTTGTGGTTGCTAAGAGTGCAAGTGATGGATATTTGGCTATTCTTTTAGCATTCAACTTCTTCATTTCTTTGGTTTCTTTTGTAGTTCATCAGTAAATCAAATAATCTAGATAGTTCCTTCGGCTCCAACTTTTCACTTACAACCAAAGATGTGATTTCTTCATAAAATGAATTAGGAAGTATGTCAACAAATTTTGTACCGATTTCAAATTGATCTTTGGTGATTTCATATATTTCTTGATCATTAATAAGAATATGAAACCTTGTATGGATATCAGTCAATGAGTCCTTATCACCATCAACAAAATTCTCATAATTTCTTTTGTGATTCCTTATTCTAGCTTTTAACCAAAGTAACTCCCTCATATTGAGTTATGAGCATGTCCCATATAGCTTTTGCATTTTTGCAGCTTGAGATCTTGGAAAAGATTGTCTTTGTAATAGCATTTCCAAGAATACTTTTTTCTTTATAGTCAACATTATATAACGCTCTATCTTGATCTATCCATTGACCGCTTGGTTTCTCAACCCAAGACTCAGGTGTAACAATAATTGCCATTAGCATCTTTTATAGCTTCAACTATCATAGTTCAGCTCATTTTGTAAGAAATTGTTTGTAAAATTTGTGTAAGCATATCATTCTTCGTATCCGATAAGTTACCCTTATCAGGTTATCGGTAACTTTAATGACATGTCAATTATATAAGTTGTCACGTCATCTAAATTGGTGTAAGAGATGGTTTAAAAACAAAGTTACCAACTTATAATATTTTGTAGGTTTTGATACCATATCAGAGAGAAGGACGCTATGTAAAGACAGAATTTTAAATTAAACTCTTAGATTATTATTTATTAACTGAAAGTAGTTCGTAATGTTTTTTCTCCATCATAATTCGTTAGGTATTCATGCTAATCCTTTTTAATGGGGTTGGCTGTCTGGTTAGTTGGATGAGAACAACCGTAACATTCTCTTTGTCGTTCACGATAACAACCTTTTAAATTGTTGGATGGTAAACTCATACAATATCACACCTTAGTTATGAACCTAATTAATTTTACTGATTCATTTGAACATCATATACATGGTAATCATTTTATAAATGTTAAGTGCAACTTGTAACACATAACCTTACTTAATTATTGTTTGTTAAGTCCAAATAACAGCAAGGTTAAAATAGATCAGAACAGATTATATAATAAAATATTACATATTGTTGGTGCACGTTTGGTGACAGCAGCTCTTGTTTTGTAATAGTTAGTTTTGTTATTAGTTTTATAGTTAATAATTATAATTAGTTTATTAACTTAGCCTTTTTGTATTTTGTTTGTAAGTTCGTACGAACCTAGGATGTTCGTACGAACATGTAAGTTCGTACGAACCTAGGACCAGCTAAGTTCGTACGAACTTAGCTGACTATATAAACAAACTTGTAATGTTTTATATGTACGCTTTTGAATCAGAGTTATTCGAATATACGAAGATATCTTTTAATACATACGAACATACACTATAAACACTTGCAATTTACTTGTTTTATTTGTTATTGTGTATTAAACCATTCCGCAATCTAATACACATTGTAATCCCGTTTGGATCCGTTCAAAGGGACTTTTAATTGGTATCAGAGCGTCAACAAGCCTTTGTTGGGTTCGGGATTGTTAAAACACAAAAAAATTGAGTTTTGAAAGTGTTTTGGAAGCAATAAGTTGTACTTTTGGCTTCCTTGTGTGTTTGTGAATCATATTCATCTTGTTTCATCAAATTTCAACGGTTAAATCTCTCTAGATCTGAGTTTTGGCTCAGATTTGAGTTAGAGCAGCAAGTTCGTACACTTTAGAAAGTATCGTACGAACTTACCTCATTTAGCCTTCGAACCTAGCCAGCTGTAAGTTCGTACGAACCTACAGCTTCGAACCTGCTAAGTTCGAACATTTGAATTCATATGAACCTAGATAGTCTTCGAACCTATAAGTTCGTATTAATCTAAGTTCGTACGAACTTAGGGCTTTTGACTTCCGTTGACTTTTTGGTTGACTTTGTTTGACTTTTTCTCGTGATGATCGAATCTCAATAAAATGCTGGAAATGGATCATGAGGTTGGTAAGTCAGCCTCACCACCTAAGCTCCTCAAAGGTGAGGATTACTTTTGGTGGAGAGATCGATTTGAATCGTTTGCGAGATTTCACGATATCCGCATGTGGATATGTATTAAAGATGGGTATGACTTACCCACTTACGAATTTGTATCAGCCATTACTATGTGTCTCCCTCAGGAGATCAAACATACTTTTAAGGTTTGATGGGAACGACCAAATAAAGGAGAGTAGGACTGATTTGCTGACTAAACAGTTCTATGTCTTCAAGCACATGAAAGGCGAGTCATTAGAGGAGATTATCACAAGATACTACCATCTAATGAAAGAATTGGATAACAATGGTCTTTTGTTCACCTAAACTGTCAGAAGTAACAAACTTCTGGAGGCACTTCCATCAAAGTGGGACATCTACACTCTGATGATCAAGGAGAGTGCTGACTACAAAACTCTGATGGTTGATGAGGTGATTGGAAAGCTGCGTGTTTATGACTTGAACATGCTGAGGAAAGAGACCGGATCTGATCAGGTTCAGGATCCCAGTGTTTACCATGGTAAACGGTTTGATTCTCTTGCATCTACAAGTGGTGATGTTGCAGCTTTCTATACTGTCGAGGCTGAGACGGACTCGGCTATTAGAAATTCTGGTAGCAATGTCTATTACATTGCCTCATCTAAGGATCAAAGGACTGAGAGAAAACCGAATTCTGGTACATCTAGTGATTTTAAATCAATGCCAATGAGCATGAAGTCGGTTGAAGATGAAGTAGCCCTACTTACATCTTTTATTACCACTCAAGAAAACTTTATAAAGGGCAAGGTCACTGATCCGAGTTTGATTAATGAAGATTATGACCAGTTGGATCCTGAAGATTTAGAAGAGATGGATCTTCAATGGCAAATGGCCATGATAGCCAGGAGGGCTCAGCGGTTCATGAACCGTACTGGTAGGAAGTTCATTGGTGGCAAAATTGGATTTGATAAATCCAAAGTGAAGTGTTATAACTGTGATTGGAGCACAAAGTCTGAGGAATCACAAGCATTCATGGCCTCCATTATTGAAGAAAAGGAGGAAAGCAATGCTGGGTCTGATTCTGAGAAGGAAGCAGCTACTGAGATGGAGATAGATGCCCCTGCTTCAGAGACCAGAGTGGTAAAGTTGAAGTCAACAGAAAACATGAGCTCAGAAGACTTCATCGCATACATGGCCAATCTGGATGCTGAAAAGCAAAAGGTATTTCTCGACTTAGACTTAGTAGTTAAAGCCTGTGTTTTATGTACTAATTTTCAGGTACAGGCTGAGGAATTAATCGAGTCATCAAACTCGATAACGGCTCAGCTACAATCTGTAAAAGAAGAAAATGCACTTTTAAAACTAAGAAATTCTGAACTTTTAAATAAAGTTAAGTCTGACAAAGAGGACTTAAGAGTTTTGAAAGAAAGGGTTAATGAGCAAAGTCAGATTATTGATTTGGCTCATGAACATGTTCTTGACATAACAAAACAGTCTTCTGAAAAAGAGAAAGAGCTCGCTGATGCAAAAGTTAGGATTGTAGAATTGAATAAAAAACTTGAATTAAGAAAATTTTCAATCGAAACTTTGGATAATATGCTGAGCTCACAAAAACAGCCAAGAGACCTTCGGGGGATGGGGTATACTGAATCCCCTCCTCCGTTTAATCATACTATACCTCTATACCCGATGAATCTGAGCAGTTACCTGCTAGTGATACTGTAATTTACTCAGCCGTTCCTGGGTTCATACAATTTGTGAGACCCGAGAAAGCTGAGATAGCTACTGAACCTGAACCAACATCATCTGACACTCTAATGCCACCCATCTCTGAACTAAAAATAAATGTTGAACCAGAGGGTGAAATTGCAAAGGAAAGTGTCACGGAGAAGTTACAGACCACAATTAACTCAGTATTACCCAGATCTGAAAAGGATAAGGGTAAACAGGTAGTAACTGTCTCACTTCCAAGTTTGCCCAAATTGGATAAACCAACGATTCAAAATGCCTCGAAAAAGGCCTTAATGAAGCGTTCTTGTTTCGTGTGCCATGAAAAGGGACACGTTGCAAGTATTTGTCCAACGAAGGGCAGAAGTGGAAAGTCACAAGTGAAAAAGGACCAATCACCTGTGAAATCTGTTTCGTCTTCGGAAAAGAAAATTATAGTTCCCGAGACAACGAGTATAAGTGATAGAATGGCTAGCACGTTCACAAAAACAATGAATACACATGAATCTGGCTCCTCTGGGAGAATTGGGTTGGGTTATAAGAGAAAATTGAGTACTCAGAAAACTCGACCCGTTCAGAAATCTGTGAAGTTCACGACCAATGATCGGTCTAGGAGCAATACTCCTTCAAAAGGAGGATTTCATGGACAGTCATCGAGGTCGAATACTCCACAGAGATTTCAAACTCCAAATAATCGCTTTACTTACCCAAATAGTAATAATAGGAATTATCATAATTCAAATTATAACTATCCTACTATGGTTAGATCTACATCAAACCCCAGGCCGGTATATCCGAGACTCTTTCAGAAGTCTCCGGAGAGAAAGCCTAGTGTTAGCTCCTCCCATGCTCAATCGAATGTGATTCTCAAAGCATCCACCTCTACAGTAAAGAGTAACGGATACTTAAAAGAGTTTACATTCGTGGATGAGAATGGTAGACCCAAGACCGTCGTGGCTTGGGTCCCCCGTGATGACTAATCTTTTAAATTTTCTGTGCAGGAGCTAATCAGACGTGCTGCCAACTGGTGGTATGTGGACAGTGGTTGCTCCAGGCATATGACGGGGGAAAGACAACTTCTTGTGGATTTCATACACAAGAGGGGAGGATATGTGAACTTCGCCGGAGAGAAAGGCAGACAAATCACAGGATATGGCACTGTAACAAATGGAAAGTTTAAGCTAGAGCAAGTCAAATTCGTTGAGAAGCTTAAGCACAATCTGATGAGTGTATCTCAGATCTGTGACAAAGGACATCCTGTCCATTTCACAGATAGAGATGCACTAATATTAAAACCTAGTTTTGTCATTCCAGATGAATGGATAGTCATGAGGGCTCCCAGAAGGAATGATACTTATGTGATGGACATGAGTGTTACTGAATCATTCCAGGAGTCAACATGCCTTATATCCACAGCATCTGAGTCTGATTCTCAGTTGTGGCACCGGAAAATGGCACACTTGTACTTTAGAAAAATGAACTACATAGTCAAAAATGGACTAGTGCTAGGTGTTCCAGTGCAGAGATTTGGACTAGAGGACAAATGTGTGCCTTGTCAGAAAGGCAAACAACACAAGAAACCTCATAAGTCAAAAACTCAAAATTCCATTGCCTCGACCTTTGACCTTCTCCATATGGATCTATTCGGTCCTGTGAATGCAAGGAGTATAGGCGGTAAACATTAAATGACTTCTCACGTTTTTCATGGGTATTCTTTCTGGGATCAAAGGATGAGACAGCTTAAATGCTGATGACATTCTTTACCCAGATTGAACATCAATTTGGACGAGGAGTGAAGAAAATAAGAAGCGACAATGGCTTAGAGTTCAAGAACTCGGTATTGAACGTCTTTTTCTTAAGCAAAGGAATTCAACACCAGTTCAGTGCACCTTATGAGCCACAGCAAAATGGTGTCGCTGAAAGGAAAAATCGAACCTTGATTGAAGCAGCTAGAACAATGCTGGCTGATTCAAAGCTTCCCGTCATTTTCTGGGGTGAAGCAGTGAATAGAGCTTGTCATGTACTCAATAGGGTTTTAACTGTTAAGAAACTTAACAAAACGTGTTATGAGCTTCTAAATGGTAGAAAACCAAGCCTGACTGGTCTTGAACCCTTCGGTGTTCAATGCTCTTTATTAAAGACCAAACATCAATCAAAATTTGGTGAGAAGGCTGACGAAGGATTATTCCTAGATTTTGAAGCCGGATCTCCAAACAAGAGGGTCTATAATAAGACAACTAGAAGAGTTGAGATCGTATACAACATACAAGTCACGTCTTATACTCCAGCTGTACAAACTGGACCAGAATGGTTATTTGACTATAATGCTGTCTTCAAGTAATTCAATCTTCCAATCCTATGTGAAACTGACACTTTAGGATTATAACACGTTGTACTGGATGATGGTGAAGACAATGTGTTTGCACCAAGATCTAGTGTTCCAAGTTCAGAGGATGCAAATGATAAAAGGAAAGAAATTTTTGTCGATCCTATTGCGAATAGTGATTCAAATCTGAATGACATTCCATCTTCTCCATACAGATCCTGTGCAAGAAATTGCAGAGGATGAAGTACCACCTCAGGGGGAGATTGGATCAAATCTAGGATCTGACTTACCTGTTGACACTACGGTCTCGACTCGAGTGAACAAGTATCATCCGATAGATAATATCATTGGTGATCCGAGTTCTAGAGTAAAGACTCGTAGGGAGATATCTGAAAGCAATAGTCTATATGTATCGATTCAAGACACAGGAATCGTGCATAAGTGTCTGTATAGCTGCTTTATATCTCAAATCGAGCCTAAGAATGTTCAAATGGCTCTCAAAGATAACTCTTGGGTAGAAGCTATCCAAGAAGAGCTTGCACAATTCAAAAAGCTCAAAGTATGGGAGCTAGTTGATTTACCCACAGGAGAATATGCAATAGGCACCAAATGGGTGTTTAAGTGCAAACGTGATGATAAGGGAGTTGTAACTCGCAATAAAGCCAGGATAGTAGTTCAAGGATTTAATAAGCAGGAAGGGATAGACTATACTGAGGTGTTCACACTCGTAGCAAGGTTCGAAGCGATTCGATTGTTTCTGGCATATGCTGCACATAAAAGAATTAAAGTCTATCAACTCGATGTAAAGAGTGCCTTCCTATATGGTAAAGTTCAGGAACTGGTGTTTGTTCAACAAGCTCCGGGGTTCAGTGATCCAGACCATCCAGACCGAGTCTATCAATTGGACAAGGCTCTGTATGGACTGCATCAAGCACCTAGAGCTTGGTATGAGACACTATCTACCTATCTCTTGGAAAACGGTTTCAAGAGAGGTCAGATAGATAGCACACTGTTCATCAAATGGCAAAAGGAGGATTTCCTGCTTGTTCAAGTCTATGTCGATGATATCATTTTTGGATCATCTGACGAGAAAATGTGTAGAGACTTTGAGCAAGTCATCAAGTGAAATGAGTGCAATGGGGGAATTGAATTTCTTCTTAGGATTACAAGTTGATGAAAAGAAGGATGGATTTTTCATCCATCAAACGAAGTACGTTCATGAAATGCTCACGCGTTTCAAGATGACAGACAGCTCGTCAAATGGCACTCCGATTCAATTGAATCACAATCTCGGACCGGATACTGAGAGCACTGAAGATGTGGATCCGACTCAATATCGAGCCATTATCGGTTCTCTCATGTATCTAACTGCTTCTAGACCAGATATAACATTTGCAGTCTGTTTGTGTGCACACTTTCAAGCTAATCCAAAGGAATCACACATGAAGGCAGCAAAGAGAATTTTGCGTTACCTTAAGGGAAAACCTAAGTTAGGTCTTTGGTATCCCTCGGGTGGCAATTTTGACTTTGTTGCCTACACTGACTCAGACTATGGAGGTTGTAACCTGAATAGGAAATCTACCTCAGGTGGTTGTCAGTTGTTAGGCGGTCGCATTGTCTCATGGCAATGTAAGAAGCAAACCTCGGTCGCAATCTCAACCTGTGAGGCTGAGTATGTAGCAGCCGGTAGTTGTTGTTCACAAGTACTGTGGATACAACAACAGCTGCGTGACTATGGTTTGAACTTCACTAATACCCCTATTATGATTGACAATACGTCAACCATGTCAATAACTAATAATCCTGTGAAGCACAGTAAGACGAAACACATTGAAATAAGACATCATTTCATTCGTGACTGTGTAGAAAAACATTTGATTAAATTAGTTAAGGTCATAACTGATGACAATCTAGCTGACCTTTACACGAAGGCATTTGATCGGTCTCGGTTTGAGCTCTTACTCCAACTAAATGGGATGAGAAATCCTGAGTAAATTTTTCCCACAAAGAACTTAGTATTTTTCTATTTCTTAGTTTATTTTACTTTTTATCTTTGCGAAAACAATAAGAGTTTGAGGGTCACTGTACTAATTGCAAAGAAATGATGAAACCTTTACCCATGCCTAGAACATTTTATATGTGTGGCTTTTAGATGCAGGACTTACACAGTCAAAATACCTAAAATCCAACATAATTTGATAGCTTCACTTTACGATGTATTGGTAGGCATTAGGCATATTGGTTTTCAAGTACTATATCAATCATAAATAATACGATTTTCTTGTGCAAGCTTTATTTTGATGTACGACTTAAGTCTTAATTCTTAGAAGATAGACCGTATATGAATGTTTGACATTGGATATAAAATAAACTTAAATCATCTGGGGGGTTCACTGACTGTTTCTTTTGCTACATCTCGAAATATGCTGACCTAGATTCAGTCAGTGTATCCTAAAACTAGAACAAACTCGACCGCGAAACAAGAGTACCGTTTTCAAGGTCTCTAGTCAAACTATGTCGCTCTGTTGTACGAAAGTACAGACCTGTCTTATCGTTGAAACCTAGTCCTGTCTTATCGTTGAAACATGTACATATGTACATTGCTGATAAAGCAAAACGACTTGACTTTAAAGATGACATAAAAATTCAAAATATCCAATACATGATATTCTTGACTGTCTAGATCTTAAGGGTATATCAAATGTAAGATACACAGGAATTCGTGAACAATAATCTAATAAGTACTTGAGAATTCTGACTGTCGAATGTTTAGGTGGACAACAATACCGATAATCGTTGTGGTCTATAATTTACAACAATAATAATCAAAGGAATAACTTAAAATTCCTAACTGTGTATTGTGCTCATCATGGCTAATTCGATCTTTGTATCAGTGACACTCTAAAAAAGATTGTACTTTTCAAAATATGAACAATTTCATATTTGCATTTTTCATTTTATGTTATTTTAAGTGTTTAAATAAATAAATGAATAAAAGTTCTTCGTTTTTGAGAATAATTTACATTTTGTTCGTTTAATTGCTCAAACCTTGCTCAATTACGTGTCTAAGTATTTAGGTCATTGCTATTTGTTTTAAAATGAAAAAGTTAAACTTTTTAATTTTAAAAAATTCTAAGTTCGTACGAACTTAGAGGGTATGTTCGAAGTCTAAGTTCGTACGAACTTAGACTTGGGGTATAAAAGGGTTAATGTTGGTCAAACCCTTCTCATTATCAAACCTGCGAACCTTAACTTCGTACGAACATACTTTGAGCTTTCGAACCTGAGTACGAACTTACCTGCGGCTTCCAATTTTCGAATTTAAATCAAATTTGGGACTGCATTGTTGAATTTTAAACCGTTAATCATCTCCAAAATCATAATCCGCATCTTTGTAAGTACATTATTCGAAATTTGAACCGTTAAACAAGTCTACATTCGGATTTAGGTTGGGTTTTGATAAAAACTAACTTTAGATCAAAATTGTGTAAGTTTAAATGGTTAAAATTGGTGTGTTATGGTTGATTATGCTAAAACGAACCTAGGCGCACCTTAACACTTGGCTTGATTGCATTTTTAAGAGAATTTTTTTTTGATAATGCCACACTTACAAAAAGCTATTATAATATGTATACAAGATGACGTGTACTACTCATGCAAGGAGAGAGAATCATAGGATAGAAAAAAAAGATTTACTTGGATTTGCACGCACATCATAGTTCACCTCATTTTGTAAGAAATTGTTTGTAAAATTTGTGTAAGCATATCATTCTTTATATCCGATAATTTACCCTTATCAGGTTATCGGTAACTTTAATGACATGTCAATTATATAAATTGTCACGTCATCTAAATTGGTGTAAGAGATGGTTTAAAAACAAAGTTACCAAATTATAGTATTTTGTAGGTTTTGATACCATATCAGAGAGAAGGACGCTATGTAAAGACAGAATTTTAAATTAAACTCTTAGATTATTATTTATTAACTGAAAGTAGTTCGTAATGTTTTTTCTCCATCATAATTCGTTAGATATTCATGCTAATCCTTTTTAATGGGGTTGGCTGTCTGGTTAGTTGGATGAGAACAACCGTAACATTCTCTTTGTCGTTCACGATAACAACCTTTTAAATTGTTGGATGGTAAACTCATACAATATCACACCTTAGTTATGAACCTAATTAATTTTACTGATTCATTTGAGCATCGTATACATGGTAATCATTTTATAAATGTTAAGTGCAACTTGTAACACATAACCTTACTTAATTATTGTTTGTTAGGTCCAAATAACAGCAAGGTTAAAATAGATCAGAACAGATTATATAATAAAATATTACATATTGTTGGTGCACGTTTTGTGACAACAGCTCTTGTTTTGTAATAGTTAGTTTTGTTATTAGTTTTATAGTTAATAATTATAATTAGTTTATTAACTTAGCCTTTTTGTATTTTGTTTGTAAGTTCGTACGAACTTATATGTTCGTACGAACCTAGGATGTTCGTACGAACATGTATGTTCGTACGAACCTAGTACGAACATCCGATGTTCGTACGAACATCCGATGTTCGTACGAACATGTAAGTTCGTACGAACCTAGGACCAACTAAGTTCGTACGAACTTAGCTGACTATATAAACAAACTTGTAATGTTTTATATGTATGCTTTTGAATCAGAGTTATTCGAATATACAGAGATATCTTCGAATACATACGAACATACACTATAAACACTTGCAATTTACTTGTTTTATTTGTTATTGTGTATTAAACCATTCCGCAATCTAATACACATTGTAATCCCGTTTGGATCCGTTGAAAGGGACTTTTACATATTCAAAGATTGAAAGTGTCTATTTCAATTAAAAGATTGTTCCCAATTGAACGAATTTTACGTTCTTAATTAAAACTATTTATACAGTTTGGTCGCATTGTTCCAATTCAAAATTTGTCACTAAATTACTAATTCAATATATGCAACAAATTGGCCAAGTCATAGCTTGTTATAATTCAGGTAGTAAAGAAAAAAAATTGAATCAACAATTTCATACCGAGAATTAAGCTTTTCTTGTTGAATATATTTAAACTGTAATTTATGAAAGGATATAATGGGTATGTTTGGTGAAGTAGTTGTAGGCTATAACTGTAACTGTAGTTGTAGGCTAAAACTCCTAAAACCTCCTGAAAAGTTCATATCATAACATGCCCGACATATACGATGCTAGTGACATATAACTTAATTTTGGTAATATAAATTTTACAATGACAGTTACAGATATACAATCTTTTATCATTAAATGTCGAATCATAACAAAATCAGCCATATGTTATGAGTATCAACACCAAGTTTAGGAGCTACTAGATGCACCAGTGATTTCTATTTCCTAGATGCACCGGTGAGAGCTGTTCTCTTTTTTCCCTTTTCAAGATTTTTCCCAATGGGTTTTTCTTGAGAAGGTTTTTAAGGAGGCAGTCTCACTGGGTCTTTTGTGTTTCCTTTTGGTCGGACGGCTTATCTTTCACCCGCTCTGGAATTGGTTAATCATCGGGGTGTTTTTATGGTAGTGTTGACTATAGTATAGTCTAGTTGCCTTTTTTCTCCCTCATGGGTGGTAGTGGTTTTTGTTTCCTAGTTTTTGTTTGTCCTTTGGTTGTTTGTATCGAGCATGTTCGATACATTTTGTTTCCGTTTTGGGTGGTGTATTGCCATTTCATTTTGTAAATAACTTTCTATTGTTATTTATAATCTTACCGGGTATATAGCTTTACTAAAAAAAAAAAAAAAGAAATAAAGTTTGTATCACTATTGAAATGTATAAATTTTTGACAGTTACTAATAGCATGATTAAACCATGTGCACAATTAAAGGTTGCCATTCTTATAGATCCACCAAAGCTATTTAATTAGCTAGCCACACCAATCTCAAAATTTCGTCCAACATTGGTCTTGTCCCCGGTCCCACTTTCGTTTAGTTGACGTTCACTTACTTTTAAATCTATAAATGTTACTCTGTTTAAGTCCTTTCATACAACTCAACTAATCCTAACTAAGTATCCCCAAATGGCTTTCTTTCACGAAATTTTTATGATTGTATTGTTTTATGGAGTTATCTTACCAACATTGGTAGTTGGAAAACAACAAGTACCATGTTATTTTATTTTTGGAGATTCGTTAGTTGATAACGGCAACAATAACAAATTAGTTACATTTGCCAAAG
Source organism: Logfia minima (assembly GCA_963921325.1). Classification (NCBI taxonomy): domain Eukaryota; kingdom Viridiplantae; phylum Streptophyta; class Magnoliopsida; order Asterales; family Asteraceae; genus Logfia; species Logfia minima. The sequence goes on from OY992770.1 coordinate 20,463,565, forward strand.
CTATTTACCTTCCACACGGTATTGATTTCAGCTCTGGACCAACTGGACGATTTTGCAATGGCCGCACATTCGCTGATTTCACGGGTCTCTCTCTGACCCCTGGCCGGGTTCTTTTTTATCTTAAATAAATTAAAAAAATTTATTCGGTTATCGTCACATATTATATATATCTACGTATGTATTTGCAGCTGAGAATTTAGGCTTTACTAGTCATATACCACCTTTTGCTTCTCCAAATGGGTCTGATATACTACTTGGACTAAATTATGCATCAGCAGCGGCAGGGATTCGCGGTGAAACTGGCCACCATCTGGTGATTTAATTTGCATATATAGTTGATACACCATATATGTATATATATTATATAAAAATGATATATGGGTCTGAAGATAGACTTAAAAATTGGCCTAAATGATATATGACATTCATAAGTTATATTACGAGCTAGGGTGGGGCCTTGATAGTATAACTAATGGATTGATGTCACGTGTTATTAGGCCAATCTGTTGCCAATTTATTATTTCTCATGTTATTTGACTGTAGAATACCTTGGATATGTGTTTTAGTTCAAATTTATTAAAAATGGTTATAGGGTGATCGAATAACGTTTGATCAGCAACTGAAGAATCATGAAATGACAATATCGACTATCAGAGATATTTTAGGCGGCGCTGATTCTGCATCAAGTCATCTGAAAAAGTGTTTTTATCATATAGGATTCGGTAGCAATGATTATCTTAATAACTATTTCATACCATCAGTGTATGAAACTAGCAACATGTTTACAACCAAAGAATTCACCAGACTTCTCATTCAACAATATAATAGCCAGATTCGGGTGCGTACTAATTCTTTAGCACCATTTTATTTTTTTTCCTTTTTGAAAATCGTAGTGTCCAATCTCGGCAGGTCTTGTGAAAAATATTTTCCATGTGTTGAATAGACACATATATTGGAGGAACATCTAACGATTTTCTTTTCTTTTGTGTTTATTTTTTTCTTAATCAATTTAAATCCTAGACTTTGTACAAGTACGGAGCAAGGAAGGTAGCTTTGCATGGTTTGGGCCCAGTCGGTTGCACCCCATATGAGATGTCACGTCATTCTAGTAACGATTCATGCGTAGAATACATTAATACAGCAGTTAGACTATTCAATTACAATCTCAGACTACTTGTTGATGAACTCAACAACGACACGAGCCTACAAGATGCCAAGCTTACCTACTTGAACTTTTACGATATGAGCATCGAAGCCATTGAACAGCCATCAGCTTTTGGTAAAATTACCAAACTCATCATCACACACATTTAATCTTCATATCACAATTAACTGTTTTCTTTGGTCTTTATTAGGATTTAAGGTGGTGGATAGCGCGTGTTGTGGAACAGGGTTAAAGAATGGTGCTCTTACATGTCTACCATTTGAAGTTCCATGTGCAGACAGAAATGAATATTTTTTTTGGGATGCATATCATTCTACTGAAGCTGCAAACAAGATAGCATCTAGAAGAACGTATCTCGCACATAATCAGTCGGATATTTATCCCTTTGACATTTATCACTTGGTTAATGAACCCTAGCTAGTTGTGATTTGTACTCAATAATTAAGCAACTATTTTTTTGGTATATAACAAAGATGAATTATGGTAATGAAGATAAACTTCTCCTGATTCCCTTTTGTGATGATAAAAGAGCAGGGATAAATAGAGTGGAGACACAAGAACAATATATAAACCATGTAAATATACAGAAAATGAACAATAAAGATAATAATCGATTTTGAGCTGGCGAGTCTTCAATTAAAAGTAGAAAAATAACAAGAGAAAAAACAACAATAACAACAACACTACCCAATCTCACCGAGATCCGGGTATGTGAGGTAAGATGCATATAGTTATACCCTTATCCGAATATAGAGACTGCTTCCAGGAAGATCTCAGACAGACCTGTATAATAATAATAATAATAATAACAATAATAATAATAATAATAATAATAATAATAATAATAATAATAATAATAATAATAATAATAATAATAATAGGTTTGTTCAAGGATTTTCGGATTTCATAAAAACAAAGAATAGCAATGGAAGCAAAACTTGAACAACATTCTAAAACCATTAATAAACCCCACCAAGGATGCAAATGCATGTATGTAAGATTTAAACACAACAATAGGGGGTTTCAAGAACTACAACCTTTGAAGCCTTTGAAACTTTCTTTTGAAATTGTATGTGGATAAAAGCAAGCCTCCCTCTAAAGTTAGTCCACACCAAGCAAGCTACCAATACCAAGGGGATGCTAGTCATTTTGTTCTTGCATTAAAACCCTCTTGAATCTCGAAGGAAAAAACTGATTTTCCTTCCTACAAGAGTGTTATTTGTATATTTATTTTGTTTTTTTTAGAGAACTCTAACTATTAGAGAAAAATTCAGCCAACTTTCTCTCAATCAAAAGCCAAGTATTTAGTCATATAAGTGTGTATTTTTTAATTACACAAAGGCCATGCAAATTTATGATGGTTCTTGATAATACTTACATGCATGCCGTGGGCAAACCAATAGCCAAGGCCAACCATTAGCCCTTTGTTTTCGGCCTCCTTTGGCCATTCACCAAGAGAAGGGAGGAAGGGGAAAAATCTTATCTCAAAAGTGGCCCCAACATAAACCTAAAATCTCTTTTTTTATTTAACCTTTTAAATGAGAATTTTAATGCTTGTTGCATACATACATTATGTATACAATTTTAGATACAAATATATATTGTTACTAGAAACATTATCATCCATATGAAATAATAATTTTCTCAATAAAATATATAAGTACAGGAGTCGATAACGTTTAATCAAGAATCAAATTCTCATGAACGTATAAAGGGTGTTTACTTGCTATTATGTGTGACCCTTTATGTTCATGTATTATTAGCAATGTTATTTTATAATGATTCTTGAGCATATAGAATAGACAATCTCCCACTTGCACAAGATTCAATATAAAATGACATAAACAGTGGTGAACGTCTAGCAACATTTCACTGCCCCCAACAACACACGAAGAAGTGCCCTTCAATAATATCCAATTCCCAAGAGCTCATAGCTTCACATGATGTAGAAGGTAATGTACCAGTTATCCCTTTATTACAGACATCATGTTGAACATGAGACATGGATCGCTATTTCAATTTCATTTAGTGTTCAACTTTAATAAGGTACCTTAGATATCTTCAACCTTTGAGAAGAATAAATCTCATCTTGACTACATACGCCTCTTGTGTAGTTCATACTATGCTCAATGATGGCCTTTATAACTACTTGGTTAAAGAACAATGTTTAACCATATCAAAGCACAATACTCCCTATACTTAAGTCCCAAATATGCATCTTAGGTCCAAGGATACAAAGATACTACCTTTTCAAGAATCACTTATGACGACGATCCATGAAATTATCTTGAAACGGGTCAACTCCAATACTTGTTCTCTAACAAGTACCTATGAATTTGGTTACAACCTTTTGTTACTTTCATCTTACGAAAATCAACCAACCGATTCATATCACTCTTATTTCATAGTTGCTCCGACAATTATGAATGACTATGGACATTTAGAATATATAATTATTCAAGGGTTAAACATGTTAATATAGAACACAACAAATACTAGTGAAAACATCATATCCCATATATCAAGTTCAATAGAATAATTGTTGCTTACATTGTTGCCATATCCAATACAAAATCCAAATCAAATCCAATTACTAGAATAACGAAGTCATATAGCTCTAGCATGAGCCTCATGTTTAGCTTGTGGAAGGGCCTTTGTGAATGGATTTGCCAAATTTGATATGTGTGAACTTTGTGAATACATACATCTATCAACTATATCCTCATGTTTAGCTTTATCAACTTGTGAAGCTTCCAAAATTCTTCACTTTGCAATTGATATCAATATGACTTGTATGACCACATTTGTAGCAAGTTTCCTTCTTGGGATCAAATGTGGACTTTCCTTTTGACCCACCAAATCTATTTTTCTTTAATCTTTGAGAAAGTAGAGCCATTTCAGCCTCAATAGATTTGTTTTCCTTATCTTCATACTCATAGATGTCAGAGTTATAAGGTGTCAGATGATAACCTGTTATAGAGGATAATGCTATATTTTTCTTGTGGTTGCTAAGAGTGCAAGTGATGGATATTTGGCTATTCTTTTAGCATTCAACTTCTTCATTTCTTTGGTTTCTTTTGTAGTTCATCAGTAAATCAAATAATCTAGATAGTTCCTTCGGCTCCAACTTTTCACTTACAACCAAAGATGTGATTTCTTCATAAAATGAATTAGGAAGTATGTCAACAAATTTTGTACCGATTTCAAATTGATCTTTGGTGATTTCATATATTTCTTGATCATTAATAAGAATATGAAACCTTGTATGGATATCAGTCAATGAGTCCTTATCACCATCAACAAAATTCTCATAATTTCTTTTGTGATTCCTTATTCTAGCTTTTAACCAAAGTAACTCCCTCATATTGAGTTATGAGCATGTCCCATATAGCTTTTGCATTTTTGCAGCCTGAGATCGTGGAAAAGATTGTCTTTGTAACAACATTTTCAAGAATACTTTTTTCTTTATAGTCAACATTATATAAGGCTCTATCTTGATTTATCCATTGACCTCTTGGTTTCTCAACCCAAGACTCAGGTGTAACAATAATTGCCATCATCATCTTTTATAGCTTCAACTATCTTCACTGGGATAATTGGTCCTTTTGTCAGAACTCTGAGCATTTCAGCATGGATCCCAGAAAGATGTCATTCAACCTTTAATTTTCAACGGGCAAAGTTTGTTCAATTGAAAATAGGGATGCCTTTTCCGGCCATTGAAAATAGACACTTAAAATATATTCTAGACATGAAGGTGCTTTTAGTAAAAAAAAAAAAGTAAATATAAAAGAAGGTTGTGTTATGCAAACTTTACCATAGAAGTTAATAACTTAATAATGGTTCATACGATTTGCAATGATCAAAAAATTATATTTTTTAGTTTATTATAAGCATATTAAGAAGATCTATTTAGTTAATTAACTTGTAAAGAATAAAACTTATCTTCTATGAAATATATATCTAATTGTGATAGGAAGTAAGCAATAATTTTTTTAATATGTAATATGATAAAAGCAAGAGACTTAATTAGATATTAGTTGAATGTGTAAAGGGTAAAAATGAAATTTTTGAAGATATCTTATGTATATGAAAATTCATCTTTATCAACATGAGTTAATAATTTAGTATATATGTACTAGTAAAATACATCATAATATAGTGGGAAAATTTATTAGTTTCACATTCATTCGATATATATTATTATATTTTTTGAAACATTTTAAAAATAAAAAATTGTACGAAAATAGACGAAAAATAATGTTTTGTAAATGAGAAAATAATTTTTTAACAATTTTTCAAAAAAGTTGTAATAAGATAACCCCAAATTAAATATATCATAATGTGTCATTGCAAACTTGATAGTTAGGCCACGAGTTTCGAGTTCTTAGTGGCCATGTCGTGAGTTGTGGAGTCGTTTGTTGAATTTTGAGGTTTAACTTCTATTGAGTTTTTGTTTTAGGTTTTTTTCTCAGTATTTTGATATTAAGCACTTAGTACATTATAATGTAATTTTAAAACTTGATCAAAAATTTGAATTACTCGAATATAGTAATTGACAACAAAACAATGAAATTAAACATGTAAATAAGGATGTAAATATAGAATTCCATGAAAAACACATTTAAGTGTTCATTTTTATTTTATTTTTTTAAAGCTTATAATATGTATAAATTTCGGGGAAAGTTACCTTTTAAAAGCGTTAGAGGAGAAATTTGACTTCAAAAAATGGATGAATCCCTTTTAACAGTTTGCTAACACTTTCGTTTTGTTTTAATCTTTTCAAAAAATTCAAGAAAAATGGAGCATTTTTCTACGACTAAATAGAGCAATAGCTTTTGTAGATGTCATTTTATCGTACCAAGTTTCTATGATTGTAACTCTTAACGTATAAATCCAAAAGTTATGGGGTTTGGTAATTGGTAGAGTATTTATGATCTACTCCCCTTTATGAATCGTAACATACAGAATAGAGTGATTGCATATTAATCGTAAATCATAGACATACTCATAAAACGTTGAAACCTTATTAATTAACTTGAAATTCAAAGTTACATACCTAAATAAATTTTACATAAATTGGACGATGGTTTTTTATTCGATTCCTTTTATTCCTGAATATACGTTTTTAATGAATAAAAAAATATTAATTCATTAATTAATTAATAGTATATAATTTAAATAATGTTAGTAATATTATTTACTAATTATCTTGTTTACTATGTTTATCCTTAAAATAGTAATTTTTTTTATTTTTTAAAATAATAATTTATAATATCATCAAATCTCTAATTTTACTCAATTTTAAAAAAATTAATTTTAATTAAATTATGGTCTATTTAATTAATTATATTTCAAATTAAGATGATAATGTCATAAGTATGATCCCTTTATATTATTTAAAATTAAGATGATCATAATTCGCATCTCTTTGATCTTATATGAATTGTATAAATGTATAAAATACAAACAAGATGAAAATAACTTTTTCTCAATAACAATTAACACAAGTCATTTATACATATTAATATTCCAAAATTCAAAGCAACTCTGTTTAAAAATTGTCAAACTTAACTTTAAATTTTGATACGATCTCATAAAAACTGTTTGTATATACGGGTTTTAACATTCAAACAAATAAAAATAATTTAATTTGATATTTATATGTATATACGGCTTTAACATTTGGATAATTCGTATATGTGAATATATATACAAGGGTTTTAATAGTCTTTTGATTGCCATATTAATAAATTCAAGGTAAATAATTCAAATTTATTAAAGTTAAATCATGTGTTAGAGTTGAGGTAGTACACATGCTTCGTTTAAATAGAAAAATAAAGATTGGATAAATACTACGTATTACAAGATGATTTAAACATGAAGGTGCTTTTGGTAAAAGAAATAAATCTAAATGAAGGTTGTGTTATGCAAACTTTACCATAGAATTTAATAACTTAATAATGGTTCATACGATTTGCAACGATCAATAAATTATATTTTTTAGTTTAATAAGAGCATGTTAAGAAGATCTATTAGTTGGTTAACTTATAAGGAATAAAACTTGTCTTCTATGTAAATATATATCTAATTGTGATAGGAAGTAAGAAATAAACTTTTTTAATATATAATATGATAAAAGAAAGAGACTTAATTAAATATTAGTCGAATGTTTACAGGGCAAAAATGAAATTTTTGAAGATATCTTATGTAATATGAAAATTCATCTTTATCAACATAAGTTTAAAATTTAGTATATATATATATATTAGTAGAATATCCGCGTAATACAACAAAAAAATTTGTTTGTTTCACATTCATTCGATATTTAGTGTTATGTTTTTCGAAACATTTAGAAAATTAAAAATTGTATGAAAATAGACGAAGAATAATGTTTTGTAAATGAAAAAAATCATTTTTTTAACAATTTTTCAAAAAATTTGTAACAAGATATCCTGAAATTAAATATATCATAATGTATCATTGCAAACTCGATGGTTGGGCCGCGAGTTGTGAGTGCCGAGTTTCGAGTTCTTAGTGGCCATGTTGTGAGTCGTGGAGTCGTTTGTTGAGTTTTAAGGTTTAACATTTATTGATTTTTTATTTTTGGTTTTTTTCTGTATTTTGATATTAAGCATTTAGTACGTTATATTGTAATTCTAAAACTTGATCAAATATTTGAATTACTCGAATATAGCAATTGACAACAAAACAATAAAATTAAACATGTAGATAAATGTGTAAAAATAGAATTATATGAAAAACACATTTAAGTGTTCGTTTTTTTATGTTTTTAAAGCTTACAATAGGTATAATTTTGGGAGAAAATTACCTTTTAAAAGCGTTAGAGGAGGAATTTGACTTCGAAAAATGGATGAATCCCTTTTGACAGTTTGCTAACGCTTTCGTTCTGTTTTAATCTTTTCAAAAAATTCAAGAAAAATGGAGTATTTTTCTACGACTAAACAGAGCAATAGCTTTTGTAGATGTCATTTTATTGTACCAAGTTTCTATGATTATAACTCTTAACGTGTAAATCCAAAAGTTATGGGGTTTCGTAATTGGTAGAGTATATATGATCTACTCCCCTTTACTAATCGTAACATACAGAATATTAATAGTTGATTTTGTACATTTTTAACATCTTTAGTAACCTTTTAAAACTATAAACATTATCATATGATTTAAATTGTCAAATAGGAAAAGTATAACATCATAAACTCAGGCATCCTAGCGATAAACATTCTATGAATGCGATTTAATTTATCTTTTTAAACTAACAACCTATCTAAATTTTGATAAATATCATTATCATATGATTTAATTGCACGTTATCTCAATTTATCTCAATATTATACTTGATAAATGATTCGGATCCACATTTGCTATTTAGTAAATAATAGAGTGATTGCTTCAATAACGCCACATGGCATAGTTAACATGTAATTGCCAAAATGTTTTTAAATCATTAAGAAAATTATATATGTTTATTGATTTTCTAATTTGATTGACACTTGCTTACCTCAAACCGTTAAAAAACATAAAGAATTCATGTAGATCCCTAGACGATCTTGAATCAAACCGTTAGAAACAATCCACGTGCGGAATCCGTTGGATTGTAACAATCAAATAATATAAAACTTGAATCAATTAAGAACAATGCAATATTGACTTTATATCTCTTTAACAATTTCTCAGATGAGAAAATAATAATCAAAAAGTCTAACCCTAATTACTGTGTAATTAGGGTATTTATACTAATCTGGCCGACTAATGCGACATAAGCATTATGTCACTAGAATCACTAATGCGATACAAGCCTTGTGTCGCATACACAGAAAATGTAACACAAATGAAACTCAATTACATTATAACCAAAACATACAGACTAGACCAACTGATAGACACACTAAGATGTATCAACAAACTCCCCCGTGTCTTCAGCTTGGTCTTTTAAAATCTTCATTCAAACCCAGCCTGCAGGAAACACACTACCAGCGTGAATTCCATGTGTTACACAAACCTTGACAATCCGCTGAAATTGAAACGCCAGCTTCTTATTCATAGGATTTCTTTCATTATAGCGAATCGGATTATCAAACAACTTCCTCAAATCTTTCTTTGAAAAATTTATTAAGCTCATAGGATCAAATACTCTAAATTGAGCTTTCTTTAAACCATATAACGAGCTCTTTTTTGGATGCTTCGTCTCAGGCACAAATACCAAAACTGCTTCACTGGTGTGAGCATCAAGTTCCCAGAAATGAAATCTTCGTAAAAAATCAAGGGGAACAACTTCCAGAGGAATTCTCTTCAAACAATCAGCCGGCGGATAGTGCATTTTGAATATCGGCTGTATGGCGACCGGATCTATCCTTTTCTTGTAGATATATCTAGTTCCCAAAGTTGGTTTAATGAAATTGTACCTTTTCGTTCGAATTTCTTGTTGTAAAATAGTTTGAATGAAATTAGCACGGTCATCTCTAAACTGATTAATCAGAGTGAGCTGAGCGAGACGATTAACCTCTCCTTTTGGCAAAGTGCTCAGCTTGGTGAATGATCTTTTAAAATATTGAATACCGTCAAATCTCTTGATCATAAACAACCCCTTAGATACCTTCCAGCTCTTTATCAATCCAGTATAAACACTACTGACCTTGTATGATTTGCATGTAACAGGTACAGGCTCAGCGGTTTTTCTATGTGGCCACCATTGCGCATGTTTAGCAGCTCGTGTTTCAGAAGTTTCAGTTTCTGGAACCGGAGCCTCTGATGTTCCTTCAGCTGGTGTCTCGGATGTATCTTCAGCTTCATTTTCAGAACAATCTGATTCAATGATAGAAGCATCATCATAGAACTCATCTTCATTTAACCCTTCCTCTTCAACCTCAACATCATCATTTACCTCAAAGTCTTCATCCTCAGAATCCGAACTGACTTGGTTTACCATACGTTGTATATACGAGAGGTCTGCACATGAATAATCAACAGCCAATGGTCTCGGCTGGCCTGGTATATCGTGCACAGGGAAATAATCTAAACGGGCTATTTCATTACTTTTATCAACAGTTACATCATCATTTACAGACCCAGCCCACGGTCCGATTGGTTCTACAGATGGACCCGAGGGAACAGACTCCCCCGGACCAATCGACCAGGTCTCAAACTCCCTAAACCTAACCTCTAAAACTGTAATTCGAGAAGTCTAAGTCTCGATCAGTGTAGCTTGAGACTGGATAAGTGAAGCTTGATCTTCAACAGTCTTTTGCATAGCCTCCATCCTTTCCAACAACTGCTTAATAATATCTGGATGTGCTTGCACTGGTATCTGCATCTCTGAAGGCCCGGTGGAAGAAGAAGTGCGGGGACGACTGGATGGAGGAATATCCTCAGAGACAGTGTAAGTCACATCCTCCCGGGGCCTCTTGCCCATCGATACCACCTCGGAAGACCTAGGTGGAGAGGGCACATAATTGTCGATGTCTCGAAAGATATCATCGGATGAAGGATCGGGTTGCTGAGTGTGTGGCGGTGCTTGTGCAGGTGGTGAAATCGGCCGTGGAACCGGAGGCGGATCCTGAAAAGCACCACCCTCTGGGGGTACATAGGCTTCATCTACAACGTGCCCAAACAAACGCACATCCGGCGGGACCTCTGCACCCCTCGCATATTGACCAGAAACCACAAATATGCGAGTATTCATGGGCGTCGGTCGAAACTGGTGGTTCGGAACCACCGGTAACCCTGGAAGCATGTGGTTAATCAATAACTGAACAAATCGCGAGTATAAAGCCCACTTAATATCACCAGCCTGGGCGTTGTCTACCAGATTCCGAAATATATAACCGGAGAAATTGAAAGGTTTGTTGTAAACCAGAGCTAGCATGGCCGAAGCCGTCGAGTAGCTCATCCCATCCAAGCCTGCCTTCCTGCTTGACAGGCAGACAATCATAATGTGCATCAGGTATCGCCAGACCTTGGTGAGATAGACCTTGCGATACTGATCACGAGGAACGCCCGGGTAGCCCATCCGAGCCATTGCACTAGCAATAAAAGCGTTAGAGAATGCAATCGGCATCTCCGAGTCATCAAGAAACTGAAAGAAGTCTCGAATCAGCTGCTCGGTGATAATAATCTCACGATCGTAAACCCGAGAAATAATCAAGGGAAAAGAGAGATCCGAATTGACGATGGCATTGGTCCAAAAATCCAACACATGATCACGATAGATACTCGTGGTTGCCGTGATCGCGGTGTAAATACGAGAACGACGCAGAAATGTAATCATTGGACGATAAGGCGGCGCAGATTCTTTGTCATCCTCTAAAAATGCCGTGACATTGTGTCTCGGTTCCCAAAAGTATGCATTCATGTTAATGGCAGCCATAACTGTAAGATCAAAACAAAACATGAAAGCCATTAGGGAAAAAATGAAAGAGTTGACATTTTTGGAAATAAAATGTAATGCGACATAACAACAGGCGACACAAAACTTGTGTTTCAAGTCATAAGTGCGACATGACGAGTTTATGTCGCAGAATTTGTGTCGCAATCGTTTGGAGCGACATAGAGAGTTATGTCGCATCATGCGACCTAAAATTAAGGAAATTATGCGACATAACAGTTGTGTCGCATGTTATGTCGCAATGACGAACACGACGAACCCAGAAAATTTGCAGAGAAATTTTTTTTGGGGTTTTCGTGTTTTAGCCATTTCCGAGGGTACAATAGCAAGGCAGGAACATAATACATCAGATAATAACCATAATTGAACCCTAAAAGACACCTAATTTGACAAAACCGATTAAAACCTAAAGCAAAAACTTTAATAATGAATGTAAACACGAATACGAGGTAATAGCGAGTAAAAACGGTACCTATAGGTGCAGATGATGAAGGAGAACAAGGAAACAGCAATGAACCGAGCGGAGAATAACAGAAAATCGCATGAAAATCGAAAAATGAAGCGGGTTGGTTGTGTCGCAGGATTTGGGGTTGTGTTCCAGCTTTTCAAATTTATGTCGCAGGGGATTAAGCGTAATTACAGCGACACATGGGAGGGTATATACACGGACCACTGTGCGACATACGCTGCGACACAAATGTTGTGTCGCGGTGATGGCAACAAAAGTTTGCGACACAAATCTTGTGTCGCAGATGTCAATAGCTTCGTTTTTTTTTTTTTTTTTTTTTTTTACAATGCAAACGTTTTGAGTGTTGTCTATATAAGGATCATATTAGAAAGACAAGCTCGTATAGAAAATATTAAATTTTAATTCGATTATCAGTATAGATGTCCAAATTTAAATTTACCAAGCATAGTTAACAAACCTGAGAAAAAATCTGTAACAAGCTGATTATCGGTATTGTTTGTCCACTTAAACATGTAACATACTCATCTTCAAGCTAAGCAATTATTGTTAGAGTGATTATGTCTCTATGAATCCCACAATAGATATACTCCTAGTATCAAGACATGAACATAACTTCTATTGTTTAGAGAAAGTATATGAATTAAACATTTTTAAGAATCAAGCCAGCGGTGACAGGTCTGTACGAACGTACAACAAAGCGACTTAAACTTGATTCAGGTTTAAGCAAAACCATACTTGGTCAAGCCGTTTGGCGACCTTGTTAGGTATCTTTGATTTTATAAGACTTTGAAAGTGCATTGACTTTTGTTTGCTTAATTTTTGAAAGTATACTGACAGAGACCAGGTCTCTACTTACGTACAACAGAGGAAACAGTCAGCATAAGTCCCCAAATGTTGTCATATAAAAGCTCAGTGCAATAGAAGCATGGAAAGCTGATACTTAGGAATTAAGACATATTGTCATACATCATATGATGGACATCACAAGATAATAAACACGTATTAGATGTATTTCTTAGTAGCTCAAAGAAGAGTATGGTAATGCCTACCAATACATCGTGTAATGATACGATTGTCTGTAAGGACATGTATAACATATGCTAGATAAACCTACTGATATATCAAGGATAAAACTTAAGATTTTCGTTTGAAGAATGTCTCCTAATTTGTTTACAGGCACAACTAAACGTCTTTTGAAAATGTTGCAACCTTGCATTTCTTTAATGCTAGTAAACACAAAGAATGGCTGTTGCGTAATTTTTAATTTAAGAAAGAAAGAAAAATAAGGTCACAAATATTATTGTTTGATTTGAAAGAATCGTAACCCTATCATGTTGACAAGCTCATTGAAACGAGCACGAGAGAAGGCTATTGTGAATAAGTCGGCATTCTACTTAAGTGTATCTATTTGGACGAGATCAATTAAGTGTTTTTCATAGCAGTCACGTATGAAATGAAACCTAATTTCTATGTGTTTGGTCTTAGAGTGTTGGACAGGATTGCGTGTAATAGAAATAGCAGCAGTATTATCTATATGAATAGGAGTCATGGTTAAGAGTAAACCATAATCGCGCAACTGATGTTGTATCCAAAGAACTTGTGTGCAGCAACTAGCAGCAGCAATGTACTCGGCCTCTGCTGTTGAGGTAGAGACCGTTGTTTGCTTTTTGCACTGCCATGAAACTAACCTGGGTCCAAGAAACTGACAGCCGCCAGATGTATACTTCTTATCCATATTGCAACCACCGTAATCCAAGTCCGAGTAAGCAGTAAGAGCAAAAGTTTTCTCATTAAAGTACCATAGACCAAGAGTTGGTCTATATTTGAGATAACCGAAGATCCTCTAGACAGCCTTAATATGAGATAGCTTCGGTTTCGCCTGATACCTTGAACATAGAGAAACCGCAAACACAATGTCCGGACGTGATGCAGTGAGATACATTAATGAACCGATCATAGATCGGTAATCTTTCTTCGGACAATCCTCTTCATCTTCTGCTGGACCAAGGTTATGATTGAGCTCTAAAGGCGTCCCATAAGGTTTACATTCAACCAAATTATACCTTGTAAGCATATCATTGACATACTTTGACTGATGTATATAAATCCCCTTAGCAGACTATTCGACTTGGACGCCCAAGAAGAATTTAAGCTCCCCCATTGCACTCATTTCAAATTCCAACTTAATAATCTTCTCGAAGTCCCGACACATATCATATTTAGTGGATCCAAATATGATGTCATCGACATAGACCTGTACCAATAACAAGTCATTTGCTTCATGCTTTGTGAAGAGGGTACTATCGATCTTTCCTCGTTCAAACCCATTCTTCAGCAAATGAGTCGCCAGCCGCTCATACCAAGCTCTAAGAGCTTGATGAAGACCATACAATGCCTTGTCCAATTTGAAGACGAAATTCGGATGTACGGAATCTTCAAAACCAGGAGGCTGTTTGACATATACCTCTTCAAGCACTTGACCATACAGAAATGCACTTTTAACGTCAAGTTGATATACCCGAAATCCTTTGAAAGATGCATAAGCCAGAAAAATGCGAATGGATTCCAAGCGAGCAACCGGGGCAAAGACTTCATCATAATCCAAACCTTCAACTTGAGTGAAGCCCTGGACCACCATTCGTGCTTTGTTTCTAATCACCACTCCCCGGTCATCCTTTTTCACACGATATACCCAACGGGTGCCAATTGGATGAACACCCTGGGGTAAAGGCACCAGTGTCTACACTTGCAACTTTTTGAATTGTTGAAGCTCTTCTTGCATCGCCTCAACCCAGTATGGATCTTTCAAAGCATCAGCAGTCTTCTTCGGTTCAATTTGTGATAGAAAACACTTTTCAATTTCAGAAGTAAGACAAACTGGATCAGTATCTTCATCAGGTGAAGACGTGAAAGCAGATTGTTCAGCAACAGCAATCTGTCTTCTAGTTAAAACTCCTTTTTCAAGATCACCAATAATAGCATCAACTGGATGTGACACATTGATACAAGAGCTCGGAATTGCAGCCAAAACAATGATGGAATCAAGATTTGTAGAATCAGCTTCAAGTTCAAGTTCAGATGCAAGTAATTCTTCAAATTCAGATGCAGGTGATTCTTCAGAAACCTTAGGTATTTGTTCCTCATCATTTGCAGAATCAGGAACTTCTTCAGTAACAAGCGGAGGCGGAGTTTCACAAGTAGCAGCTAGATCAGTGGTAGGTGTTACTGTAGGTGGTGGAGGAACAGAGATGGTTGGTGTATCAAAAGTGATATCCAGCCCATGAAGTAGTGTCACCATTTCCTCTTCTTCATGCTCCTTAGGAAGATTGAAAGATCAAACATTGTTTGATAGTCAAATAAATAATCAGGTCCCTTTCCTTGAGGGTTGTCAGTGTAATGGAAGAAAGTGACCTCAAAATGCTCTTCCACGCGCTTTGTCACCAGATTATACACTCTCTTGATCATTCTTGATTAGATAGTTCATCTTTCTAAAATGCAAATGTCCCATTCGCCTGTGCCGCATTAATGATTCCTTTTCGGGAGCTTTGATTGAAGACATGTGAACTGTTTGGTTTCCACAATACTCATGTCAAGAATATACGTATCTCTCTCCCTAGGTGCCCTTAGTAACACCCATTCTTCAGGGATCACAAATCCCGGCTTCAAGATACAACACTCAGTGTCTGTGAAAACAGTAGTGTACTTTTTGTCGCACACTTGAGAGACACTGAGAAGATTGTGTTGAAACTGTTCAACAAAATTTACCTTTTCAAAGCTTACAATTCCATTAGTAAGCGTACCCTGACCACAAATGACTCCCCCTTTATCACCAGCAAAAGCCACATAACCTCCATTGTAAGCATGAACTTCAGATAAAAGAGAAACATCACCGGTCATGTGCCGAGAACAACCGCTGTCGATATACCATTTACTATTCTTTACAGCTTCAGATTGCTGCGGCACCACAAATAAAGTAAATTAGTTAGAAATGGAGACCCAAGCCTTTACAGTCTTGGGTACTCCAGTAACATCATCAACAACGACCACATCAGTCCAAATTTTATTTTCAAACAATTTAGAATATTTGACTGATGAGTTATTGTCAGATGGAGAATCTTGGCGAGATTCTTTAATCTTCCAAACCTGTTTAGGTTTGGATGCTTGCGAGTCAACAACTTTGAGCTTTAAGTCTTGCGATTTGATTTGCTCAACTTTGTTGAATTTGACAGCCGGAAAGGGAGACTTTGAACCTCTCATTGTAATAGGTTTCTTTGAAAGATTTTTAAATTTAGAGACTCGCGAAACTTGTTTCCCAAACCGTTTCTTTGCAAGCAAAGGACAATCATTTATTAAAGGACCTTGCTTTTTGCAGCAGAAGCAAGATCGATATTCAACATAAGATTGAGATTGAGGAATAAACCGAGGAGCCCGACCAAAAGAAGCACTTGTTGAACAATCACAGTGATTTGAGCATTCAACAGGGAATGTTTTAGAAAAATGTTTAGAAGATTTATTTTGAATACCCATGTTAGTTTTAGAAACAATCTTCTTTTGAGGTTCAGCCGTGGCATTATCTTTTCTTTTTAATAAAGCCCGTTCACTACTTTCAGTGGTGATTATATGATTTTCAGGCTTAACATTTTTCTTAATTGGTCTATATTCCTCATCGGTTAAATCCTCAACTTCAATTTTCTCTTCTACAATACGAGGAAGCACAGAAAAAGCCTTACCTAACTTAGGCTCGACAACATTCTCAGACTTAGTTGTGTTTGTCTGATTAATCTTAGCCTCAATAGGCTTGACTTTCTCAACCTTTTGAGTCTTACTATTATCAGATTCACTAGTATTAGCCCTAACTGGCTCGGGCTTACTAGTTTCAGGTTGTGGGGATGCAGTGAGGACAGTTTCAACCTTAACTAGCTCAGGCTTACTTATTTTGATACTAACAGCAGGTTGAACAGGTTCAACATCTATCTTTGTAAAGATAGGCATTAAGTCATTGATATTATCCTTGACAGGCATGGGAAGATAGTCTTTTGGAGGTGGGACTTGATGATAACCAAGTCCTACCTTACTTTTCGTATCAGTCCTCTGTGCCTATAAGATTTCGTCAAAGACTAGAGAGGAGGCTGAAAAGTTAGAAAGCTTTTTCTTTAAATTTAGAACCTCAGTTTGAGATTCAGTAAGTTCCTTTTTAACAGATGATAGCATATCAACATAGCTACCAATTTCATCCTGTTGTTCAAAATTTTTTGCTTTTAATTCCTTTTTCTCCTCCAAAATAGCTTTTAAATTTTTGCCACTAGCCTTATCACTGTCTCTTAACATGTCATTTTTTTCATTTAAGTTTTCAATGACAGTGTTAAGGCGTGTGGTGTCCTCTCTATACCTGTTTATCTGGTTAGTTAATTTTATGCAAGAAACACAAGATAAAGGTTCATCATCTACCTCGTGCACTTCAGCCATTAGTGCCTTTTCTTCTTCATCCTCATCTGGATCAGACCATTCCCAAGCATTATTTGAAAGCAGCAGCGCTGCGGAAACCATTGCCTTTCATCAGTTTTGGTCTTGTCAGAGGAGTTGAACTGAGAAGGTTTAGATAAACCGGAAGGTGGATTCCTTTTACGATCACATTCACGAGCAAAGTGTCCATAGTTATGACAGTGATAGCATTTTACTTTGCTCTTGTTGGAACCCAGACCTTTCTCTTCCGGATCAGTCACATTCTTCCGACTAGTTTTCTTCAAGAAGTTCTTAACTCTTCTTGTGAGCATGGCCATACTCCACTTCAGATCCATGCGCTCAAGCTCTTCTTGATCGATTTGACCAAAATCTTCTTCAGTCAATTCCACTGTGTTGTTCTTGTTGGACAGAAAATCATCATATGCCGACAAGAAAGCTGTAAAACCAGCCGCATGTTCTTCAGCCACAACAGGAGATGCACCTCTGATATTAGAATAAGTACCTCCTCCGCTTGAGGAGTTGGTACTTGTATATCCAAATCCACCAGATCTACTTGGAACATGAGAACTTCCAAAACCCCCAGAAAGAAATGCAAACCAGTAGTTTGAGTTGCTGCAACAGGAACATCCACACTATATAGTTTTGGATTTTGAAGTTGTGAAGTAGCCTTGGTTTCCTTTTTCTGCATGTCTAGAAGATCAGCAACAATTTGTCCAATTAAATCATCAAGTTCCATATCCATGATGTCTTCATCCTTTTCCATCAGTAAGACCCTTGTATTCCACTTTTTGGGTAATGAACCCAATAGCTTCTTATTGACATCAGTTTTG
Organism: Logfia minima; assembly: GCA_963921325.1. Taxonomy (NCBI): domain Eukaryota; kingdom Viridiplantae; phylum Streptophyta; class Magnoliopsida; order Asterales; family Asteraceae; genus Logfia; species Logfia minima. The sequence continues at coordinate 20,481,894 of OY992770.1, forward strand.
TCAAGAAGAACACCTCCCTCTAATAATTCACTAACCAGCTGTGAATATCGGCTGCACATGTCTTCAAGAGACTCATTAGGCAGCATATCAAAAACTTCAAACTGTTTCTTAACTAGATCCAGTTTGTTTCGTTTGTACTGATCACTTCCGCCACACTTCTTTTCGAAAGCAATCCATAAATCATAGGCAAGTTTGTGATGGCGTAATTGTTTCAAGATCTGTTGAGGTAAGGCCATGGTAATGGCAGAATGAGTTTTTCTCTCAGTATCAAAAGCCTTACGTTCCTTAGGAGTCATAGACTTAGTGGACTTTTCAAGTGCAGGTCCATTAAAGATACCGGTCCTCACAGGGCGTTCATACCTTTCTTCCAAATAGATTAACATTTCAGGATCGTTGAAAGATACAAATGCTTCAAACCTTTGACGCCAATCCAAATAGTTCATTCCATTTGTATACATAGGTGGTTTATTGGTTGAACCCACCTCACTGTTATGCTTGAGCATTGCCCCGACTTGTTGAATAGATGTTGAAGTAGAAGAAGTCATTGTAACGGGCTTGTTAGACTTTTCAAAAGTTTAGTTAAAAAGTGGAGTAAGCGACACTAAGGTTGTGTCGCAGATTATGTCGCAAAAACACTAGTAGCGACACTAAGATTATGTCGCAAGAGGTATCTGTGGCGCAAAACTTATGTCGCAACTTTATGTCGCAAAGTTTAACTTATGTCGCAAATATTAAGGTCGCTAAAACCCTACGGCGACACTTAATTATGTCGCTAAGTTATGTCGCAAAACGGCGCTGTCAGACCCCAAAAGCCCCAAAAACGAAAAAAATTTCGAAACTTAATAATTTTTAACGAAAAACTTCGTGAAACCTTCGAATTTTAGGCTTAAAAAACTCCAATTGTCAACTCCAAAATACCTAGAATGAGAAACAACACCAAAATATACGTTAAATAATCAAAATATGACTAAAAAACGTACCCAAAACGATTTGATACCACCAAAATCCTTAGATTATGGCTCTGATGCCAATTGTAGATCCTTAGACGATCTTGAATCAAACCATTAGAAACAATCCACGTGCGAAATCCGTTGGATTGTAACAATCAAATAATATAAAGCTTCAATCAATTAAGAACAATGCAATATTGACTTTATATTTCTTTAACAATTTCTCAGATCAAATTACAGCAGATAAAACACAGAGAAAATAATAATCAAAAAGTCTAACCCTAATTACACAGTAATTAGGGTATTTATACTAATCTGGCCGACTAATGCGACGTAAGCATTATGTCGCTAGAGTCACTAATGCGACACAAGCCTTGTATCGCATAACACAGAAAATGTAACACAAATTAAACTCAATTACATTCTAACCAAAACATACAGACTAGACCAACTGACAGACACACTAAGATGTATCAACAATTTCAACTCGCACACCTCTCATTCTCTAGCTCTTAATTTATATAAGTAGTATGAGTGTTAAGTTGCATAATCTCATAATATCCCTCTCATTCTAATAGTCAAACGAACATGATTCGTGAACTCAGCTTATTTCTTATAGGGTTAATGCACCTCCAAATACTTATAGTTGCGGGTAAACTACAAGTCCCGTGTTACTTCATATTTGGAGACTCATTGGTTGATAGTGGCAACAACAATGAACTAAACACGGCAGCTAAAGCTAATTACCCACCATACGGAATTGATTTTCCACTAGGTGTCACTGGAAGATTCACTAATGGTCGAACTGCCGCAGACATCATTGCTATCTATCTATATATCCCTTTACCTAATTTACCTTTTACCTGATTAGATTGTGCATATTTAGTACTAAGGTGGTGATTTGTATATCACTAGAAATTGGTCATATGCCTCTAATTCTGCACATGTATATAAAACTACTAAAGTATATCTACAACATTACTACTATACCATATTTATTATAGCCAAAATTAATATGCATGTATTTAGTCAAAACCTTTTACGTTGTGAACTATAGAAAACTTATAAAATAAGAAAAGAAGTGGTGAAACATTAAAGTATTGATGCACGTTAACAATTATTTTCAGGGCAACTTCTAGGCTTCCCTAAGTTCATTCCACCTTATGCTACTGCAACCAACCAAGAAATAAGCACAGGCGTAAACTACGGTAGTGGTTCTGCCGGTATTCGAGAAGAAACTGGAAGTCAAGTGGTATTTCATTGCTTGATCTCTTTAGCATATAGAATTAAGCACAACGTTTATTTTATCTGATCATGTTCATTACTTTCTTGCAGGGCGATCGCATCAGATTGGATAGACAATTACTTAATCACGAAACAATAATCTCGCGTCTTTCAACCTTACAAAGCAATGCGACATTCACAGACGAATACCTAAAAAAATGCATTTACTTAACAAATATAGGAAGCAACGACTACATCAACATTACTTGATACCTAGCGTTTACCCGACCAGCAAAATGTATAACGCTGAACAATATGCAGCCGTCCTTGTGCAACAGTACTCTCAACAACTAAAGGTACACAAACTAGCTAGCACATTTAGTTGGTTCTTCAAGTATGTAAAATTTTTGGTAATCTTAAATATTTTTTTATAGAAAAGTCTTTAATATTATTTTACGTCTTACAATTAAGTATTTGTGAATCGCGAAGACGTACTTAAATTTGAATTTGGTATATATGACAGACATTATACAATTTAGGAGCTAGGAAGATTGTCGTGTTTGGTCTCGGTCAGATAGGGTGTGCACCAGCTGAAATAGCGACGTTCAGCACAGACGGAAAGCCATGTGCAGAGTGGATCAATGATGATGTTAAGTTATTTAACGACAAGCTTGAATGTCTTGTTAAGGAGCTTAACAAATTTTACTTAGACGCAAGATTCACTTTCATTAACCTTACTAGTATTTCAGCACCACAAGGAGGTAAAACGTCATATTGTAGTTGTTTCATTTTGATTGTAACATCATAAATGTATTCTTTAACATAGTTACAAATAAAATTTGACATTTAACTTTATTGCTGGTTTTAGTTAATAAATTGTTTGAATTTCGCAGGTGTACCGGTACCAAATGTTCCTTGTTGTCAAGTAGGGCAAGGGGGATTATATGTTCCGAACTCAACCCCTTGCCCTATTCGGGCTTTGTCCGTTTTCTATGATGCTTTTCATCCCACAGAAGTAGCAAGTATGGTCATTGCGACTAGGTCATACATTGCTCTGTCTCCGAGGATGCATCTCCATACGATATTAGCCATTTGGCTCGACTTTAATAATGATTAGAATCGACTACATGATGTGTATTTTATTGTTTTGTAATTATTTGGATGCATAAGTAAGAAATATCGATGAAGGTTTTACGTACCATGCATTTTATTGATTACTCCGTGCAATAGAGTAAACTTCAATCATATCCATTTGGATTTTAGGTGAATAATTTTATACACTTGCTTAAATTTAAGTGTAAAAAAGAAAAATATTTAGAGCAAGCACGAAAATTACTAACATCTTCACAGGGACCACATTTTTAACTCAAATTTAGTGTGGACAAACTCCTAAATTTTAACACTACGCATACACGCAGTTTATGATAAACCACCTCTTTTACCCTTTTAGACTAATACCCCGCAAACAATTAACATTTCCAATTCAAACCTCATAGACCTTTAGTATACCACCACTCTACCATCGCCTAAGTTATCATCCAACATAGACTAATAAATACTATGATATGTTTTCTATTATTTAGAATGAATCCTTCGATTCCATAACTTATGAGCAATAATACCACTCACTATAGTACTCTCCACTTTCCGTCTTCATGCAAGTGGCATCCGTTGTTCGTCCTTTTCATAGACACGGTCCCGTCTTGGGGGACCACTCTGGGGCTACATTGCTGGCCAGAACGGGATGAGAATGAAGGGTGTGTGTGTAACGGCTAGGGCAACTGCTAGTCCAACAGGAGAGAAACCAAAATAAAAAAAATAAAAAAATTTAAACAATCTCAAACACTTATATATATATACATACAATTACCATTCTTTTTCACACACAATTCTTACCATCTCTACCTATTTCACAAAAACAAATTATATAAAACAATTGCCAATTTCTTTCACTCACAATTCTCACTAACTCTACTTACATTTTACTCACAAATTATATCAAACACATTCACCAAAAAAGTCTAAAAAACACAACAACAATTTCCAATCACAATCCAATGATTTTTTCAATAACTTACTTAACAATCCAATTTTGGGTACCAATTAACCACCCACAGTTTCGTCTTCCGCACAACAATCGAGCTCAAGTCAAACGGGTTTTTCTCCATATCTACCTCTCGTTAATCCATTTTCTATACAAACCGACGACCCACAATCCCAACTTTATTAAATATGTATCATCAATCACAACAACTACAATACTCACAAGAACAATAACAACAACAACAACAACACTCATCATTCGCATACCCACAAACACCACTATAACAAAATCAATTCGAAAATGTCCACACACTACCGGAAGATGAAGCCGAATTCGTACCCGAAGCCTAAGCCGAATCGGCCAAAAGGAAAAAGAAAGGAAAATGTAAAAAAGTGGCCGAACCAAGCCCAAAAAGTGTTGTGGTTCGCCGAAGAAAACAAGAATTTGGTGGAACGGTGGGTCGACGCTTCTCAAAATGGAGCGGTCGGGAGTTCACAAACGGCTCACTCTTTTTGAAGAGTCATACAAGAAAATTACAACCGTTTTGTTGATACGAAACATAATATTGACTAAATAATAGGCAAATGGTCAAAACTTCAATGAGACGTCAAGGTTTTCAAAGTGTCTACCAAAAATATAAAGATGAGTGGCAAAGTGGTATGGCCGACGTAGACATTATGTTGGCGGTCCGTGAAAGATTCAAAGATCGAACATAAATGAACTTCCTTTACGAGTCAGCATGGCATGTTTTAAAAGATATCCCAAAGTTCTTTTTTGTGGAAGGCATTATGAACAACAAACGACCCATGCAAGACGACGAAAATGAACCAGTCAATCTTGACGACGAAGACAACGATCCGATCCACCGAACATGCCTAACCCGAACTTTGACCATTTATTCTTCGACGACACGATTCTTCATCCACTCGGTTGGGCACAAAGTCAAAAAGGCCAAAAAAGTTCAGGTTCGTAAGATGCTACTTCCTCACGTTGTTCCGCAGATAAGGTCCGCGCCCAACTTTTGAGAACCGCACTAGCTCAACAAAGAATAATGGAAACATTAGCTGAGATTTCTTGAAAGAAAGCAATGCTCAGGGTGTTCAAGGTTCTCAATAACCCGATCAATCCAAGCTTGCCACCCGAAGAACGAGTATTTCTCTACAACATTCGGGAAGAAGTAAAACGCGATTATGTAGCATCTACCCAACCAACGAATGAAGACATCGACGAAGAATAATTGTATCGCTTTTTGATTATTATTAGTGTAAGATGTTTTATTTAATTATGTAATTTTTATTATTATTATTGTATCATACTTTATTTTTAATTATTGTAATTTTAATTATAAATGTAACGTAGTTTTTAATTATTGGAATTTTTATTATTAAGGTAACGTAGTTTTTCAATTATTGTAATTTTTATTATTAATATAGATATATTTGTATTAATATTTAAGAAATGACGTGGCGTCCAGTTCTTAGTTCTCGAGGGTTAGGATAGACAGGGTTTAGTTCTGGGTCAATTCTTCGGTCTTCGTGTTGATGTGATGATCAGTCCTCAGTTCTAAGACGTCAGGATAGTGAGTGGTCTAAGACGATCAAACACCGAAGATTATCAAAAATTTAGCCGATTAATTAACTGAAAAGTATGAAAAATATGAACTACTTTTACAAAAGAAAGAAAATTACATCTCTTAAATCACTAAACCGGATAAAATAAAATAAAATGAAAATTAGGGATACAATCCTTTTATATTTACGAGAATTGAAAATACCATAATAGGCCCCTTGACTTTAGAAAATGATCACTTGAGCCTTTAAACTTGTGTCTTCTATTCCAGAGACCCTATACATTTTGAGAATTGCTTTCCAATCCCTCAAGTTTCATGTTTATAACTAGAAACACAAAGTTGTAGAAAACATCACAAATTAGACCAAAAGTATCATACTTGACTTATTCTTAAGCTTGAATATACAAGTCATTTTAACACTCCCCCTCAAGCTTAGTATGCAATAAGTCAACTAATCTCAAAGTATTAGTTAATTACTTATGCTGAGAAACACTCAACCCTTTAGTTAAAATATCGGCAAATTTTTAGTATGCAATAAGTCAACTAATCTCAAAGTATTAGTTAATTACTTATGCTGAGAAACACTCAACCCTTTAGTTAAAATATCTGCAAATTTTTTTTTCAGAAGCAACTTTAACTGTTTTAATCGTTCCCGTTGAAATTTTTTCTCTAATGAAATGTAAATCTATTTCAAGATGCTTGGTTTTTTCATGGAATATAGAATTTGAAGCAATCTGAATTGTGACTTATTATCACAATACATTTCAACAGGAGGATCAACTTTAACATTTAAATCATTTAATAGAGCAATCAACGAAACTATCTCACAAGTCACTGCACCAATGGCACTGTATTCAACCTCAGTTGACGATCAGAGAATTATAGTTCGTTTCTTGTTTTTCCAAGAAACTAATGATCCATTTAAGAAAAGACAAAAACGAGTATCAGAGCTTTTGGTCAAAAAAACATTTCCCCCGGTCGGCATCAACAAATGCCTTTAACTCAAAAGCATTTGGACATTTAACCATATGCAAACCTGATAAAGCGTAAAAAGTCACATTTTTACCCACGTTATTTACTCCATATTAAGTAAATAACTAACTTATTAATCCAAATATTACATTTATTTTTTTATTTCGTTGATTAGGAAATTACGAAGCCAATGCCGAAAGAATCAACGAAATATTAGTAAGTTTAAAAATACTTGTTCAATTAACATAGTACAAATTGTAAGTATGAAAGCTAATAACAAAGAGTACAAGAATCAACAACTTATCACAAATTACACCAAAGTATCAAATGCGGAATCATCTAGCCAATACTTAGACTAACTCAATACAAAATTATAAGTTATTGTAGTACTCACTATGAGAATAGTTTAATCTAGACAAGGATGAAACTATTACTTTGTGACTCGAATTTACACTTAAACATACTTTATCACTAACAAGCAGATGATAGATTCAAATTAGTAAACGTCTAAGTACAATATGTCACTCTATTCATAGGCAAGATATTTCTCGTAAAAACCTTATGAATTCTAGAAAAATATAATCACACGTGTCGCAGTGTAATTGACTTCCTTCTAACTGACAAATGATTTAAAAAGGAATATTTTGTTGTCCCTTTCTGATCATGCTTCTTACATGTGTTAATTTTTAACCAATAACAATCAATCATTATGTCATACATACCATCACTTTAACTCTGAAGGTTGCTGACACAATATTGATCAGGGACCTCATAAAAGGGAATTGTAACTTGAGCGATGCTCTATTCTTGTAGGGGAGGCTTATTATAAACAAGTTTCTTATGATGGTAATGGTAGGAGAAGATTTGGACCATCGATTTGAACTTTTTCTTTTATTTTAAAGAAGGTGGTAGGGTGGTAAATAAACAAAACTCATTGGTCGCTGCAAGAGTTGGTTGGTCGCTGCCAGATATGGTCAATGACCAATTGGTCAGATGAGTGACCAACAAGTTATTCATCATGACCAATTGGTCGCTGCCAGAGGTCAGATGAGTGACCAAATATGGTTAACGACCAGCTTGGTCAGTGACCAGGTACCAGATATCTACGGTCACTACTAGTATCATCTAAAGTTGCTCCTGGTGGTCACTGTAACCATCTCCCTCTCATGGACCTTCAACCTCCAGTTACTCGCACCACCGCATCCGTTTGCCTCCACACAAACCTGCAACCTCTAGCCAAAACCTACGAACAATTAAGAAGGTGGACACATGGCAACCTCTTATTGAATCCTACCATTACCACCTTAATAATTAATCTCATTTGAACCTTCCCCTATTCTTTTGTTACTGAAGACGCTGGAGGAGTAATAAGTTTCCCCACTCACTGAGAGCTAACATGCTCTTGTAGAGTGACTTGACTTGATATCTTCCAATAACTACCTTTTATTCTTTAGCAGCGACCGTTGTGTTTATTGATTGCATAAGTAAATAAATCTCTTTTACACATCAGAGAAAATAATACACATAGTTAAGATTATTAACTTAGCAGTGATCTTCTTCTTTTGTAATGAGAGCTTGTCATCATCTTTAGTAGCAGTGACTAGGTTGACCAATGATCTTCTACTAACGAATAAGTTTATAAGTGACCATTGAGCAAACTATCTTCTACTAAAGAATAAGTTTATAAGTGACCATTGAGCGAACTATCTTCTACTAATGACTTTATCTTTATAGCAGTGACTAGGTTGACCATCGATAAGTGATCCAACTTATAGTTTAGAAGTTTTGACTTCATCATTTCCGCTGATTTACTCCAATGACTAAGTTTGTTAGCAACTTATGACTCAAAAATCTCTTCGTAAACGATCATGACAAAAACTCTTTAGACATACTTATTACATAAGAAGAAATCACATGGACTTAACTAGCTCCCCTAAGTGTTTAGATTAAACATTTGTTAACTTATTAAATATTTGATCCATATGATTTTTCTTTTTGGATTCTTTTTCAACTTTTGTTCTTAATCTTTTCAAAAGTAAGTTATATAATAGAAAAAGATACAAATATCCTATTCTATTACAAGTGATTATCAATCTAGGCCCATTTCCTCTTTCTTTATTTGCTTAAGATCCCTCATGATCTTATATTTCTCTTTTGAAGGTAGATACCTCATATGCCTTGCCAGTGCCTCATCCTTCACTGACCTTTTCATCTTAGAGTTATCTGGGAGGCACACTACATTCGTCAGCAAAGTGGTCATGATCCATCTTCTCAAGCTCTGCTTCCCTTTGGAATCTAAAGCGACCAATATTATCAACGTATACTACCCCACAAAAAGGATTGATTACTTCTAGTCCATCTTTCTTTTGAACACCAGCAGGGAGTGTCAAATTAAGATTCTTGGTGTTGGGAATCCTATACAAACTTTGCAATGGACTTTTTGTATACCTAGGGCTAGCTGGCCTCTCTTGATCTCCTTTGGTGGTAGCTATCTCACCCTCCCTTAATATCCTAACATAACCATTTTTCTGAATACAAGGTTGATTTCATTCAACACATATTCTTTTTCAGTGCTAGTGGAGTGGCTGTTAGCGAGTCTTATCTTATTTCGGTATTGTCTGTGTAGCTTGCAGATTTGATTTAGAGTAATTGATTGAATCTGATCTCCTATGTGTATTTGGAGTTGAGTTTGAGAGTTTGACTTAGACCTTTTTAGAAGCACTTCAGTTATGGGTGCAAGGCTTGATCTCTCTACCATTCTTTTTGTGTAAAGTGTCCTGTCTCTTTCCCTGAGAAGTCTATCACTATCAGCACTCATAGGTCTTTTTTATTGACTTTGGTGGTTTAGCTGCTTTCTTTCCCTCTAGCTTCAACCTTTGATCATTAACTTCTAACTCTCTGGATAGTTTGATTGAGGCTTCTTCATCAGCAAGCCTTTTCTTTTCTAACTTTTCATTTGACACTAGATACTCATTAAATAATTTCAGTTGAAGCTCCTCGTCAGCATCAAGTTGTCTTTTCTTCTCCTCTTCGTCTTTTCTCTCTATCTCAACAACAACTTTCTTAATCTCTTCCTCATCCACCACCTCAATGACTCTTACCTTCTTTGCACTTGGACTCCCTGATATATATGTCACTTGGGAGTCAATCATTATTTCATTTCCTTCTCTTTCTAGAGATGATAGTTGAAATCATCTCCTGCTCACAGGTATCCTCATCAACTCTGATGCTCATCCTGCCGTTCTAAAAAAAACTCTGATGCTCATCCATTCTCATCTTTGTTGCTCATAACTAACTGTAGGAAAGTCAGTCACTGAGTCTAGCTCCCTATAGGCATGTGCATCACTAGCCTGCTCTCTGATCAGCATATAACTCATCCTTATTTCTTCTATACTAATCTCATAAAAAATTGTACTCACTATCATATCCTCAACAACCTCAAACTCTTAATCATAGTCTCATCTCGAGCGACCTTATCTGTTTCTTTCTCTGCAGCTCATCATCGACCACTTTGTCTTCTTGCTCACGACGTTCAAAAATGGGTGGAAGTACTTAGAATTTGGCTAACTTACTTTTCTCCCCCTTTTGTTATCATCATCAAGGGGAGAAGAAGAAGAAGCTCTAGGATTAACACTAGATGAAGCATGAGCATTAGCAGCATCACTCTCGCTGCTAGGCTTATCATTTCCACAACTGCTAGAAGTCCCTTGAATAGGGTGTTGATCATTTGTAGCTCTATTCTAAGGGCAAAAACTTACATGTTCATATAAGGTATTTACCTCTTTTGCTCGCTCGAACACCAACTTAATGGTATGATCTATCTTTTCTTCACCCATTTGGATTACCTTTGAAAGTTGATCGATGATAGCAGATGATGCTTCTATATAAGTTACCATGGCAGTGGCCAACCCGATTTGTGCCTTAGTCAATGCGTTAACATTCTGCCGTTGGGCTTCAATTGAAGAATTCACAGCAACCTCTGTTTTTTCTTTGAAGTTGCGCAGAGACTCAAAATTGGTGATATGACGATTGTGAAGCTCAAAATGAATTCTATAAATAGAGAGCGATCTCTTGAGTCTTCTCAGGGATCCTGTCTGCCCAAGGCACCAAATCCTGGTATAGCCTGGCATGCTCTATGACTTTTTCGGATAGGTCACTGATGAATTCATGAGCTTTGTCCTATTGGGATGAGGAAATATACTCCATGAGAAGTTTATGAGTACCTGCATCATTAACAAATTGTTCCTGTCTTTGGAGTGAGTGAATAATGCTTTCACCAGAGAGAGGAGATGAGGTCACTAGAACAGTGGGTTGGGATGGTTGTCCTACGAGTTAGTCAACCTGATCGTCTAGTTCTAGTGATGGATCAGGTTGATGATCATCACCAGTGACCGAAAGTTATCCAACTCTCTTAGTGATGAGTTACCCTCATTGTCAAATTGATCCCCGATGGTGTATGTGGATTGCTTAGCTGAATGAGCAGTTTTTTTATTTGTAAAGAAGAGGTAACGGTATCATCAGTGCCCTCTAGTGTAGCTAGATCAGCATTAGACAATGAGATATCCATGGGTGTAACTCCCTCATCTTCATCAGTTTGTAGTCTTACTGATGGATAATTAGGAATAGAAATTGACGCCTATAACTTACTATGTAACTATAGTGAGTCATTGACAACCTATGTAGGAATATGAGAAAGAGAAGGTCAATGTGAGGGAGTCGAGTCTGTACTCGTTGGATCACTAGATAAGAATGTGTTATCATCTACTAGAGACCCTCGCCATGTGATTGAGATCACATCCTTTCGTGAGGATGTCATATGGCTATGGGTTTTACTAGTTGCGTGTTGCGAATTTATTTCTGGTTGGGTTGGGTTGCATGTCGCAAATTTCAACTCACAATTTTCTTATTGCGACCGTGATGTGCAATTTGCGTGTCCAACGACACGAGGTCGTGGCTGGGGCTTGTGACTTGCGTGTCCGATTTGCGTGTGGTTTTAGTTTTTTGAAAAAAGTGCATTAGCTTTATTTGTTTTGGATAAGATTTCCAGAGATTTTGCGAATTTCTAAAATTTCTAAATATACTATGACCATAAGATAAGATAATCATCAACTTGTTTCACAAATTCTCCTAAAATACTATCACTTTTTGTTGCGTGAAAAATAAAAAGAAAACTTTGCGAAATGGTTAACGCTGATCATTTTTGACAGTTTCGATCTCCAAATGAAGAATTGAAAACAGATCAATTATATGGAAAACTACTTAGTTATAGTATGAAACTTAGTCATGTTGGAGATTTTCACGATGTAATAAGAATGTACACAAAAGGTTTATTGACGTTTGTTGATTGCGTAGACGTTAATGATTTTTTAACAAAAATTTTGGACTACGCTTTGGAAGAGCTGGGTTATTGGGCTCTAGATAAGTGGTATTTCTACCTTAAAAGCATGATAGAGACCTAGATAATGGTTTGCAATTGATAATGGATGATGTCGAGCAACTGAAGCAGATTACTAGCTATGCAAAATACATAGAGAAATTGAGGTCTATGTTACACGCATAGATTTGACATATCCGTCAAATTCTGAAACTATTATGCTAGTAGCCATTTCTTAGATTATGACTAACTCTTTAAATGCAAGACAGTTGTTCGGTTAGTTAATAGTCAGTTCTTGTAATTTTATTATTATCTTACAATCAATTGGATAATTGTCAAACTTTGTATTTCACTTAGTGTGTTGTAATGTTTATATAATGTTTTAATCCCTATCTAATGAAATGTTTGTGTGTTCATCAAACACAAAAAAATGATATCAAGGAAAGTTATCAAATCACATAAATCACAAGTAGTAAAACATAGATAACAGAGTTAACTAGTACCTAATATAGGTTTTGTCATTACAATAATTTCAAGGTTGACACGAATGTACACTTGGAAAAGACTGAGTCGATTGAGACACTTCGACTTAGACCTTTACCTTTAATTTTGTGGATGTTTTCTGCAAGTTAAATTCAAGATGATATTGTTAATACATTGTAATATTTCGTTTATATATGACTAAAGTGTTGGTGCATATTGTGTGACAACAGCTTTCTAGTTTGTAATAATTAGTTTTATAATAGTTTATATATGACTAAAGTCTTTTGTAATAGTTTACTTTTATATGCTCTGTATATTAGTTCGTACGAACTTAGGGTCATACGAACTTAGAGGGCCTCAGGACAGTCAAGTTCGTAGGGCCCAGCCCGTACGAACTTAGGTCCTATATATTGATAACTTCGCATGTTCGAAGTAGGTCAGTTGTTTATGTGTATTTGTACGTCAGAATAGAAGCAAGTTCGAATACTTGTTAGGGTTTTGTCTTACGTTGAATGTAATTGATCGTTACATTCAATAAAAGTGTTCTTTACTATATTCGTGTTACTTGTTGATTATTGTTACGTTTGTTTGAGGATTCCGCACTTTACGAACGTGATTACCTCGTGGGATATAGGGAACTTACAAGTGGTATCGGAGCAATAAACAATTATTTCGTTTAAGGTTCAGGGATTAAAACAATAAAGAACAAGAGATAAGAAAGACTTAGACGTTTAAATCATTAATTTTAGAAGAGCCCATATTCGAATTTTACGAACTAGGGTTGATCAGATCGATCGTACGAACTTGTGCAGAATCGTACAAACTTGTTAAGTATTGCACGAACTTGCACAGTATCCTACGAACTTGACCCTTCGAACTTACCTCAAGTTCGTTGACTTGCTCTTCGAACTTAGCTCAAGTTCGTTTGACTTGTGTTCGAACATTCTTAAGTTCGTACGAACTTAATTGTATTCGAACTTAGTCATCTTCGAACTTACCAGTAACTCTTAAATAAAAAAAGAAAAAAAATAGTTGTTTGGACGGAAAATTTTGTCCATTTTTTAAATTTGAATTTATGCTTACCATTGACTAACATTGGTTTGGTTTGAGAAAGTTTAAATTTTACTTGAAAATGTTTGCGAATTTTGGAGGGAAGTTAAAGCAAGATGATAGAAATGGATCACGAAGTAGGTAAATCTGCTTCACCACCAAAACTATTAAAAGCGGAGGACTATTTTTTGTGGAAAGATCAGTTTGAGTCATTTGCTAAGTACAATGACGTTAAAATGTGGATCTGTATTAGCGACGGATATGATCCTCCTATATACGAATTCGAAGGAAAATTAAAAGTTTATTCGTATTCGACTATGAAGGAGGAAGACCGGAAAATGTATGAGGTAGAAAACAAAGCGTTATCTTCTCTCACTATGTGTCTACCGCAAGAAATAAAGCACACCTTCAAGAAATACAATTCTTCTAGAGAGCTATGGTTAGCTTTGGAGAAGAGGTTTGAAGGAAATAAGCAGATCAAGGAAAGCCGTGCTGACTTGCTTACTAAACAGTTCTATGTTTTTAAGCATTTAAAGAATGAGTCATTAGAGGATATTATTACTAGATACTATCATCTGATGACAGAAATAGACAATATTGGGCTAAAGTATACAGATACGATGAAGAATAACAAACTACTAGAGGCATTACCTCCTAAATGGGATATATACACTCTGATGATAAAAGAAAGCAGAAAGTATAAGACCTTAATGCTGGATGAAGTAGTTGGGAAGCAGAGAGTCTATGACCTTAATATGCAAAAGAAAGAGACTGGATCTGATCAGGTTCAAGATCCAAGTGAATATCACGGGAAAAAGTCTGATTCTGCTGTAACAACAAGTACAAGTAACGGGGTCACATCGTTCTTCACTAGGGAAGCCGAAACAGACAATGCTATGGGAAATTCTGGTAGCAAGGTCTGCTATATTGCGTCATCTGGAGACTTGGGTAAGGACAGAAACCAGTCATTGGGCATTACAAAGGGGATCTAGTCTATGTCAATGAGTATGAAGTGAGCCGAGGAACAAGTGGCATTGCTAGCGTCATTTGTTGCTTCACAAGAGAATTTCATTCAGGGCAAGGTCACGGATCCTGCTATGGTAAATGAGGATTATGATCAACTGGACCCTGATGATTTAGAGGAGATGGATCTACAATGGCATATGGCCATGGTTGCTAGGCGGGTACAGAGGTTTATGAATCGCACTGGGAGGAAGTTTGTTGGTAGTAAGGTTGGTTACGACAAGACTGTGACAACCCTCCAATTTCGGTTAATTCCGTACATCATTATCACGTGCATTTAGGCTAATTCCCTATTAAATTAAAGTGAATTGGTTTTTATCAAATGAAGTCTAGCACAAAGCCCACAATTGCATACGAGACGCAACTTATTTTAATGCATCCCCGGATGCATTGGTGAGTTTTTTAGAATTATACGAAACAATCGGTAGAGACCGAAATTCCCGAACGTTGTGATCATTTTTCTTAAAATAACGTAAATCTATTTAATAATAAATAGTAGTTATTAATGATATGATAATTATGCTAATTTAAGAGCATAACGAACATTAGAAATCGATAAACGTTCACGTGAACTAAGAAACGTGCAACGACGAAATAAATTGTGAATTTAATCGAACGAGGTATCGATAAATATTTGAACATTAGTATAATTAATAATAGTTGATTTCTATTGTCATTCTAAGTTATTTCATAACGTTACAAATAATCGAATCAAAGAATATACGAATTCGATAAACGCGAAAACGTAGAGATTTCGCGAATAAAAACAAACGAAGTATCGGCAAATCAATCGAATACTATTTCAATCAATTAACAACATTATAATATCCTAATAACCCTAATCTGTTCTAATTAACCTTAATCTACCTTAATTAACCCTAATTGTGGATCCCAATCTTGAATCTTTTAATCAAATCGCATGGAGGAGACAATCACAAGTATATAAAGTTTAGACAATGAAGAACAAAAGGAATAAAACTTTATATTTATATACTCAAGGTATTCTCTCAAAGATGTAGCAGCCAAAATACAGAGAATAATATGTGTGTGAAAGTCTTACCCTAAATATCTCTAACTTTGATATTTATACTAAACAAACTGGCCGTTTTGCGACACAAGCATTGTGTCGCAAAGATCACTATTGCGACACAAACACTGTGTCGCAACTACAACTCATGCGACACAAGCCTTGTGTCGCAGAATACAGAAAATGTAACTTTCACTAAGTCTATTACATTTACAAACACAGTACAGACTTGACCAACTGACAGACACTCTAAGATGCATCAACACTAATTAACCTTAATCACACAATTAAAACCTAAGTAATCGAGATTAGCACCTATTGACTCAAATATCTAGACTTAATTTGATTTAGGAAATCACAAGTGGCGCCCTCCCCTTGCCGAAAAATCTGCCCAACACCTCTTTGCCATTCCCCTTGAATCAAGGAAGACCACCCACCATGCCTCCATGTCTCCTACACCTCTTAGACTTGGACTTGCACCTCATTTGGACAAGCATTTCCACACCATCAAACACACACACATCTCCTTCTCTCCCTTCCCACAGCCCACGAAATTCTGCAGCCCCTTCCCCCTCTTACTTGATCAAAACATCCACCAAACAACCTCCATTCAACCTCCATACATCCACCATACAACCACCATGAGCCACCACCCTTAAACACTCATTTTACACTCTTTTAACTCACTAACGCATACACAACTCAACACCATCTCCATTCCATGGTAAAATAAGCTAAACATACGGGTTGAAGCTAGGAAGTCATCCACAAAGAAACCGAAACCTTCATCTTGCTCAAAATCGCCTTTTTAGGCTTTGTAAGGAAACTCTATCTATAAACTCTTTTATTTTTCATTTAAATGCTTACATGATAGTTAGAATATGTTTAGATGTTCACTCTTGCTAGATATAAGCTTATAAACATGTATTTGTATGGCTTATAACAAAGAATTGTCAAAAAGAACCAAAACAAAAGTTATAAAATTCGGACAGAAACTTTACTTGACTTTGGAAGTGAATAACTTGGTCAAAACTTAACCAAATCTAGTGTTTCTTGAGTCTAAAATTAAGTTCAAAGAGTTAGCTTTCCAACCCAACCAGTTTCATGAATTTTAGACAAGTATTGGTACTTCAAAATGTGTTTTTAAACCAAGAGGTACCTGCTGGACCTTTGTATGGTATTAATTAAGTTTGAACCCCTTAAAAGTAACCAAAAATTATAAAACTTACATTTTTGAAAAGCTAAGATGTAGAGGAACATGTGGTTAAAATTTCATAAAAATCTAAGCACATTTGGTTAGTCAAAATCGTAGCTAAAGTTAGACATGAAACTGGAACAAGAGCTGTGAAAGTGGAGATCACAGCAAGTTCTGTGAACCGAGTCAGTTCGAGGCCAAAAGTGCGAAGCGGACCCACTAATTTCGCAGAACTAAATAGCGAAGCAAAATGGTCAGTTCGCAGAATTGAACAGCGAGGCGAACCAACTCAGTTCGCTGGGCCAATAAGGCCTGCGAACCGAGTCAGTTCGCTGGGCCAATTAAGGCTGCAAACTGAGTCAGTTCGCGGAGCCCACAACCCACGAACCGAGACTTGTACGATATAAAATCTGATAAAACCATAGATTAAGTTAAAAACGGAGTTAAAACGACTTAGACGATATTATAAAGAAATCGAGAACTTGAGACAATATACGATCGAGATAACGTATAAATAACGAACCAAAATCAATATCTATATATTATGAATTATAATATGTTCAAAGGTTGACGTAAATTCTAGTATGTAGTTATCATCGTCGCGTACTACATACTAAACATACGCATCTGAATACGTTACGAATCTTTCTGGAACTAAACCGCTTATTAGTCGTACGACTAAGATGATAGTCGCGATACCAAGAAGGGTGTCGATGGCAGAGCCACGTCAAGAAGTTAATGAGACCCCGTAACGTCAGTGGGGCACACTTGCAGTATTACTTAGAGAGAAGTCATGACATAGAAGTTTCATAATCACCTTATAAGAATAAAACACCAACGCCAGCTAAGGTGCGAATTAACTGAGAGAACATAGTAATTGTCGTAGTAAGCGACGAGGACAAAGAGTCGGTAAGTGAGGCAACGAACGCCGCTAGGAGCGTGATGCCATTATCACTAGTATTGGGAAGATAATCGTCATTTATCATGACATTATTGATACCGACAATTATACTTAAAGAATAATAACAATAGAAATACTTAGTGACAAGATGTGCAAACGTTAAAACTTTTTCGAGGAAAACAGATTTTATTATGAAATAAGTAGTTCGAAAACACTTTTTCCACTAAACGTTACAATTTTGGTTAAAGGGAATTTCATAGACTCGGAGCATTTAAAAATCAAGTAAAGAATATCGATAATGAATTTTCCATTATGATATAAACATTCCGAGGTAATTTTCCCTTTAATACTACAAATATTAATGATGGTTAAAAAAAAAATTATACTTAACGGACTCAAAATAATATAAAATAAAATAAAATCAAGTGAGAAATGTCAGATTAAATTCAATAGATGTATTGTGAAAACGTTTTGAATTACTCGCATGAGTATCATTAACGTTAACATGAAACTCAAGTTTTGAAACAGTACATGCTCAAGATTTTATAATCAGTTTGTACAAATGTCTTGTCACTATTAATAATAGGATGATATGTCATAGGAAATGGCAGAGATCACTGTAGACAGTTACCTCTCCGATAACGATCTGATCCAGGAGGAACAGATCCACTACGAATATCTTGACGAGGGAATAGTCCCGGTAGAAGAGGTAGCTGTGGACGTAGATGAGAATCAATTTGGCGGGATAATTCACATAGATGAATACGAAAGACTGAGAGATCAAGCAGAAGAACTAAACGCTCGAGTTTGGGAATTCAAGATGAAGTGCAAAAGCTACAAGCTAGAACTGATAATTGCGAAAAGACCCATCCTTGTGCAAATCAAGGATAGGATTCGCTTCTGGAAGAAACTGGCAGTTAAATTGACACAAAGGACTAAGTCTTGGATTAAGAAGAAGTGCCAGCAGTCCACTGAGGAGACTGCGATCTACACTACGTCTCTACGTTATAGAGACATATTAGAGGCACATTATTATCCACATAACCTAGATATGGAATGAATTAGTAGTAGGAAGTATGTAGGATATATATATAGATGTATGTATGTAAAAGGATGTATTGAGACGTAGATGGAGGATAAACCTCGATCAATTTTGTAAGAAACGTCTCAAACTTTTGTATAATGCTTAATGCATTTTTATATATAAAAGTTTATCCTTGCACTAATAGAATGATAATATTGTTTTAATAAATGGTGTCTCCAATGAGTGAAATATACAAAGAGGAAACGATAGTATTATAGGCACGAGTGATATTATTAATCTAAAAGACAACCACTTAGTAACAGCTTACACCCAATTTAAAACTTAATAGTATGACAGATTGTTATCAGATATCTACGAAAATTCATACGGACATAAGTTACCAAGAGAAAATAATACGAGTCTCGATACCGACAAGAGAAACCCTGATGATACCAGGAGAAGAGAAACGGAGCACCATGAAAATGGTTACTTGCACGAAGGCAAGCAAATACCTACGAGAAGGATACAAAGCCTTCCTGGCTCATGTAGTGGGGAAGAAACCCGAAGAACGACGACTAGACAACTTATCGATCATACGTGAACATCCGGGTGTGTTTCCTTAGGATTTTCCAGGACTACCGCCCCCGATACAAATCGAATTCCATATCGATCTAATACCAAGAGCCGCACCAATCGACCGCTCAAATTCACGTCTAAACTCCACCGAAATAACAAGAGTTGTCCACGCTAGGACAACTGCTCTGAGACCTAGGATTCATCCGGCCGAGCTTCTCGTTTTGATAAAGCTCCGGTGTTACTTGCAACGAAGAAGGATGAATCCATACCAATATACGTAGACTACTGAGAGTCCGATAAAGTAATTACCGAGGACCGATACCCATTACCTTGTTCGCACGTTTTTGGGGACGAAGTATACTTAACCGGTCCATGTCAAACAATTCATTTGTGTTGTGGTTTGGTTATAGGCTTAGTTTGGCATATTAACTCGACGGTTTAGCTAACCTTCAGGGGATTCGTAGTCAGAGGTTTTATTGTTTTAAATTGAGAATAATCGCACAATAGACCGTTGATGCCATTTTTGATCTATTGATGAAATGATTACTAAATGATGGTTTATGATCGAGTCATTAGACCTGTGAATTCACTCAACGTTATGTTGACCTTTTATAAATATGTTTTTCAGGGGAATTAGCTATGCCGTAAGACACATGCATATTGGGACCGTACCTGCCACGATGAATTAGGATGCCATATTTTGAATTAAAACAATGGGATTAATTACATATTGATTGACTTGTAGTTTTATTCATGAAATCCCGAAACTTGTATTTCGTTGAAATGATGAATTCAATAACATTTCTCTTTTCACGGTTTAAATTACCGCAATGTTGTAAAACTATTATTGGCATCCTAATAATATAGATGTTCAGCGATAATCATACGCTCTCAATGTATTGTTATTCGATCGCCGTCATGCCCCGAAAGCTTCCGCATGATTATTATAAATGTCAAATTTGGGGGTGTGACAGACAAGACCAAGGTGAATTGTTATAACTGTGACGGTTTCGGACACTTTGCAAGGGAATGCTAGAGACCAAAGAAGGAACAAGCTACAAACTAGGTGCGACCGAGTTACTCCAATCAAGGAACCACTAATAGAGATTCAAACTCTGGAAATAACTCAAACTCCAGAGCTTTGCTCGTTTAATCTCTAGACGGTACTTATGACTGGAATACTCATGTTAGAGAACCTCAAGCATTCATGGCCTCGATAGATGGTGATTAGAGGGATGGACAAGTTGCAACTGGTGCAGAAGATGAAAAGAGCTGAAGGTTGATAATTCTATACCTGCTTCAGAGACCAGAGTATTAAGGCTGGAAACGACTGACACAATGAGTACAAAGGACTTCATCGCGTATATGGCCAATCTGGATGCTGAGAAGCATAAGGTATTATTGAATTTGGACTATGTAGTTAATGCTTGTGTATTATGTACTAACCTTGCAGGGGAAGCTGAGAAATTGATAGAGTCATCTAACTTGATAACAGCTCAACTTAAACAGTTAAAAGAAGAAAATACAGCATTAAAACAGAGAAATTTTGAACTAATAGTTAAGTCTAAATCTGATAATGAAGATATTAGGAAATTAAGAGATAGTGTTAACAAACAAAGTCAATTAATTGATTTAGCTCGAGAACATGTGTCAGACTTAACTAGAAACACTTCAGAAAAGGAAAAAGAATTAGCAGATGTTAGGGTTCAAATTGCAGATCTTAATAGGAAAATTAAACTAAGAAGATTTTCAGTTGAAACCTTAGACACTCTATTAACTGTAGGTAAACAGTCAGGTGATCATCGTGGCATGGGATATACTGAAGTCCCACCACCTTATAATCATAATTACACATACTTAACAACTGAACCTGAGCTGTCAAATTGTGTTGACTCTACGATTTCTTCAGCAGTCTCTGACTTGGTAACTACTACTGAGTCGAAAAAGTCAGAGAGAGCAGAGACAATTAATAATGAAAAAGATATTAACTGAGTCTTCCATGACACCCAAACCAACTCTTTAAAAGAGAGTATCTTTTGAAAGTAAGAGCTTAATGGAAGTAAACTCAGACATAGAGGAGTCTAAAGTGATAGTTGAATTTGTTGACCATAAAACTGAAAATGATAAAAATGATAAGGGTAAACAAATAGAACATGTCTCCTCTTTGACTTCTATCAATTTGGACAACCAAACTAATACAAAAGCTCCTAAGAAAGCTTTAGTAAAACGTTCGTGCTTCGTGTGCCATCAAAAGGGACACGTGGCATTTGTCCAAACAAAAGTACAGGAGTCAAAACAACATAAGTGAAGAAAGACCAATCATCTGTTAAAACTAGTAGTTCTCAAGGAAAGCTATTTAAAACACCTGAGAAAACTAGTGTAAATCAAAAACTGGCAGGCATTTTCCATGATGAACTTAAAATTAAGGAAAATGCTGAAAACGTGGTTAGAAATGGGGTAGGTCATAAACAAATTCCAAAATTTCAAAGATCTCAACCTCGTTTCCAACCAGTGAAGTTTTAGATAGATGATAGTCCAAGGAGCATGTTCAAAGTTAGAATGGGGTAGGTCCTATATATTGATAACTTCGCATGTTCGAAGTAGATCAGTTGTTTATGTGTCTTTGTGAGTCAGAATAGAAGCAAGTTCGAATACTTGTTAGGGTTTTGTCTTACGTTGAATGTAATTGATCGTTACGTTTAATAAAAGTGTTCTTTACTATATTCGTGTTACTTGTTGATTATTATTACGTTTGTTTGAAGATTTCGCACTCTACGAACGTGATTACTTTCTTCTTAGGGTTGCAGGTTGATCAAAAGAAGGATGGATTCTTTATCCATCAAACCAAATATGTGCATGAAATGCTTGCACGGTTTAATATGGCAGACAGTTCGCTATTCAGCAAACTAGTACCCCATAATCAAAATCTTGGGCCAGACTTAGAGAGTTCCGAAGATGTGGACCCGATACAATATAGGGCCATTATCGTTCTCTGATGTATCTAACCGCTTCTAGACCTTGCATAATTTTTTTTGTTTGTTTATGTGCTAGGTTTCAGGCTAATCTAAAGGAGTCTCATATACGTAAAGAGGATATTGCGTTATCTGAAGGGAAACCCGAAGTTAGGTCTTTGGTATCCCTCCGGAGGCGACTTTAACCTCTTGGCCTATACAGCTTCAGACTATGGCGGCTGTAACCAGAACAGGAAATCAACCTTTGGAGGTTGCCAGTTATTAGGAGGTCGCATTGTATCTTGCCAATTCAAGAAACAGACTTTGGTCGCTATCTCAACCTATGAGGATGAGTATGTAGTAGCCGGTAGTTGTTCTTCACAAATATTGTAGAGAAAACAACAACTGCGTGACTATGGTCTTAATATTACTAACACCCCTATGATAATAGACAACCAATCTACAATCTCAATAACTAATAATCCTGTTAAGCATAGTAAAACGAAACATATAGATATACGTCATTTTATTCGTGACTGTGCAGAAAAACAGATGATTAAGTTAGTTAATATTCCCATAGACGATAATCTAGCCGACTTGTTATTAGAATCGGTATGATCTTAATAATACTTCTAGTTTTGAATAACTATCAAGAAACTTGTGGAATAGTACTTGACAGTCAAAGAACAATTCACAGAAATATATTAATCAAAAGCTCCAATATTATTAGTATCAATAATACAAATACACAATTTGTATTAGGGTTTACACCTTGAAGCTACTATATCTCTATTTGTTTCTATGCTATCGGATATCTATTTATATGAATATAGAGTTCTTAACAAGATTTCCTTTAAACTAGGAAACAAACTAACTAACAACTTTATCTGTTACCATAATTACAATATACGTTAACAGTACTAATATTATAATAGTACAAACTTAGTCAAACAGTACAAACTAATGAAACCGTACTAAAACTGGAACATTATTAACTTTGAAGCTTTGCAGTATTAACTCTTTATAGCAGTACTAACTCTGGTAATAGCCAAACTCTTGAAGACAGGAAGCAGTATAAACTCTAAAGCAGTACAAACGTTGTAGCAGTATAAAATCTTCATACAGTACTAACTCTTGCTAACAGAAGAAACTTTAAGAATAGTACTAACTACTGCAAACAGCACAAACAGATTTATTCCCAACAATCTCCCCCTAAACTTATGTTGTAGTACTAACAGTATTAAGTTTTTCATTTAATGTATGACCTAATCTCTTCAACTAGTCTTGACACATACACTTGATTACTGTTCTACACCTTAATCATCAACATACTTTTTAGCACACTGGGGTTCCATGGATATCTCTTTCCAATGAAATATAATATCCAACCCCTCCATCCTGTTGATGTGTATGATGAACTTCACAGTTATCAAAGTATTGCCAATAAGTTACTAGTGAAAAATCTTTCTTAAAGAATGGCATATCTTTATTAGGCTCATACAATTGTTGTAGATATTCATAAACTTGCTTGTTATCATCATAGTTCTGTTGCTCAGCATATTTAGCTTTTGCAATTTTCCACATCTGATCCAGATCTTTTCTGTTAAATTCTTTGACCATAGATAGAAATGTTCTATGTTTCTCAATATGATCTCCTGCTCTTATAATCTTGAACCATTTCTTCTTGTCATCAGCATCTTCAATCTGATACCAGTCTATGATGACATATTCAGTTCTCAAGGGGATTGGCTTATAAATCTCTGCTGCTACTACTATCTCCGTCACATCCTTTCTTTGTCTTCCAGTTTGTAATTCTTGTGGTTTGTGCCTCTTACTCTGTGATTCCTCAGTTCTTTTCTTCCTGACATCCTTACCATGTCTCTTCCTTCTTGTAAACTGTTTGATAGGCTCAGAACTGGGTTCATTCATCCCTTTCGGTTTCCTTTCTCTCACCATTCTATTTTCCTCATCAATCTCTGTCATTCTAATCTTTTCCCTCTTATACAAACCTTTCAGCTTAATCATGTCCATAGCAGCCAATCTTTTCACATGATATCCAGCATATTTTAAGAAAGCAGTATATTCCGTTCTTTCTTGTTTCTTAGTTAATGGTTTTACTTACATCTTCTTATACTGATCAGCTGCTAGCTTTGATCTTCTTTCAGATAATAGTCTTTCCAACTGCGCTTCTCTTTTTTCCTTTGTGAACTCAATTATAAACTCTACATGAACTTTTCTAGCCAGCTCTTCATCAGCTTATATCTGCTCTTTTCTTGACATGGGCTTGGGTTTTTCAAATGCAATACCCTTACCTTTGTCTTTTGTAGTGATTTTGCTCTTTTTAATGAGTTGTGCAGTAGATGATGGTTCGTTGATGCTTATTCCCTTTGCCTTTGGCTTTTCTTTCTCTTTAGGGCTCTTAGACACCCTCAACAACACCTCAGCTGCAGTGATCTCATCATCGAATATCATAGTAGAAACCGGTTCATCTGGTTTAGCAGCACTAACTTCTTCCTTTTCAAACACAATACTAACTGGCTCATTTTGCCCAGCAGTACTAAAACCAAAATCTTCTGTAGGACCGTTAAAAGGACAGGCCTTTTCACAATGAATCAATATCAATAGCTTAAGCGCGGAAATCAAAAGCTAAATCAAAGTACGTTTCATAACACAAAGTAACAAAGTAATCACAATAATATATTTGATCAAACAAACCAATTGTGATTTACAGATGATTGACTGGAGAAACAACACAGGCTGCACAAATACGAATTTCAGCAACTGCAGATTTGAAACCCTAAACGAATTTATATAATTATCTATTTTAGGCAACTAGGCGATATTGACAATATCGCTTGAGCGATATTGCCAATATCGCTTGAGCGATATTGCCAATATCGCTTGAGCGATATTGACAATATCGCATGAATCAGAAGTTGACCTAAATAATTACAACTCGAAACTTAGACCAAGTGACAGACACACTAAATGCACCAACAAACTCCCCCATGTCTGCAGCTTGGTCTTCAAAAAATAATCTTCAGTTAAGTCTTCAATCAAACTCCTCTATGTCTTCAATATTTAGACACTCCCCCATTGAGATAGCATGGTCTTCATAATATTGATGTTCAGATTCATGTGACTGACACACCTTTTGCATACAATAAGATCTTCAAACTATATGACCATCTCTCAATCTTTAGCAGCTTCTCCAATATAATTTATCTTCACAGTCTTTGGAGAATAACCAACATCTTTTATATCTTCAATATTTGACTTTAACAAGATATGTGATATTGAATAAAACAACATAGAACTAAAATATTTTTGTAATTTTCTTTATAATTTAAAAGTAAGGAATACCAAAAAGAAAATAAATCGGGGATAAGATTGTAATATGTCTGCTTAAGGATCATATCAGGATATCATGCATTTATTAGGAAATAGTAAGTGTTATTTTGATTATCAGTATATTTGTCCAAATTTAAATTTAGCACGCAGAGTTAACTAGCCAAAGAGACAATCAGGAACAAGACGATTAGAGGTATTGTTTTTCCACTTAAACATATAACATACTAAACTTCAAGCTTAGCAATTATTGTGAGAGTGAATAAGTCTTCGTGAATCTCACATAGATATACCCCTAGTATCAAGTCATGCCCAAGACTTCGATTAGTTAGAGAAAGCATTTGAATTCAACATTTTTAAGAATCAAGCCAGCGGTGACAGGTCTGTACTTACGTACAACAAAGCGACATACACTTGATTCAGGTGCTTGCAAAACCAAACTTGGTCAAACCATTTGGCGACCGCGTAAGCAATCTTTGATTTTATAAGATTTGTAAGTACTTTTGACTTTTGTTTGCATTGTTTTTGAAAGTATACTGACTGAGACCAGGTCTGTACAAACGTACAACAAAGGAAACAGACAGCATAATTCCCCAAATGTTGTCATATACAAACTCAAGTTAATAGAAGCATGGCATGCTGACACATAAGAAGTAAGACGCATTGTCATACATCATATGATGATCATCACAAAAGATCAGACACAGATTAAGAGATTTCTTAGTTGCTCAAAGATGAGTATGAGAATGCCTACCAATACATCGTGCAAGTAGTCAGATGTCTAGAAGGTCAAGTATAACAGATACGTGATAAACCTACTGATACATCAAACATAAACCTTAAAATTTCCATTTTGTGTACATGTCACCTGATGAACTATCATATTCCAAGTTATTTACAGACACAATCCAAAATGTTTTCCAGAATTAAGAATCTTGCTGTTCAAATTTCTGATTGAAATAATTACTCCCCCTGAACAGCAAATTCTTTACTCAATTCTAATTCAAAGGTTATCCCCTAAAACTTAAACTAATTTTAAATATATATATATAATTTTTTTTTTTTAATTTAAGAAATTTCGCAACGTTACATTTCTTGAATACTAAAAAGTATAAAGAGTGGTTGTTGGAGAACTAATAAAAGTTCCAAAATCACATATCAAGTCAAATCAAATGCTTTTAACCACGTTATGCCGTCTCGAAGCTTTGAGAATCTCATCCAGTCAATCACAATGCACCACACCTAACTTCCACAATACGCATCCTTGCAGTCAAGAAAATATAATCTATCAAAGAGCTGACTGCAACACCACAAACAATGAAACATTAGATTTTATGGGACACCCAAGCCTTGATAGTCTTGGGGTGTCCATTAGCGTCCATAATCATTACATCAACGAGTTTATGATATTTTAACATGTCACTTGATTTCATTGATGTATTGTTTGTGGATTTTTGTTTCCACACCTGCTTAACATTGGATGATTTCTGATTAACTACATCAAAATTTCTAACCAGCGGTTGAGAAGATATAATGTTATTAACCTTTGAAATTTTAACATTACTAGATGACTCACGTTGTTTTGATCTCTGAAAGTTTCTATATTTAGGATGACGTGGATCATTTCGTGATGCCCATTTTCTAGCAAGCACCGGACACTGATTAATAAGATGACCCTGCTTCTTACAATAGAAACATGATCGTCTCTCTCGGAAAGTGTGGTCATCACACGACAGTGGTTTCGGTGAAGGAGGTGACTTACAAGGCTTGTTTTCAGGTACATTTGCAGCACATGAACACTTATGTGAACATGAAGGAGTAAATGTATTTGTAGTTGAAGAAATCTTTTTAGAAAATATTTGACCTCTACCTTCGGTAGTAAGTATTAAATTTTCTGTCTTGTTGTTATTCTTCTTAACTTTCTTTGTAACCTCGTGAGTTACATCCTCCACTTCCACCACCTCTTCAACATTTGTTGAAGGCACAAACAAAATAGGTTCAAATTTAGGCTTAATAAGCTCAGCCTTCTTTTTATTTGAACTTGGGATTTTAAGCAACTCAGGTCGCTTGACATCAACAGCCTTAACAAGATTAGGCTGTGTAACCTTTTCTGCTTTGATAATAACTGGTTTCACAACAGGATTTGTATCCTTCTTGAGAACAGAAGGGACATAATCTTTTATTTCATCCTGTGAGAGACTAGGCTGATTCAAGTTTGAGGGAGGAGGTTGGTTGTGATAACCAATTCCTGCCTTACTATTTGTATCAGTCCTTTGACTTTGCAGGATGTCGGAAAAGACCAGAGTAGATGTTGAAATATTTGCAAGTTTTCGTTTTAAATCAATATTATCAGCTTGAGCAGCAGCAAGATCCTTTTTAAGATGAGCAATTAGTTTTAAGTAGCTATCAATTTCATCTTGTTTGCTGTAGATCATAGCTTTCAACTCTTTCTTTTCTTCAATAAGTGTCTTTTGATTTATTACAAAAACTTTTTCATTATCTTTTAACACTCTGTTCGCTTGAATAAGACTTGTTAGATCTGTATTCAAACGATTATTATCTACTATGTACCTGTTGATTTTACCAGTTAGTTTTATACAAGAATTACAAATAAAGGAATCACAGTCTACCTCATTTTGGACATCCGCCATAAGAGCTACGTTATCCGTAGCAGAAAAATCATATGGTTCATTGTCATCAGTAGAGCAGCCTTGGCGACCTCAGTTTCCTT
Organism: Logfia minima; assembly: GCA_963921325.1. NCBI lineage: Eukaryota > Viridiplantae > Streptophyta > Magnoliopsida > Asterales > Asteraceae > Logfia > Logfia minima. The sequence goes on from OY992770.1 coordinate 20,510,337, forward strand.
CTCACATTCACGAGCAAAATGACCTAGGTTTTGACATTTATTGCATCTAATCTTTGATTTGTCAAAACCCGTGCTTGTCTTATCAGTAACATCTTCAAGAGATCTCTTTCCAGTTCTCTTCAAATATGTCTTAGTCCTTCTTGTAAGCATGGCCATATTCCAACGAAGGTCAACCCTCTCAAGCTCATCAGGATCTACTTGTGCGAAATCCTCATCAGTAAGATCTACCGAGCTAATCCTCTTTGACAAGAAATCATCATAAGATGATAAGAATGCGTTGAAGATAATTGCATGCTCATTTTGTGATGCAGTAGCAGAGGAAGATGGTTGAGTTGGAAACGAAGAGAATGTTCCTGGTTTAGATTCAGAAGTAGACGGCCCAGATAGAAGAGCTGTACTTCCATATCCAAAACTACTGTTATCAGGAAGCAAAGAGCTAGATTTTGTGCTTTTCTTTTGGATGTCCAAAGCACATGTTTCTAATTTTCCAATAAGTTGATCCAAAGACATTGCCAATATGTCTGGATCACTCTCCATCATTAATACTCGAGTTTCCCAAGAAGGAGGTAGAGCATTTAGCAGTTTCTTGTTGACCTCCATAGAGCTAAATTTGTGTCCACCCTCAGTCAGCTCATTCACAAGACGTGAATATCTACAGAACAAGTCATTAACCGTCTCGTTCTTCTGAATATCAAACAGATCATACTGTTTCTTTACAAATTCCAGCTTAATTTGCTTGTATTCAGTGGTACCTCCACATCTTTCAGCTATGCCATTCCACAGATCATAAGCTTTATCATGGTGCTTGAACATCTTCATAGCATCAGCAGGTAAAGACATGGTTATAGCAGAGTGAGCCTTTCGTTCACATTCCCATGCCTTACGTTCCGCAGCAGTCATTGAACGAATGGTTTTTGGAGGAGGAATACCCACATGTTCTCCACCTGCAACCGGTCTAATGTATCGTTCAATTAAAGGTATCTCCATTTCAGGGTCGGTAAACGCAACGAACGATAAGAATCTCCCACGCCATTCAGAATACTCCATTCCCGGAGCAAAAAATGGAGGTTTGTTTGCAGAACCAACCTCAGCATTGTGTTTCAACATGGCATTAACAGCTTGTAATGTAGTCATTTTAATAACGATTAAAAGATTTGACTTTTAATTGAAAATTTCAAATTTGTCCGAACGAATTTTTCCCTCCAAAAATTTCAAAATTTTGGTCGAGTAAAATGAAAATTTTTTCAAACAAGAATTAGGCAAAGGGAAGCACAAATTCAAATTTTGATAATTGCCGAATTTTCCCGCCTTTTTTTTTTTTGAAATCAGAGGAAAAGGGCGATATCACATGCGATATTGAGAACAATATCGCTAAAATTAATTAGGCGATATCACCAATATCGCTAGTAATATCGCTAGTGATATCGCTCAAATTAATGAGCACAGAATTAACAATGTCGCTGAAAACCCTAATGGCGATATTGATGGTAATATCGCTATCAATATCGCTAAAACGGCTGTAAACCTTAAAAAAATTATTTTTTACGAATCAAACAAAAATAGGGTTAAAAAATGACGAACACAGCTCCAAAAATCACTAAAAGTACTGATCAAATAGCTTTTAAGAATAATAAACAATTCGTTTATAGCAAAACTAGTTAAAAAGACTTTTAAACGTACGAATATTGATTCAATAAACCACTAATCCAATGATTATTGGCTCTGATACCAATTGTAGGACCGTTAAAAGGACAGGCCTTTTCACAATGAATCAATATCAATAGCTTAAGCGCGGAAATCAAAAGCTAAATCAAAGTACGTTTCATAACACAAAGTAACAAAGTAATCACAATAATATATTTGATCAAACAAACCAATTGTGATTTACAGATGATTGACTGGAGAAACAACACAGGCTGCACAAATACGAATTTCAGCAACTACAGATTTGAAACCCTAAACGAATTTATATAATTATCTATTTTAGGCAACTAGGCGATATTGACAATATCGCTTGAGCGATATTGCCAATATCGCTTGAGCGATATTGCCAATATCGCTTGAGCGATATTGACAATATCGCATGAATCAGAAGTTGACCTAAATAATTACAACTCGAAACTTAGACCAAGTGACAGACACACTAAATGCACCAACATCTTCTGAAGCAGCACTAACAGCAACACTAACTCCAACAGTCTTAACTTTCTCACTTGCAGTACTAACTGGACTAACACTAACTGAAACAGTACTAACTGTATCCTTTTCAATTTCAGTACTAACTCCAGCACCATCAGTAGTAAATGGGATAGCACCTGCCACATTCTCTTCCTCCAATATATCCTCAACTATGAATGGTACCCTCATATCCATATCCTAAGAAGCTTTATCAGATGATTTATTATTTTCCATCTCTCTCTCCTTCAGCAACTCATTCACGAAACCATTCAACCTCTGTATCTCCTTCCTTTGAGATTCCAACATTCCTTTCTGCCTACTCACCTCATCACTTAGATTGGTACAAAATGCCATCAATTCCTTTAGTAACGTACTATCTTTATTACCTCCAGAAGTGTTAACCTCTCTTGGTAAATCATCAGAAGGTATATCCTCTGATTTATGCCCAGCATGATCATCAGAAGTCCCTTTGTTCTTGGTACTGGGACCTGTACTAGGATCATCTTCTATAGAAAGTTCACCATATACAGTTGCCTCTGGTTGGGTCTTATTGATGTTATCACTATCCTGTTCTACTAATGGGCTAGAATAAGTAGTGATAGCCCTTCCAGAATGGTCACCCCCCTCCTCATGGACCACCCTCTGTTCAGTTTGTGGCTGAGACACCTAACCAGGAGGAACATCAGATGCCTGTTTTGATTTCTTTGTTTTGGTTGGCTTCTTTGTCCCTTGGTTTCTTTTGGGGGATTTACCAACAGTTGTGGGTTGAGAAACAGATGGGCTTTCTACTTCTTCAACTGTGGTAGAAGGTGCAGCAAGCATTGTTGGTGTCACACCCCAATAAAATCGTGTCTCGTTTAGTAAATGCGGAAGCTCGGGGGCGTGACGCGATCCAGTTCGACAAGTAAATCTAGAGCATATGATTATCGCAAACATATACTTAGGATGCCATAAATAGTTTAGGTTAAACGGTTACATATTCATTGTGTTCACAAGAACGATATATGTTTAGCAAAACGTCATGATTAACATTTTAATCATAAAATAATAGTCTCAATGTTATCAAAAGAATGGCATCCTATTCATTGTGGTAAGCAAGGGTCCCAAAGTATGCATGCATGATCTTACGTCGCTGCTAATTCCCTGAAAAACATAGTTAAAAGGATCAACAAGATTGTTGAGTGAAATTCACAGGTTTAAGACATCATCATTTAAACCAAGTGTTTAGTAAACGTTTCCCAAATCATTTCGTGCCATCCATGGCGATTAGTACGATGATATATATAGTTTGAAACAATAAGTAGCTGACGGTGATCCCCCGAAGGTTTGCAAGACCTTACGAGTTAAAGTGCCGACACCTAGGCCTATAACCAAACCACGACTTTTAGTTGTTTTTGCCTGGGACCAATAAAATATACGCTCCTCGTCTCGACATACAGTCGGCAGTTAGCATGACTAACAAAAGTGGGAGGGATGTCATCCCAATAGTACTATTCGCATATGCGGTGGCTAGCGTCATCTAGCTAATGGTTACAGTTTGTAGTCATGAGGACTTCTATGCACTACAACTAGTTTAACATAGGTTCGCACAAGGATTCGTTGTCAGGTTTTCAATCATCGCATGAAAACAATTTGTATGTAAACAGTACATATGTTTTTCACCCCAAGTTTATAAAGCAGTAAAAAGCAGTAAAATAGGGGCTGTGAACTCACCTGATGAGCTTTGTGAGAGCTAGCGTTTAAAGAAATAAGTTTGCCCAAAATAGCCTCCTCGCGCCCTATACGCATGAGGTCGTTTGTATGAGTAGATAGCTAATCGCATATCTAGGTTTGTAAAAGTAGATGGCTACCCGCACATCCTTGCTCGTAATAGTAGGTGGCTACCCGCACACCTAGGTTTGTATAAGTAGATAACTACCCGCATATCTATGCTAGTTGTTCACTCAATTAATAGATTGAAAGAGTATTTCGTTTTCGAAAAGTGTACGACCCGTTGGTGATAGTTTTGTGTGTATACTTGTATGTTTCTCGAAAACATAGTTACTTTGTTATTAAAGTATACGTTATAGATTTATACTTTCAAAACTTATATTGTTCGTGATAACGCACCTTTCAATTCATTCTTCGTTAACGTTTGTCTAAAACGTGAAGTTAAATAAGTTCCTTTATTCGTTTAAGATAGGAAACTATTACTCAATTACCTTCATGTTTATTCCCTCGTAGTATCTCTTGTTTTATCCGTATTCATAATTAGTTAAATTATATTTTGGTGCTAAATATGCTTTAAATGTGTTTATTATCGCTAGGAACGGATGCGAGAAGAAAACGGGTAAAAACGTTGAAGAAAATATCAAAAATGAAGAAGTATTGTAGTTTCGGCGAGGCTTCACGGTTTTGGTCATAACTCTCTCATACAAACTCCGATTTAGGTGATTCAAATGTCCAAATTTTCGTAACTTAAAGGCCTACAACTTTGAAGAAGAAATCAAAGGCTGAAAAACTATATTACTACTGCTTTCCATTGTTACTACTGCTGTCCAATTTTAATACTGCTAGGCCAAAGTTACTACTGCTCTTCCACCGTTACTACTGCTCTCCAATATTACTACTGCTGGGCCAAGTTACTACTGCTCTTCCAGCGTTACTACTGCTAGGCCAAGTTACTACTGCTCTTACACCGTTACTACTGCTCCCAAGTTAATGTTGTTCATGTTAATGCTGTTTACTTTTCTTGAACAGATTCTGACCATTTTTGAGCCTTTTTGTGGTGTCATTTTGACTAGTCAAACGGACTTATTTTGTTATGAAATTTTTATCATATGTTCCTCTATGTCTTAGGTTTACAGAAAAGTAATATTCATAATTTTTGAACAAGTATAAGGGGTTCAAAAATATTTATTAGTATAGAAAGGTACAGCAGCTACGTTTCTGGACAGTTGATAGGAAAAACACTTGTTTACTGAGCTAGACTCATCTTCACAAAACTTGATCATACTACTTTTAAAGATAAGACAAAATATGACCTTTAGGAAAAAGATTCATCTCTTTTGGATCTGTGGATAAAAAGTTATGGTCTCTTAAAGTAGAGTCATATTTCGTCTCCTGAAGACAGATTAGACACATGTTCTTATAAAATCGATTTGAGGTATCAAAACTTGTCCAAATTACATGAGACCACTTGGGTTGGAAACCTAACTTCATAAAATTAATGTTAGGCTCAAGAATCACTAACTTTGGTTATTTTATGTCTGAGTTATGATATTCTCAATTCGTCCAAAGTTTCTGTCCAGTAAGTTTCTTTGAGTTTTGAATTTCTGTAGTTCTCTTTTTAACAAGTTTTCGCCATTAATAACACATATATACATCTTTATTAGTTGATTTTAACGTATGAGTGAACATCTAGCATCTAAGTATTTAAAATGAAGGAAATGAAGAGATCAAAAGGAGAGTTTCCTTACAATGCTCTAGGATGAAATGGAAAGAAAGAACTTGAAATCTTCAACCCAATACTCCTAGCTTCTCCTTCGTGTGAGTCTCAAGATTATGAGATCACAAGAACTCAAAGATGATCAAGACCTTGAGAAGAGGTTAAAAATGAGTTATAAAAGGTGGTGGTTCATGGTGGTTTGGTGGTGGTTGTGTGGTGGTTGTGTGGTGGTTTGTGGTGGTGGTTCTTGAAGAAGATGAAGATGTTGAAATGAGGGGGGAAATTGAGAGAGTGCAGATTTCTTTTTGAAGAGTAAATGTACGTATGTGTGTTTGTCTTTCAATTTCCTTTTAAGAAATCAAGTGGTAAGCAAATGGAGTCAGTAGGCAAGTGGGTTGAGTTAAGCATGACAATTGATGGGAGGTCTCTAGTCAATCAAGAAAGGAAGCAAGTAGGAGAAACACTCAATTGTTTTTGCAAGTGGCGTGGGATCATCAAGCAAGCAAGTAAGCATGAAATTGTGAAATTAAGCAAGTAACCAAGTAGGAGAAACATGTGGTTGAGAATGAGTTGCGAAGTGAGCTTACGTAGAAAGGAATCTGCGTTTTGAATTAAGTGACATGCTAGCTAGGTTGCTTGGATTTAATTAGAGCTATGTGCTAGCTTGCTTGGAATTAATTTAACATGTTAACTTGCTAGCTTAAATTAATTTGACATGTTTAAGCTTCTAAATGATTAGTTTAAGTAGCATAACAATATAAGTAGTTAAGTACTAATTATATTCAATAGTTTTACACCGTTCGGGGAAAAGTTATCACCAACGTTCGTGTTTATCGGAAACCATCCGATTTATATTGTGCAATTCTCAATAATTACTTAAACGTAATGCATCATGCATTAAAATAGTGTGCACCAAATTGTGCAACGTGGGCGTGTGCTAGACTTATCTCAGTTTAAATCAAGTTTGGTTTCATTAAAAAGGGAATTAGCGTAAGAATGCATGATTTTAGTGTGTACGGAATATACCAATTTTTGAGGGTTTTCACAGTTGGAAACGATGATGTAACCTTATCAGAAAAACCGACATTCACTCTCCTCATATTTGTAAATAGTTTTTGAGTATGAGAGCTAACAACAAAAATTTCAGGATGTGCAGATAAATCATTCAATTCCTCATTTAAAACTGTCTACACAAAACTGGGATACAACAAAAATTTCTTAGAGCTATGTTGCTCAAGATTTCTCATCATGCCATTAAAAATAAATTTTGAAAAATTAAATAGTTTTCCTATAGATAGGCATACAATTGCATTAGCAAGTGCACTCCCAATTCACTCCAAGCTGTTCTTCTAGAAGACAAGCACTGTTGTACAGTATGTATCAAAAATTTCCATTGTGGGGAAAAGAGTGCTTTATAAAAAGTGGATTTGTTTGTTTCTCCTTCATACCCCATCAATGTTATAATATCACTCACAACTGAATCATCAAGAAACTCCATACCTGTAGCATCATTAAGATGCAAATGAGTGCGTATAGACTCTTCTATTACAGAGATGAATTTCCCTTCAACAGTTGCAGTGTTTTTCTTGTTTCCATCATTGTTGTCAAAATCTTGGCACTTGACCAGAATTCATTTATATGATCAAGGTAAACGGTCGGATTGACAGTTAGGGCATAGTGAATATGGCTATTTCTCAAGAACTCAATGATTTGATGAAAGTCGATGGCTAATTTGGGTTTCTTTAAAAATGCCACAAGATTGTGGTTTTCTACGGTCGGTAATCGAGTAGAAGATGATGAAGAAGCCATTTAATTGAGTGATTTGAGTTGAAGATCGTAGAAAGATTGAGAGTTATCTGCGTTTGGATGAAAATAGAAAGTGAATAGGATGTTTTTTTATGGCGAAGTGATGTATATTTATGTTTTTGGATATTTGAAAATACTAAAATAGCAACAACACTAATTAAACCCTCGAACAGTATAAACTTTTAGAGCAGTATAAACTGTGCTTACAGTATAAACTGAACAACACTACAAAGTGTGCTTACAGTATAAACTAAGCAACAGTACAAACTGGACTAACAGTATAAACTTGAATTTAGTCACTTTTCTCTTGCAGTATACAGTTCAAACAGTATAAAGTGTTCATACAGTATTAACTTCTCTCCCTGAACACTTGTACTGTTCCAAACACTTAGAATTCACTCATTCTTTTTTTTTTAAATAAAGATAAGAACAATAATGTGATTCCAGCAGTATTAAAAGAATTGAGAGTTCTAATAACACATAAAGTATTAACTTAAGCGTACAGTAACAATATTAAACACAGTATAAACCACAATACAAACTGAAAGACATATGAAAACAACATGAATCAGTTTGATTAAAAGAGAAAAGATTTATTAAGGAATCATCATGCCAATACTGGTAACCAAGTATGTAATTCTACCCACATCAAAAGCTTTGGTGAAGAGATTTGCAAACTGATTATCAGTATGAACTTTGAAAATATGTTTAGTTTTAGAATGTTTGAGTGGGTTATCAATGATACTGATTGCACTGTTATTGTCAATAAAAATTGGAGTATTGAGAAATGCAAACCATAGTCCAGCATTTGATTCTGAATCCACAACACTTGTGCACATTAACTTGATGCTGCAACATATTCTGCTTCATATGTAGATGTGGAGACTGTAGTTTGCTTCTTACATTGCCATGATACCAACCTATTTCCCACAAATTGACAACCTCCTGATTTAGATTTTCTATCCAAATTTGCTCCTCCATAATCACTGTCTGTATAAGCAATAAGATCAAAAGAAGAACTCTTAGGATACCAAAGACCCAAGCTTGGTTGACCCTTTAAGTATCTAAAGATTCTCTTGACAGCAAACAAATGTGATTGTTTGGGATTTGCCTAAAATCTTGCACAGACACATATATGAAACATGATGTCTAGTCTGGAACTTGTTAAGTACATTAAAGACCCTATCATGGATCTGTACAAGTGAATATCCACATCCTCCCCCTTAAGATCAGCATGTAATGGTTTGTGTGTTTCCATGGGAGTACTTGCAACCTTTGCAGCCTTATAACCAAACTTATCTAGAAAGTCATTGACATATTTCCGTGATGTATGAAAATGTCATCCTTTTTCTGCTGCACTTGTAACCCAAGAAAGAAAGTAATTTCACCCATGGAACTCATCTTGAACTTCTGATGCATCAACTCTTCAAACTCTTTACACAGACTATCCCTTGTTAAACCAAAGATGATATCATCTACATAGATTTGAACTAAGAGAATATCATCCTTGATTCTTTTGGTAAACAAGGTCTTGTCTATAGCTCCTCTTTTGAACCCATTGTTCAATAAGTACATAGACAGAGTATCATACCAGGCTCTGGGTAGTTGATGTAATCCATACAAAGCTTTGTCAAGCCTGTCAGGATATTTGGGATCTTCAAATCCTGGTGGTTGACACACATATACCTCTTCTTCAATAGTGCCATATAAGAAGGCACTCTTAACATCCATTTGATACACTTTAAAACCCTTGAATGACGCATATGCCAAGAATAATCTGATAGCTTCTATCCTGGCTACAGGGGTAAATACTTCATCATAATCAATGCCTTCTTCCTGAGTGTATCCCTGTGCTACCAACTTAGCTTTATTTCTTATCACAATCCCCCTTTCATCTTTCTTATTTCTGAATACCCATTTAGTTCCAATAGCTCTTTTACCCTTTGGGAGATCAACCAAAGTCCATACCTCCAGAATTTTAAACTGCATCAGCTCTTCTTGCATAGCTTCAATCCACCCTGGATCCTTTTTAGGTTCTAACTGGGACAGAAAGCAGACAAATAAAGAAGTATAAATGTTTTCTTCATTATCTGTTGATACATCTTAGTGTGTCTGTTAGTTGGTCGAGTCTGTAATGTGTTTGTAATGTAATTGACTTAGTTAAAATTACATTTTCTGTGTTATGTGACAGCATTAGTTGTAGTTGCGACATAGTGCTTATGTCACAATAGTGATCTCTGCGACATAAGGCTTATGTCGCATAAGTCGGCCAGTCTAGTATAAATACCCAAATTACAGAATTTTAGGGTAAGACTTTTCATACACTATTCTCTGTGTTTTGCAGCTGTATTTTTCAGAGATATTTTGTTGAAGAAATATAAAGTTTGATTATTGCTTTGTTCTACATTGTTTAAGCTTTATATTGTTGTGATTATTTCCATCCTACGATTTGATTAAAAGATCAACATAGGGATCTACAATTGGTATCAGAGCTATTAAATTTAAGGATTTTGGTGGTATCAAATCGTTTTGGGTACGTTTTTGATTCATATTTTGATCATTTAATGTATATTTTGGTGTTTGATTCTCATTCTAGGAGTTTTGGAGTTGAAAAATTGGAGTTTTTAAGCCTAAAATTCGAAGGGTTTACGAAGTTTTTTGTTAAAAATTATTAGGTTTCGAAATTTTTCGTTTTTGGGGTTTTTGGGATCTGACAGCGCCGTTTTGCGACATAAGCTTGCGACACAATTTAGTGTCGCTATAGGGTTTTAGCGACCTTAATTTTTGCGACATAAATTTGCGACACAATCTTAGTATCGCTACTAGTGTTTTTGCAGCATAATCTTGCGACACAGCCTTAGTGTCGCATACCTCAGTTTCAAAAAAAAAAAAAAAAGGCGGGAAAATTCTACAATTATCAAAATTTGAATTTGAGGTTCCCGTTGACTAATTCTAGTTTGAGAAAATTTTCATTTTACTCGGGTGAAATTCGAAAAAAATTTGGAGGGAAAATGTACCCGCAATATCCAGTGTACTTGAAGGCTTTGTTCTATAAAGACTTTGCGAGCTGGAAAGAGAAGTTTGAAGAATATATTGAATACATTGATTCAGATTTGTGGACTTCTATTACCGAGAAATATGAGGGATCAACACTTATCAGTCAATGTCAGCTGCAGAACAAAAATCTTTTGACAACGACAAGAAAACACGTGAAACAATTATCATGTGTGTACCAAAAGATGTGGCACGAGATATTCCACTTTACAAATATAACGATACATCTTATGAATTGTGGAGATCACTTGAAGAGACCTACGGAGGAAATGATAAACAGCAAATTCAAAAAGATCCAAGCGTTGAAATGCATGATTTGAAAGTTAAAGTTTCAAATCAACAAATTGAAATCGACAGTTACAAGACTGAAATCAATTTACTTCGCAAAGAAAAGGCTATAGCTCAAAGTGAGACTTTAGATTATCAACGCAAGCTCTCAAATTTTGAAGCATCTTCCTTGAGGTTGGATCAACTGATTCATTCTCAGAAAGAGGATACGAAATCCAAAGCTGGTATCGGATATACATCAATATCGGTCAAGAAGAAGGTGATGTGCGAATGCAACAGATTAACAAATCTAATGTCAAGCCTGAAAATCACATCATCACTAATGAGTATATTGTGGCTTCTAAACAAGGGAAATCTAAACGCGATGCAGCAAGAAGTGATAAGTTGAATAAATGTTCAGACAAAGGGATTAATGAGAAGTTGATAAAGAAGGAAAAAGAGCTTAAAGCTTTCCAACTTCAAATACTTAACATGGAAACTGAACGTGAAGAAATGTGTTCAAAAATTGTTGAACTTGAAAAGCGGATTTTAAAATTTGAGCATCTAACCAAACCTCAACTCTCTCACTCACCTGAACAACAAGTCAAGGTGACTAAGAAGATTTACCCGACTAAATCTTCCAAACCATGTTCAAAAATGGTTTGTGCGAAAAAGATTTCACAGTTTACTAATTATTCTTTGCAGAAGAATAAGAAGTATTCTGAGAAAACACAATCAACCAGAAATTTTGATCATCATAAGATTGATTGTTGTGATTTCGTAGCCTTTGAACGAATCAAAAGATCGGTTTCAAGATCTCAAAAGCCAACAAATGTATTGAAACCGACACAATCGGAATCTGGTGAAACAAGATCTTTTGTATATTCAAGAAAGCAAATGCTTGATCTTGCACCATCTCGTCGTATGGTGGTGAAAATGCAAAGAGATTTTGTTCCTTTCTCCCCAAGAATGGTTCTACCAACAATGGTTCCACGAAAAGTTACTAGATATGAAACATCACGTTTCAATTTCAGATGGAACTCAATGTCTTTGGATTATATCGATGCAACTTACAAATGGCTTTCGAAAAAGAAGAGTCCTATTGGCAGCGTGCTCAAATGGGTTCCTAAAGTTGTTGCTTGAAGAAAAGACAACGATTGATTCTGCTGTTTAAGGGGGGGTAATTATTAAATTTTGGTGAACCAGATTCTTGAATGGTACCAACGCTCACAGAAAAAGTAATTATTAATATTAAATTTGGTGAACAGTCAGATTCTTGATTCTTGAGGAAATTATTTGATAATCCGATTCGTTTCAATGAAAGGAATGTGATGAATAAGAAGATTGCATTTCAATTTCAGCGGATTGTCAATGTTTATGTAACACATGGAATACATGTTGGCGGTGTATTTCCAACGGGCTGGGTTTGATTGAAGATTTTGAAGACCAAGCTGAAGACACGGGGGAGTTTGTTGATACATCTTAGAGTGTTTGTCAGTTGGTCGAGTTTGTATTGTGTTAGTTAATGTAATTGAGTTAGTTAGAATAACATTTTCTGTGTTATGCGACACAAGTCTTGTGTCGCATTAGTTGTGTTTGCGACATAGTGTTATGTCGCATAGTGTCTTAGCGACATAATGCTTATGTCGCTAAAGTCAGCCAGTTTTAGTATAAATACTTCCAATTACTTTGTAATTTGGTAAGACTTTTCACATCATATTCTCTGTGTTTTGCTGCTGTATTTTCATCTGAGAATTTGATTAATACAAATATAAAGTGTTTCTTTGATTGTTCTTATTTGATTTAGCTTTATATTTGTGCTTGATTTGATCCTACGAATTCCGCACGTGGGTTATTGAACGGTTTGATTAAAAGATCAACATCGGGATCTACAATTGATCTTTTAATCAAACCGTTCAATAACCCATGTGCAGAATTCGTAGGATCAAATCAAACACAAATATAAAGCTAAATCAAATAAGAACAATCAAAGAAACACTTTATATTTGTATTAATCAAATTCTCAGATGAAAATACAGCAGCAAAACACAGAGAATATGATATGAAAAGTCTTACCAAATTACAAAGTAATTGGAAGTATTTATGCTAAAACTAGCCGACTTTAGCGACATAAGCATTATGTCGCTAAGACACTATGCGACATAACACTATGTCGCAAACACAACTAATGCGACACAAGGCTTGTGTCGCATAACACAGAAAATGTTATTCTAACTAACTCAATTACATTAACTAACACAATACAAACTCGACCAACTGACAGACACTCTAAGATGTATCAACATTATCCCTTATCTGTTGCCAAGTTGAACATCAGAGTCTATATCACCAATTACATTTTCCAATGGATGATCTCTGTGAGAAATGTAATGGGATGTAGAAGTCATGGGAGTAATAGGTTCCAGATTAGTGGAATTGAAATCCTCCAACATATCATCATCTTTTAGAGCAGGCATGTCAGGATCTGTTGTATAACCATCTGCTGATATGTTATTTGCATCTTTAGTTGTAGTAGATGTGGAATGAACTGGAGTTGCAGACTCTGGTATTGATACACTTTCGTCAGGTATATCAGGGGTCCAAATGGGAAAGATAACATACTCAGGTTGATCTTTGGATGAATATGCAATAATGGGGTCAGGGATATCTGCAGAGGATTGCTCATAGATATATCTAAAAGACTGGGTTAGAGCATTAATATCAAACAACCAATTTGGACCTTTTCCTTCAGTGTTAAGTGTATGTTTATTAAAGGTCACATGCATGCTTTCTTCTATTATTCTACTTCTTTTATTGAATACCCTGTATGCTTTGCTTTGTGTAGAGTATCCCACAAAAAATCCTTCATCTACCTTGTTATCAAATTCGCCTAAGTGTTGGAATTTAAGATTGTACAAGGACACCAAAAGGTTTCAAAAAGCTAACCAAAGGTTTCTTTGAAAGAATAGTTCATAGGGAGTCTTGTGGTGAGACTTCACTACAGATATCCTATTCTAAACATAGCAGAAAATACTAATTGCTTCTGCCCAGAAGGTCATAGGCAATTTAGCATCTGCCAACATAGTTCTAGAAGCCTCAATTAGTGTCCTATTTTTCCTTTCTGCTACTCCATTCTGTTGGGGAGTCCTAGGGGCACTAAACTGTCTTGAAGTTCCTTTAAGTTCACATAATTTGTTCATATCATGATTCTTAAACTCTGTACCATTATCACATCTGATGATTTTAACAGTTTTAGAGGTTTGAGTTTCTATTTTAGTTATAAATGATTTAAGTATATCACTTGTTTCATCTTTTGTCCTAAGAAAGAAAACCCAACTGAATCTACTATAATCATCAGTGATCACTAAGCAATATGACTTTTTACCTATGCTCATTACATTAATTGGTCCAAATAAGTCCAATGTAGTAACTGTAAAGGTAAGCAAGTATAACTTTATGTTTTGGACTTAAAAGAAGATTTGTATTGCTTGCCTTTTTGACATGCAACACAAGGATCATCACATGAATATTCCTTTTTAGGTAGACCTCTTACTAAATTTTGTTTAACAAGTTTATTTATAGTCTTGTAATTCATGTGACACATCCTTCTATGTCATAAAGCAGATACAGCAAGAGAAGCTTTGGATAAAAGGCAGTTTAGATTTTGTTGAGGTTTCATACTTGCTATGTCACAATAGTACACATTATCCTTCCTGGGTGTTCTTAAAAGATTCAAATTTTCATCAATTTTGAATTGATTAGAAAAGTTAAGGCATTTTGTATCAATAAAAAGAACTGGGTTCTTTTTATTTGTGATTTGACTCACACTTAGTAAGTTATATTGTAACTGCTCAACAAAATAAACATCTTTAAAAATTATCTTTTCACTGCTGACAACACCTTTTCCAGTAATCTTTCCTCATGTGGGATTACCTCCAAATGCTACATATTCACCATTGATGTTCTTGAAGTCCTGTAGCTGTGATCTATCTCCAGTCATGTGCCTTGAGCAACCACTATCAATATGCCATAAAAGTTTCTTTGGTTTGCTTTGCACAGATAGATATGGAGTTAGTGTCTTTTGGGAACCCAAACCAAAGTGGTTTTAGGTTTCCCATGTGCATCAATATAATCAAATCTCTTATAGATCATTGATATTGATGCACAGTTGGTATTGGAAACATTAGTGTTGACAGTAGTAACAGCTTTCCAAATCCAAATGCTACATATCCACCACTTGCAGCATTATTGTGATTAACAGTATTAAGTATTAACTCTGTTAACTGTACTAACATGCCTAGCAGTATTAACTTTGTTAACAATATTAACACTCCTAGCAGTATTAATTTGTTAACAGTATTAACACTATTAGCAGTATTAACTATTAATGTTGTTTTTGTAGTCTTTCTACTATTGGCTTTATTAGTTAGTACTGATGCATTAGTTTGTGCTGTAGTAGTCTTAACCATATTAGCCTTAGATTTCATCTTTCTAACAGTACTAACAAAGTTATTTTTGATTTAAAATTTGAATGATTAACTCTGTTTGATGCTGTCCATGCTGGTCTTACAATCCTCTGACGATTATAATAACAGTCATATTGAAGATGATTTGTTCTGCCACAAATATAACAAGCATTTTCTTTAAATCCAAAACAATTCTGTCCCAATTTATGTGAAATCATTTGATTCAAATTTCTCTGATTTCCCCTGGGAATAGTCTTTAATCCATGATTGCTTGTTTTGCATTTGCAGTGGTTACGGCTACTTTCCTTAATCTTGCTGATACTATTTGGTTTAACTCTGTGATTGTTAACTTAAACTCTCTTTTGTTTTAGCTCTAAATTAGCTTTGTCATTAAATAGAATTTTCCCTTATGCTAATTAATTATTTTTAATTACAGTAGCTATCTCCTTAAGAAGTTTCTTTTCATTATCTATAGATGATTCAGTTTTCTCATTCTTGTGTTCTAGTTCTTGATTTTCATTTTCTACCTCATCATTAGATATCCAACTAGTTATCTCAACCCTGTCTAAATCAATTTCATTTACAGTCATACTTTTAGATGGGTCCACCTTAATTACATCAACTGGAACATTTTCCTTTAAAGTATTAATGTCTGTTTTAGGAGGAAAAAAGTTGTTGTTATAAGGTGGTGGAACATTGTTATAACCTATCCCAGTTTTAAGTTTATCATGAATTTGGGACTTAATTAGGTTCTGGAAATTCTGAGATGCATTTTCTAGATCATTTACTTTTAATTTAATATTGTCTCTCTCAGTTCTCACATTGTCTAAGTCTTTGTTTAACTCCTCAACTTTATCTTTTAAGCAATATCTTTCCCACCTAGCATATTCAATATCATACAGGTACTTAGATTCATTCTTTTCATATGCTTTTATTTATTTTTCCAAATTTTCAATAGTAGAAATTGTACTTCTATTTCTAACTTCCCATTTTTTCAGTTCTCCACAAATCATTAAGTTATGATCTCTATAATGTTAACAGTTTTCTTGCATATAGAGGTGCATAATTTATTTTGTACCTCTTGTGGGACTTCAGATGAGGATTCTGATTCAGAGATAGCCATAAGTACATGATTCTGAACTTCTTGTTCAGCCTGATCACTCTAGTCAAAACCAAAACCATCTTGTGAGACAAGTGTTGTAGATGTACTTTGTATAGGTATGTTTCTTCTCTATACACCATTTTGTCCTCCAGTTCTCTGATCATGCTCTTCTGATCTTCTAGAGCTACATTCTCTAGCAAAGTGTCCTAATTTGTGACAATTATAACACTCAACTTTACTTTTATCAAACCCAGCTCCATCCTCTCTTTTGTATGCAAAGTTATTTCTTCTAGTTCTTTGCATGAATCTTTTGGCTCTAACAGTCAACATGGCCATCTGCCATTTTAATGTCCATCTCTTTAAGATCATCTGGATTTACTTGCTTAAGTTCTTCATTATTCAATGAAGAGTTTACATGACTATCAAAGAATGCCTCCAGTACATGATCAGAAGTTGTATCCTTTGCAGTTGACCCATAGTCTGATGAAGTAGAACCAAATTGATTTGAGCTTTGTCCCTAAGATATACCCATAGAGATGAATGCAACATTATTTAAATATCATGTAGCTTGCTTCTTGATCTCAACTTCTGATTCAAATGATTTTAAATCATTATACATATCATCTAATTCTTTGTCATCTAGATCATTGCCTTGTCTTAAAGCAATTGCATATATAGTCCATTCTTCTCCTAGAGATCTTAAAAATTTCTGTTAAGATCATCTTTGTCAATCTTAACATTATGATTTTCAAGATCACCTACTAACTTAGAGAACCTGTCAAAGGTTTGAGTTAAAGTCTCTGACTTTACAGAATTAAAATTTTCAAACTGTTGTTTGAGCAGTGATCTTTGAGTCTTCTTAGTGCTGTCATTACCACAAAATCTTTTTGCAATGGCTCCCCATAATTCCTTAGCATCAGCACACTTTTCAAATCTTCTTTGGTATTCATTAGGAATTGACATTAGTAGAGTACTCAATGCCTTCATCTTAGTGGCTCTCTCTTTTCTTTCTGCATTTGTGGTTGGTAAACATCTGGCTGCCTTACACCATCTGCACCTATAACGTATTTGGGCCAATTTTCTATTACCTCCCACATCATGTAATCAGTAAGCAATATATATTGCTTAATTCTGTTCTTCCACATATCATACTCTGTGGGTTTGAGCATGGGGATTTTGTTAACCTGGATACCATTTTTGTTCTCAGAAGTCATCTTGAATTTTCTAAAATCAAAACTAACTTAGCTCTGATACCACGTGTTAGAATCGGTCTGATCTTAATAATACTTCTAGTTTTGAATAACTATTAAGAAACTTGCGGAATAGTACTTGACAGTCAAAGAACAATTCATAGAAATATATTTATCAAAAGCTCCAATATTATTTGTACCAATAATATGAATACACAATTTGTATTAGGGTTTACACCTTAAAGTTACGTATATCTCTATCTGTTTCTATGCTATCGGATATCTATTTATATGAATTTAGAGTGCTTAACAAGAGTTCCTTTAAACTAGGAAACAAACTAACTAACAACTTTATCTGTTACCATAATTACAATATACGTTAACAGTACTAATATTATAACAATATAAACTAATGAAACAGTACTAATACTGGAACAGTATTAACTTTGAAGCTTTGTAGTATTAACTCTTCATAGCAGTACTAACTCTGGTAACAGCACAAACTCTTGAAGATAGGAAGCAGTATAAACTCTGATGTAGTACAAATGTTGTAGCAGTATAAAATCTTCATACAGTGCTAACTCTTGCTAACAGTAGAAACTTTAAGACAGTAGTAACTTCTGCAAACAGCACAAACAAATTTATTCCCAACACTTGTATACTAAGGCTTTTGATATGTCGCAACCCCCAAGACGCGTGGCAGCGGAAGGTATGAGGTGTCAAAGGGGGCGCCGACCAAATCAAATATCACAACACAAGAGTTACAACAAACGACCTCTATATGAGACGTTTTCAAAAATCATTACATTACAAACTTAAAAGTGTTCACATAAAAACTAGGAGTTCGCATCCGATACGTAGAATTACATAACTATTATTACAAAATATAGTAAATGCAATCTAATTCCTTGGTTGTTTCAAAATATGCGACTCGAGCTATTGCTTCCAAAGCATCCTACTTCGGCTGGTCACCTGAGAATACATACTAAAAGAGTCAACATAAAGTTGGTGAGTTCATAGGTTTGAAAACAGTTGATATCACATCGTATGGAACGTGGAACGCAAGATTTCCTGTTTGTATCATCCAACAATGATAGTAATGTATTACAAAAATGTAAAAGAGGTGTATATTGTTGCCATGAGCCCATAGTTCGAGCTTAACTGTGGTGTCGGGTCACAATCAAGTGCCACGATCGTGGTGCCTCCCTGCGAGTGCCTAATCCAACACTCATAAGAACAAATGATAATGCGTCTGTTTGACCAGTTAGCGCGACTAACCCGGACGGGGGAGTCAATCCCAAATAGTACTATTCATTAACATTCACGCTATAACGATACTAACAAACTATGTGTGGGGGACTTTCAAGATTAGTTAAATAACTCATGCAACCAATATATCGTGTTTTGTACTTGCGTTCACATAAAAATAGCAGTTGTTAAAAGCAGTTGTATGTATTCTCACCCCTGAGTGGAAATAGTAGAAAAAGGGGCTATGAAACTCACCTGAGATTAGTATGTTATTTAGCAAATAACAAATAGCAAGCAACTTGTGTTCCCAAGAGAAATCTTCTAACGCCCTAGACGTATAAGATTGTGTAAGTAGATGTCTCAAAAGACCATCTATAGTGATTGTATAAGTGGAGGGTTAATGTCCAATTAAGCCAATCATGTAGGTGGAGGGTTAACGCCGACCTATTTGCTAGTAGTTCACTTAACTAGTATGTCCATTCTTGTTTGCTTATTGAAAACGTATACGACCCGTTGGTGAAAGTTTGTGAAAAATAATGTTGATTAGTGTGGTAAGTGGGCGAAGCCTACGAATGACGGGGGTCCGAGGGCAGCGCCCCTGGTGGTGGGGTCCAAGGGGCAGGGCCCCTGGCTGGGGTTGTTAGCGACACAAGTCTAGTGTCGCTAATGTGATTGGCGACACAAAGCTAGTGTCGCTAAGGTAACGGTTCAAATGCTACAACGACACAGGGCTAGTGTCGCTAATGTGATTTTGGCGACACAATGCTAGTGTCGCTAAGGTGACGGTTCAAATGATATAGCGACACAAGGCTAGTGTCGCTAATGTCTACTGGGCTTCCGCGACACAGGGATCAGAAACAGACCCGTTTTGCCAATTTTATTTCATAATCCAAATGTTCGAGATAAAATTCAAGAAAAATATATGTTGTTTCTTAGTATGTTATGTAGTTAAAATAATTTTTACAGAATTTTTAGACAAGTCTAAGTATTTATAAAAATTGTAGTTTCCCACAAAGGTCAAAAAGTAGCCAATCAGGAGACATGCAAGGAGATCGAGTTTCTGGGCAGAATGCGTGCGTATTTGGACGAGATCATCTAAACGACTATTTTTCTCAACAAAATTTCTGAAGTTTTGGCGCTGGTTTCAAGTCTTTTGGATATGTAAATACTCGAGTTATGACTAAAACAATGAGGGACAATTTTTCTGCCTTTTACCCAGCCCGCCTACATGTTTTTGTAAGAATTATTTCGGGTACTAAACAAGCTTCAAAAATTATGAGACCAGTGGAAAATGAAAGATAACTTCTTAAACTTAGTTTTAGCCTTTTGAATCGTTCATTTTGGTTAAGTTTTGAGGGAGATATCACCTCCCAAAGTCGGACAAGTTTCCTGGCCGGATTTCATGTAAGGTTCTTGCATGTTTTAAGCTATGAAAACGATTTTTGTGCAATCTTTTGGACATATCTTTGTTAAGTGAGCATTTTAACATGTTTATAAATGTGTTACAAGTATTCTAAATGAGTTAGATGTTCTTACAAGTTGAAAGACCGATCAAAAAGGAGAGGAAGGTGAGGAAAGGGCTTGATTTCTTGACTTCTCCTTGAAAGTGTGATGGCGGCTTGTGGTGGTGGAGTGGTGGTTGATGGTGGTGAGGATGGTGGCAGATTTTTAGAGAGAGAAAGAGAGTAGGGAGAGTAGAGAGAAGGAGGAGAGAAAGTGTGGGTTGAGTGTGTGAAAAATGGAGTGTAGGGAGGTGTTTTTGTGGGGTGGGCTTGGGCTTATTTAGGGTGGGCCTATTTGGGGTGGCCACTTGGGCTAGCCTAGGCCGAGTTGGGCCTGGCCCAAAGGTGTTTCGGGCTCGTGACTTGTTTTCTCGACTTCGTGTTTCGTTCCCCGTTCGTTTAAATGTTAATTTGTGGTTTTAAAAAGTAGATAATTTACGTTAAGCTTTTGTATATACTTTTAAATTTGTGAATAATATTCGGGATAAGTAAGTATTCTTAAAATACTAAATTGAGTTACAAAAGTATATTTCGGGTGTTGCTCGGGTGTCGGGCTCGGTTTGCGCCTTTTTGTCGCATTTGTTACGTTTTAAACACAACGTCAAAGTTTTTCGTGTATTATTATTTGAAATAATAATATAAGGTATATAACCACTATTTTAACTATAAAATATGATTACGTTATCTATGAAAAGTTTTCACCAACGTCGTAATAATAGTCGGACCACGTCCGGTTGTTTCGCGTATTTACGAATAATTACGAAGGTGTAATTCAAACAATTACGTAAGTGTATATACACATATATACAAATATTTGCAAGTAATCATAAGTACTTAGCCTAATAAAGAACTAAATACACGTAATTAGAGTTCTAGTTTAAGGTAATCATTACCCTAAAGTGTCGGGTGTCACATGATAGATCCTGTTTCGAGCTATTAGTTCAACTAAATGGGATGATCAATCCCGAATAAGACATCTCCTATATAAACTTCTACCGAGCATTTCCGAGGCATCCTAACTTTTTTGATGTGCTTGAGGGTACACTATGCTCTCTCCCATTCGCCGACGTTGAGGATCCCATATCTCTGTCTATTCTGGGTGAATGCGGCCTATGACTGTGAGCCCAATCCCCCGGTCATCAGGATTAGGGTTGGTGATGTAGATATGGCGTTTTCTACGGCGTATCTATGAATTATTCTTCAACTGGGTACTGAAGCTCAGGACAACGACCCAACTTCATACTCCTTGGATCTCAGGGCTGGAGCTTTCCAAAGAATGAGTTATGTTGGAGATGTCACCCACAGTCAGTATATGAAGAGCTATCTTTTTGGGAATTGGCGGTATCTTATGCATGTACTGCTAGTCTCTTTGGCCCTAAGAAGGCAGGATTCGACACTATGAATCACAAGATGCAGTCCAGCATGGTCTCCTTGGTGTATAACAAATCCTAATGCTTCGCGCAGTTTTTCTTCCATGAAATGATTCATCAGATCAGGGGTAGTGTTAAAGATCAGTTTCGTTTATACCCACAATTTGTCATGATGATCATCAATTGGTTAGCACCAAATTTGCTAGTTGTTGATCCCGTTGTGTACCTTTCAACGGTTGATAAAAAGATTTTTGTTCATTGTCTGAGCTACAGCAGCAGACATCCAGCTGCTGAACGCCCTCAGGCAACTCTACTGTTTGGGGCTGTACTGAATGCTTAATATGTCGCACCACCGAACGATGGTTAGTTGGACGAGCCAAGGCAGAAGCTGAAGAACGTGCTCCTACACCACCTCAGGCTGCTACTCGAGAGCACGAGGTGGTTGATGAGATTTTGCGCCAGCTAGAGCACCCCCAGGAGGGAAATGATTGTTACTAATATTGATGAAGCTGTGGTCCATGATGTTCTTCAGGGAGAGCACAGCACCGATGTGTTAGCCGTTGTGGATACGTTCGTTACTGGTCCACAGGCCGACATTGAGGCTGATCTGGCACGGATTGATAAATTTTCTGCCGGTGCTGATGAAAAACTGAGATCTGTATGTAATGTTGCTAGAAGTCTGGAAAGATATCCGGAAGAGACCGAGAGTGATGAGGACAGTGCTGAGCGTCTACCGTTGGATACTTATGGCTCCAGAGTCTTTGGCACACGCTCTGGTGCTCTCTCTGCGAAAAGCATAGGTAAACGAAAGCTGACTGAAGACGAGGATTTCGTGCTTCGGGATGAAGCTGATGATAATGATTAAGATGATGATGACACCCCACCACTGATAAGGGCGCCCAAAAGAAGACGTCTTAGTAGGGTGGTCATTCATGAGCATGTTGTTCCACGACCTACCACTACTACACCTTGTCACACCCCGATAAAATCGTTTCACGAGTAACAAGTGCGGAAGCTCGGGGGCGTGACGAGAACGATCAATAAGCGTATGATTATCGCAAACATATAATTAGAATACCATAAATAGTTTAAATAACACGGTTACATGTTCGTCGTGTTTACAAAACAATAGATGTTTAGCAAAACAATATGATTAACATTTTAATCACAAATCATAATTTCAATATTTATCAAAAGGATGGCATCCTATTCATCGTGATGAGCAAGGGTCCCAAAATATGCATGCATAATCTTACATCGCTGCTAATTCCCTGAAAAACATATTTATAAATCGTCAACAAAATTGTTGAGTGAATCCACAGGTTTAAGACTCTATCATTAAACCTTTACTTGTATAAATCAATTGTTTGCAAGCATAAACCTTTGCAACATTATAAGATAAATAACATATTCATTTAAACAAAGCCATGACTGTGATCCCCCATAGACTAGCTAGGTCATACGAGTTAATGTGACAACACCTATGTCTATAACCAATCCACGACTCGCATTACTTGCTTGTGCCTCTCAACAAACTAGATATACGATCCTTATTTCGATACAACGTCGACAGTTAGCGCGACTAACCGATAACAATTATGGCGGGTAGTCACCCCGATAGTACTATCCGTATATCCACGTGGCTAGCGTCATCTAGCTAATGGTCATATTGTGTAAGCAAGAGGACTTCAATGCACTACATCATGTTAACTTAGGGTCGCACAAGATTCATTGTCATGTTTTACAAGACAGTTCATATGTTTTTCACCCCAATTTATAAAGCAGTAAAAACAGTAAAAGAGGGGCTGCGAACTCACCTGGTGAGCAAGAGTGCTAGCGTTTCAAAATGTATCTTTTGCCCAAATAGAAATAGCCTCCTAACGCCCTATACGCATGAGGTCAATTATATAAGTAGACGGCTCTAATGGCCTGTCTATGCTAGTTGTTCACTCAACTAGTAGGAGTATTACTTGCCATTTAAACGTATGTACGACTCGTTGGTGATAGTTTTGTATGCATACTTGTATGTTTCTCGAAAACATAATTACTTTGCTATTACCGTGTACATTTAAGGTTTTTAATACCTAAAATGTATATCGTTAGTGAAAACGCGATTCTTAAATCGATTAAAAATTTTCATTATCATTTGTTCAAAACCGTGACGTTTAAATACATTTATCTATTTGTTCAAGATTGGAAAATATTGGGTTTACAGGGCTTAGTGTTGTTTTTGTAATGTTGTTTTCATTATTAGTGATGTTAAGCCAAAGTTAGTGTCGTTAGTGCTGTTAGTGTCGTTAGTGTCGTTAGTGCTGTTAAGTAAGTGCTGTTAGTGTCGTTAGTGCTGTTAAGTTAGTGCTGTTAGTGTCGTTAGTGCTGTTAAGTCACAGTTAGTGCTGTTTGACCAAAGTTAACACTGTTTGACCAAAGTTAACACTGTTTGACCAAAGTTAACACTGTTAGACCAAAGTTAACACTGTTTGACCAAAGTTAACACTGTTTGACCAAAGTTAACACTGTTTGACCAAAGTTAACACTGTTTGACCAAAGTTAACACTGTTTGACCACAGTTAGTGCTGTTAAGTCACAGTTAGTGCTGTTTGACCAAAGTTAACACTGTTAGACCAAAGTTAACATTGTTTGACCAAAGTTAACACTGTTTGACCAAAGTTAACACTGTTTGACCAAAGTTAACACTATTTGACCAAAGTTAACATTGTTAGACCAAAGTTAACACTGTTTGACCAAAGTTAACACTGTTTGACCACAGTTAGTGCTGTTAAGTCACAGTTAGTGCTGTTTGACCAAAGTTAACACTGTTTGACCACAGTTAGTGCTGTTTACATTTTTAACAGATTCTGCCCATTTTTTTACCCTTCTTGTGGTATCATTTTGACTGGTTAAACGAACTTATTTTCTTATGAAATTTTTATCATATGTTCCCTATGTCTTAGGTTTACAGAAAAGTAAGATTCATAATTTTTGAACAAGTATAAGGCGTTCAAAACTATTTATTAGTACACAAAGGTATAGCAGCTACGTTTCTTTGAGTTTTGAGTTTCTCTAGTTCTTTTTAACGAGTTTTCACCATTAATAACACATAGATACATATATATTAGTTGATTTTAACGTACGAGTGAACATATAACATGTAGGTATTTAAAATGAAAGAAAATAAGAGATCAAAAGGGAGAGTTTCCTTACAATGCTCTAGGATGAAATGGTAAAAAGAAGAGAACTTGAAATCTTCAACCCAAATCTCCTTTTTTTTTTTAAATACTTAATGATGATCAAGAGCTTGAAAGGAGGTGAAAAATGAGGTATAAAAGGTGGTGGTTCATGGTGGTTTGTGGTGGTTGTTCTTGAAGGAGGTGGTGAAAGTGGTGAAATGAGAGGGAAAATGAGAGAGAGAAATGTACAGAATTTTTGAAATGAAATTGTGAAGTGTGTGTACGTGATGTTTTCTCTTGTTTAATGCCTTTCTTAAATGTGAAGCAAGAGGAGGTGGTGATGGGAGGTGCTTAGTCTTTCAATCAAATCAAGGGAGCAAGTGGCGTTGGATTATAAGCAAGCAAGTAAACATGTGAGTGTGAAATTAAGCAAGTAACCAAGTAGGAGAAAACATATGGTTGAGAAAGGAGCTTGCGAAGTGAGATCACGTAGAAAAGGAATCTGCATTTGAATTAAGTGACATGCTAGCTAGGTTGCTTGGATTTAATTAAAGCTATGTGCTAGCTTGCTTGGTTAAATTAGAGCTATGTGCTAGCTTGCTTGGAATTATTTTGACATGTTTAAGCTTCTAAATGATTAGTTTAAGTGGCATAACAATATAAGTAGTTAACTACTAATTATATTCAATGGGTTTTATACCGTTCGGGAAAAAGTTATCACCAACGTTCGTGTTTATCGGAAATCATCCGATTTATATTGTGAAATTCTCAATAATTACTTAAACGAAATGCATCAAGCATTAAAGTAGTGTGAACCAAAACGTGCAACGTGGGCGTGTGCTAGACTTATCTCAGTTTAAAACACGTTTGATTTCATTAAAGGGAATTAGCGTAAGAATGCATGATTTTAAAGTGTACGGGAAGTACCGATTTTCGAGGGTTGTCACACACCTACACCACCTATCACCACCTATCACCACCAACACCGACATCAACACCACTACTAGCCACACCAGCTACCGCTCCACCTCCAACTAAAACTACACCACCTATCTCCAACCCCGCCACACATCTTTCTGATCCGGACAAGTTTCTTTATCTTGAGGGCCGAATCACGAGCTTAATGGATATGGTTTCTTCTTTGACTGCTCTCGTTACTCGTCAAGAGATCCGTATTAATAATTTGACGGCTATCAATGAACGATTGGAGGAGCAGGGCTTACGAAACGAAATGTTGATCTTCCGCATTATGAAGCGTGAGCCAGCTCAGGGGGAGATGATGGGTGCAAAGGAGATGAGTTGAGGAAGAAAAATGATGAAGATAGAGACGATGATCCCAGTGTACCGAAGGAAGGTGAGCTGCCTAGCTCTTCAACTGGAAGACTAATAGCACAAGCTCAAGGGGAGTCTAGTCAGAAACAGGGTGGGAGCGGTTTAGAACAAACTCCAGTGAAACTGACTGAGATTGACACTATCGAGGCACTTCTTAATCTAGATGTGTATGATAGTAGTGAGTCTGAGTTAGAGGAAGGAGAGATCTTGACAAAAGAGGTTGCAGAATGGAGGTCAGACGATGAGATTATACCAGATGTTGATGCTGATATTGATGAACATGTCGTGACCAAGCAACTTGTAACTGAAGTTGTCAGAGAAGATGAAGCTGGTGTAAAATGTGATAAACCATGAGGGACTAGAGTCAGAAAATGATGAAGTTCCTGAAGGTGATTCAGATGCTGACAAAGAACCATCAATAGCAGAGTTAAGAAATCTGTGGTTTAAAAAGATCGAAAAGTAACCAGAACTTAAATTCAAAGAGATTATCAAAGTCAAATGATCGGGAGAGCTGAAACGAGGCATCATAAGCTGGTTCTTTGATAGCGACATGAAGTTGTTCATTATAAAGAGATATGATGGAATTCAATACTTGGAGAACATGTTGAAGGTTTTTAGCTCACTGCCGAAGATTGAACTTAAAGAACTGGCTTGGCTCGACTTGATTAATCCGAGAGAAGATCCTTACGCTAGAACTATGGAACCAATTGTTAAACGTGAAGGAAGATCGAACAACTTTGTCGATTTAAAGCTGAGAGCAGGAAAGAGAGTTCCAGATTTGACTAAGATAGATCCAATCATAAACAAACCGTGGATAAAGATGTTTTATAAACTAGTTAATTGTTTGAAGAAATTCCTTTGAAGAAGATGTCGCAGAATATTTTGACTGAGCTTAAATGGTGGTATGTTGACAACAAAACAGCTGAGGCGGTCATGGAAGATGTTGATGGGAATGAGTTGTTGAGGGTGTATGACAGTTTACATTTGGTAAACTTGTCTAAAGATGATCTAATGAAGCTACATGTCAACAAGATTCTCTACAGAGATAGTTGGAGATACGAAGGCCGAAGATATCATAAGGTGGTCAAAGTTTGTGTTGAAAGAGGTTTGTGGGCAGGAAGTCAAATGAGCTGAATGAAGAATCAAAATCAAGACTCAAGAAACTAGAGCTATTATCAAGGGGGAGTCTGTTGGTGCATATTGTATGACAACAACTTTCTAGTTTGTAATAATTAGTAGGTACAAACTTAGGGTCATACGATGGGCCTCAAGACAGTCAAGTTCGTAGGGTCCAGCCCGTACGAACTTAGGTCCTATATATTGATAACTTCGCATGTTCGAAGTAGATAAGTTGTTTATTTGTATTTGTAAGTCAGAATAGAAGCAAGTTCGAATACTTGTTAGGGTTTTGTCTTACATTGAATATAATTGATCGTTACGTTCAATAAAAGTGTTCTTTACTATATTCGTGTCACTTGTTGATTATTGTTACGTTTGTTTGAGAATTCCGCACTCTACGAACGTGATTACCTCGTGGATCCAGATATAGGGAACCTATATAAAGATTAGCATCTTACTATTTTAGATCTTAATTTGGATCTTGATTTGGTTCTTGATCGACTTGCCTCATTTGTTCTATGTAAGTAGTCATACAACCAGATTGGCTCTGATCGTATTACTTGAAATAACTACATTGTTGCTTAGGTTTCCTTTTCTCATCTCCTTTAGAAGGAATACAAACATGACTTCAGGTAGGCGACTAGTTTGCCTCTTCACAAGGACCAGCGGTAGCACAGTCTGTAGATCACATGGATCGACCCATTATGAAGAATAAGCAATTGGGTTTATAGTATCTGTGTAGGCCTAGCAGCTTACGACAGCCTGTTTGAAGAAACGGGTTACTACCATTGCACGCAAGTGCATGTTTGCGTTTCCAAGTTGTCTGTCCTATTTTTTTTCCCATAAAGAACCTCATAAATCATATTTGTGGATGGATTCACACTCCAACTTAGTGATTTCCCGTTCCTCTTCCCTAGTTTGTGCTTGACATATAGGTGACATGTGTTTTAACTCCGATTGTAGTGTTTCAGTGTTTGTAATACCGGTGTTGTACCAAAGATCGAAAAAACTCCAATAGCATTTTGACAGGGAGTCTCCGCATGCTTGCTCGTCGCGTTAATAGACTCCGCACTATTAGTTGTGAGGTACGAATATTGTGTACATGTAGCATATTTCTCTTTCCCAAGATCTCTAAGAACCTTAACTAAGGCTTGTAAACGTCTAGAAATCACATCAAAATGCTGATTAAAATCTGACTTAGGGTATGCCTTACACATTTTCCAATAATGCATTCAAATTGCTTGACTTTGGGAGATTTGCTTCTCAATTTGATCAAAAAATGACGACAACAAAGGCATGAAGTGTCTCTCAAAAGACAGTTGAAATACCCTCTCTTATTGAAGGAACCCTATCAGAAATGATAGTCACGTTGTCGATTACACCAACGGATTCTAGGGTGTCAGTAAGTTTCCCAGGAACCATGTCCATACGTCGACCGTCTTTCATGTCCCAATTTCGTAGGCTAGTGGCAAGATGCCATTATTGCCTTCAACTGTTACATCAATTAAATTACTTCCCACATAACCCCTTCAAATGGGACCCATTTATGATAACCAATTATAGTTACTTACAATTATAGTAGAATATATATATATATGTAAACATAGATGAAAACCAATTATAGTTACTTACATATGCACTAATCAACATGCAACACATTACAAATTAATGTTTCTCATCTATAAGTGTTGAGACATGTTTTGTGACAACAGATCTAGCTTGTTATAGGACTAGTGTAATTGTAATCAAGTTTGTACATTGGTTTTGAATTGTAAATGAAAAATATTGGTTGGAAAACATTTTAGAGTAAAAAATTAAAATGCTAAAAAATGTTGACCAAGTTTGACCGCGAACCGAGTCAGTTCGCAGGTCAATATTGGACTGCGAACCGAGTCAGTTCGCAGGTCAAAGTGGGCTGCGAACTGAAACCTGCGAACCGAGATCTCAACTCGCAAGGAGATCTCAACTCACAAGGCAAGTCACTGGGCTGACTTGGGCTGCGAGTTGAGTCAACTCGCAAGGCCCATGGGCTGCTAGTTGAGACTGATATAAATAGAATAATTAGGTTATTTTCTATAAATTCGTTCCTTTCATTCTTAGCAGCCATTTTCACATAGTTTTGTGTGCAAAAGAATATTTAATAGACTAGGGTTCGGTTTTGAGTGTTTAACCTTGTGTTAATATCAAAACAAAGCCCTTAGTTAATAGATATTGTTATATAAGCTATAACCTAACGTATTAAGGGATTCCGCACCTTAATACTTAAAGATAACTCGTTATCGAACCAAGATCTAGTGACTTACAATTGGTATCTGAGCTTTCGGGCTAAGAAACATTGTGGTTTCAAGGTTCTAGGTTATATAACAACTTTAGGTTTGTTTACGATCGAAATCTTCTGATTTAATCGTGAAAATACCAAAAAAAAATTCAGTTCTCGTGTTTCAGCGCCCTTTTGCGAGTTGAGATTAGGGTTTCAGCTATTATGTGCGAGTTGAGATCTGCGAACTGAGATTTGCGAGTTGAGCTGCGAGTTGAGTTCTGCGAACCGAACCGAGATTTGCGAACCGAACCGAGTTTCACGAACTGAACTGAGTTGCGAACTGAGATTCTGAGTTGCAAACTGAGATTCTGAACTGAGTTGCGAACTGAGATTCTGAACTAAGTTGCGAACTGAGTTTCTGAACTGAGATTCTGAGTTGCGAATTGAGTTTCTGAACTGAGTTGCGAACTGAGATTCTGAACTAAGTTGCGAACTGAGATTCTGCGAGCTGAGTTTCTGTGAATTGAGTGTCTGCGAACTGAGTTTCCTCACACTGAAATTTCTGAATTTTTGTGACTTCTCATTTTCTAGGATTTGCAAAGATGTCTGACTTACGTAGAATGATTGAGATTGACCATGAGATTGGAAAATCTAATGTTCCACCTAAATTGCTCCGACTTGAGACAGCAATTGTTGAAGATGTGCTATACATCGACTCAACGGAAGATATGAGTCCAGTTGAGTTTGTCGCACATATGGCTAAGGTTAAAACGGACAAGAAAAAAGTATGTCTTAACTTTCTTACTCTTGTTGATGTCTGTTATTTAGTTAATAATTTGCAATCTCAGGTTAATGTATTTGCTGAATCTCATAAAACCTTGACATTTGATCTTGAAATTGCTAAAGATGATGTACGAAGGTTAGGAGAGGATAAACTAGCATTCAAAGAAAAGATTAAACTTGATGCTTCTGATAGAACCAATCTAAGAGATATCATAAATGAACAGTGTGTTAAAAGAGATGGGTTATATTTGAACTTGAAAGATTTAAATCAAAGTATTGCTAGTAAAGATAAGGAGTTATCTGAGTCAAAATTGAAGTTGCTTGAGTTAAATCGTAAGTTTGAAAGTTATAGGACATCTTCCTTAACTTTAGATCATATAATTAGTACTCAACGTAGTGTAAAGGATGTGACTGGTTTATGTTACAGTGATGTACCCCACCTTTTAATTCAAATTACACTACTACTTCTATTGACTTATAAATGATTGATGTGAATACTAAACCTGATGAATTGGTAACCAAAAAGTCTGAAATTTCTAAAACACAGAAGGATGTTGTTAAAGATTCATCATCTGACATTAGTAAGAACAAATCATCCACTAAAGTACATTTTGTCTCGAGTGAAATGATGGTTGATACTAATGTAAATGATGAGTTTATTAATGAACAAGATAATTCACCTTTAGTGTTTTCGGCTCAGACTAAGAAAGAGGGTGAAAAAGTGGTTAAGTCACGTTAGCAGATGTCTTGCTTCAAGTGTCGCCAAAAAGGACACGTGGCTTCTTGTTGTCCTAATAAGAAGTTGGAAGCACCACATAAGCTCGTGAATAACGATAAGACTCCGAATGTCTCTAGTTCGAGTATAGACAGGTTAGGTACCAAACTGGGATTTGGTAGTAAACCTGTAAATATTCTTAAAAGAGATGTTGCTCACAGTGTCTCACCGAATATCTCTAGTTAGAGTGTAGACAGGTTAGGTACCAAACGGGGATTAGGTAGTAAACCTGTTAATATTCGTAAAAGAGATGCTTCTCATAGTGTCTCTCCACCTAAATCTAAACGGCCTGATTATTCTATTAATAAGCTTAGAGATCAAATATCGTCGAGGTTTAGGATTCCAAGTAGAAGCCATAGTCATTATGAGAATGGTTGTACTTCACGAAACCATAGTCATTATGAGAATGGTTCTACTTCACGAAACCATAGTCATTATGAGAATACTTCACGAAACCATAGTCATTATGAGAATGGTTCTACTTCAAGAAACCATAGTCATTATGAGATTGGTTCTACTTCACGTACACATGGGATTAACTACGGGTATAGTTATAATCGTAACCAAAGACAAAAATCCCAAGGTTATGTGTCAGGGAGTTTTGCATCACATTCACCTTATAGACCCAAGATCACCGTTCATCAACAAGCTCAAACTTCTTCGAAAGTGACCAAAGCTCCTAATGGAAAGGATGGTTACTTTAAAGAATTAGAGTTTGTAGATGATAAGGGACAAACCAAGACCGTACTGGCTTGGGTCCCTCTTGATAATTAATTGTGTACAGATATCATGTGTGGGAACATACTGTGAACGATGACAATTGGTGGTACGTAAACAGTGGCTGTTCTAGGCACATGACAGGAACTCGAAGTCTACTGAAAGACTTCAATGGATAAAGGTCATCATCTACATTTCAACGAGACAGAGGCCTTAGTCCTGAAGCCGGGTTTCATTATTCCCGAAAAATGGATAGTGATGAAGGCTCCAAGGAAAAAGGACATTTATGCTATCAACATGGGTGTTCTTATTACTTCAATGGAGTCAACATGTCTTATATCCAAGGGTTTACACAAGCTTATATGCTGAAATGAAAGAGACAGGGATTACAAATCTATATCTATATTCATGTTTTATACACCAAGTCATTCGACAGAGTTCGATTTGAGACTTTGTTTCAATTGAATGGAATGAGAAATCCTGAATATTAGTCTTCCAAAGGGTATTTATAAAATAGTTAGTTTTTGTTCAAAAAAAAAAAAAAAAAAAAAAAAAAAAGGAGGTAGGCGTATGGCATTCATTTGCTTATTACCTGAGGGGAATCGCCTCCGATAAAAAAGTTAAGTGTTTATCTGTTGGGAAATGATAGTACATTAGAAGAATAAGCTTAATAATAATAAGTAAAAGTCTTAAGTTAGACGTGTTAGTACATTCTAGTTAGTTACATTAACTTTACATCTTTACAACCAGGACTTTTACTTATCTTTATTTTAGTATACACCCTTCTCCACAAGTTATAATTTGCTTCGAAAACATTAAATCTAGACAGCTTCATTATATGATGTACTGGTAGGCAAATTCTGCTATGATTTCTGAGCATATAATAAGCAATAATTCTTTTGTGTGTTGTCTAGTGTGATCTGCTATATGACATATGACATAAGTCTTAATTGTTGAATGATAGTCTAACCATACACTGTTATCAGGATCTATGAATATATGTCAAGACAAATAGTAAGAATTATAGCTATTAGTAAAACTACTGGTGACTTTGTTGTACTAAGTACAGATCTGACTCCTTTAGTTTTGCCAATGGTTTCAAACTTGTTTTGTTTATACTAAGGGATCTTATGTTGTACTAAGTACAGATCTAGAACCACTAGTATCTTCAAAACAGGTTTGATGTTTGTCAAATTTTAAAATCACTCAAGGGTATGTTATATGCTTCAAATAGAACATCATTTAGTAACCTCTACATTGAATGTGAAAGATACAGTGTTATGTGTTCTACTTGATTTCTCAGTATGGCGTATTTTGGATCACATTAGGTAATATGTATACCAACAATAAAGGTTTGCTTGGTAATCAGTGCAGACTTTGTTTATGTGGATCATAATATCGGTAATCGTCTTGAACTGTCTATGAAAATTGAACGTTTCATTTTGATGAATCCTTCGTTCTCAATTACTGAAAATACGGTTAATGAACGTGTTATTTCCTGTGGAGCAAGGTAACCAAGTTATACTCTTATAAATATAAGTTGCTAATGGTTAATTTGTAAGTTTTCTGTAACTTATTGTGAATTTCATGAGGTATGTATACTAACGATCTTCTTAGACTTATTAATCAACAATTGGTTCCGCTTTTTCTTTCTAATATGACCCCTCTACTTATAAATTTTTAATGCCAAAAAAAAAAAATAAAAAAAAAATAAAAAAAAAAAAATAATGTATTGTTTATTTTATTTCATTAATAAAAGGTACTTGATACCACTGTTTATTTTGAATATTCGTTTGTGGTATTTACGTTATAGTTTTATCTAATTTTCATTTTTATAACTTTGACCCTTTTGGAATTAAGTTAAACGGTAAATTTCTTGTTCCAAGTTGATTTTTATATAGTTAGTCGTGTGAACTTAAATGTGAACATGTAAAACCATATGCTCGGTATATATGACTTACGACTTTTAGTAATGAGTTATATATTTAACTTGAGACTTTTTGTAACAGGTTAAGAAACCAGTTAGACTTATTGACTGTATATATACAATTAACGACTATAATTGATAATTAAGTTTCACAACTTAATCGTTCAATTAGGATTCGTAGATTATATAAGTTCATCAATATATGTTAAACTAATTGTCTAACCTTTGTGTTGACTATTATTGAACGAAGCGAAATGACTCAACTCGCAGTCACTTTTTGCGAAACGATTTGAGATGTTTGACTTCGGTTGACCTTAGCGAACTTAAAGAGTTATCTATTGTTCGACTTGTTTTAAATTTGAGTACTTTATGTTTACAAATCAATTACAAGTTGGAACTTCTTAATGATTAGATTTACGTTTCGACTTAAGAACTTACGTTTATAAGTTAAATACGTATAAAATATAATATACGAATTATGTTTCTTCATATCGAAAGACTTCCGGCTCATATGTAGTCGTGTGGCGTGTTCCGATTTCTATCGGCGGTATGATTTTTCAGATCATCTCCTATGACTTACGAACTTATATAATTTAGAGAATATAATTGAAAATTAAGTCGCCTATACATAATCATTCAATTAAGTTCAGTAAATTAAGTTATTAGTTAATAGTAAACTTGGATGTTTGGTGATCATTTTTGTTCACAATACATAAAAGTTTAAAATTAACTAATGTTCGGTAAGTCTACCTTTTATTGCGCTAATTGCCCTTTGTAGACTTCTCAAGGACAAACCATCTCAGGGGGAGATGTTCATATATGAGGAGTCCTGCAGAGAGGATGAACTGGCGAGGAAGAAACGAGATGATATAGACGATGATCCCACCGCTCTGAAAGATAGTGAGATGGCTGGTCCTTTAATGACTAGTTAGCAGGCTGTTGTTCAGGGGGACTCCGAAAGATAGTGAGCTGGTTGGTCCTTCAACGACTGGTCAGCAGGCTGTTGTTCAGGGGAGTCTGGTAACTTAGAATTATTTTGTTATATATTCGACTTGAGATTTATAATTACAAGTTAAATATGTTTTAAATAAGTTTTAAGTGATATACAATTAAGGTTATGTAAAGTAGTGATTGAAAGTCTTCCGACTTATAGATAGTCATGTGGCGTGTCCCGATATAATATCGGCGGTCAAACTTGTACTATAATCTTTGCATTTTAGACTTGAGAATGTTAAGATTGACAAGTTAATTATGCAATGGAAATTAGGATATTAATTAATGGTAAACTTGAATGTTTGGTGATCATTATCGTTCACAATACATTAATGTTTAAATTTAATTAGTGTTCCGATATTATAAGACTTTTGGAATCTTAGATTGATTGTAATTTTATTTTATAATCAATGAAAGATTTATAAGTTTATATAATGTGCTTTAAATACACAAAGAGATTAATAAGGAAATTCTTAGATTGATTAAGGGAAATCAATGAAAGGATTTATGATATTAATAGTTATTGATTAATAAGGAAATTCTTAGGTTGATTCAGGAAAATCAATAAAATGATTTATGATATTAATGTTTATTTGTGTATGAACTTCTATAGGCTTGGGAATGCTAGATCTATCTGATTCTGAAAGCGATATGCTTGATGAGATAGATGAAGCTATTGATTTTGACCTAGAAGAAGGTAAATTTCTTCCACCTGATGACTGGACTTCTATTTCTGAAGTTGGGTTAGACGAGGGTGTAGATCTCGATGCTGATATTGATGAACACCTCGTAAGCCCATCAAAAGAAAAAGTTATCATTCAGGATGAAGATGGAGAAAGAGTTATAGATCTAGATGAAAATCTAGATGAATCAACTGATTCTGAATCTGAATATATTTGCGGGCAGCAAAATTTACAAGTAAAAACCAAAGACAATATGAAGATAAAGACGTTAAAGCTATTGTCAAGGGGGAGTCTGTTGAGACATGTTTTGTGACAACAGATCTAGCTTGTAATAGGACTAGTGTAATTGTGATCAAGTTTGTACATTGGTTTTGAATTGTAAATGAAAAATATTAGTTGGAAAACATTTTAGAGTAAAAAATTAAAATGCTAAAAATTGTTGACCAAGTTTGACCGCGAACCGAGTCAGTTCGCAGGTCAATATTGGACTGCGAACCGAGTCAGTTCGTAGGTCAAAGTGGGCTGCGAACTGAAACCTGCGAACCGAGATCTCAACTCGCAAGGCAAGTCACTGGGCTGACTTGGGCCGCGAGTTGAGTCAACTCGCAAGGCCCATGGGCTGCTAGTTGAGACTGATATAAATAGAATAATTAGGTTATTTTTTATAAATTCGTTCCTTTCATTCTTAGCAGCCATTTTCACATAGTTTTGTGTGCAAAAGAATATTTAATAGACTAGGGTTCGGTTTTGAGTGTTTAACCTTGTGTTAATATCAAAACAAAGCCCTTAGTTAATATAACACCCCTCTTTCAATATAAGAATATAATATTAATAAATACGGAAGCATGAATTTAAAATACATTAAACAGTTTACATTCCCAAAAATACACTAATTTCAAACTTTTTAAACTACAAAAGTCGGGGTATTATAAAAATTCTCCAAACAAGGTTTATTACAAAAACCATATCAGAGTCCTCAAGCGCAGTTAAACATTCCCTTGATCAACCAATCACCTCCCACACCCACAATAATCAAAACATATCCTGCAGGAAGTAAAATGAGGGGTTAGCACAAAGCTAAGTGAATAGATTCATCACACTCCATTCAACTTAGCATAACTAGCTAATTACACCAATAAAACGTAAACACACATAATTCATTGAGGATCGGTGGCTCTGGGGATATCATAATACCCAGGGATTCCCCCAAGAACACTTACCGTCAATCCGTATGGCCAATACAGAATAGACCGATAACTAATGGTTATTAAACCCATACACAGGTCTCAAACACAACAAATGAATCAAAACCTGTGTAAAACACATAATAACCAGAAGTCCAACTACACGTTGACATCAATAACAAATAGCACATTGGATCACATATCACGTAGATCAATAATCAATAATCAAGACTAAACAGTCTAATAAA
This sequence comes from Logfia minima, assembly GCA_963921325.1. NCBI lineage: Eukaryota > Viridiplantae > Streptophyta > Magnoliopsida > Asterales > Asteraceae > Logfia > Logfia minima. Next base: position 20,547,138 of record OY992770.1, read on the forward strand.
CATCTACGTTTACTTGTTGTAACCAAATAGTTACAACTAAATCAAATGATGAGTTCTGAATCCACTCACCGATACCTCTGACGTCTCCACACTCAGGATTCTTATATCACTGAGTCTTACGTTGATCTGAAACAGAAAATCATACACAAGTCAGAAGTTCGTTCGATAAACATCATTATAGTCTAATTATCCAATCAGGTAATCCCTGAAGTCTAGGCAAACAAAAGTTCAATCAGAAATAAACTCAGAAAAAGTTCGCAATGCCGCTTAAAACTGAAAAATGCCATTTTCGGGTCCTAGATGACCCCGGATGGCCAAAAACTGCCTAGGCTAATAAAATATAGCCTTGATTACTAGGTCGTTTCCAAGTGACCATGAAATTTTCAATTGAATCCGAGTTAGTGATATTTTCACAAAACCGCGTCTCAAAAATCTCTTTTATAAACTTAGCGACACAACCATTGTGTCGCACCACAAACCCTTGGGACATAACCACTGTGTCGCACAACAGAAACCTGCGACACTAACATTGTGTCGCAATACTCAAAATGGCCGCCTTTAGCGACATAACCACTGTGTCGCATAACATTTAAGCGACACAACCTGCGACACAAGCCTTGTGTCGCAATGATGAACAGCCCAGTTCCCAGATTCAAAATTCACGAAATCAAACATGTAATAATCAAATTAACTTATTCCAAACATTGTAATTCACTTATAAACAATAATAACACATAATAATCAAACCCTTACCTCGAAATCACGGATTAAAAGCTTCAATTAAGTGATTTAAAGTCAAATCTTACTTTCTCTCTAAATTCTCTCACTAGAAACGATTTTTAAGTGTTTAGAAATGACTGGAAATGGTCAGGAAGTACTAGGGCGGTGTATATATATTTTTATCATCGAATTACACTTAAGCTCCTTACTTAATTTCAATTCAGCCCGTTTTGGGACACAGTCCTGCGACACAACCCTTGTTTCGCACAGACACCACCTGCGACACTAACCTTGTGTCGCAGAAAATCAAAAACTTACAAAATTTGAATTTACAAATATTTTACAATAAAACACATAATATTAAATAGTTCTAAAACAATTAAATAATCAATTAAAATAATGGAAATTACCAGACTGCAAAGTAGGATGTTACAGTTAATAGATATTGTTATATAAGCTATAACCTAACGTATTAAGCGATTCCGCACCTTAATACTTAAAGATAACTCGTTATTGAACCAAGATCTAGTGACCTACAATAAGTACATTCGTTTTGCTCTTCGGGTTATGCAGCTTCAGGTTGGGTAGGTAAATGGGAAGCATTCAAAATGACTCTTTAGCACTACCTCTCAACAACTCTATAGCATAACACTTTGTCCTCTAGGCTTGATTGTATGAAAGGCTAATTTTAAAGCGTTTTGTCACGTCAAGTTTGATTTCTTTGTCCCTGTATACAAGTCCTTCCAAAGTCATCAACTATTTTTAAGATGTTACCAAGCACTTTCTTGGAAGTTGTTACAATCTTTAATATGAGTAGCAGTTAACTTCTATTCACAATAAGGCAAGATACATTTCGTGGTGTACCTTTTCTTATCCGCCTTTTTCAGCTTAATCTGAAAACTCTCTTCGAGACACTTAGTATGCAGTTGAAGAAGTACCTCCTTCTTATTTTCAAATACTTGTCTAACTTCAACCTAGTAAGAGGGTTCATACACGGTAAGTTGTCATTTTTTACTTTCTTTATCATTTTCGTAAAACAGAGGTAGCATAATCTAGAATATATCTTGTTTTGGTGCTTTAGATGGTATTGATTTCTCATATGTATCTCTTGGATCCGGCTCCTCATCCTCCTCCTCCTCCTGCTCATTGTAATCGTCATCGTCATCGTCATCGTCATTAACAATGTGATTACCATGCGGATGGTCATTAGTAACCTCGACATGATATTGTGAATTACTATGATCATATTGAACTTCCTCATGAAATTAGAAATAGTTATGATCATCTTGGGTCTGTTCATCTACCTTAAATTTTGTGTTGGATATGTGTTATTTGTTGGGTATTATGGAGCAACATGATAATGAAATTGATATCCTAGTTAATAAGGAAAGGAAAATTATGGTAATGATTGGATATTGAGGTAGTTGGTTACAATCATGAGTTTGTAGCTCTTGAAAACCACTACTACAAAGTTTATCATTAGTTGCATGTCACAAAAAATCCTCAAAATTATAAATGTTGGTACATTTAGTGTGTCTGTCACTTGGTCTAGATTTTGAGTTGTAATTAGTTAGTCAAATTCTGATGTATCCAGCGACATTGACAATATCGCTATTGCGATATTGGCAATATCGCCTAGGCGATATCATCAATATCGCCTAGGCGATATCATCAATATCGCCTAGCTGATTAGGTGATAGTATAAATACCTAATTAGGGTTTCGGTTTTGATGCTGCTGTGGTCGAAATACGAATTATAGCAGCTTGTATTTTCTCTCTGTGCTTTCATCTGTAATTCACATCTAGTTTGTGTTGATTAATATAATTATATGTGATTACCTGTGTTGATTTTGGTTGTTAACGTACTTTGATTTGCTATTGAATTCCGCGCTTTAGCATTTGATATTGATTCATTGTGAAAGGTCTGTCCTTTACGGTCCTACAATTGGTATCAGAGCCATTTAATCATTGGATTAGTGGTTTATTGAATCAATATTAGTACGTTTAAAAATCTTTTTAATTAGTTTTGCTATAAACAAATCGTTTATCAGTCTTAAAAGCTATTTATTCAGTATTTTTTAGTAATATCTGGAGCTGTGTTCGTCATTTTTAAACCCAATTTTTGTTTAATTCGCAAAGATTTTTTTTAAGGTTTACAGCCGTTTTAGCGATATTGATAGCGATATTACTATTAATATCGCCACTAGGGTTTTCTGCGACATTGTCTGTTCTGTGCTCATTAATTTGAGCGATATAACTAGCGATATTACTAGCGATTTTACTTGATATCGCCTAGTTGATCTTAGCGATATTATCATCAATATCGCTTGATTAATTTTAGCGATATTAGTCTCAATATCGCGTGTTATATCGCCTTTGTTATCTGATTTTGTTTTGTGCTTTAACTAGCGACATTGATAGCGATTTTATCAATATCGCCTTATCAATTCATTCAGCGATATCAACAATATCGCTATACTATTTTTAAATCAGTTTTTTTTTTTAAATAAGTCAAAGCTTACTTTTATTAAATGTCGACTTTACAAGCTGTGAATGCTATGTTGAAACACAATGCTGAAGTTGGTTCTGCAAATAAACCTCCATTCTTTGCTCCAGGAATGGAGTATTCTGAATGGCGTGGGAGATTCTTATCGTTCGTTGCGTTTACCGATCCAGAAATGGAGATACCTTTACTTGAACGATACGCTAGACCTATTTCAAGTGGAGAGCATGTGGGTATTCCTCCACCAAAGCCAATTCGTTCAATGTCTGTTGAAGAACGAAAAGCATGGGAATGTGAGAGAAAGGCTCACTCTGCCATAACCATGGCTCTTCCTGCTGATGCGATGAAAATGTTTAAACAACACGACATTGCTTATGATCTGTGGAATGGCATAGCTGAACGATGTGGAGGTACAACTGAGTACAAGCAGAGTAAACTGGAGCTCGTGAAGAAACAGTATGATCTGTTTGACATCCAGAAGAATGAAACAGTTAAGGATCTGTTTTGCAGATATTCACGTCTTGTGAATGAACTGACAGAGGGAGGATATAAATTCAGTACAATTGAGGTTAATAAGAAACTTCTAAATGCTCTACCTTCTCACTGGGAAACTCGAGTGCTTATGATGGAAAATGATCCAGATGTGCTGACAATGACTTTAGATCAACTCATTGGCAAATTGGAGACTTGTGCATTGGATATTCAAAAGAAAAGCACAAGATCTGGTTCCTTGCTTCCTGATAATAGTAATTTTGGATATGGTAGTACAGCACTTCTATCTGGGCCGTCTACCTCTGCGTCTAAACCCAATTACTCTCAGGGAAATCACTCTGCTGGCACATTCTCTTCGTTTCCAACTCAACCATCTTCCTCTGCTACTGCATCACACAATGAGCATGCAGTTATCTTCAACGCATTTTTATCATCTTATGATGATTTCTTATCAAAGAGGATCAGCTCGGTAGATCTTACAGATGAAGATTTTGCACAAGTTGACCCTGATGAGCTAGAGAGGGTGGACCTTCGTTGTAACATGGCCATGCTTACCAGAAGGACTAAAACATATTTGAAGAGAACTGGAAAGAGATCTCTTGAAGATGTCACTGATAAGACAAACATGGGTTTTGACAAATCAAAGATTAGATGCTATAAGTGTCAAAACCTAGGTCATTTTGCACGAGAATGTGAGAAGGGAAGACAACCCTCTACGGGTTTTACAAGACCTTCTACCTTAAAAAAGGATAATGAAGTAGCCAAGGCAGCTATTATGTTAGAAGATGAAGAACCCTATGATTTTTTGGCTATGGATGATCAAGATAACGTAGCGCTGATGGCAGATGTTCAGAATGAGGTAGAATGTGACTCTTTTAATTGTGAAACCTGTATCAAATTAACTGGTAAAATCAATAGGTACATAGTAGATAATGATCGTTTGAATACAGATCTAACAAGTCTTATTCAAGCGAACAGAGTGTTAAAAGATAATGAAAAAGTTTTTGAAATAAATCAAAAGACACTTATCGAAGAAAAGAAAGAGTTGAAAGCTATGATCTACAGCAAACAAGATGAGATTGATAGCTATTTAAAACTTATTGCTCATCTTAAAAAGGATCTTGCTAATACTCAAGCTGATAACATTGATTTAAAACGAAGACTTGCAAACATTTCAACATCTACTATGGTCTTTTCCGACATCCTGCAAAGTCAAAGGACTGATACAAAGAGTAAGGCAGGAATTGGTTATCACAACCACCCTCCTCCCTCAAACTTGAATCAGCCCAGTCTTTCACAGGATGAAATTAAAGATTTTGTTCCTTCTGTTCTTAAAAAGGATACAAGTCCTATTGTTAAACTAGTTACTATTGAGAGCTCTGTTCAGCCTAAGATTGTTAAGGTTGAAAATGTTGAAAAGGCTGAGCCTATTAAGCCTAAATTTGAACCAATCATGTTTGCGCCTTCAACACATGTTGAAGAGGTGGTGGGAGTGGAGGATGTAACTCACGAGGTTACAAAGAAAGTTAAGAAGAATAACAACAAACCAGAAAATTTAATACTTACTACCGAAGGTAGAGGTCAAATATTTTCTAAAAATATTTCCTCAACTGCAAATACATCTACTCCATCATGTTCACATAAGTGTTCATGTGCTGTAAATGTACCTGAAAACAAGCCTCGTAAGTCACCTCCTTCACCGAAACCACTGTCGAGTGATGACCAAACTTTCCGAGAGAGACGATCATGTTTCTATTGTAAGAAGCAGGGTCATCTTATTAATCAGTGTCCGGTGCTTGCTAGAAAATGGGCATCACGAAATGATCCACGTCATCCTAAATATAGAAACCTTCAGAGATCAAAACAACATGAGTCATCTCGTAATGTTAAAATTTCAAAGGTTAATAACATTATACCTTCTCAACCGCTGGTTAGAAAGTTTAATGTAGTTAATCAGCAATCATCCAATGTTAAGCAGGTGTGGAAACAAAAATCCACAAACAAAACATCAATGAAATCAAGTGACCTTTTAAAATATCATAAACTCGTTGATGTAATAATTATGGACGCTAATGGACACCCCAAGACTATCAAGGCTTGGGTGTCCCATAAAATCTAATGTTTCATTGTTTGTGGTGTTGTAGTCAGCTCTTTGATAGATTATATCTTTCGTGACTGCAAGGATGCGTATTGTGGAAGTTAGGTGTGGTGCATTGTGATTGACTGGACGAGATTCTCAAAGTTTCGAGATGGCATAACGTGGTTAAAAGCATTTGATTTGACTTGATATGTGATTTTGGAACGTTTATTTAGTCATTATTTGTTCATTTTGTTAGTAATGCAACAACCATTCTTTATACTCTTTAGTATCAAAGAAATGTAATGTTGCGAAATTTATTAAATTAAAAAAAAAAAAAAATGTAAAATTAGTTTAATTTTTTGGGGGAGGGGATAACCTTTGAATTAGAATTGAGAAAAGAATTTGCTGTTCAGGGGGAGTAATTTTAAAACATTAAAAATTCTGATTATTTCGATCAGAAATTTGAACAGCAAGATTCTTAATTCTGGAAGATTCTTAATTCTGGAAAACATTTTGGATTGTGTTTGTAAATAACTTGGGATATGATAGTTCATTAGGTGACATGTACACAAAATGGAAATTTTAAGGTTTATGTTTGATGTGTCAGTAGATTTATCTAGCATACTTGAACTGCCTTCTCTAAATATTAGCTTCATCATATGATGTATTGGTAGACATCTAACATAAAGGTTTTTAAGTGCACAAAATAAACTTAAGTCTCGAAATTATCATGTGAACACTTTCTTTTGATGTATGACGCTAAGTCTTAATTCTTATGTGATAGATACTACCATAACACATGTCATTGAGTATCCTAAAGAATTCATCTGGGAGATATACTGAGTGTTTCTGTTGATACATATTAGAGTGTCTGTCAGTTGGTCAAGTCTGTACTGTGTCTGTAAATGTAATAGAGTAAATAAAGTTACATTTTCTGTGTACTGCGACACAAGGCTTGTGTCGCATAAGTGATAGGTGCGACACAGTGCTTGTGTCGCAATAGTGAATCCTGCGACACAAGTCTTGTGTCGCATAAGTCAGTCAGATTAGTATAAATAGCCTAATTACTGATTTAATTGGTTAGACTTTTCATATATTCTCTCTGTACGTTTTTTTTTTGCTGTATTTCTCTCAGAGAATTTGAGTTCTTGCTATATAAAGTGATTTGGATTTAGTTCTTATTGATTTAATCTTTATACTTGCAAGTGAATTGTTTTGTGCACGATTTGATTCAAAGATCTAAGCATACTGGGATCTACAATTGGTATCAGAGCCTTTAAATCTAAGGATTTTGGGTGGTATCAAATCGTTTGTTAATTGTTTACACTTATTTTGATCATTTAACATCTTGTTTTGGTGTTTGATTTTCATTGCAGGTGTTATTGGAGCTGAATTGTGTTGTTTTTGAGCCTTAGAAACTGTGTTTTTACGAAAATTGTTAATAAAATTCGTTTAGGTTTCAAAAATTTCGTTTTTTGAGGTTTTGGCATGAAACAGCGCTGTTTTGCGACACAACGTTGCGACATAATATTTGTGTCGCTGTAGGGTTTTCTTGCGACATACTCTTGCGACATAATCTCTGTGTCGCTGAAATTTCTCTTGCGACATAACCTCTGTGTCGCCAGTATCTTTTGCGACATAATCTCTGTGTCGCCTTTGCCTTCATTGCGACATAATATCTGTGTCGCTAGTACCTCTTTTGCGACATAACCTTTGTGTCGCCGTAGCTTCTTTTGCGACACACTGTTGCGACACAACCCTTGTGTCGCACTTTTCAGTTTCCAACCTTTTTTGAAAAGTCTCTTTCATTCAGTATCATGTCTGCTTCGACTTCTACTTCACTTCAGCAAGTTGGAGCTATGTTAAGACATAATAGTGAGGTGGGCTCCACGAACAAACCGCCTATGTATACCGCTGGGATGAACTACCTCGACTGGCGTCAACGTTTTGAGGCATTCGTATCATTTAATGATGCGGAGATGCTTATCTATCTAGAAGAGAGATATGAACGCCCTGGTAGAACAGGTATATTTAATGGACCAATACCGGAGAAGTCCATTAAATCCATGACTCCTGAAGAGCGTAAGGCCTTCGACACCGAGAGGAAAACGTACTCCGCTATTACCATGGCCTTACCCCAACCACTACTTAGACAATTCCGACATCACAAGACTGCATACGATCTTTGGAAGGGGTTCGAGAAGAAGTGTGGAGGCAGTGATCAATACAAAAGGAACAAACTGGACTTAGTGAAAAAGCAGTTTGAAGTTTTTGATATGCTGCCTACTGAGTCATTAGAGGATATGTGCAGCAGATACTCACAACTGGTGAGTGAATTAGTCGAAGGTGGAGTCAATCTTGACAAAACCGATGTTAATAAGAAACTTCTGGGTTCCTTACCCAAGAAGTGGAATACTAGAGTGCTGCTCATGGAGAAAGATGAGGACACTATGGACATGGAGCTTGACGATCTCATCGGCCAGATTGCTGCTGATCTCCTAGATATGCAAAAGAAGGAGACTAAAGCTACTGCTCATCTACAAAATCCAAAGCTCTATGGCGTAGATGCTCCTGCTGCAGCAACTCCTGCTGCCGGAACTGCTTTTCTATCTGGGGGCTCCGGTGCTCCTAGTACATCTGGTGGCTTTGGATACAACACCACCAATTCTTCCAGTGGAGGTGCTGCTTATCAAAATTTCAAAGGTGCATCTCCTGCAGTTGCCGAAGAACACGCTGCTGTGTTTACTGCTTTCTTGTCCGCTTACGATGATTTCTTATCAAACAAGAATAGCACCGTGTCCTTGACTGAAGAAGACTTCAGTCAGATAGATAATGAGGAACTTGAACGCATGGACTTAAAGTGGAGCATGGCGATGCTCACTAGGCGTGTCAAGAACTTTCTCAAGAAGACTGGGAGGAAGAATGTCACAGACCCTGAAGAGAAGGTTTTAGGATTTAATAAGAGCAAAGTTAAGTGCTACCAGTGTCAACAATATGGACACTTTGCTCGGGAATGTGACAGAAAGAAGAACCCACCCTCTGGGTTATCCAAACCTTCCCAACACCATTCATCGGACAAGACTAGAACTGAAGAGAAGGCTATGGTTTCTGCTGCGCTCCTTCTCTCAAATAATGCTTGGGAATGGTCTGATCCTGATGAAGAAGACACTGAACGTGCACTGATGGCTGAAGTACATGAGGTATATGATGAACCATTATCTTGTGTGTCATGCATTAAACTAACAAATCAATTAAACAGGTATAGAGAGGATACCACACGCCTTAACACTGCCATTGAACAGTTAAATGAAACAAATGATATGTTACGTGACAGTGATAAGGCAAGTGGTCAAAAATTAAAAGCTATTTTAGAAGAAAAGAAAGAACTTAAAGCTAAAATTTTTGAACAACAAGATGAAATTGGTAGCTACGTTGATATGCTATCATCAGTTAAAAAGGAACTTGTTGAATCACAAAATGAAGTTTTAAACTTAAAGAAAAAGCTTTCTAACTTCTCAACATCCTCTCTAGTCTTTGACGAGATCCTACAGGCTCAAAGAACTGACACAAAGAGCAAGGCAGGACTTGGTTTTCATCAAGTCCCACCTCCTAAAAATTATCTTTCGATGCCTGTTCGGGAAACTGTCAATGACCTGACGTCTGTCTTGACTAAGATAGACGTCAAACCTGTTAAATCTTCTGTGAGCATCAAGATAAGTAAGCCTGAGTTTATTAAGGCTGAAAAGGTTGTCATTGCATCATCTCAACCTAACACTAGTAAGCCCGTGCTTGTTAGGGATAATTCTAGTAAGTCTGAATCAAGTAAGACTCAAAAGGTTGAGATCATTAAGCCTATTAAGGCTGAAAACCATCAGACTGAGCCTATTAAGTCTGATTCTATTGTTGAGCCTAAGTTAGGAAAGGCTCTTTCTGTGCTTCCTCCAATCATTGAAGAGGAAATTGAAATTGAGGATATAACTGATCTAGAGTATAGACCAGTTAAGAAACATGCTAAGCCTGAGAATTATATAATAACTATTGAAAAGAATGAACAGGCTATTACAAAAGAAAAGGGTAAAGCTATGGCTGGACCTCAAAAGAAGATTATTAATAAAACGAATATTTTAAATAAATCTTCTCAAATGTTTTCTAAATCATCTCTTGTTGAATGCTCACGTAAAAGTAACTGTTCAACACATGTTTCTTTTGGTAAAGCTCATCGTTTTATTCCTCAATCTCAATTGAATGTTGAGCTAAGATCTTGCTTCTATTGCAAGAAACAAGGTCACTTGATTAATGATTGTCCCGTGCTTGCTAAAAAGCAGTCAGGGAAACAGGGGTTTAAAGTTACTAAAATTCAAAATTCTTTTAAGAAGCCCATCTCAAAGAAAGGCTCAACCACACCTGTTCCTGCTGTAAAGGTCAACAACATTGAGCAAACCACTTTGCAAAATACAAAGCTCAAAGTTGTTGCCAAGCAAGCAACCAAACCAAAACAGGTTTGGAAGATAAAAGAATCTTCTCAAGATTCTGCATCCGACAATAATTCATCAGTCAAACATTCCAAAATATTTGAAAATAAAATTTTGACTGATGTGGTTGTTGTTGATGATGTCACTGGAGAACCCAAGACTATCAAGGCTTGGGTCTCCATTACTAACTAGTTCCCTTTGTTTTTGGTGCCGCAGCAATCCGACTCTGTAAAGAACAGCAAATGGTACATCGACAGCGGTTGCTCCCGGCACATGACTGGAGATGTCTCTCTCCTATCTGAAGTCCATGCCTATAATGGAGGGTATGTGGCTTTCGCTGGTGATAAGGGAGGTGTTATTTCTGGCCAAGGAACGCTTACCAATGGAATGGTAAGCTTTGAGAAGGTGAACTTCGTAGAACACCTGCAACATAATCTTCTCAGTGTCTCACAAGTGTGCGATAAAAAGTACACTACTGCTTTCACTGACACTGAGTGTTGCATCTTGAAGCCGGGATTTGTTATCCCTGAGGAATGGGTGCTACTGAGGGCACCCCGGGAGCGTGATACTTACATTCTGGACATGAGTACTGTGGAAACAACACAACTCACGTGTCTCTTATCCAAAGCTCCCGAGAAGGAATCACTGCTATGGCATCGTCGTATGGGACACCTGCACTTTCGCAAAATGAATTATTTGGTTAAGAATGATCTTGTGCGAGGTGTTCCCCGACAATCTTTTGGTTTAAACGATCACTGCGTCCCATGCCAGAAGGGAAAACAACATAAGAAATCTCACAACCCAAAGTTGGCCAATTCCACTGAAAAGCCCTTGGAGCTTTTTCATATGGATCTTTTCGGGCCAGTTCGAAAGAAGAGTTTGGGAGGAGCTTCTTACTGTCTGGTTGTGACGGACGATTACTCGCGATTTTCGTGGGTATACTTTCTAAAGACCAAGGATGAGGTGCCGGAAATTCTCATTTATTTGTTTGACAAATTGCAAAATCTATGTGAGTTGAGGATTAAGAAGATTCTCAGTGATAATGGTACGGAGCTTAAGAACTCCATTATAGAGCTTTACTGCTTGAGTAACGGGATTGAACATCAATTCAGTGCCGCGAGGACTCCACAACAGAACGGAGTCGCAGAACGAAAGAACCGAACCTTGATTGAAGCTGCTCGCACACTGTTATCTGATTCCAAGCTTCCAATCACTTTTTGGGCTGAGGCTGTTAACACGGCCTGTTATGTTCTAAATCGGGTTCTAACGGTCAAGAAGATGAACAAAACTTCTTATGAATTGTTCAACAACCGCAAGCCGAATCTTCAGTTCCTTGAACCGTTTGGGTGTCTCTGCACGATTTTGCACACCAAGGAACGTATTGCCAAGTTCGGTGAGAAATCATGTGAGGGTGTCTTTTTGGGATTCTCAAACAACTCACCGAATAAACGTGTGTATAATCTCGTGACCAAGCGAGTGGAGGAGCACTTTGAGGTTACTTTCTTTCACTATACCGACAACCCTCAGGGAAAGGGACCCGAATACTTGTTTGATTATCAAACTTTGTTCGATTCCTTCAACCTTCCTGAGGAACACGAAGAACAAGAAATTGTAACGTTACTTCATGGGTTGGATCTAGTATCTAACAATTCTACTGCTCCTGTGTCTCCTCCATCTCCAGCCACACCCGCCAATGATCCTGTTGTCTCTATCGACTCTCCACCTACCCCTGCTCCTGCGAGTGTTCCTGATGAGGAACCCATGTTTGAAGCTTCCGACCTATCTCCCATCTCTGAACCCGAACCATCACCAGCATCCGATCTTTCTGATACATCTGATCTTGAGCTCGAACTGGAGGCTGACTCTACGAATCTTGACTCTGTCATTATTCCAGCCCACATTCCGAGTTCTCGTATTAATGTGTCACATCCGGTTGATGCTATCATTGGTGATTTAAATCAGGGAGTACTGACCAGACGTCAACTTGCTGATGCTGAGTCTGCTTCAACATCTACACTTGCTGAAGATTCCGAACATGTTTGTCTGGCTTCGCACATTGAAGAATGCCTTCTTTCACAAGTGGAGCCGAAGAAGACTGCTGATGCATTGAAGGACCCTCACTGGGTTGAAGCGATGCAAGAAGAACTTCAACAGTTTAAGAAGTTGCAAGTGTGGACTCTGGTGCCGCTTCCCAAGGGTGTTCATCCCATTGGCACCCGTTGGGTCTATCGAGTCAAGAAGGATGACCGGGGTGTTGTTATTCGCAACAAAGCCCGACTAGTGGTCCAAGGCTTCACTCAAATTGAAGGATTGGACTATGATGAAGTGTTTGCCCCGGTTGCCCGTCTGGAATCGATACGTATATTTTTGGCGTTTGCTTCATTCAAGGGATTTCGGGTATATCAACTTGACGTGAAGAGTGCTTTTCTTTACGGTCAAGTTGTGGAGGAGGTTTACGTGAAGCAGCCGCCAGGTTTCGAGGACTCTGTCAATCCGTCCTACGTATGCAAGCTGGACAAGGCGTTGTATGGTCTTCATCAAGCTCCTAGAGCTTGGTATGAGAGACTTGCAACGCATTTGTTGAAAAATGGCTTTGTACGGGGTACGATTGACAGTACTTTATTTATTAAACATGCAGATAACCATCTTTTGTTAGTGCAGGTTTATGTAGATGATATCATCTTTGGTGCTACCAAGGATGATATGTGTAGAGATTTCGAACGGATCATGAAGTCGGAGTTCGAGATGAGTGCTATGGGGGAGCTCAAATTTTTCTTGGGTGTGCAAGTTGAGCAGTCTGCTAAAGGGATTTACATCCATCAGTCTAAGTATGTTAACGACATGTTAACTCGCTATAACTTGACTGATTGTAAATCCTATGGGACGCCTTTGGAACTGAACCATCATCTTGGTCCAGCAGAGGACAAAGAGGACTGTCCGGAAAAAGAGTACCGATCTATGATTGGTTCTCTGATGTATCTCACTGCATCACGTCCGGACATTGTCTTTGCCGTTTCTCTCTGTTCTAGATATCAGTCCCAACCGAAGGTGTCTCATATGCGGGCGGTAACGCGAATCTTTGGATACCTCAAATATAGACCAACTCTTGGTCTATGGTATTCAAATGAGAAAACCTTCGCGCTCACTGCCTATTCGGACTCGGATTATGGCGGCTGCAGCATGGATAAGAAGTCAACTTCAGGAGGATGTCAATTTCTAGGACCGCGGCTCGTCTCCTGGCAGTGCAAAAAGCAAACCACAGTCTCTACCTCAACCGCAGAGGCTGAGTATATTGCTGCTGCCAGCTGCTGTTCCCAGGTTTTGTGGATACAACATCAGTTGAGAGATTACGGTTTACTCTTAACTATGACTCCTATACATATTGATAATACTGCTGCAATTTCTATTACTAAAAACCCTGTCCAGCATTCTAAGACCAAACATATAGAAATTAGGTATCATTTCATTCGTGACTGTTATGAAAAACACCTAATTGATCTGCTCCAGATAGATACACTTAAGCAGAATGCCGACCTATTCACCAAAGCATTTTCCCGTGCTCGTTTCGATGAGCTAGTCAACATGATAGGGTTACGTTTCTTTCAACTTAAAAAATAAATATTTGTGACCTTAGTCTGTTGTGTTTGCTTATTAGAAATGTTTAAAAAAAAAAAAAAAAAAAAAAAAAAAAAAAAAGGGGTGGAAGTAAAGCAATAGCCATTCTTGATGTTTATTTAACATTTAAGAAAAGCAACGTTGCAACATTTGTTAAAAGACGTTTAGTTGTGTCTCAAAACAACTAGGAATATGATAGTACATTAGGAGACACTCCTCAAACGACAATCTCAAATTTTATCCTCGATATATATCAGTAGGTTTATCTTGTATGTGTTATTTTTGCTCTTATAAACACCTGACTACTTGCACGATATATTGGTAGACATGTTTCCACACTTCTTTGAGCAATTAAGAAATACTTAACTCTGTGTTTACTCTTTTATGATGACCATCATATGATGTATGACAATGTGTCTTAAATTCTTATGTATTAGCTTGCCCTGCTTCAATTGAATTGAGTTTGTCTCTGACAACATTTGGGGATTTATACTGTCTGTTTCCTTTGTTGTACGTTTGTACAGACCTGGTCTCAGTCAGTATACTTTCAAACTTTAAGCAAACAAAAGTCAAAGCACTTTTAAATCTTATAAAATCAAAGATTACTTACAAGGTCGCCAAATGGTTTGATCAAGTCTGCTTTTGCTTAAACCTGAATCAAGAGTATGTCGCTCTGTTGTACGTAAGTACAGACCTGTCACCGCTGGCTTGATTCTTAAAAATGTTGAATTCAAACACTTTCTCTAACTAATCGAGGTTTTGAGCATGACTAAATACTAAGAGTATATCTATGGGGGAGTCACAAGAGATCTATTCACTTTCACAATAACTGCTAAGCTTGAAGTTGTGTGTGTTACATGTTTAAATGGATAAACAATACTGATAATCGTCTTATTTCAGACTGCGTCTAAGGCTTGATAACTTTCTTGGTAAACTTAACGTTGGACAATTATACTGGTAATCGAATTAAAGTTTGATATTGTCTTGCGAGTCTGTCTTTCTAATATGATTCCTAAAATGACACATCTAAATCTGTTCTTTTCATGGTTTTTTATTTATTATTTATTTATTTGCTTCTTTGTCTATTTATTTTTGTTCACTAAGTGTCACAAATATACAAAATCTTAAAAACGTGAACTCTTGATTGACTTCTGCGACACAAGGCTTGTGTCGCTTACTTTGTGTTGACCATCCTGCGACACAGACCTTGTGTCGCATACTTGTGGCCCCGCGACACAGACATTGTGTCGCTCCCTTATGTCGCTTATTGTGCTGATATTTCCAGTGACACAATGCTTGTGTCGCACACTATGTCGCTGACTTGTGTCAGGGGTATAAATACCCTCGTGTCGCTGTAATTAGTTATTAATTACCAGCGACACAAAAATTCGAATCCAGCGACACAAGCATCCCGATTTGATTCTTCGATTTTTCTGCGTTTTCTGTGTGTTTCTTCAACGAAATCGTGTTCCCCTTATTATTCCGCAACCACAGGTACCACATTTACCATTTTTAGTTGCGTATTGCATGCTACATTTGATTTTCAACTTTCGGTTTATTTAGGTTTTCAATTTTCGCAAAATTAACTGCCTAAATGTGTTCCAATGTGTGTAATATTTGTTGAATCATGTTCCTGCTATAATGAGACACCTTCGGACATAATATAAACACAAACCCCCAAGTTTTGTTCATCTGGAAATTTCTGGGTTTCATGGTGTTCATCATTGCGACACAAGCGTTGTGTCGCTGCTTTATGACGCTGGTCATATAGCGACACAACACTTGTGTCGCTGTCTTATAACGCTCGTCATGTAGCGACACAACCATTGTGTCGCTGCTTTATGTCGCTGACTATGTCTGCGTCACAATTCTTATGTCGCTGCCCTTTGTGCGACACAAATGTTATGTCGCTAATAAATCATTAAATTGATTAAATTGCAAAACTGCGACATAACTCGTTATGTCGCAGTCTATCCTGCGACACAAGGCTTGTGTCGCAAGACATTTTAAATCAAAAAATGTCAATGTTAATTGTTGAGACTAATGGTTTTCAAGTTTATTGTCTTATTTCAGATATGGCTCACGTTAACGCTTTGTTTTGGGAACCGAGACATAATGTCACGGCGTTCCTAGATGATGAAAAGGAATCGGCGGCCCCGTACCATCCGATGATTGCTTTTCTCCGCAGATCCCGTATATATACGGCTATCACTGCTACAACAACCATATACAAGGATCAAGTCTCAGAGTTTTGGGTAAATGCTGCGGTCAATTCAAACCTTGGATATCCACGGATCATCTCTCATGTCAACGAGCGAGAAATTATTATCTCTGAGCAAATCGTTCGGGACTTCTTTCAGTTTCCAGATGATTCGGAGATGCCCGTGGCTTTCTCCCATGTGTTTATTGCCGGGGGCATGGGTCGCCTTGGATACCCGACTATCCCACGTGATCAATATCGCAAGGCCTATCTCACTAAGGTCTGGCGGTACTTGATGCACGTTATGATTGTTTGCCTGTCTGGTAAGAAGGCTGGTTTTGATGGGATGAGTCTATCTACTGCATCCGCTATGCTGGCACTTGTATACAACAAACCCTACAACTTCTCGGGGTATATTTTTCGGATTATGGTAGATAATGCACAGGTTGGGGAGGGACAGTGGGCTTTGTACCCACGTTTTGTCCAATTATTGCTAAATCATCTACTCCCAGGGTTACCGGTGGCCCCACAACACCAATTTCGCCCAACACCGATGAATACCCGGATATTTGTGGTATCCGGTCAATATGCAAAAGGCGCACCGGTCCCACCTGACGTGCCTCTTTTTGGACACATTGTGGATGAGGCCTATGTGCCTCCGGAGGGTGACGAATTTGCCGAACCGGCTCCTATTCCTAGGCCTCTGTCACCTCCACCACAGGCACCGATTCATCAACAACAACACCAACAACAACAGATTCAACAACAACAACAACAAAATCCCGATCCTCAATTTGAAGATATTATGCGGGATATTGATGAGATCTGTCCCTCTCCTCCCAGGTCGACGGGCAAAAGGCCACGTGAGGATGTCACTTACATTATCTCAGACGACATTCCTACATCCAGTCGACTGCGCACTTCCTCAACTGCTGGGCCTTCGGAGATTCAGACTCCTGTGCATCCTCATCCTGACATTATAAAGCAACTTCTAGATCGGATGGAGGAGATGCAAAAGACTGTGCACGATCAAGCAAATCTCATTCAGTCACAAGCCGCCCTAATTGACGCTCAGACTTGTCGAATCAATCAATTAGAGGATAGGTTTAGGGAGTTACAGAACCGGTCTATTGGTCCGGGGGAGTCTGTTCCCACCGGTCCATCAAGAGAACCAATAGGACCGGGTTCTGAATCTGTAACAGATGATGTACTTATTGAACCATCTAATGAAATACCTACTTTAGAGTACTTCCCTGTTCATAGAGTTCCAGGTCAACCGAGACCTCTAGCGGTTGATTATTCGTGTGCTGACCTCTCGTTTATTCAACAAATGATAAACGAAGTCAATTCTGAAAATGAAAGTGAAAACTTTGAGGATTCCGATGATGTTGATATTGAGGAGGAAGGACTTTATGATGATGAGTTCTATGATGATGCACCGACCATTGAGACTGATTCTTCTGAGGATGAAAGTGAAGAAGAAACTGATAATGCATCTGATGCTCAGGCTCCTGAAACTGAAACTACTGAAACAAGAGCTGAGAAAATTGCTAAATGGTGGCCTCATGGTAAGGCTGGAATTCAGGTACCCGTAACTTGTAAATCATACAAGGTTAGTGGGGTGTATACGGGGTTGATAAAGAGTTGGAAGGTATCCAATGGTGTTTTCATGATCAAGAGACTTGATGGTATCCAATATTTCAAAAGATCATTCACCAAGTTGAGCACTTTACCAAAAGGAGAAGTAAATCGTCTTGCTCAACTCTCTTTGATAAATCCGTCCAGAGATGATCGTGCAAATTATATCCAAACCACTCTACATCGAGAGATACGCACAAAGAGATATAACTTCATCAAACCGACTTTGGGAATTAGGTATATCTATAAGAAAAGGAGAGACTCGGTGACTAAACAGCCAATATGCAGAATGCGTTATCCTCCGGCTGATTGTTTGAAGAATATTCTGTGACAACCGTCAAAAATCTCAGGTCATTAACGCACTTAAATTCCTAGTCTATCTAATTACGTTTACAGCACTCTAAAATCCTAGTGAAAAGTCTAGGTTACGACTCCTTAAGTACCGAAATCGTAAGTTACCGAAATCGCGTAACGTTCTAGGAGATTGCTTAGCGAACTTTAAGACTGTGAGGAACACAAAATTAGGTTACAAAGTGCCAAAGAAAAAAAAGTGAAATTAAATTTCATAAGTCATCACAAAATAGTTATCATATCGCAAAAATCGGAATTTAACCGGAAATTCCGTAACTCAGTGAACGCAACCGAAAATTGGTTAATTGACTCGCGAATGTCAATCGTGATAGAATCAAATACATTTTGATGAATGTTATAAACTTATAAGAAAAAGTTTCATGACTCAAACTTTAATCACAAAGACATCACAAAAATCGGAATTAACCGAAATTCTGTAACTCGGCAAACGCGACCCGAATCGAATAAACGAAACTCGAATCCGACAAACTAATACTTGAATATCCATTATAAAAAATCTAAAATACAATTTGAAGTATTTTATAAATTTAGAACATCAATTTTTACAACCCTAATATTAAGCACAAAAACAACACAATTTAAAGCCTTTAAATGTACAAGACTTGTGCAATTTTAATACAAATAAATATTAAAACTAATATACATTTTATTTTGACAAAAAAATAAGTTAAAAACCTCATTTTAATGACCCAAAACCGGACCCCCCTTTCCCTCTCTCTTTTTTCCACTCAACCTCTCCACTAACCACTTATATTCCATGCAAAAGTCTTCTACCACTTACACACTCTTCCTCTCATCATTTCTCTCATTTTCTCTCAAGAAAACACACACAAAACCTCTCTTTTCACACACTAAACTCCAGAGAATATCCATCCTTAAATCATATCTTTGAAGGTGTTCATACACCTAAACCAACTTTCTAAGGTATGAACACCATCTCTAGCTTCCATTCTTGCAATTTCCTACTTTGATTCTTGTAAAAACATGGATTTTATGCCTTTTTCATGGCTAAAATTCTCATACAAGGATTGATGGTTTGTAGGTTCCCTTACACTTGTTTAAGTGTTAAAACAAAAGGGCAACCCATGATCAAACCGAAATCAAACCGAAAAAGTCGACTTTTTGATGTTATAGAGTTTATTTACATGTTCTTGCTAGAATAAATGGTTAAAATGTTAAAATATGTTTATGTTTCTGTAAAACATATGTTCATGCATAAAAGATAAGACTTCAATCTTTGGATGAGGTCTAAAAATCGTTTCGTAGTGAAACCACACCATAAAGATCACTTTGTCATGCATGCAATCTGTCCAGATTTTGACCCTACTTGAAACGACCATAACTCAGTGAATAATGGTCCAAAAATCTTGATTTTTCTTCTAGAATTTATCTTAATGTCTTACCTTTAAAACCCCACTGGTCTCACTCAAATCCGTTGAGTTTACGACCTCCAAATGTATCACACAAAACTGATGCGCAAACAGTAACTTTTCTGTGAGCACCTTGTTGTGATACTTGTTCATGGGTCTTAAGGTGTTCTATAAATCTAAGAAAAATTATTTTAGACTCCTAACATGTATATCTCAGTATTATAAAAAGATAGGAATTTATCTTGATGATTAAGTATTTTTAGAAAATGCATGAACATCATGCATTGTTGTAATCTTGTAAATTGCAAATACTTGTGTTGTGATGATTCAAAAATATATAAGTGCTAGATAAAACGTCTTAAAATTTTGAGGATTATTTTTCTCAGTAACTATATCATGAAAAGAGTCTTGAAAATAAAAATGGGAATTTTTTGAAAAACATAAGTATTTTTCCTAAATTAATGCAAATAAAGCCTACAAAAGGTGAAATAATCATGAAAAATACTTTTGGACATAAAATAATTATGGGAAAATTCCAGTGTCATTTTCCTCAGAAAATAACACCATCCTCAAAATTTCACACTCTTTGGAAGTGTTTTAATATGTTTTCCGATTTACGTCTCATTAAAACGCATAATGTTGGGAACCAAAGTTTCAGTGCTCAAAACGTCTTGAAAATTGTACACAAACTTAAAAATTTGTAGAAAATGATCTGGTAAAAATTCCAGAATTTTAAGTGAATAATTACTATTTTCCCCATAATTATTCCCCTTTTTAGACATAAAATGATTATAAATAATCCATAAGTCTAAAAATCCCCAAATTTTCACAGAATATTTGTGAACTATATTTCATATTTCATACCAAGTTTGGTAATTTTTAGATGTTGTATTCATATATTTCCATTATTTTGTTCCCAACTCGAACAATTACCGACATCGTAAATTAAATGGAAATTCAAACTTTTACGGCACTTTGTAATTTAATTAGCTAGCTAAGCAATCCTAACAAACCGTATTAGTCGAAAACTAATTAGAAACCTTGTGTTCTTAGGAAATGGATAGGAGTCAAACCCGGTCGGCACGCGCATTACATCCATCCGTACGCTCACGCTCAATAGTGAGTACACAGCCCCTCTTTTAACGCTTTACTTAAATGTTTTGGGGTGAAAAGCATGCTTATATGATTTGAATACTATGTTTATGCTATACTTGATTTACAAATGCTATGCTCATGCTATGCTTATTTTCGAATACTTGACATGGTTAGAATGTCGTATTGATTACAGATAACTTCTTGAGTGTTCACCGTTTATATGAACGTGATTATATGCTTGTTTTTCTATCGTATCTAAAGTCCCCGGTATATCCACACGACCATTAACTCTATATGAGCCAAATGATGCATATGAATAGTACTATTTGGGAGCGAGACCACCTCCCCACTCACTCGGCCACGTGAGTGCATCCCATCATCCTAAATGCCAACGATAGGGCATCTCTCTTTGGGGCAAAGGTTTATCGGTTGTAGGTTTGGTTGTGGACTCAAGCATAATAATTCATTGTGACTATAGACAAAAATGCGATAGCATAGAAATTCATAAGCGACTATAAACGTATGACGTTTCGACTTTTGAAACGATATCTCTTTAAAAATATAAACTTTACGACCCGAGCTTTACAATGACTTTGTCATTTGAAATGATATCTCTTTTAAACTATAAACTTTACGACCCGAGCTTTGCAATGACTTTGACATCTGAACGATATTTCTTTGAAATTATAAACTTATGACCCGGGGTTTACAATGACCTTGTCATTTGAAAAGATATTTCTTTGAAACTATAAACGTATGACATTTTGTCATTTGAAACAATATTTCTTTGAAACTATAAACCTTACGACCCGAACTTTACAAAGACGTTGTCATTTGAAACAATACTTCTTTAAAACCATAAATTTAAAACTTGAGTTTTACACTATAAATCATTGTGGTCGTGGACAATGATAGACGTGGTTTCATAATAACGCTTCGCATTCTTATGAACTTCGACATAATAAACCGTTGAGATTATAAACATTTTGATATAGATTTGATGACCCATTGACTTTATAAACGTAACCTGAATCTATTAAATGCTACAATATGAGTTTTATAAACATAACTTGAACTTATTAAACACTATATCTTGAGTTTTATAAAAGTGAATTGAACATTTCTTTGAAAATATGAGCGTGGCGTTATGGACGAATTACGACTTTTAATTGAGCTCCAAAGGGAATCACTTCTAAATGAATCTCGTACTTAAATAAACCTCTTTTGCAAACAAAACATCGATTCACAAATGAATCTAACTATCAAATGGGTATCGCTCTTAAATGAGCCTTGTTTTAATGAATTAATTTTATAATTATCCGCGCAATAGCGCTTGACCATCCAAAAAATTGATCTTATGAAATTATCGGATGATTTTCGTCATTGTATGAGCCTCGGTACTAAACAGATTACTTTTGTGAACTAATCACGTAGTAACGTGGAACTTCTAAACTAACCTTTGTAAACTCTTGAAAAGGGTCTTTCCTTACGCAAAACCTGTGTACTCACCAACTATGTTTCATAGTTGACCTGTTTATTTTTACATGCTTTTCAGGAAATAGTCACAACTTGTCTATTGAAGCTAAACCTGTTATATGAGCTATGCTGCTATAGCGTTACGGAATTTTGTCTCTTTTGGATGTAGTCGCATGTTTACATTATTTACTTTTGTGTTGTAAACGCTTGTAAGACTTATGTAATGTACTAGTAGTAGACCGTTGAATGGTGATCTTTTGTAATTTTCGATTATGAAATCATTGTACTGTTACATCTCGTGTTTCCGCTTTAGCGGGGTGTGACATATTCCTCTGGAAATAATTCCCCTAGACTTTCTGAGAAGATTTCATTACTGGGAACTGGATGCTCATACCGGTGAAGGGGTTTTGGTTTTTGTTCCTGACACAGAGCAACCAGAGAGGAACTCGTTGTATGGTTTGAAGAAAGCTCAGTTTAGAGTGTTTGATCCTATGAGCTTGATAAACATGTCATCAAAGGACTTGAGAAAATTGTTCGACAATCCGATTCGCTTTAACGAGAAGAATGCTGTGAACAAGAAGATCGCACTTCAATATCAGAGGATTGTAAATGTTTGTGTGACACATGGGATACACGCTGGCGGTGTATTCCCAGCAGGCTGGGTTTGAACGAAGATCTTGAAGACCAAGCTGAAGACATGGGGGAGTTTGTTGATACATATTAGAGTGTCTGTCAGTTGGTCAAGTCTGTACTGTGTCTGTAAATGTAATAGAGTAAATAAAGTTACATTTTCTGTGTACTGCGACACAAGGCTTGTGTCGCATAAGTGATAGGTGCGACACAGTGCTTGTGTCGCAATAGTGAATCCTGCGACACAAGTCTTGTGTCGCATAAGTCAGTCAGATTAGTATAAATAGCCTAATTACTGATTTAATTGGTTAGACTTTTCATATATTCTCTCTGTACGTTTTTTTTTTTTGCTGTATTTCTCTCAGAGAATTTGAGTTCTTGCTATATAAAGTGATTTGGATTTAGTTCTTATTGATTTAATCTTTATACTTGCAAGTGAATTGTTTTGTGCACGATTTGATTCAAAGATCTAAGCATACTGGGATCTACAGTTTCTTTTGCTACATCCAGAAATATGTTAACCTAGTTTCAGTCAGTATATCTTAACATAGAGCAAACTAGACCAAGATACAAGAATACCGTTATCAAGGTCTCTAGTCAAACTATGTCGCTCTGTTATACGAAAGTACAGACCTGTCACCTCTGGTTTGATTTTAGATTTGTTTGTCTCTAACCCTAGTCAAATTTAATCTTGAATTGAGTACAAAAGTACTGGAACATTTATTTATGATTTGACTTTAAAGATGGAATACAATAATCACACTCATTAAATGGAAGTTATTCATGTATTCTGATCATAAGAGTATATCAAAAGAGAAGCTTATCTGGTAATCATGAATAATAATTCAAAATTATGACAACCCTCGAAAATCGGTACTTCCAGTACACTTTAATATCATGCATTCTTACGCTAATTCCCTACTTAATGAAATCAAATTTGATTTAACCAAGATAAGTCTAGCACAAGCCCACATTTGCACAATTTGGTGCACACAATTATGATGCTTGATGCATCTCGATTATTCCGATAAACACGAACGTTGGTGATTAGATTTTCCTAAATAACGTAAAGCTATTCAATAGTAGTTATTTACCTATACTCTTACGCTAAGGCTTGAAGCCGTTTATCTCATGAGACTTAAGAATCAAGCTTCGACGATTCAATGTTAAACGAACGAAGAAAAGTAATATGAGATTTACTAAATTTAACGCATTGTTTTAGAACTTGCTAAACATGTTCCAACCTCCTTGCTTGTTTACTTACTTGCTTGCTTACTTACTTACTTACTTTCTTAACACCTTAAAATCATAAGCAACAAGACAACTAGCTCTAAATTAATCTAAGCAAGTTAGCACATAGCTCAAATTAAATCAAGCAACTAGGTAACTAACTTAAATTAATTCCAAGCAAGCTAACATGTAGGTCAACTGATTCCATCGATTTCTTCTCCTCCTTGCCTACTTGCTCCTTTAAACCTCTTGCTTACTTGCTAGCTTAGATAACTAGCTCAATCTTGAAATTTATTCAAGCAACTTGGCAAGCATGTCTTTTAAACCCATGTGCAGATTTCTCCTTCTCTTACTTCACCTTCCTACTTGCTTGCTTAATATTTCCTTACACTAGCAAGAAGGCACATAGCTTAACCTTGAAATTAATTCAAGCTACTTAAGCATGACATCACTTTGGAATGCAGATTTTCCCTTCCCTTTCTCCTTTGTCTACGTAGCTCATTCCCTAGCCACACTTTCCTCCTCCCTTGCTACTTGCTTGATGGGACTAAGCACCTCCCATCAAGCCTCCCACTTGCTTGATTTCCCTTGCTTCATTTTGAGGAAAAGAGCAAACACAAAGCATACGTACACACACAATTCATTTCTGCACTCTTTACTCTCTCAAACTCTCTCAACTTTCACCTCCTTCTTCATCCTTCTTCAAAAACTACCACCCCCACCACCATACAACCACCACAAGACCACCATGGAACCACCATAACCACCACCATTTTACATCATTCTCATCACCATTTAAACTCTAATCCAAGCATCTAAGGGAAGCTAGTTCATTTTGGGTATTTAAAAAGGAGCTTTTGGGTTGAAGATTTAAGTTCATACTCTTCTTTTCTTTCCATTTCATCCTAATATCATTGTAAGGAAACTCTCCTTTTGATCTCTTCATTTCCTTCATTTTAAATACTTACATGCTAGATGTTCACTCATACGTTAAAATCAACTAATAAAGATGTATATATGTGTTATTAATGGCGAAAACTCGTTAAAAAGAGAACTACACAAATTCAAAACTCAAAGGAACTTACTGGACAGAAACTTTGGACGAATTGAGAATATCATAACTCAGACATAAAATAACCAAAGTTAGTGATTCTTGAGCCTAAAATTAAGTTTAAGAAGTTAGGTTTCCAACCCAAGTGGCCTCATGTAATTTGGACAAGTTTTGATACCTCAAATCGATTTTATAAGAACATGTGTCTAATCTGTCTTCAGGAGACGAAATATGACTCTACTTTAAGAGACCATAACTTTTTATCCACAGATCCAAAAGAGATGAATCTTTTTCCTAAAGGTCAAATTTTGTCTTATCTTTAAAAGTAGTATGATCACGTTTTGTGAAGATGAGTCTAGCTCAGTAAACAAGTGTTTTTCCTATCAACTGTCCAGAAACGTAGCTGCTGTACCTTTCTATACTAATAAATATTTTTGAACCCCTTATACTTGTTCAAAAATTATGAATCTTACTTTTCTGTAAACCTAAGACATAGAGGAACATATGATAAAAATTTCATAACAAAATAAGTCCGTTTGACTAGTCAAAATGACACCACAAAAAGGCTCAAAAATGGTCAGAATCTGTTCAAGAAAAGTAAACAGCATTAATATGAACAGCATTAACTTGGGAGCAGTAGTAACGGTGTAAGAGCAGTAGTAACTTGGCCTAGCAGTAGTAACGGTGGAAGAGCAGTAGTAACTTGGCCCAGCAGTAGTAATATTGGAGAGCAGTAGTAACGGTGGAAGAGCAGTAGTAACTTTGGCCTAGCAGTATTAAAATTGGACAGCAGTAGTAACAATGGAAAGCAGTAGTAATATAGTTTTTCAGCCTTTGATTTCTTCTTCAAAGTTGTAGGCCTTTAAGTTACGAAAATTTGGACATTTGAATCACCTAAATCGGAGTTCGTATGAGAGAGTTATGACCAAAACCGTGAAGCCTCGCCGAAACTACAATACTTCTTCATTTTTGATATTTTCTTCAACGTTTTTACCCGTTTTCTTCTCGCATCCGTTCCTAGCGATAATAAACACATTTAAAGCATATTTAGCACCACAATATAATTTAACTAATTATGAATACGGATAAAATAAGAGATACTACGAGGGAATAAACATGAAGGTAATTGAGTAATAGTTTCCTATCTTAAACGAATAAAGGAACTTATTTAACTTCACGTTTTAGACAAACGTTAACGAAAACTATTGAATGAATTGAAAGGTGCGTTATCACGAACAATATAAGTTTTGAAAGTATAAATCTATAACGTATACTTTAATAACAAAGTAACTATGTTTTCGAGAAACATACAAGTATACACACAAAACTATCACCAACGGGTCGTACACTTTTCGAAAACGAAATACTCTTTCAATTTATTAATTGAGTGAACAACTAGCATAGATATGCGGGTAGCTATCTACTTATACAAACCTAGGTGTGCGGGTAGCCACCTACTATTACGAGCAAGGATGTGCGGGTAGCCATCTACTTTTACAAACCTAGATATGCGATTAGCTATCTACTCATACAAACGACCTCATGCGTATAGGGCGCGAGGAGGCTATTTTGGGCAAACTTATTTCTTTAAACGCTAGCTCTCACAAAGCTCATCAGGTGAGCTCACAGCCCCTATTTTACTGCTTTTTACTGCTTTCTAAATTTGGGGTGAAAAACATATGTACTGTTTACATACAAACTGATTTCATGCGATGATTGAAAACCTGACAACGAATCCTTGTGCGAACCTACGTTAAACTAGTTGTAGTGCATAGAAGTCCTCATGACTACAAACTGTAACCATTAGCTAGATGACGCTAGCCACAGAATATGCGAATAGTACTATTGGGATGACATCCCTCCCACTTTTGTTAGTCATGCTAACTGCCGACTGTATGTCGAGACGAGGAGCGTATATTTTATTGGTCCCAGGCAAAAACAACTAAAAGTCGTGGTTTGGTTATAGGCCTAGGTGTCGGCACTTTAACTCGTAAGGTCTTGCAAACCTTCGGGGGATCACCGTCAGCTACTTATTGTTTCAAACTATATATATCATCGTACTAATCGCCATGGATGGCACGAAATGATTTGGGAAACGTTTACTAAACACTTGGTTTAAATGATGATGTCTTAAACCTGTGAATTTCACTCAACAATCTTGTTGATCCTTTTAACTATGTTTTTCAGGGAATTAGCAGCGACGTAAGATCATGCATGCATACTTTGGGACCCTTGCTTACCACGATGAATAGGATGCCATTCTTTTGATAACATTGAGACTATTATTTTATGATTAAAATGTTAATCATGACGTTTTGCTAAACATATATCATTCTTGTGAACACAATGAATATGTAACCGTTGAACCTAAACTATTTATGGCATCCTAAGTATATGTTTGCGATAATCATATGCTCTCGATTTACTTGTCGAACTGGATCGCGTCACGCCCCCGAGCTTCCGCATTTACTAAACGAGACACGATTTTATTGGGGTGTGACAAAAATGCACTTGTAAATTCTGATTGCTAGATGTTTATATGGACAAACATACCAATAATCATCTTGAACTAATATTTATACTCGGTGATTTAAATATGCAAAGTGAATTTAAATTTGGACAAATATACTGATAATCGAAATAACTCTTCCTATTTCCTAATAACTGCATGTTATCCTGATATGATCCTTAAGCAGACATATTACAATCTTATCCCTGTTTTATTCCCTTTTGGTATTCTTTACTTTCAAATTATAAAGAAAAATTACAAAAATATTTTATTTCTATGTTGTTTTATTCAATATCACATATCTTGTCAAAGTCAAATATTGAAGATATAAAGGATGTTAGTTGTTCTCCAAAGACTGTGAAGATAAACTCTATTGGGGAAACTGCTAAAGATTGAGAGATGGTCATATAGTTTGAAGATCTTATTGTATGCAAAAGGTGTGTCAGTCACATGAATCTGAACATCAATATTATGAAAACCATGATATCTCAATGGGGGAGTGTCTAATTATTGAAGACATAGAGGAGTTTGATTGAAGACTTAACTGAAGATTTTTTAAGATCAAGTTGAAGACCAAGATTTGACTGAAGATTATTTTTGAAGACCAAGCTGCAGACATGGGGGAGTTTGTTGGTACATTTAGTGTGTCTGTCACTTGGTCTAGATTTTGAGTTGTAATTAGTTAGTCAAATTCTGATGTATCCAGCGACATTGACAATATCGCTATTGCGATATTGGCAATATCGCCTAGGCGATATCATCAATATCGCCTAGCTGATTAGGTGATAGTATAAATACCTAATTAGGGTTTCGGTTTTGATGCTGCTGTGGTCGAAATACGAATTATAGCAGCTTGTATTTTCTCTCTGTGCTTTCATCTGTAATTCACATCTGGTTTGTGTTGATTAATATAATTATATGTGATTACCTGTGTTGATTTTGGTTGTTAACGTACTTTGATTTGCTATTGAATTCCGCGCTTTAGCATTTGATATTGATTCATTGTGAAAGGTCTGTCCTTTACGGTCCTACAATAAACATCGTTAGTTATATCATTAACATACTGATCTACCTTATATTTCATAAAAATTGGTGCATCAAGTAGTAAACCTAATTTTTAAAATGTTTTTCAACAAAATATTGCATGTCAATGGTTTTTCTGGTGCAACGGGAAGTTTTAAAGTCACTCTATAGCATTCTATTGGCAAATACATTGGCATGTTGTTAATTTCAAAACAACCTACAGAACAAATATAAACCCTTATCATTTATTGGATTCATTTTAATTAAGAAAACGAAGTATATAATAAATCAAAAGGTATTGAATCGTACCATGAAGATCTAAAATAAATTCGGTTAAATCTCTATGCCACTATGAAAAGTAATTGAGAGTGTTTTAGGATTTCATATGAAAAATTATTGACCGAATGATCTCGTTTTAAAGGTATAATTCTATCCAATAAAATACAAAAAATCTCCAAAAATCTTATCCAAAATGTCATTTCAAAATAAGGGATCTTATCAGAAAAAATCTGAGAATCTCATAAAATCTTATCTGTAATGGATAAGGCATTTTATCTAGGTATGTAAGATGGTGACAAAACACAAAACGCAAAATGCAAAACATCCAAACTTTATTAAGTAGAAAAGAATAAATCATAGAGTCATATATAATAAATAAGTCATCATCAGTCTAAATCATAAATAAAAAATAATACAACGTATAAGTCTAAGAAGTAGGTGGTGGTGGTAGCGGCCGCTGCCAATCAAAACGTGTCATGAAAAAACATCCATCATCCTCTTCCTATACTCCCACACGATCAACAACAATCAACAATATTCCACAAAAGGCAAAACTAGTAAACATAAGTCTACAAAAGTCATAACTAGTCAAACAAACTCACACAAGTCAACCACAGTAAATTTAAGTCAAATCATGTCAAACAAGGTCAAACCCATAGTCAGAATGGTCAAATGGGTCAAACTAAGTCAATTGGGTTGTGACCGAGTTACGAGCCCCAAATTATCGGTGATGACCGAGATTTACAACTCGTGACCGAGAACGATCTCGGTCACGACACATTTGTTGGCAAACATCTTTTTTGCACGATTCCTAACAACAAACTAACATAAAAAAAAATACATATACATCGTATAATAACACTAATACTAACAATTAATGCCAAAAACACAAAAAAAACATGCATACAAAGTGTTCGATGAGTTGACTCATTGAAATTTAGAAACTAAAACTAAAATTCAAAGTTTAAATGTCTAAAAATTAGCCATTGTTAACCTTCAATTTCGAGGAAAAACCCGTATTACGGGGTGGTTGTTGTGGGTTTTTTTAACCCGATTTGCGGTTTGTGACAATGGTGGCTTGCATGACGGTGGTTACAGTGGATGGTGGTGGTGGTTGCAGGGATTACAAGTGGTGAAGGCGGGATTGTTGGTGGTTGTAGAGGAGGGTGGGGATGGTTGAAAAAGACGGTGGTTGAAAACATTTGAAAAATATTTTTTTTAATACGTTGCGCCCAACTCAATTAGCGCCCAACTTGACCCAAGGGCCCAAGCTGACCTGACTAAGTCATCGCACTATGTTTTCGGTCATGTGTAAGAAGACGCAACTCACAAGTACTGATCGAAAGTTGCAACTTACGGCTTGCCTCCGTAAGGTGCAACACGTTATATGTTTAGTTTTTTAGACCAAACTTTTTTATAGCTTTAAAAAGGGGCAATTTGCCTTAAAACAGTGTTCTAATTAATAATATTATCTTTCTTGGTCCAGAGGCCTTGTGAGTTTTGAGCTATAAAATCAACCCACACAAACTAGTAATTGGGCCCAATGCCATGGGGGCAATCCACCCCAAAGCACCAGATCCGCCTCTCGTAGCAAATATCATATATAAATATTTTTTATTTTCTTTCTTTTCTACAAGATTGATCTCTAAATAATAAATAATCTCCTTTTTTAAGTAACACCATAAAGCTTTCGAATAATTAGGTTTCTATGTTGGATTCACTTAAGTTGGAATGATTTTACAGAAAGGTCCAATTGTTGGAGTTTCATGTCTTTGTGTAGATCTTATAAGAACACATTTTAATGGTATATTAGTTGTTACTCATGAAGGCATTTACCTTGCTCCGTTTTTGCTATTTACCCATTTCATATACTTTTATTACTTGATGTGACATGAGCATCAATAATGGTATCGTCATTATTTTTTAGTACTCACTCTTTTTTTACAGTATTTTTGTTATCTATTACTCCGTACTTGCATTCCAATTTCTACGGTATAGCAATCAATAGGATTCTCAAATAATAGAAAACAAGGACATGGTACTCGTCTGCATTATTTATAATATCATGTTATCTTCTTTTTCAAATTCCTTTATTTTAACGTTAACTAATTTTTAATTACCATACGTTTTATGATATAGAGATATTGATATAATGATTTATCCTTGTAAACTTTAACCTAGATCTTTTTAATAAATACTAATCGATGAATTTAAATGAAGTGTCGCCTCCAACTCTTTTAAACTTAATTTGTGATTTGTGATGTTCTATCGATTACAATTTTCGTTATGTACTGAAAAGCCAACTTTTTACTGAAAACATGAAGATCAAGCCACAAACGTCCACTAGAGACGGGGCTGAACAAGAACAAGTGTGTAATCTCCTAGTAGAGCTGCGGAATGTGGAGCTACTTGCTGGTCAAGATCAGGTTCGATGGGGTTTAGATACCGATGGACTTTTGACGGTTGGAGAAATAAGGAAATACATTGATTCTTGCGGCTGCTGGGGTCGGAGTTGGTGCCTGTCAATCCCAAAAATGTTTAATGTATTTGTGTGGCGAGCTAGGTTGGATCGATTATCGACAAGGTTCAACCTATCCCATAGAGGTATTGAGTTTGATTCCATTCTTTGCCCAATTTGTGGGTCGGGAATGGAATCTATAGCGCATGTTCTTTTCGCGTACTCACTAGCGACTGAGGTGTGGAGAAGTGTTTATAGATGGTGTCAACTATCGATGCCGAGTGTATGGTCAATTTCGGAATGGCTCACGTGGGTGGATCAATGTCATCTTTCTTGGCATAACAACATGTTGGTTGGTTTGGCGTTATAGGAATTCGATTATGTTTGATGCGGGAAAAATGCGTAAGTAGGATTTAGTTGATAATATAGTCATGATTTCTTTTACTTGGATATGTTCTAACAACTCTAAGTGTAATGTTAGTTGGGTTGATTGGCTAAAACTCCCTTGTAATTGTCTTAAGTCTAGTAATTTGCTAGACTTGAGCTATATGATTCATTTCTGATGTAAAAAAAAAAAAAGAGCCACAAGCGTCCATTTTTACTAGTTGATGCCTAGGCTATGTTTGCCTCGGTAGTATGAAGCCCATTCGGTTTTCACTTTTTAAAACGAAATTCATTAATAGCATATTAAGTGCATTACACGTTCTTAAATGAATACAGTACTAACACTTTAATATTTCACCTATCAAGAGAAAACTCTTACGATGCATCAAACTTCATTCAAAATCAACCAAATGGTCTTTGTGCTAATGGAATGCAAAGAACTTTTAAATGTACTAGATTGCAAGTCCAAGGCTCGTTATGAGATACTTTGTATTTATATGTCATTATACATGTTATGTATTGAGAATGTAAAACTTAACAGAAGAAATCGATTTGGGCGAGGAATTGTACTTTTCTTGTTTTTTAAATTGTTTCCTTGTAGACAAATAGACTCTATGTATTGTATATTTTAACACCTATGAAAATGAATATTAATCTTTTTAATTAGTTTGAGCGTGAATTAAATCATTTATATCGCTTAGATTGTATATAAATATGTTAATTTCTTGTGTCGTTTGTTCTCTTATTCTTTGATTGCTTGTATTTAATTGCTTAATTTGTTTATTGATATGTTTGATTTGCTTATTGTTGCGGGTGTGTAATCCGTATTACACTTTGTTCCTTGGGTGCCACTAAATCTCTAACATATGAAGGTAGGATGTATATGTTAGGTTTTCAAGTAAACACATAACTTTAACTAGACGACGAGCGTCGGTTTAGTAGTCAAAGTTGTCTAACCTGATTTGGTGACGGTTGTCAAACATACATCATCCAATTTCAAGTTGAATGGTTCCAAAATTCCATCCGATTGGAGCTTGGCGATGTGTTTCTTGCTTATATGGCTAAGACGATAATGCCATAGATACGATTTATCCAATACACGTTTGGAAAAATCAACATTTAAGATTATATTATTTTTATTCATACAAACAACATTTTCATAAATACCATTGCAAGGACTAGCTTTAAAATAAAAACAATTATTCTTGTAAACTAAAATGTCACCATTTTTGTTATCAAATGAGAATTCGAAACCATCCTTATACAATGCATAAAACGAAATAATGTTTCGAGCCACATCTGGCATTTAACAAACATCTAATAATCTCAAAGAACAATCACTACTTAGCACGAACTCATAATCCCCAATCCTTGTAAGAGCAATAGCTTGTCTGTTTCCCATGATCAGGTTAAGCTCCCCATACCTCAGCTTTCTACTTTTTCTTAGTCCCTGCATATCAGATCAAATGTGAGTACCACATCTTGTATCAAGAACCCAAGAATTAGAAATTGACGTACTGTGAAGTTCTATCATGAACATACCTGAGGTGTCAGACTCCTTGACCCTTTTGTTTTTCAGATCCTCTAGGTACTTTAAGCAGCTACGTTTCCAATGCCCCCTCTCTTGGCAGTAAAAACAAACGGCCTCTTTCGAATCACTAGTCGGAGCTATTTTAGAATCGGCCTTTCTCTTGGAGCCTTAGTTGAACTGTCCCAGCTTAGCCTTTCCCTTTTCATTGGGATGAGAAAGCCTTTTCTTCTTAGCAGCACTTTGACGAATGGCCAAGACAGGAGCGGAGGAAGTGGAGCTGCGAGTTTTCACCATACTCGCTTCGGTAGTTTTTAACATACTGGTAACTCCATAAGGGTCTTATCCAAATTGTTCATATTGTAGTTCATAATGAACTACGAATATGAGCAGAAAGCGAGTTAAGTACCATATCAATGGCTAACTCCTTAGGGAACTGGACACCTAAGTTTTCCAATCTGTCTATGTAGCTTTTCATCTTTTAGACGTGGCTACACACAGACGCTCCTTCTTGCAGTTTGCAAGCCACGAGGGATTTAACGATCTCGAAACGTTCCCGTCTTGCTTGCTCTTGGAACATCTCCTTGAGCTGAAGATTAATGTTGAATGCCCCTACCTTCTCAAAGCTCTTTTGGAGCTCAGAAGACGTGGTCGCCAACATTAGACAAGCAACCTTTTCCGATTCTTCATAGTGTTTTTCATAAGTGGTAATTTGTTCATCGGTAAAGTCATTAGTAAGTTCCGGGAGATCCTTTTCGAGAACATACTCCTTGTTCTCGTACCTCAAGGTAATCCTTAAGGTGCTGATCCAGTCAAGATAGTTCGTTCCCGTCAACTTTTCCCTTGAAAATACTGAGAAGAGTGAGAAGTTTGAGTGTTGAGGTGGTGGTGGAGGAAGAGGAAGATTTGCGTTCTGATTTGAGTTCGACATCTATAAAAGAAATTTTAGTTAGTTTATTATTCCTTAAAATAATTACCTTTAACAAAAATTATTTAAGGCTAGGATCCATATTTTACTTCATGATGTGAAGAGGGATGCCGTAATCACACTATGGAGTTATTTAGGTAGGCAATACTATTTGCCAATTTCAATCACTATGAAATTCCTAGATCTTTTGAGATTCATTTATAAAATAAATGGCATGTTAATCTTGATTTATGCTCATCTCAATCCAAGACAGGGATACCATGGATCATGGATTAGATGGTGGATCAACCATGCAAAACACGTGACTCCCGGCTCAATTATTTGGGTATCGTGAATGTCACATCATTTGCAACTACAATCTCAAATTTGACGTACCGGCCCAATTGTACACGCTTCGTTAAATAGATTATAAAGAGAATGTGTGTTTTTCATGGGTAGCATGAGATTCACGTTTTTATATTTTTTAAAACGAGATTTTTTTAATACTTTAAGTTATACTTTTTAACTTATGATGTTGTCCTATCAAACCCTTTCGGTAACTCCACTCAAAATGCATAAAAGGCGGTGAGGGTGGTAAGCGCATGACGTTTTAAAAGCCAACATCATTAAGAATCAGAGAGACCTCCTTAAACCTTCCATGACAGCATTTAGAGTAGGTGAGCCTAGTTGTGGTAAGACTGACAACATATTTAACTTTATATTTTATATATATACAAACTATTTCTAATATATATATATATATATAGAGTATTCATTTTAAATCTTTTTCAAAATTTCAGTTTATCCTATTAATTCAATTGGATGTGCGAGGACGCATAGTCAATAATTAATGTAAACAATTTTTATCTATTATAAATAATATACATTATGAGTAGTATCCTCAAAGATTTAGGATAATATTAAATCCTTTTAAAATTTTCGGATTTAATATCCTAATATATATATAAATAATTTTAAACCTTTAAATTTTTTGAATATATATATTGAATTTAATTTTCATATATATGTTTGTGTGGGTCGTATGCTTGATAACAAAAAACCAATTAATAAAAGAAAATTCAAACCCTTTGTTTCTAATAACATGGCAATCAACAACAACCTCTAATTAATTAAATATTCCATTCTTATTTTCCTGTTGGCGTACGAAACTACATATATATATATATATAAACATGAATCCTTGTTGCCAACTAAAACCACATATATATATATATATATATATATCTCCTTAAAATATTTGATTTAGTACAAACAATTAAATAAACCTATGGCTCTGATACCACTGTTAGGTTTTCATGCAATTAACACAATCTAATATGGCAGCGGAAACAAATTATTGTCTAGTTAACTCATGATTAAAACCTAGGTAAGAATTGGCGGTTTACAAAACTTGATGTAACTAACTAATCGAATAGAAAACTTACCTTGTTTGCTATCGGAGACAATCCTTGTGATCGTGTTCTTGCCACAATGTTGGATGAAAGAGGATCCAAAGGAGAATCCCTCTAATAGAATCACACCCAAAACGACAACATTTTAGATTACCGTGTATAACCTCTAACCTTGATTGATTAAACCAAACCCTAGAGAAGGATGTAATAAATCAAAACTAAGAGAGGGGAGGGAGTGGTTAATGGCCACAAGGGGATAAAGAAAATAATGAATGAGCAATTAGGCTTTTTACCTTGAGCCTCTATTTATAGAGAACAAAATTAGAATCCCAGTTGGAATAGAATTCATATTCCTTTATTTCTATATTAACCCCTTGTACTTTGTTTCAATTTAAATTAAACTATTAATTAATGACAAAGTAGTCCCTTAAGCAATCGTTTATGGTATGTTTTAAGGGCAACCCAAAAGCACCATATTATTATATCAAATATTACCTACTCATTTGATGACCATGTACACTATATTCAAGAGTATATAAGCTTACCATTCTAAAAAGAATAAGTTGATTATAATTTAAAAAACAAAACAATAAATGGAAACACCAGACACTTGTTATTTAGTAATGACAAGTGGGAAATGCCCGTGCGATGCACGGGTCTTGTTTAATTCAATCCTAGGTAATTCATGTTTTGATAATTGTTTGTACTACTAATTCTTATATCAAGAATTAAGAAATAGAAAGTAATTAATTAATCACGGAACTTTATATGATACCATTATTAAGATAAAATATTAAGTATTCAAGAGTAATAACAAATAATTGTTTCTGGGAACAAACGCCATAATATACCAAAGATCATAAGTTGTGTTCTCGCACACTGAAGAAACAAAGTACATATCGGATTGTTGATACTACTAATAGGACTTGAACTCATCATCCTTTGTATAGGGGGCATGTAAGATGTACATACATTATCATTTATATTAAATTATATAGATTTTATGTTGTATTAATTTGATATCTAATATTTAATAATAAATAGAATAAAGAAAAAATCCAACTTTAAACAATGTAATATGAAAGATATCTCATATGCATAATTCTTGATTACGACAAGTTGGAATACGTTTATATATATGACACGTAATTGAATAACCATTTATATCATCGTTAATTTTGTCGCATTTTATAAAGGTTTCAAATAGATGTGAACAAAATGAACGGGTCGAGTAATAAGCTAAAGCGGTTTTCAATGGAGATGATCGTTTTTAAAGAGGGTTAAATGAATTCAAGTTAAAGTGAGTTGCATCAACTTACACTGTTAGTTCTCTTTTTAATTTTTAAAATCTCAGTAATTATAGTTTAAACCTCAAATCAGTTTATATATTTATAAACTTCAAAAGCTAACATAAAATAGAACTATTTTATTATTAATCACTTTAACATGAGTCTTTGTAACAATATTAAACGTGTCTATATCAAAGTAGACAGAGCAAGTTATTTTGTGTAGCAATGTTAAAACGTATGCCTTTTAAATTTAATAAGTACACTATTGAAATCTAAGTGTTCATAACTTTAGTTATTTAATAAACTATAAATTAACATAAATTACCACGCTTAAGTTTTATTCAATTATATTTTAATTTGAGATAAGTTCAATGTTCAAAGATAGATAAGATATTGATAATAAGATCAAGAAGATCCCTATTGATGGTACAATTGACTTTGTGAGATTACACATACATGAAAACCTATTGATTCACAAAATAAACTTGAAATACTAAAACTGAAAACACACAATACATAGTACGTGACTTGGACATGAATTATCAATGTGACACAAACGTATAGATTGTTATTATTAAATTATATTCACAAAGTCATAATTCAATCAAGTTACGGTAACTTTCATAGTCAAATAGAACAACTTTCATTAAAATCTTAATACTTACTCTATAGGACCTATTCTTAACTTGAATAGATTTATGCAGTTAAGAACTTTTTTTTTTTTTTTGTGTGGATATTTATTGATTATATTATTACTATTAATTGTTAAAGATAAAATTTAAATCTATATATAGATAAAAAAAATTACATTATGATACATATGAAAAATAAAACTATATTAATTATTTATCTATGAAACTAAAGTTATTATTATATATAAAAAGAGTAAGTAGTAATAATAATTAAAGTAAATGTTAGTTTTGTTATAAGTAATGGTATCAATCAAGAACTAACAATTGCTAAGTGGTTTAATTGCAAGTGGTTAAATATTTTATTATCATTTATTACCGACTCATTTGATAACCATGTACACTATATTTAAGAGTATATAAGCTTACCATTCTAAAAAGAATAAGTTGATTATAATTTAAAAAACAAAACAATAAATGGAAACACCAGACACTTGTTATTTAGTAATGATACGCATTCTCGTCACACCAAACCAAATAAATTATATCAATTTAAATTTCTCACTTGCGACTCAAATGCCACCAAAACACTTTATACCAATGTACGCTAGAACACAGCGTGTTGGGTCCTCCTGTTCAAATTTGTGGGACCTTAAAACACGCAGAAATAAGGTACGTAAAGGTTGATAATGGATATATACGTATCTCTATTGAATTCAATATATTAAGCATGTGGCTATTCATTCAAATATCTCAACCAAGAACCATCTGAAAGATCGGTTACTTTCTTCTTTCTATATCACGTAGTATTATTTAGTTTACTGCATGGCACCTTAATTTCAACATGCAAAAAAGAAACTGATACTGTTTAGTGTATGATGTCTTAACAATGAAGTTGAATGTATATGAATTTTGTCGTTTTCTGATATATGTTTAATGTTATCTACAGGCTTCAATGTCGTTGCCTAATCACTCAGCGAATTTGTCTCAGCAAGGAAAGCTTGGGAGAGGAAAGATTCCAATCAAAAGGATCGAAAATGCAACCAATCGACAGCTAACCTTTTACAAACGACGAAATGGATTGCAAAAGAAAGCGTACGAGTTGTCTGTTCTTTGTGATGCCGAGGTCGCTCTTATCATCTTCTCGAGCCGTGGTCGCTTGTACGAGTACGCCAATAACAGGTACGGTTATACTATCCCGATCTCTTAATTCTTCTTAGAGATCACTAAAAAAAGTAACTTCAATTTGAGAAAAAGACTTGAATAGTGAACACAACAAAGGACTTTACGTTCAATTTTGTTAAAAAGGGTGACTTCTGCTTAACTTTTTTTTTTAACAAAATTGAACAGTAAGTCCGATTATCATAAAAAATGACCATTTATTCGTATTATTGTAACAAATTAGACAATGAGTAAATATTGTGCAGTAAAATCTTTATTTGTCTATTTCTAACCTTTTTCCATCTTAAATCACCTTTTTACATATATTTTCTCTTCTAATTTTTCTTTAAAAAGTAGAAAAAGAAAAAGCAAGAAAGAGGCTGTAATACTTAACCCATTTATGTGGCTTCGTCATTCCTTGTAATATTAATTTGTACCCAGTGATTAATTGAATTAAAATATTCAATTTGCATGTGTTATTAGAAGTGAGAGGGAAAGTTAAATTTGGATTTACCAAAGCTAGGTATCAGTCTGTACGATTGTCCCCCCAAAAAAGTGGGGATATGATCTGTAATAAGTAATAACGGCACAAACCGTATCTTCGGGGAAAAGAAGGATGGAAAACGTATCCTTGATATTTCCAAACAAGTTATTATACTATGGCTCAAGTTTAATGTACCGGCATTTTTATTAATTTTATTAGTTAATTATTCATATGACATAATTTTTAATATAATATATAATTTTCAACATAATATTTTTTTAATTAATTTAGTATGTTTAGTCTCCCATTATTATATGCATAAACCACAACACCAACTGTTTCTTGACTTCTTATATTGAGTTAAAATCAATAATATAAGAAAATTTAAATTCCTTTATTATATTCAGATATTTATGTAATATTCACATTCACCTTACATGATACAAATCGTAACTCAAAGTAGTGTACGTCATGATCAACAAATGAAATCTAATAAATGATTTATTTTGGGTGATGATTCGTATGCTACTATTTTTCTTCGTACATCACTTACTGTACGTACTTTATAGTGTTATATAGTAGAACATTATAAAATACATGTAGTGGTGTATGAAAATATACTTGTAGTGTTAGGGTTGAACAAATTCTCAAGAAAGAATTGGTATATTTTATTTTTAATTGGTTAAAGAAATAAATAGATCTTCTTTGATTGTATAAATAATACATTCTACGTCTCAAATATAATAGT
Organism: Logfia minima; assembly: GCA_963921325.1. Lineage (NCBI taxonomy): Eukaryota > Viridiplantae > Streptophyta > Magnoliopsida > Asterales > Asteraceae > Logfia > Logfia minima. Next base: position 20,586,893 of record OY992770.1, read on the forward strand.
CTATGTTTCATTTTTTGTGTGTCCCAATCTAATTGTCCATTTTTATAAATGGATGAGTATAATTAATTGAATTTACTTGATTACCTATAATGTATGTGTATATCATAAAAATGTATGCAAAAAGTAAAGGTAAAACTGTCTTATTATAAAAAAAAAGTAAGTTGTAATGATTATGTTTTCTTAAACTGTATATTTTTGTCTTTAAACAATAAATTTAGGACGGAAGGAGTAGAAGTCAGTGGTTGTGAAATGTTATATTAATTTTTTTAAAATTGGAATTTGTATGTGATCTCATCAAGCAAATCAATTAGTAAAACACACAAATTTAATGAGGTATTATGAATGTGATATTTTTGTTTTCTTCTTAATGTAGCGTGAAAGGAACCGTGAATAGGTACAAAAAGGAATCCATAGATCCAATACGCACTGGTGATAAGGTATATGCAGGTTGGTTAAGTATGCCTTATCAGTAATGTTATTTGTAACAATATGAATATTGCAATTTATCTCAGTTTTACCAACAAGAATCTGTGAAATTGCGTCAGAAAATCACAATCCTTGAGAACGAAATCAGGTAATTTCTAAATGTCATGAGTCCGATGTCAAGTACTCTTATTCACATCAATGGCATAACCTTTAGCAAGAAACTTCTTTTTAGGAACATCAAGGGTGAATTGCTTGGAAACATGACAACAACAGACCTCAAGAAACTAGAAAGGAAGTTAGAGAAAGGAATCAACAAGATCAAATCCAGAAATGTATCATGTTTCTCGTCCATTATCCATTAATATATCAAAAAATAACCCGTGCTGCTGGCTGTATCCAAGATACATACTATTATACATTAGACCACTCAGTTGTAAGACAATAAATTTGGGATAAAAATTAGCTCTAATTTATATCAGTAAGTATCTTGAGTACGTACTGCTAGCAGTAGCCAGTAGGTACTGGTTATATGCCCTTAAAATATACCATCTCTTGTAATCTAACAGCATCTAATCATTCCCACAAAATCTGCAGGACGAACTTATATTTGCGGAAATCGAGTCCATGCAAAAGCGAGTAAGTTATTTTCTCGCATGAGCAGTTTTGCGTACTATAATATATTGAATCATGAAAGATTAAGCTAAGCTATTTCTTTCATTTTGGTAGGGAATTGAGCTTCACATAAGTAATCAAATCCTAAGAGAAAAGGTCTTTTTTTATCTTTCTAACATGCTCATTCTTTTTATTGCTCTCAAACGCTTCTTAAGGGTTGTTTTATTGATTAAAATGGCGTGTTGATTTGCTTAGATATCTGAAAGAGAAAGAGCGCTGCAGCCGCACATGAGCTTGATTTCAGAAAGCTTTAGTTATAATCTAGTCGCACGTAACCAACCGTTTAATGGTTGAAGTAATCTTCAAGTTAATTAACGATGTTTATTAAAATAAATATTGGTCTATCCAATTTCAAGCGCTTCTTCGGTTAGTTTTAAAAAGATAAATATTACGTTTCTAACAAAGCTATGTCCATAATATCGTAAAGCCAACTTGCATTAGGCTTCTTACTTCACAAAGTAAATGCATATAATTTCTCATGTATTTGTATAAAATGTATAAAATACGTATAAACTATATAATTAAATAATTTTTTGTAACTATATTCATCGAAGATCTATGCCATTGACAACTGAGTTTTTGATCTTATTATACTTGCAAAAGCAACACGTCCATATCAATAAAAATAATTATTGAAACGAAAAAGATACACACTTGCGCTTATATTACGGACAGCATTTAATAGGTGGCCAGTTTAATGATGGGCCCTCAATTTCGGATGCTTTTGGGCCTGAACTTGTGGAAGAACACGGGCAAATATGGAAAAAAACCTGAGTTAGATGAGAAAACTCGAAACCCGAAATAAATGGCACTAGGACAAACCTGATTTTTTTATGCGACAGGGTTTAAGATAAAACTGAAAATGTTTTATTGGTTTGGGAACCCGACACTGAACCCGAAACCCGATATCAAACGCAAGATTATTATCCAATAATATATATATAATGGAAATTCACTCCATATATTTAGTTATGATTTGTATGTGATGTTTTGAATTTGGAATGAATATTTTAGATTTTGTATGTAATGTTTTGATATAGTTATGATTTGAATATTTTAGATTTTTATTTTTATTATAATCATGCAATATCGTAGTTTATTTTGTTCCGACTTGAGCTTGTTGGAAAAACAATTTTTTTTAGTTAAAATTATTTTAATCATTTGTAAATAAGAGTTGAGTTCATTAAAGTATAAGTCTTTTTGAAAGAATGAAAATACCAATAAGAATGCGTCATTTGGCAAAAACCCCACTTTCCCCCCCAATTTTTTAAATTTAAATATCTCAAAAATGTTAAGTCAAAAAATAATGAAAATCACACCATAAAAATAATCACTTTTTTTCTTCGATTAGACATCTCACAAGTTATACTTTCGACGAATTATTATTTTTTTCATTTTTTGTGAGTTAACACATGTGTTAAGATTGACTAACAAAAGTGTTACCCGCGGCTATCACATGTGTTACCAAGGACTATCACATGTGTTACAAGCGATAGTCGATAGTCGCCGGTAACACATGTGTTATTTGTATAAACACATGTATTACCAATTTTCAAAACCCACTGAAAATTGAAAAAAAAAAAAATTCTTCGAAACTATGTCATGTGGGATCTTAAATCGAAGAGGAAAAAACGTTGATTTTTATGGTACAATTTTTATAACTTTTTGACTAACGGTTTTTTAGATATTTAATTTTTAAAAATGTGGGGGTTTTGTTATTTTGATCAAGTTGGACGGTTGAGATTTCTACTCCCATACTTTCAAAAAATTTCGTACTTGAATGAACTTTTATCTTGTAAATAAATGGGATACCCAAAACCCGATGAAAAACCTGATGGTATTTGATAAACGGGAAGCTAACAGGATTGGAACTGGATTTGGGATTTATTTTTGAAATATGGAACGGGTATGAGATTACCTAAAACCCGACCCATTGTCATCCATATACATGGGTCGCGTTCTATGCAAAATATTGCTGAAACAATCACCTTGTTTATGGCCAAGCAAACTATCAAGTCCTTCCAATTGATTCATATATGGTTTTTGATTATAATTACATTACATACGAGCTAGACATATTATAGAAAAGTGAATGTAAGTCAAATTATCTTATATTTCGCTCAAATCTCTTCTTAAATTCGCATTGACTTATGTGAGCCTGACAACAACTACTCCAACCAACACAATTCTAACCGGAAGTAAATCATAAGAAAGTGTTGACAGAGGCTTCATTGATAGGCCGACAAGCTATCAAAACAAGTAACATGAATTTTGGACTTTTAATAACCTAGAAATATACGTTGTACTTACCTCCCCCAACCCTATTTTTTCTCTACGCATAAATGAAGATCTCTCTTCTAGTTTAGCAACGAATATGTTCACATCCTTTTGAATTTGATAGCACGTGTTGTGGAACAGGGTTAAAGAATGGTGCTCTTACATGTCTACCATTTGAAGTTCCATGTGCAGACAGAAGTGAATATTTTTTTTGGGATGCATATCATTCTACTGAAGTTGCAAACAAGATAGAATCTTGAAGAACGTATCTCGCACATAATCAGTCGGATATTTATCCCTTTGACATTTATCACTTGGTTAATGAACCCTAGCTAGTTGTGATTTGTACTCAATAATTAAGCAACTATTTTTTTGGTATATAACAAAGATGAATTATGGTAATGAAGATAAACTTCTCCTGATTCCCTTTTGTGATGATAAAAGAGCAAGGATAAATAGAGTGGAGACACAAGAACAATCAATAAACCATGTAAAAATACAAAAAAAGAATAATAAAGATAACAATCGATTTTGAGCTGGCAAGTCCTCAATTAAAAGTAGAAAAATAACAAGAGACAAAACAACAACAACAACAACAATACCCAATCTCACCGAGATCTGGGTATATGAGGTAAGATGTAGATAGTTATACCCTTATCCGAATATAGAGATTGCTTCCAGGAAGATCTTAGACGGACCCGTATAATAATAATAATAATAATAATAATAATAATAATAATAATAATAATAATGACAATTGTTGGGTTTTCATAAAAACAAAGAATAGCAATGGAAGCAAAACTTGAACAACATTTTAAAACCATTAATAAACCCCACCAAGGATGCAAATGCATGCATGTACGATTTAAACACAACAATAGGGGGTTTCAAGAATTAAAACATTTGAAGCCTTTGTAACTTTCTTGAGAAATTGGATGTGGATAAAAGCAAGCCTCCCTCTAAAGTTAGTCCACACCAAGCAAGCTACCAATACCAAGGGGGTGCTAGTCATTTTGTTCTGGCATTAAAACCCTCTTGAATCTCGAAGGAAAAAACCGATTTTCCTTCCTACAAGAGTGTTATTTGTATCTTTATTTTGTTTTTTTAAGAGAACTCTAACTATTAAAGAAAAAAATTCAGCCAACTTCCTCTCAACCAACAGCCAAGTATTTAGTCATATAAGTGTGTATTTTTTAATTACACAAAGGCCATCCAAATTTATGATGATTCTTGATAATACTTACATGCATGCCGTGGGCAAACCAATAGCCAAGGCCAACCATTAGCCCTTTGTTTTCGGCCTCCTTTGGCCATTCACCAAGAGAAGGGGAGGAAGGAAAAAATCTCATCTCAAAAGTGGGTCCCACATACACCTAAAACTCTTTTTTTATTTAACCTTTTAAATAAGAGTTTTGATGCTTGTTGCATACATACATTATATATACACTTTTAGATACAAATATATATTGTTATTAGAAACATTATCATCCATATGAAATAATAATTTTCTCAATAAAATATATAAGTACAGGAGTCGATAACATTTAATCAAGAATCAAATTCTCATGATCGTATAAATGATGTTTACTTGCTATTATGTGTGACCCTTTATGTTCATGTATTATTAGCAATGTTATTTTATAATGATTCTTGAGCATATAGAATAGACAATCTCCCACTTGCACAAGATTCAATATAAAATGACATAAACAGTGGTGAACGTCTAGCAACATTTCACTGCCCCCAACAACACACGAAGAAGTGCCCTTCAATAATATCCAATTCCCAAGAGCTCATAGCTTCACATGATGTAGAAGGTAATGTACCAGTTATCCCTTTATTACAGACATCATGTTGAACATGAGACATGGATCGCTATCCATCTCATTTAGTGTTCAACTTTAATAAGGCACCTTAGATATCTTCAACCTTTGAGAGGAATAAATCTCATCTTGACTACATACGCCTCTTGTGTAGTTCATACTATGCTCAGTGATGGCCTTTATAACTACTTGGTTAAAGAACAATGTTTAACCATATCAAAGCACAATACTCCCTATACTTGAGTCCCAAATATGCATCTTAGGTCCAAGGATACAAAGATACTACCTTTTCAAGACTCACTTATGACGACGATTCATGAAGTTATCTTGAAACGGGTCAACTCCAATACTTGTTCTCTAACAAGTACTTATGAATTTGGTTACAACCTTTTTTTACTTTCATCTCATGAAAATCAACCAACTGATTCATATCACTCTTATTTCATAGTTGCTCCCACAATTATTCCCATATATCAACAAATACTATTGAAAAGATCATATCCCACATATCAAGTTCAATAAAATAATTGTTGCTTACATTGTTGCAATATCCAATACTAAATCCAAATCAAATCCAATTACTAGAATAACAAAGTCATATAGCTCTAGCATGAGCCTCATGTTTAGCTTGTGGAAGGGCCTTTGTGAATGGATATGCCAAATTTGATATGTGTGAACTTTATGAATACATACATGTATCAACTATATCCTCATGTTTAGCTTTATCAACTTGTGAAGCTTCGAAAATTCTTCACTTTGCAATTGATATCAATATGACTTGTATGACCACATTTGTAGCAAGTTGCCTTCTTGGGATCAAATGTGGACTTTCCTTTTGACCCACCAAATCTATTTTTCTTTAATCTTTGAGAAAGTAGAGCCATTTCAGCCTCAATAGATTTGTTTTCCTTATCTTCATACTCATAGATGTCAGAGTTATAAGGTGTCAGATGATAACCTGTTATAGAGGATAATGCTATATTTTTCTTGTGGTTGCTAAGAGTGCAAGTGATGGATATTTGGCTATTCTTTTAGCATTCAACTTCTTCATTTCTTTGGTTTCTTTTGTAGTTCATCAGTAAATCAAATAATCTAGATAGTTCCTTCGGCTCCAACTTTTCACTTACAACCAAAGATGTGATTTCTTCATAAAATGAATTAGGAAGTATGTCAACAAATTTTGTACCGATTTCAAATTGATCTTTGGTGATTTCATATATTTCTTGATCATTAATAAGAATATGAAACCTTGTATGGATATCAGTCAATGAGTCCTTATCACCATCAACAAAATTCTCATAATTTCTTTTGTGATTCCTTATTCTAGCTTTTAACCAAAGTAACTCCCTCATATTGAGTTATGAGCATGTCCCATATAGCTTTTGCATTTTTGCAGCTTGAGATCTTGGAAAAGATTGTCTTTGTAATAGCATTTCCAAGAATACTTTTTTCTTTATAGTCAACATTATATAACTCTCTATCTTGATCTATCCATTGACCGCTTGGTTTCTCAACCCAAGACTCAGGTGTAACAATAATTGCCATCAGCATCTTTTATAGCTTCAACTATCATAGTTCAGCTCATTTTGTAAGAAATTGTTTGTAAAATTTGTGTAAGCATATCATTCTTCGTATCCGATAAGTTACCCTTATCAGGTTATCGGTAACTTTAATGACATGTCAATTATATAAGTTGTCACGTCATCTAAATTGGTGTAAGAGTTGGTTTAAAAACAAAGTTACCAACTTATAATATTTTGTAGGTTTTGATACCATATCAGAGAGAAGGACGCTATGTAAAGACAAAATTTTAAATTAAACTCTTAGATTATTATTTATTAACTGAAAGTAGTTCGTAATGTTTTTTCTCCATCATAATTCGTTAGGTATTCATGCTAATCCTTTTTAATGGGGTTGGCTGTCTGGTTAGTTGGATGAGAACAACCGTAACATTCTCTTTGTCGTTCACGATAACAACCTTTTAAATTGTTGGATGGTAAACTCATACAATATCACACCTTAGTTATGAACCTAATTAATTTTACTGATTCATTTGAACATCATATACATGGTAATCATTTTATAAATGTTAAGTGCAACTTGTAACACATAACCTTACTTAATTATTGTTTGTTAAGTCCAAATAACAGCAAGGTTAAAATAGATCAGAACAGATTATATAATAAAATATTACATATTGTTGGTGCACGTTTGGTGACAGCAGCTCTTGTTTTGTAATAGTTAGTTTTGTTATTAGTTTTATAGTTAATAATTATAATTAGTTTATTAACTTAGCCTTTTTGTATTTTGTTTGTAAGTTCGTACGAACCTAGGATGTTCGTACGAACATGTAAGTTCGTACGAACCTAGGATGTTCGTACGAACATGTAAGTTCGTACGAACCTAGGACCAGCTAAGTTCGTACGAACTTAGCTGACTATATAAACAAACTTGTAATGTTTTATATGTACGCTTTTGAATCAGAGTTATTCGAATATACGAAGATATCTTTTAATACATACGAACATACACTATAAACACTTGCAATTTACTTGTTTTATTTGTTATTGTGTATTAAACCATTCCGCAATCTAATACACATTGTAATCCCGTTTGGATCCGTTCAAAGGGACTTTTAATTGGTATCAGAGCGTCAACAAGCCTTTGTTGGGTTCGGGATTGTTAAAACACAAAAATATTGAGTTTTGAAAGTGTTTTGGAAGCAATAAGTTGTACTTTTGGCTTCCTTGTGTGTTTGTGAATCATATTCATCTTGTTTCATCAAATTTCAACGGTTAAATCTCTCTAGATCTGAGTTTTGGCTCAGATTTGAGTTAGAGCAGCAAGTTCGTACACTTTAGAAAGTATCGTACGAACTTACCTCATTTAGCCTTCGAACCTAGCCAGCTGTAAGTTCGTACGAACCTACAGCTTCGAACCTGCTAAGTTCGAACGTTTGAATTCATATGAACCTAGATAGTGTTCGAACCTATAAGTTCGTATTAATCTAAGTTCGTACGAACTTAGGGCTTTTGACTTCCGTTGACTTTTTGGTTGACTTTGTTTGAATTTTTCTCGTGATGTCGAATCTCAATAAAATGCTGGAAATGGATCATGAGGTTGGTAAGTCAGCCTCACCACCTAAGCTCCTCAAAGGTGAGGATTACTTTTGGTGGAGAGATCGATTTGAATCGTTTGCGAGATTTCACGATATCCGCATGTGGATATGTATTAAAGATGGGTATGACTTACCCACTTACGAATTTGAGGGGAAGACTAAGTTTTGTACATATTATGTCATGAAAGATGAAGACAAAAAGATGTACGATGCTGAGAATAAGGCATTATCAGCCATTACTATGTGTCTCCCTCAAGAGATCAAACATACTTTTAAGGTTTGATGGGAACGACCAAATAAAGGAGAGTAGGACTGATTTGCTGACTAAACAGTTCTATGTCTTCAAGCACATGAAAGGCGAGTCATTAGAGGAGATTATCACAAGATACTACCATCTAATGAAAGAATTGGATAACAATGGTCTTTCGTTCACCTAAACTGTCAGAAGTAACAAACTTCTGGAGGCACTTCCATCAAAGTGGGACATCTACACTCTGATGATCAAGGAGAGTGCTAACTACAAAACTCTGACGGTTGATGAGGTGATTGGAAAGCTGCGTGTTTATGACTTGAACATGCTGAGGAAAGAGACCGGATCTGATCAGGTTCAGGATCCCAGTGTTTACCATGGTAAACGGTTTGATTCTCCTGCATCTACAAGTGGTGATGTTGCAGCTTTCTATACTGTCGAGGCTGAGACGGACTCGGCTATTAGAAATTCTGGTAGCAATGTCTATTACATTGCCTCATCTGAGGATCAAAGGACTGAGAGAAAACCGAATTCTGGTACATCTAGTGATTTTAAATCAATGCCAATGAGCATGAAGTCGGTTGAAGATGAAGTAGCCCTACTTGCATCTTTTATTACCACTCAAGAAAACTTTATAAAGGGCAAGGTCACTTATCCGAGTTTGATTAATGAAGATTATGACCAGTTGGATCCTGAAGATTTAGAAGAGATGGATCTTCAATGGCAAATGGCCATGATAGCCAGGAGGGCTCAGCGGTTCATGAACCGTACTGGTAGGAAGTTCATTGGTGGCAAAATTGGATTTGATAAATCCAAAGTGAAGTGTTATAACTGTGATTGGAGCACAAAGTCTGAGGAATCACAAGCATTCATGGCCTCCATTATTGAAGAAAAGGAGGAAAGCAATGTTGGGTCTGATTCTGAGAAGGAAGCAGCTACTGAGATGGAGATAGATGCCCCTGCTTCAGAGACCAGAGTGGTAAAGTTGAAGTCAACAGAAAACATGAGCTCAGAAGACTTCATCGCATACATGGCCAATCTGGATGCTGAAAAGCAAAAGGTATTTCTTGACTTAGACTTAGTTAAAGCCTGTGTTTTATGTACTAATTTTCAGGTACAGGCTGAGGAATTAATCGAGTCATCAAACTCGATAACGGCTCAGCTACAATCTGTAAAAGAAGAAAATGCACTTTTAAAACTAAGAAATTCTGAACTTTTAAATAAAGTTAAGTATGACAAAGAGGACTTAAGAGTTTTGAAAGAAAGGGTTAATGAGCAAAGTCAGATTATTGATTTGGCTCATGAACATGTTCTTGACATAACAAAACAGTCTTCTGAAAAAGAGAAAGAGCTCGCTGATGCAAAAGTTAGGATTGTAGAATTGAATAAAAAACTTGAATTAAGAAAATTTTCAATCGAAACTTTGGATAATATGCTGAGCTCACAAAAACAGCCAAGAGACCTTCGGGGGATGGTGTATACTGAATCCCCTCCTCCGTTTAATCATACTATACCTCTACACCCGATGAATCTGAGCAGTTACCTGCTAGTGATACTGTAATTTACTCAGCCGTTCCTGGGTTCATACAATTTGTGAGACCCGAGAAAGCTGAGATAGCTACTGAACCTGAACCAACATCATCTGACACTCTAATGCCACCCATCTCTGAACTAAAAATAAATGTTGAACCAGAGGGTGAAATTGCAAAGGAAAGTGTCACGGAGAAGTTACAGACCACAATTAACTCAGTATTACCCAGATCTGAAAAGGATAAGGGTAAACAGGTAGTAACTGTCTCACTTCCAAGTTTGCCCAAATTGGATAAACCAACGATTCAAAATGCCTCGAAAAAGGCCTTAATGAAGCGTTCTTGTTTCTTGTGCCATGAAAAGGGACACGTTGCAAGTATTTGTCCAACGAAGGGCAGAAGTGGAAAGTCACAAGTGAAAAAGGACCAATCACCTGTGAAATCTGTTTCGTCTTTGGAAAAGAAAATTATAGTTCCCGAGACAACGAGTATAAGTGATAGAATGGCTAGCACGTTCACAAAAACAATGAATACACATGAAGCTGGCTCCTCTGGGAGAATTGGGTTGGGTTATAAGAGAAAATTGAGTACTCAGAAAACTCGACCCGTTCAGAAATCTGTGAATTTTCACGACCAATGATCGGTCTAGGAGCAATACTCCTTCAAAAGGAGGATTTCATGGACAGTCATTGAGGTCGAATACTCCACAGAGATTTCAAACTCCAAATAATCGCTTTACTTACCCAAATAGTAATAATAGGAATTATCATAATTCAAATTATAACTATCCTACTATGGTTAGATCTACATCAAACCCCAGGCCGGTATATCCGAGACTCTTTCAGAAGTCTCCGGAGAGAAAGCCTAGTGTTAGCTCCTCCCATGCTCAATCGAATGTGATTCTCAAAGCATCCACCTCTACAGTAAAGAGTAACGGATACTTAAAAGAGTTTACATTCGTGGATGAGAATGGTAGACCCAAGACCGTCGTGGCTTGGGTCCCCCGTGATGACTAATCTTTTAAATTTTCTGTGCAGGAGCTAATTAGACGTGCTGCCAACTGGTGGTATGTGGACAGTGGTTGCTCCAGGCATATGATGGGGGAAAGACAACTTCTTGTGGATTTCATACACAAGAGGGGAGGATATGTGAACTTCGCCGGAGAGAAAGGCAGACAAATCACAGGATATGGCACTGTAACAAATGGAAAGTTTAAGCTAGAGCAAGTCAAATTCGTTGAGAAGCTTAAGCACAATCTGATGAGTGTATCTCAGATCTGTGACAAAGGACATCCTGTCCATTTCACAGATAGAGATGCACTAATATTAAAACCTAGTTTTGTCATTCCAGATGAATGGATAGTCATGAGGGCTCCCAGAAGGAATGATACTTATGTGATGGACATGAGTGTTACTGAATCATTCCAGGAGTCAACATGCCTTATATCCACAGCATCTGAGTCTGATTCTCAGTTGTGGCACCGGAAAATGGCACACTTGTACTTTAGAAAAATGAACTACATAGTCAAAAATGGACTAGTGCTAGGTGTTCTAGTGCAGAGATTTGGACTAGAGGACAAATGTGTGCCTTGTCAGAAAGGCAAACAACACAAGAAACCTCATAAGTCAAAAACTCAAAATTCCATTGCCTCGACCTTTGACCTTCTCCATATGGATCTATTCGGTCCTGTGAATGCAAGGAGTATAGGCGGTAAACATTAAATGACTTCTCACGTTTTTCATGGGTATTCTTTCTGGGATCAAAGGATGAGACAGCTTAAATGTTGATGACATTCTTTACCCAGATTGAACATCAATTTGGACGAGGAGTGAAGAAAATAAGAAGCGACAATGGCTTAGAGTTCAAGAACTCGGTATTGAACATCTTTTTCTTAAGCAAAGGAATTCAACACCAGTTCAGTGCACCTTATGAGCCACAGCAAAATGGTGTCGCTGAAAGGAAAAATCGAACCTTGATTGAAGCAGCTAGAACAATGCTGGCTGATTCAAAGCTTCCCGTCATTTTCTGGGGTGAAGCAGTGAATAGAGCTTGTCATGTACTCAATAGGGTTTTAACTGTTAAGAAACTTAACAAAACGTGTTATGAGCTTCTAAATGGTAGAAAACCAAGCCTGACTGGTCTTGAACCCTTCGGTGTTCAATGCTCTTTATTAAAGACCAAACATCAATCAAAATTTGGTGAGAAGCCTGACGAAGGATTATTCCTAGATTTTGAAGCCGGATCTCCAAACAAGAGGGTCTATAATAAGACAACTAGAAGAGTTGAGATCGTATACAACATACAAGTCACGTCTTATACTCCAGCTATACAAACTGGACCAGAATGGTTATTTGACTATAATGCTGTCTTCAAGTAATTCAATCTTCCGATCCAATGTGAAACTGACACTTTAGGATTAGAACACGTTGTACTGGATGATGGTGAAGACAATGTGTTTGCACCAAGATCTAGTGTTCCAAGTTCAGAGGATGCAAATGATAAAAGGAAAGAAATTTTTGTCGATCCTATTGCGAATAGTGATTCAAATCTGAATGACATTCCATCTTCTCCATACAGATCCTGTGCAAGAAATTGCAGAGGATGAAGTACCACCTCAGGGGGAGATTGGATCAAATCTAGGATCTGACTTACCTGTTGACACTACGGTCTCGACTCGAGTGAACAAGTATCATCCGATAGATAATATCATTGGTGATCCGAGTTCTAGAGTAAAGACTCGTAGGGAGATATCTGAAAGCAATAGTCTGTATGTATCGATTCAAGACACAGGAATCGTGCATAAGTGTCTGTATAGCTGCTTTATATCTCAAATCGAGCCTAAGAATGTTCAAATGGATCTCAAAGATAACTCTTGGGTAGAAGCTATCCAAGAAGAGCTTGCACAATTCAAAAAGCTCAAAGTATGGGAGCTAGTTGATTTACCCACAGGAGAATATGCAATAGGCACCAAATGGGTGTTTAAGTGCAAACGTGATGATAAGGGAGTTGTAACTCGCAATAAAGCCAGGATAGTAGTTCAAGGATTTAATAAGCAGGAAGGGATAGACTATACTGAGGTGTTCACACTCGTAGCAAGGTTCGAAGCGATTCGATTGTTTCTGGCATATGCTGCACATAAAAGAATTAAAGTCTATCAACTCGATGTAAAGAGTGCCTTCCTATATGGTAAAGTTCAGGAACTGGTGTTTGTTCAACAAGCTCCGGGGTTCAGTGATCCAGACCATCCAGACCGAGTCTATCAATTGGACAAGGCTCTGTATGGACTGCATCAAGCACCTAGAGCTTGGTATGAGACACTATCTACCTATCTCTTGGAAAACGGTTTCAAGAGAGGTCAGATAGATAGCACACTGTTCATCAAATGGCAAAAGGAGGATTTCCTGCTTGTTCAAGTCTATGTCGATGATATCATTTTTGGATCATCTGACGAGAAAATGTGTAGAGACTTTGAGCAAGTCATCAAGTGAAATGAGTGCAATGGGGGAATTGAATTTCTTCTTAGGATTACAAGTTGATGAAAAGAAGGATGGATTTTTCATCCATAAAACGAAGTACGTTCATGAAATGCTCACGCGTTTCAAGATGACAGACAGCTCGTCAAATGGCACTCCGATTCAATTGAATCACAATCTCGGACCAGATACTGAGAGCACTGAAGATGTGGATCCGACTCAATATCGAGCCATTATCGGTTCTCTCATGTATCTAACTGCTTCTAGACCAGATATAACATTTGCAGTCTGTTTGTGTGCACACTTTCAAGCTAATCCAAAGGAATCACACATGAAGGCAGCAAAGAGAATTTTGCGTTACCTTAAGGGAAAACCTAAGTTAGGTCTTTGGTATCCCTCGGGTGGCAATTTTGACTTTGTTGCCTACACTGACTCAGACTATGGAGGTTGTAACCTGAATAGGAAATCTACCTCAGGTGGTTGTCAGTTGTTAGGCGATCGCATTGTCTCATGGCAATGTAAGAAGCAAACCTCGGTCGCAATCTCAACCTGTGAGGCTGAGTATGTAGCAGCCGGTAGTTGTTGTTCACAAGTACTGTGGATACAACAACAGCTGCGTGACTATGGTTTGAACTTCACTAATACCCCTATTATGATTGACAATACGTCAACCATGTCAATAACTAATAATACTGTGAAGCACAGTAAGACGAAACACATTGAAATAAGACATCATTTCATTCGTGACTGTGCAGAAAAACATTTGATTAAATTAGTTAAGGTCATAACTGATGATAATCTAGCTGACCTTTACACGAAGGCATTTGATCGGTCTCGGTTTGAGCTCTTACTCCAACTAAATGGGATGAGAAATCCTGAGTAAATTTTTCCCACAAAGAACTTAGTATTTTTCTATTTCTTAGTTTATTTTACTTTTTATCTTTGCGAAAACAATAAGAGTTTGAGGGTTATTGTACTAATTGCAAAGAAATGATGAAACCTTTACCCATGCCTAGAACATTTTATATGTGTGGCTTTTAGATGCAGGACTTACACAATCAAAATACCTAAAATCCAACATAATTTGATAGCTTCACTTTACGACGTATTGGTAGGCATTAGGCATATTGGTTTTCAAGTACTATATCAATCATAATAATACGATTTTCTTGTGCAAGCTTTATTTTGATGTACGACTTAAGTCTTAATTCTTAGAAGATAGACCGTATATGAATGTTTGACATTGGATATAAAATAAACTTAAATCATCTGGGGGGTTCACTGACTGTTTCTTTTGCTACATCTCGAAATATGCTGACCTAGATTCAGTCAGTGTATCCTAAAACTAGAACAAACTCGACCGCGAAACAAGAGTACCGTTTTCAAGGTCTCTAGTCAAACTATGTCGCTCTGTTGTACGAAAGTACAGACCTGTCTTATCATTGAAACCTAGTCCTGTCTTATCGTTGAAACATGTACATATGTACATTGCTGATAAAGCAAAACGACTTGACTTTAAAGATGACATAAAAATTCAAAATATCCAATACATGATATTCTTGACTGTCTAGATCTTAAGGGTATATCAAATGTAAGATACACAGGAATTCGTGAACAATAATCTAATAAGTACTTGAGAATTCTGACTGTCGAATGTTTAGGTGGACAACAATACCGATAATCGTTGTGGTCTATAATTTACAACAATAATAATCAAAGGAATAACTTAAAATTCCTAACTGTGTATTGTGCTCATCATGGCTAATTCGATCTTTGTATCAGTGACACTCTAAAAAAGATTGTACTTTTCAAAATATGAACAATTTCATATTTGCATTTTTCATTTTATGTTATTTTAAGTGTTTAAATAAATAAATGAATAAAAGTTCTTCGTTTTTGAGAATAATTTACATTTTGTTCGTTTAATTGCTCAAACCTTGCTCAATTACGTGTCTAAGTATTTAGGTCATTGCTATTTGTTTTAAAATGAAAAAGTTAAACTTTTTAATTTTAAAAAATTCTAAGTTCGTACGAACTTAGAGGGTATGTTCGAAGTCTAAGTTCGTACGAACTTAGACTTGGGGTATAAAAGGGTTAATGTTGGTCAAACCCTTCTCATTATCAAACCTGCGAACCTTAACTTCGTACGAACATACTTTGAGCTTTCGAACCTGAGTACGAACTTACCTGCGGCTTCCAATTTTCGAATTTAAATCAAATTTGGGACTGCATTGTTGAATTTTAAACCGTTAATCATCTCCAAAATCATAATCCGCATCTTTGTAAGTACATTATTCGAAATTTGAACCGTTAAACAAGTCTACATTCGGATTTAGGTTGGGTTTTGATAAAAACTAACTTTAGATCAAAATTGTGTAAGTTTAAATGGTTAAAATTGGTGTGTTATGGTTGATTATGCTAAAACGAACCTAGGCGCACCTTAACACTTGGCTTGATTGCATTTTTAAGAGAATTTTTTTTTGATAATGCCACACTTACAAAAAGCTATTATAATATGTATACAAGATGACGTGTACTACTCATGCAAGGAGAGAGAATCATAGGATAGAAAAAAAAGATTTACTTGGATTTGCACGCACATCATAGTTCACCTCATTTTGTAAGAAATTGTTTGTAAAATTTGTGTAAGCATATCATTCTTTATATCCGATAATTTACCCTTATCAGGTTATCGGTAACTTTAATGACATGTCAATTATATAAATTGTCACGTCATCTAAATTGGTGTAAGAGATGGTTTAAAAACAAAGTTACCAAATTATAGTATTTTGTAGGTTTTGATACCATATCAGAGAGAAGGACGCTATGTAAAGACAGAATTTTAAATTAAACTCTTAGATTATTATTTATTAACTGAAAGTAGTTCGTAATGTTTTTTCTCCATCATAATTCGTTAGATATTCATGCTAATCCTTTTTAATGGGGTTGGCTGTCTGGTTAGTTGGATGAGAACAACCGTAACATTCTCTTTGTCGTTCACGATAACAACCTTTTAAATTGTTGGATGGTAAACTCATACAATATCACACCTTAGTTATGAACCTAATTAATTTTACTGATTCATTTGAGCATCGTATACATGGTAATCATTTTATAAATGTTAAGTGCAACTTGTAACACATAACCTTACTTAATTATTGTTTGTTAGGTCCAAATAACAGCAAGGTTAAAATAGATCAGAACAGATTATATAATAAAATATTACATATTGTTGGTGCACGTTTTGTGACAACAGCTCTTGTTTTGTAATAGTTAGTTTTGTTATTAGTTTTATAGTTAATAATTATAATTAGTTTATTAACTTAGCCTTTTTGTATTTTGTTTGTAAGTTCGTACGAACTTATATGTTCGTACGAACCTAGGATGTTCGTACGAACATGTATGTTCGTACGAACCTAGTACGAACATCCGATGTTCGTACGAACATGTAAGTTCGTACGAACCTAGGACCAACTAAGTTCGTACGAACTTAGCTGACTATATAAACAAACTTGTAATGTTTTATATGTATGCTTTTGAATCAGAGTTATTCGAATATACAGAGATATCTTCGAATACATACGAACATACACTATAAACACTTGCAATTTACTTGTTTTATTTGTTATTGTGTATTAAACCATTCCGCAATCTAATACACATTGTAATCCCGTTTGGATCCGTTGTAAGGGACTTTTACATATTCAAAGATTGAAAGTGTCTATTTCAATTAAAAGATTGTTCCCAATTGAACGAATTTTACGTTCTTAATTAAAACTATTTATACAGTTTGGTCGCATTGTTCCAATTCAAAATTTGTCACTAAATTACTAATTCAATATATGCAACAAATTGGCCAAGTCATAGCTTGTTATAATTCAGGTAGTAAAGAAAAAAAATTGAATCAACAATTTCATACCGAGAATTAAGCTTTTCTTGTTGAATATATTTAAACTGTAATTTATCAAAGGATATAATGGGTATGTTTGGTGAAGTAGTTGTAGGCTATAACTGTAACTGTAGTTGTAGGCTAAAACTCCTAAAACCTCCTGAAAAGTTCATATCATAACATGCCCGACATATACGATGCTAGTGACATATAACTTAATTTTGGTAATATAAATTTTACAATGACAGTTACAGATATACAATCTTTTATCATTAAATGTCGAATCATAACAAAATCAGCCATATGTTATGAGTATCAACACCAAGTTTAGGAGCTACTAGATGCACTAGTGATTTCTATTTCCTAGATGCACCGGTGAGAGCTGTTCTCTTTTTTCCCTTTTCAAGATTTTTCCCAATGGGTTTTTCTTGAGAAGGTTTTTAAAGAGGCAGTCTCACTGGGTCTTTTGTGTTTCCTTTTGGTCGGACGGCTTATCTTTCACCCGCTCTGGAATTGGTTAATCATCGGGGTGTTTTTATGGTAGTGTTGACTATAGTATAGTCTAGTTGCCTTTTTTCTCCCTCATGGGTGGTAGTGGTTTTTGTTTCCTAGTTTTTGTTTGTCCTTTGGTTGTTTGTATCGAGCATGTTCGATACATTTTGTTTCTGTTTTGGGTGGTGTATTGCCATTTCATTTTGTAAATAACTTTCTATTGTTATTTATAATCTTACCGGGTATATCGCTTTACTAAAAAAAAAAAAAAGAAATAAAGTTTGTATCACTATTGAAATGTATAAATTTTTGACAGTTACTAATAGCATGATTAAACCATGTGCACAATTAAAGGTTGCCATTCTTATAGATCCACCAAAGCTATTTAATTAGCTAGCCACACCAATCTCAAAATTTCATCCAACATTGGTCTTGTCCCCGGTCCCACTTTCGTTTAGTTGACGTTCACTTACTTTTAAATCTATAAATGTTACTCTGTTTAAGTCCTTTCATACAACTCAACTAATCCTAACTAAGTATCCCCAAATGGCTTTCTTTCACGAAATTTTTATGATTGTATTGTTTTATGGAGTTATCTTACCAACATTGGTAGTTGGAAAACAACAAGTACCATGTTATTTTATTTTTGGAGATTCGTTAGTTGATAACGGCAACAATAACAAATTAGTTACATTTGCCAAAGCTATTTACCTTCCACACGGTATTGATTTCAGCTCTGGACCAACTGGACGATTTTGCAATGGCCGCACATTCGCTGATTTCACGGGTCTCTCTCTGACCCCTGGCCGGGTTCTTTTTTATCTTAAATAAATTAAAAAAATTTATTCGGTTATCGTCACATATTATATATATCTACGTATGTATTTGCAGCTGAGAATTTAGGCTTTACTAGTCATATACCACCTTTTGCTTCTCCAAATGGGTCTGATATACTACTTGGACTAAATTATGCATCAGCAGCGGCAGGGATTCGCGGTGAAACTGGCCACCATCTGGTGATTTGATTTGCATATATAGTTGATACACCATATATGTATATATATTATATAAAAATGATATATGGGTCTGAAGATAGACTTAAAAATTGGCCTAAATGATATATGACATTCATAAGTTATATTACGAGCTAGGGTGGGGCCTTGATAGTATAACTAATGGATTGATGTCACGTGTTATTAGGCCAATCTGTTGCCAATTTATTATTTCTCATGTTATTTGACTGTAGAATACCTTGGATATGTGTTTTAGTTCAAATTTATTAAAAATGGTTATAGGGTGATCGAATAACGTTTGATCAGCAACTGAAGAATCATGAAATGACAATATCGACTATCAGAGATATTTTAGGCGGCGCTGATTCTGCATCAAGTCATCTGAAAAAGTGTTTTTATCATATAGGATTCGGTAGCAATGATTATCTTAATAACTATTTCATACCATCAGTGTATGAAACTAGCAACATGTTTACAACCAAAGAATTCACCAGACTTCTCATTCAACAATATAATAGCCAGATTCGGGTGCGTACTAATTCTTTAGCACCATTTTATTTTTTTTCCTTTTTGAAAATCGTAGTGTCCAATCTCGGCAGGTCTTGTGAAAAATATTTTCCATGTGTTGAATAGACACATATATTGGAGGAACATCTAACGATTTTCTTTTCTTTTGTGTTTATTTTTTTCTTAATCAATTTAAATCCTAGACTTTGTACAAGTACGGAGCAAGGAAGGTAGCTTTGCATGGTTTGGGCCCAGTCGGTTGCACCCCATATGAGATGTCACGTCATTCTAGTAACGATTCATGCGTAGAATACATTAATACAGCAGTTAGACTATTCAATTACAATCTCAGAATACTTGTTGATGAACTCAACAACGACACGAGCCTACAAGATGCCAAGCTTACCTACTTGAACTTTTACGATATGAGCATCGAAGCCATTGAACAGCCATCAGCTTTTGGTAAAATTACCAAACTCATCATCACACACATTTAATCTTCATATCACAATTAACTGTTTTCTTTGGTCTTTATTAGGATTTAAGGTGGTGGATAGCGCGTGTTGTGGAACAGGGTTAAAGAATGGTGCTCTTACATGTCTACCATTTGAAGTTCCATGTGCAGACAGAAATGAATATTTTTTTTGGGATGCATATCATTCTACTGAAGCTGCAAACAAGATAGCATCTAGAAGAACGTATCTCGCACATAATCAGTCGGATATTTATCCCTTTGACATTTATCACTTGGTTAATGAACCCTAGCTAGTTGTGATTTGTACTCAATAATTAAGCAACTATTTTTTTGGTATATAACAAAGATGAATTATGGTAATGAAGATAAACTTCTCCTGATTCCCTTTTGTGATGATAAAAGAGCAGGGATAAATAGAGTGGAGACACAAGAACAATATATAAACCATGTAAATATACAGAAAATGAACAATAAAGATAATAATCGATTTTGAGCTGGCGAGTCTTCAATTAAAAGTAGAAAAATAACAAGAGAAAAAACAACAATAACAACAACACTACCCAATCTCACCGAGATCCGGGTATGTGAGGTAAGATGCATATAGTTATACCCTTATCCGAATATAGAGACTGCTTCCAGGAAGATCTCAGACAGACCCGTATAATAATAATAATAATAACAATAATAATAATAATAATAATAATAATAATAATAATAATAATAATAATAGGTTTGTTCAAGGATTTTCGGATTTCATAAAAACAAAGAATAGCAATGGAAGCAAAACTTGAACAACATTCTAAAACCATTAATAAACCCCACCAAGGATGCAAATGCATGTATGTAAGATTTAAACACAACAATAGGGGGTTTCAAGAACTACAACCTTTGAAGCCTTTGAAACTTTCTTTTGAAATTGGATGTGGATAAAAGCAAGCCTCCCTCTAAAGTTAGTCCACACCAAGCAAGCTACCAATACCAAGGGGATGCTAGTCATTTTGTTCTTGCATTAAAACCCTCTTGAATCTCGAAGGAAAAAACTGATTTTCCTTCCTACAAGAGTGTTATTTGTATATTTATTTTGTTTTTTTTAGAGAACTCTAACTATTAGAGAAAAATTCAGCCAACTTTCTCTCAATCAAAAGCCAAGTATTTAGTCATATAAGTGTGTATTTTTTAATTACACAAAGGCCATGCAAATTTATGATGGTTCTTGATAATACTTACATGCATGCCGTGGGCAAACCAATAGCCAAGGCCAACCATTAGCCCTTTGTTTTCGGCTTCCTTTGGCCATTCACCAAGAGAAGGGAGGAAGGGGAAAAATCTTATCTCAAAAGTGGGCCCAACATAAACCTAAAATCTCTTTTTTATTTAACCTTTTAAATGAGAATTTTAATGCTTGTTGCATACATACATTATGTATACAATTTTAGATACAAATATATATTGTTACTAGAAACATTATCATCCATATGAAATAATAATTTTCTCAATAAAATATATAAGTACAGGAGTCGATAACGTTTAATCAAGAATCAAATTCTCATGAACGTATAAAGGGTGTTTACTTGCTATTATGTGTGACCCTTTATGTTCATGTATTATTAGCAATGTTATTTTATAATGATTCTTGAGCATATAGAATAGACAATCTCCCACTTGCACAAGATTCAATATAAAATGACATAAACAGTGGTGAACGTCTAGCAACATTTCACTGCCCCCAACAACACACGAAGAAGTGCCCTTCAATAATATCCAATTCCCAAGAGCTCATAGCTTCACATGATGTAGAAGGTAATGTACCAGTTATCCCTTTATTACAGACATCATGTTGAACATGAGACATGGATCGCTATCAATTTCATTTAGTGTTCAACTTTAATAAGGTACCTTAGATATCTTCAACCTTTGAGAAGAATAAATCTCATCTTGACTACATACGCCTCTTGTGTAGTTCATACTATGCTCAATGATGGCCTTTATAACTACTTGGTTAAAGAACAATGTTTAACCATATCAAAGCACAATACTCCCTATACTTAAGTCCCAAATATGCATCTTAGGTCCAAGGATACAAAGATACTACCTTTTCAAGAATCACTTATGACGACGATCCATGAAATTATCTTGAAACGGGTCAACTCCAATACTTGTTCTCTAACAAGTACCTATGAATTTGGTTACAACCTTTTGTTACTTTCATCTTACGAAAATCAACCAACCGATTCATATCACTCTTATTTCATAGTTGCTCCGACAATTATGAATGACTATGGACATTTAGAATATATAATTATTCAAGGGTTAAACATGTTAATATAGAACACAACAAATACTAGTGAAAACATCATATCCCATATATCAAGTTCAATAGAATAATTGTTGCTTACATTGTTGCCATATCCAATACAAAATCCAAATCAAATCCAATTACTAGAATAACGAAGTCATATAGCTCTAGCATGAGCCTCATGTTTAGCTTGTGGAAGGGCCTTTGTGAATGGATATGCCAAATTTGATATGTGTGAACTTTGTGAATACATACATCTATCAACTATATCCTCATGTTTAGCTTTATCAACTTGTGAAGCTTCCAAAATTCTTCACTTTGCAATTGATATCAATATGACTTGTATGACCACATTTGTAGCAAGTTGCCTTCTTGGGATCAAATGTGGACTTTCCTTTTGACCCACCAAATCTATTTTTCTTTAATCTTTGAGAAAGTAGAGCCATTTCAGCCTCAATAGATTTGTTTTCCTTATCTTCATACTCATAGATGTCAGAGTTATAAGGTGTCAGATGATAACTTGTTATAGAGGATAATGCTATATTTTTCTTGTGGTTGCTAAGAGTGCAAGTGATGGATATTTGGCTATTCTTTTAGCATTCAACTTCTTCATTTCTTTGGTTTCTTTTGTAGTTCATCAGTAAATCAAATAATCTAGATAGTTCCTTCGGCTCCAACTTTTCACTTACAACCAAAGATGTGATTTCTTCATAAAATGAATTAGGAAGTATGTCAACAAATTTTGTACCGATTTCAAATTGATCTTTGGTGATTTCATATATTTCTTGATCATTAATAAGAATATGAAACCTTGTATGGATATCAGTCAATGAGTCCTAATCACCATCAACAAAATTCTCATAATTTCTTTTGTGATTCCTTATTCTAGCTTTTAACCAAAGTAACTCCCTCATATTGAGTTATGAGCATGTCCCATATAGCTTTTGCATTTTTGCAGCCTGAGATCGTGGAAAAGATTGTCTTTGTAACAACATTTTCAAGAATACTTTTTTCTTTATAGTCAACATTATATAAGGCTCTATCTTGATTTATCCATTGACCTCTTGGTTTCTCAACCCAAGACTCAGGTGTAACAATAATTGCCATCATCATCTTTTATAGCTTTAACTATCTTCACTGGGATAATTGGTCCTTTTGTCAGAACTCTGAGCATTTCAGCATGGATCCCAGAAAGATGTCATTCAACCTTTAATTTTCAACGGGCAAAGTTTGTTCAATTGAAAATAGGGATGCCTTTTCCGGCCATTGAAAATAGACACTTAAAATATATTCTAGACATGAAGGTGCTTTTAGTAAAAAAAAAAAAGTAAATATAAAAGAAGGTTGTGTTATGCAAACTTTACCATAGAAGTTAATAACTTAATAATGGTTCATACGATTTGCAATGATCAAAAAATTATATTTTTTAGTTTATTATAAGCATATTAAGAAGATCTATTTAGTTAATTAACTTATAAAGAATAAAACTTATCTTCTATGAAATATATATCTAATTGTGATAGGAAGTAAGCAATAATTTTTTTAATATGTAATATGATAAAAGCAAGAGACTTAATTAGATATTAGTTGAATGTGTAAAGGGTAAAAATGAAATTTTTGAAGATATCTTATGTATATGAAAATTCATCTTTATCAACATGAGTTAATAATTTAGTATATATGTACTAGTAAAATACATCATAATATAGTGGGAAAATTTATTAGTTTCACATTCATTCGATATATATTATTATATTTTTTGAAACATTTTAAAAATAAAAAATTGTACGAAAATAGACGAAAAATAATGTTTTGTAAATGAGAAAATAATTTTTTAACAATTTTTCAAAAAAGTTGTAATAAGATAACCCCAAATTAAATATATCATAATGTGTCATTGCAAACTTGATAGTTAGGCCGCGAGTTTCGAGTTCTTAGTGGCCATGTCGTGAGTTGTGGAGTCGTTTGTTGAATTTTGAGGTTTAACTTCTATTGAGTTTTTGTTTTAGGTTTTTTTCTCAGTATTTTGATATTAAGCACTTAGTACATTATAATGTAATTTTAAAACTTGATCAAAAATTTGAATTACTCGAATATAGTAATTGACAACAAAACAATGAAATTAAACATGTAAATAAGGATGTAAATATAGAATTCCATGAAAAACACATTTAAGTGTTCGTTTTTATTTTATTTTTTTAAAGCTTATAATATGTATAAATTTCGGGGAAAGTTACCTTTTAAAAGCGTTAGAGGAGAAATTTGACTTCAAAAAATGGATGAATCCCTTTTAACAGTTTGCTAACACTTTCGTTTTGTTTTAATCTTTTCAAAAAATTCAAGAAAAATGGAGCATTTTTCTACGACTAAACAGAGCAATAGCTTTTGTAGATGTCATTTTATCGTACCAAGTTTCTATGATTGTAACTCTTAACGTATAAATCCAAAAGTTATGGGGTTTGGTAATTGGTAGAGTATTTATGATCTACTCCCCTTTATGAATCGTAACATACAGAATAGAGTGATTGCATATTAATCGTAAATCATAGACATACTCATAAAACGTTGAAACCTTATTAATTAACTTGAAATTCAAAGTTACATACCTAAATAAATTTTACATAAATTGGATGATGGTTTTTTATTCGATTCCTTTTATTCCTGAATATACGTTTTTAATAAATAAAAAAATATTAATTCATTAATTAATTAATAGTATATAATTTAAATAATGTTAGTAATATTATTTACTAATTATCTTGTTTACTATGTTTATCCTTAAAATAGTAATTTTTTTATTTTTTAAAATAATAATTTATAATATCATCAAATCTCTAATTTTACTCAATTTAAAAAAAATTAATTTTAATTAAATTATGGTCTCTAATTAATTAATTATATTTCAAATTAAGATGATAATGTCATAAGTATGATCCCTTTATATTATTTAAAATTAAGATGATCATAATTCGCATCTCTTTGATCTTATATGAATTGTATAAATGTATAAAATACAAACAAGATGAAAATAACTTTTTCTGAATAACAATTAACACAAGTCATTTATACATATTAATATTCCAAAATTCAAAGCAACTCTCTTTAAAAATTGTCAAACTTAACTTTAAATTTTGATACGATCTCATAAAAACTGTTTGTATATACGGGTTTTAACATTCAAACAAATAAAAATAATTTAATTCGATATTTATATGTATATACGGCTTTAACATTTGGATAATTCGTATATGTGAATATATATACAAGGGTTTTAATAGTCTTTTGATTGCCATATTAATAAATTCAAGGTAAATAATTCAAATTTATTAAAGTTAAATCATGTGTTAGAGTTGAGGTAGTACACATGCTTCGTTTAAATAGAAAAATAAAGATTGGATAAATACTACGTATTACAAGATGATTTAAACATGAAGGTGCTTTTGGTAAAAGAAATAAATCTAAATGAAGGTTGTGTTATGCAAACTTTACCATAGAATTTAATAACTTAATAATGGTTCATACGATTTGCAACGATCAATAAATTATATTTTTTAGTTTAATAAGAGCATGTTAAGAAGATCTATTAGTTGGTTAACTTATAAGGAATAAAACTTGTCTTCTATGTAAATATATATCTAATTGTGATAGGAAGTAAGAAATAAATTTTTTTAATATATAATATGATAAAAGAAAGAGACTTAATTAAATATTAGTCGAATGTTTAGAGGGCAAAAATGAAATTTTTGAAGATATCTTATGTAATATCAAAATTCATCTTTATCAACATAAGTTTAAAATTTAGTATATATATATATTAGTAGAATATCCGCGTAATACAACAGAAAAATTTATTTGTTTCACATTCATTCGATATTTAGTGTTATGTTTTTCGAAACATTTAGAAAATTAAAAATTGTATGAAAATAGACGAAGAATAATGTTTTGTAAATGAGAAAATCATTTTTTTAACAATTTTTCAAAAAATTTGTAACAAGATATCCTGAAATTAAATATATCATAATGTATCATTGCAAACTCGATGGTTGGGCCGCGAGTTGTGAGTGCCGAGTTTCGAGTTCTTAGTGGCCATGTTGTGAGTCGTGGAGTCGTTTGTTGAGTTTTAAGGTTTAACATTTATTGATTTTTTATTTTTGGTTTTTTTCTGTATTTTGATATTAAGCATTTAGTACGTTATATTGTAATTCTAAAACTTGATCAAATATTTGAATTACTCGAATATAGCAATTGACAACAAAACAATAAAATTAAACATGTAGATAAATGTGTAAAAATAGAATTATATGAAAAACACATTTAAGTGTTCGTTTTTTTATGTTTTTAAAGCTTACAATACGTATAATTTTGGGAGAAAATTACCTTTTAAAAGCGTTAGAGGAGGAATTTGACTTCGAAAAATGGATGAATCCCTTTTGACAGTTTGCTAACGCTTTCGTTCTGTTTTAATCTTTTCAAAAAATTCAAGAAAAATGGAATATTTTTCTACGACTAAACAGAGCAATAGCTTTTGTAGATGTCATTTTATTGTACCAAGTTTCTATGATTATAACTCTTAACGTGTAAATCCAAAAGTTATGGGGTTTCGTAATTGGTAGAGTATATATGATCTACTCCCCTTTACTAATCATAACATATAGAATATTAATAGTTGATTTTGTAAATTTTTAACATCTTTAGTAACCTTTTAAAACTATAAACATTATCATATGATTTAAATTGTCAAATAGGAAAAGTATAACATCATAAACTCAGGCATCCTAGCGATAAACATTCTATGAATGCGATTTAATTTATCTTTTTAAACTAACAACCTATCTAAATTTTGATAAATATCATTATCATATGATTTAATTGCACGTTATCTCAATTTATCTCAATATTATACTTGATAAATGATTCGGATCCACATTTGCTATTTAGTAAATAATAGAGTGATTGCTTCAATAACGCCACATGGCATAGTTAACATGTAATTGCCAAAATGTTTTTAAATCATTAAGAAAATTATATATGTTTATTGATTTTCTAATTTGATTGACACTTGCTTACCTCAAACCGTTAAAAAACATAAAGAATTCATGTAGATCCCTAGACGATCTTGAATCAAACCGTTAGAAACAATCCACGTGCGGAATCCGTTGGATTGTAACAATCAAATAATATAAAACTTGAATCAACTAAGAACAATGCAATATTGACTTTATATCTCTTTAACAATTTCTCAGATGAGAAAATAATAATCAAAAAGTCTAACCCTAATTACACAGTAATTAGGGTATTTATACTAATCTGGCCGACTAATGCGACATAAGCATTATGTCGCTAGAATCACTAATGCGATACAAGCCTTGTGTCGCATACACAGAAAATGTAACACAAATGAAACTCAATTACATTATAACCAAAACATACAGACTAGACCAACTGATAGACACACTAAGATGTATCAACAAACTCCCCCGTGTCTTCAGCTTGGTCTTTTAAAATCTTCATTCAAACCCAGCCTGCAGGAAACACACTACCAGCGTGAATTCCATGTGTTACACAAACCTTGACAATCCGCTGAAATTGAAACGCCAGCTTCTTATTCATAGGATTTCTTTCATTATAGCGAATCGGATTATCAAACAACTTCCTCAAATCTTTCTTTGAAAAATTTATTAAGCTCATAGGATCAAATACTCTAAATTGAGCTTTCTTTAAGCCATATAACGAGCTCTTTTTTGGATGCTTCGTCTCAGGCACAAATACCAAAACTGCTTCACTGGTGTGAGCATCAAGTTCCCATAAATGAAATCTTCGTAAAAAATCAAGGGGAACAACTTCCAGAGGAATTCTCTTCAAACAATCAGCCGGCGGATAGTGCATTTTGAATATCGGTTGTATGGCGACCGGATCTATCCTTTTCTTGTAGATATATCTAGTTCCCAAAGTTGGTTTAATGAAATTGTACCTTTTCGTTCGAATTTCTTGTTGTAAAATAGTTTGAATGAAATTAGCACGGTCATCTCTAAACTGATTAATTAGAGTGAGCTGAGCGAGACGATTAACCTCTCCTTTTGGCAAAGTGCTCAGCTTGGTGAATGATCTTTTAAAATATTGAATACCGTCAAATCTCTTGATCATAAACAACCCCTTAGATACCTTCCAGCTCTTTATCAATCCAGTATAAACACCACTGACCTTGTATGATTTGCATGTAACAGGTACAGGCTCAGCGGTTTTTCTATGAGGCCACCATTGCGCATGTTTAGCAGCTCGTGTTTCAGAAGTTTCAGTTTCTGGAACCGGAGCCTCTGATGTTCCTTCAGCTGGTGTCTCGGATGTATCTTCAGCTTCATTTTCAGAACAATCTGATTCAATGATAGAAGCATCATCATAGAACTCATCTTCATTTAACCCTTCCTCTTCAACCTCAACATCATCATTTACCTCAAAGTCTTCATCCTCAGAATCCGAACTGACTTGGTTTACCATACGTTGTATATACGAGAGGTCTGCACATGAATAATCAACAGCCAATGGTCTCGGCTGGCCTGGTATATCGTGCACAGGGAAATAATCTAAACGGGCTATTTAATTACTTTCATCAACAGTTACATCATCATTTACAGACCCAGCCCACGGTCCGATTGGTTCTACAGATGGACCCGAGGGAACAGACTCCCCCGGACCAATCGACCAGGTCTCAAACTCCCTAAACCTAACCTCTAAAACTGTAATTCGAGAAGTCTAAGTCTCGATCAGTGTAGCTTGAGACTGGATAAGTGAAGCTTGATCTTCAACAGTCTTTTGCATAGCCTCCATCCTTTCCAACAACTGCTTAATAATATCTGGATGTGCTTGCACTGGTATCTGCATCTCTGAAGGCCCGGTGGAAGTAGAAGTGCGGGGACGACTGGATGGAGGAATATCCTCAGAGACAGTGTAAGTCACATCCTCCCGAGGCCTCTTGCCCATCGATACCACCTCGGAAGACCTAGGTGGAGAGGGCACATAATTGTCGATGTCTCGAAAAATATCATCGGATGAAGGATCGGGTTGCTGAGTGTGTGGCGGTGCTTGTGCATGTGGTGAAATCGGCCGTGGAACCGGAGGCGGATCCTGAAAAGCATCACCCTCTGGGGGTACATTGTGACAACCGTCAAAAATCTCAGGTCAACACCGAAATTAGAATCCTAGTACTTTTAGTTACGTTTACAGCACCTTAAGATCCTACTGAAAAAGTCTAGATTCAACTTCTTAAGTACCGAGTCCGTAAGTTACCGAAATCGCGTAACGCCTTAGAAGATTGCTTAGCTATAAGACTTTGAGAAATATTAAATGAGATTACAAAGTGCCAAAGAAAACTAATAAAATTAAATTTCATAAGTCATCACAAAATAATTATCATATCGCAAAAATCGGAATTTAACCTGAAATTTCGTAACTCGGTAAACACAACCAGAAATCGTTTAATTAACTCGTGAATGTCAATTGTAAGCGAATCTAATGTATTTTGATGAGAATTATAAACTTAGAAAATAAAATTTTATAACTCCAATTTTAACCATTAAAACATCACAATTAAACATTTCAATATGTACAAACTTATACCAAAACAATATGTAACATTTAAGCCTTTAATTACTTAACATTAAAAAAAAAAAAAAAAAAAATTTTTTTTTTACTCCCTCCCCCCCCTAAAAACGGCCAGCCCCTTTTCCCCCCTTTTTCTTGACTACTCCACTCCCCAAAACCCCAATTGATTACATGCACACTCCACCACTTCCCCACACTTCAATCATTCATTTTTTTTCTCTCAACTTCTCTCTACTTTCTCTCAAGAACACCACCATTTCCAGCCCTCTTTCAATCAAAAATCGCCATCTTCAAAGTGTTCTTACATCTAAATCCATCATTCAAAGGTAAAATATTCATCCCTAGTCTCCTTTCTTGTAATCTCTACTTTGAACCTTGATGAAAAACGGATTTTATGCCTTTTTCCATGGCTAAAACCCTCAATAAAAGGTTTGTAAGTTTGTAGGTTCCCTTACACTTGTTTAAGTGTCAAAAACTAAGGGCAACCCATGATCAAACCGAAAACAAACCGAAAATCGTCTTTTTCTTTGTGTTTTGATGCTATTTACTAGTTCTAGTTGGAATAAAAAGTTTAAACTACTAAGAATCATATCTAACACATCTTGAATGTATTTTAACACCAAGAATGTGTTAGATCAAAGATTTAAAGGAGCAAATAGGATCTAGAGCTTGGTAGCAAGGGGTGTTCTTGAAAAAGAACCCAAAAACCCGATTTTTGGGCTTGCATGTACCATTTTAGTATCTAAATCTTATTTTATGTTAAAGTATATTTTTATCTCTGTAAAAGTACATATTCATGCATGTAAGACAAAGCCTCAATCATTGGAAGAGGTCTAAAAATCGTGAGATGTGGAAACACACCAAAAAGATTGCTATTGTCTTATATGAATCTGTCCAGATTTTTGACCTCACTTGAGACGACCATAACTCAGTGAATAATGGTCCAAAAATCTTGATTCTTCTTCTGGAATTTAGTTCAATGTCTTATCTTTCAAAGCCCACTGGTCTCATTCAAATCCATTGAGTTTAAGACCCCCAAATGTACCAAACAAAACTGGTGCGCAAACAGTAATGTTTCTGTGAACATCATGAATTGATATTTGTTTAAGGGTCTTAAACTATTCAAAAACATTTGAGAAAATTATTTTATATTCCTAACACATATATCTCAGTAGCATAAAAATATAGGATTTTATCTTGCTACTTAAGTATTTTTAGAAAATGCGTGAATAACATGCATAATCTTGGTCTTGTAAATGTAGGAATGATGTTGTTATGATGAATGTAAAATACACAAAATATAGATAAAACGTGTTTAAAATTTGAGGGTGATTTTTCTCAGTATCTATGTCTTGAAAAGAACCTTGAAAATAAAAATGAGAATTTTTGGGAAAACTAAAGCATTTTTCTTGGTTTAATGCAAGTAAAGTCTCTAAAAGGAGAAAATATTCATGAAAAATACTTTTTGACATCAGAAAAATATGGAAAAATTAATGTGTCATTTTCCACATAAAATGACACTATCCTCAAAATTTAACACTCATTAGAATTGTTTAGATATGTTAACCGATGTACGGTTTGTTAAAACACTTACGATTGGGAACCAATGTTCCAGAGCCCAAAATGGCATGAAATTTTTACACAAACTTAGAAATGACTTAAAACTGATCTAGTAAAAATTTCGGAATTTTTCAAGAATAATTACTATTTTTCTCCTATTTATCTCACTCTTTTGGTCAAGAAATGATTAAAAATAATCTGTAAATCTAAAAATTCCCAAATTTTCACAGAAAATTTGTGAATTATTTTCCATGTTGTATACCAAGTTTGGTAATTTTTGAAATCTGTTTTCAAGAGTTTACATTATTTTAATCACAACCCGAGTGATTACCAACAACGACAAATCAAACTTTAACGGCACTTTGTAACACAAACGACTAACTAAGCAATCTTAACAAGCCATCTTAGCCAACAATCTAATTAGGAACCTTGTATTCGTAGGTCTTGGATAGGAGTCACTCTTGGTCGAAACGCGTCTTACATCCATTACCGTACGCATACTAACAATTGTGAGTACTCAGCCCCTATTTTAACGCCTTATCTAAATGTTTTGGGGGTGAAAAGCATGCATGAATGACTTGAATGATTTATATACTTGAAAATGATGTGTTTTATGATGCACTTAAATTACAAATGCCATGATATGATTATTGTGCTATGCTATGCTATGCTAAATTTCAAAACAATATCGTGAATGCTTATCAATGTTACATGATTATATGCTTGATTTCTATCGTATCTAAAGTCCCCGGTATCTCTACACGACCATTAACTCTTTATGAGCCAAATGATGCATATGAATAGTACTATTTGGGAGCGAGACCACCTCCCCACTCACGCGGCCACGTGAGTGCATTCCATCATCCTAAATGCCAACGGTAGGGCATCACTGTTTGGGGCAAGGGTTTATCGGTCGTAGGTTTGGTTGTGGGCTCAAGCATAATTTGATCATCAATTTTATAAATAAAATGTAATGGCATAGTGATTTCGTAACACCCATTAACGTATGGCGCTTTGACACGTAAATGATGTCGCTTAAAACGATAAACTTGCGACTTATATTTTATAAAATGACATAGTTATCCGAAATGAGGATACTTTATGAATTATCAACTTAAGGCCGAGCTCTACCATGACATTGTTATTTGAAGTAACCTTTCTTTAAATTTTAAATATCACAACTTGGACGTTATCAGGTTATGTAATTCGAATCATTACTTCTTTAAGTTTACGAATATAACCGGAGTTATTAAATTATAAATCATTGGGATTTTGACAATTAAAGATGTAGTTTCAATGAGACCATGTTTTCTTGTGAAATTCGATATAATGATTCGTCTAAATGACGAACAGTTTGCTTGAAAGAGAACTCACCATTAACTTTATAAAACATAACTTGAAATTATTAAATAAGTTTTACATACTTAATTTGTATTTATCATACCTACCATATCGTGAGTTTTGTAAACCTTAAATGTTCTTTTAATAATATGAGCATGGAGTTATAAATGAATTATGACTTTTAATTAGGTTTCTAAAGTATTGCTTTTAAAAGAGTTCCACTATTATATAAACTTCATTTACAGCTAAGATATCGATTCATAAAGGAATTTAACATTTAAATAAAGATCACTCTTAAAAGAGCTTTAAGTCAACTAATCCCTTGTATAATTACTATGAAATAACCTATGACTATTATCCGATGATCATTTTAAACTGAGGATTGGTTAATTATCTTAGTCGTATGAGCTCGGCACTAAACAAAGAATTTTACAAACTAATCATGAAGTACGTGTAACGTTTGAACCAAACTTCATAAACCTTTAAAGAAAGTCTATCATTTCACAAAACCTGTGTACTCACCAACTATGTTTCATAGTTGACCTGTATTTTTACATGCTTTTCAGGAATTAGTCTCAACTTGTCTATCGAAGCTAAACCCGCTAGACGACTTATGCTGTTGTTGTGTTACGGAAATTGTATCTCTTGAATGTAATTGTGTGTTTAGGTTATTCACTTCGTGCTGTAAACGTTTGTAAGACATAATGTTATGTATTATTTGTAGACCGTTGAACGGTGACGTTTTGTAATTTTCGATTATGAAATCATTGTACTGTTACATCTCGTGTTTCCGCTTTAGCGGGGTGTGACATACATAGGCTTCATCTACAACGTGCCCAAACAAACGCACATCCGGCGGGACCTCTGCACCCCTCGCATATTGACCAGAAACCACAAATATGCGAGTATTCATGGGCGTCGGTCGAAACTGGTGGTTCGGAACCACCGGTAACCCTGGAAGCATGTGGTTAATCAATAACTGAACAAATCGCGAGTATAAAGCCCACTTAACATCACCAGCCTGGGCGTTGTCTACCAGATTCCGAAATATATAACCGGAGAAATTGAAAGGTTTGTTGTAAACCAGAGCTAGCATGGCCGAAGCCGTCGAGTAGCTCATCCCATCCAAGCCTGCCTTCCTGCTGGACAGGCAGACAATCATAATGTGCATCAGGTATCCCCAGACCTTGGTGAGATAGACCTTGCGATACTGATCACGAGGAACGCCCGGGTAGCCCATCCGAGCCATTGCACTAGCAATAAAAGCGTTAGAGAATGCAATCGGCATCTCCGAGTCATCAAGAAACTGAAAGAAGTCTCGAATCAGCTGCTCGGTGATAATAATCTCACGATCGTAAACCCGAGAAATAATCAAGGGAAAAGAGAGATCCGAATTGACGATGGCATTGGTCCAAAAATCCAACACATGATCACGATAGATACTCGTGGTTGCCGTGATCGCGGTGTAAATACGAGAACGACGCAGAAATGTAATCATTGGACGATAAGGTGGCGCAGATTCTTTGTCATCCTCTAAAAATGACGTGACATTGTGTCTCGGTTCCCAAAAGTATGCATTCATGTTAATGGCAGCCATAACTGTAAGATCAAAACAAAACATGAAAGCCATTAGGGAAAAAATGAAAGAGTTGACATTTTTGGAAATAAAATGTAATGCGACATAACAACAGGCGACACAAAACTTGTGTTGCAAGTCATAAGTGCGACATGACGAGTTTATGTCGCAGAATTTGTGTCGCAATCGTTTGGAGCGACATAGAGAGTTATGTCGCATCATGCGACCTAAAATTAAGGAAATTATGCGACATAACAGTTGTGTCGCATGATATGTCGCAATGACGAACACGACGAACCCAGAAAATTTGCAGAGAAATTTTTTTTGGGGTTTTCGTGTTTTAGCCATTTCCGAGGGTACAATAGCAAGGCAGGAACATAATACATCAGATAATAACCATAATTAAACCCTAAAAGACACCTAATTTGACAAAACCGATTAAAACCTAAAGCAAAAACTTTAATAATGAATGTAAACACGAATACGAGGTAATAGCGAGTAAAAACGGTACCTATAGGTGCGGATGATGAAGGAGAACAAGGAAACAGCAATGAACCGAGCGGAGAATAACAGAAAATCGCATGAAAATCGAAAAATGAAGCGGGTTGGTTGTGTCGCAGGATTTGGGGTTGTGTTCCAGCTTTTCAAATTTATGTCGCAGGGGATTAAGCGTAATTACAGCGACACATGGGAGGGTATATACACGGACCACTGTGCGACATACGCTGCGACACAAATGTTGTGTCGCGGTGATGGCAACAAAAGTTTGCGACACAAATGTTGTGTCGCAGATGTCAATAGCTTCGTTTTTTTTTTTTTTTTTTTTTTTTTTACAATGCAAACGTTTTGAGTGTTGTCTATATAGGGATCATATTAGAAAGACAAGCTCGTATAGAAAATATTAAATTTTAATTCGATTATCAGTATAGATGTCCAAATTTAAATTTACCAAGCATAGTTAACAAACCTGAGAAAAAATCTGTAACAAGCTGATTATCGGTATTGTTTGTCCACTTAAACATGTAACATACTCATCTTCAAGCTAAGCAATTATTGTTAGAGTGATTATGTCTCTATGAATCCCACAATAGATATACTCCTAGTATCAAGACATGAACATAACTTCTATTGTTTAGAGAAAGTATATGAATTAAACATTTTTAAGAATCAAGCCAGCGGTGACAGGTCTGTACGAACGTACAACAAAGCGACTTAAACTTGATTCAGGTTTAAGCAAAACCATACTTGGTCAAGCCGTTTGGCGACCTTGTTAGGTATCTTTGATTTTATAAGACTTTGAAAGTGCATTGACTTTTGTTTGCTTAATTTTTGAAAGTATACTGACAGAGACCAGGTCTCTACTTACGTACAACAGAGGAAACAGTCAGCATAAGTCCCCAAATGTTGTCATATAAAAGCTCAGTGCAATAGAAGCATGGAAAGCTGATACTTAGGAATTAAGACATATTGTCATACATCATATGATGGACATCACAAGATAATAAACACGTATTAGATGTATTTCTTAGTAGCTCAAAGAAGAGTATGGTAATGCCTACCAATACATCGTGTAATGATACGATTGTCTGTAAGGACATGTATAACATATGCTAGATAAACCTACTGATATATCAAGGATAAAACTTAAGATTTTCGTTTGAAGAATGTCTCCTAATTTGTTTACAGGCACAACTAAACGTCTTTTGAAAATGTTGCAACCTTGCATTTCTTTAATGCTAGTAAACACAAAGAATGGCTGTTGCGTAATTTTTAATTTAAGAAAGAAAGAAAAATAAGGTCACAAATATTATTGTTTGATTTGAAAGAATCGTAACCCTATCATGTTGACAAGCTCATTGAAACGAGCACGAGAGAAGGCTATTGTGAATAGGTCGGCATTCTACTTAAGTGTATCTATTTGGACGAGATCAATTAAGTGTTTTTCATAGCAGTCACGTATGAAATGAAACCTAATTTCTATGTGTTTGGTCTTAGAGTGTTGGACAGGATTGCGTGTAATAGAAATAGCAGCAGTATTATCTATATGAATAGGAGTCATGGTTAAGAGTAAACCATAATCGCGCAACTGATGTTGTATCCAAAGAACTTGTGTGCAGCAACTAGCAGCAGCAATGTACTCGGCCTCTGCTGTTGAGGTAGAGACCGTTGTTTGCTTTTTGCACTGCCATGAAACTAACCTGGGTCCAAGAAACTGACAGCCGCCAGATGTAGACTTCTTATCCATATTGCAACCACCGTAATCCAAGTCCGAGTAAGCAGTAAGAGCAAAAGTTTTCTCATTAAAGTACCATAGACCAAGAGTTGGTCTATATTTGAGATAACCGAAGATC
Source organism: Logfia minima (assembly GCA_963921325.1). NCBI lineage: Eukaryota > Viridiplantae > Streptophyta > Magnoliopsida > Asterales > Asteraceae > Logfia > Logfia minima. Next base: position 20,623,560 of record OY992770.1, read on the forward strand.
CTCTAGACAGCCTTAATATGAGATAGCTTCGGTTTCGCCTGATACCTTGAACATAGAGAAACCGCAAACACAATGTCCGGACGTGATGCAGTGAGATACATTAATGAACCGATCATAGATCGGTAATCTTTCTTCGGACAATCCTCTTCATCTTCTGCTGGACCAAGGTTATGATTGAGCTCTAAAGGCGTCCCATAAGGTTTACATTCAACCAAATTATACCTTGTAAGCATATCATTGACATACTTTGACTGATGTATATAAATCCCCTTAGCAGACTATTCGACTTGGACGCCCAAGAAGAATTTAAGCTCCCCCATTGCACTCATTTCAAATTCCAACTTAATAATCTTCTCGAAGTCCCGACACATATCATATTTAGTGGATCCAAATATGATGTCATCGACATAGACCTGTACCAATAACAAGTCATTTGCTTCATGCTTTGTGAAGAGGGTACTATCGATCTTTCCTCGTTCAAACCCATTCTTCAGCAAATGAGTCGCCAGCCGCTCATACCAAGCTCTAAGAGCTTGATGAAGACCATACAATGCCTTGTCCAATTTGAAGACGAAATTCGGATGTACGGAATCTTCAAAACCAGGAGGCTGTTTGACATATACCTCTTCAAGCACTTGACCATACAGAAATGCACTTTTAACGTCAAGTTGATATACCCGAAATCCTTTGAAAGATGCATAAGCCAGAAAAATGCGAATGGATTCCAAGCGAGCAACCGGGGCAAAGACTTCATCATAATCCAAACCTTCAACTTGAGTGAAGCCCTGGACCACCATTCGTGCTTTGTTTCTAATCACCACTCCCCGGTCATCCTTTTTCACACGATATACCCAACGGGTGCCAATTGGATGAACACCCTGGGGTAAAGGCACCAGTGTCTACACTTGCAACTTTTTGAATTGTTGAAGCTCTTCTTGCATCGCCTCAACCCAGTATGGATCTTTCAAAGCATCAGCAGTCTTCTTCGGTTCAATTTGTGATAGAAAACACTTTTCAATTTCAGAAGTAAGACAAACTGGATCAGTATCTTCATCAGGTGAAGACGTGAAAGCAGATTGTTCAGCAACAGCAATCTGTCTTCTAGTTAAAACTCCTTTTTCAAGATCACCAATAATAGCATCAACTGGATGTGACACATTGATACAAGAGCTCGGAATTGCAGCCAAAACAATGATGGAATCAAGATTTGTAGAATCAGCTTCAAGTTCAAGTTCAGATGCAGGTAATTCTTCAAATTCAGATGCAGGTGATTCTTCAGAAACCTTAGGTATTTGTTCCTCATCATTTGCAGAATCAGGAACTTCTTCAGTAACAAGCGGAGGCGGAGTTTCACAAGTAGCAGCTAGATCAGTGGTAGGTGTTACTGTAGGTGGTGGAGGAACAGAGATGGTTGGTGTATCAAAAGTGATATCCAGCCCATGAAGTAGTGTCACCATTTCCTCTTCTTCATGCTCCTTAGGAAGATTGAAAGATCAAACATTGTTTGATAGTCAAATAAATAATCAGGTCCCTTTCCTTGAGGGTTGTCAGTGTAATGGAAGAAAGTGACCTCAAAATGCTCTTCCACGCGCTTTGTCACCAGATTATACACTCTCTTGATCATTCTTGATTAGATAGTTCATCTTTCTAAAATGCAAATGTCCCATTCGCCTGTGCCGCATTAATGATTCCTTTTCGGGAGCTTTGATTGAAGACATGTGAACTGTTTGGTTTCCACAATACTCATGTCAAGAATATACGTATCTCTCTCCCTAGGTGCCCTTAGTAACACCCATTCTTCAGGGATCACAAATCCCGGCTTCAAGATACAACACTCAGTGTCTGTGAAAACAGTAGTGTACTTTTTGTCGCACACTTGAGAGACACTGAGAAGATTGTGTTGAAACTGTTCAACAAAATTTACCTTTTCAAAGCTTACAATTCCATTAGTAAGCGTACCCTGACCACAAATGACTCCCCCTTTATCACCAGCAAAAGCCACATAACCTCCATTGTAAGCATGAACTTCAGATAAAAGAGAAACATCACCGGTCATGTGCCGAGAACAACCGCTGTCGATATACCATTTACTATTCTTTACAGCTTCAGATTGCTGCGGCACCACAAATAAAGTAAATTAGTTAGAAATGGAGACCCAAGCCTTTACAGTCTTGGGTACTCCAGTAACATCATCAACAACGACCACATCAGTCCAAATTTTATTTTCAAACAATTTAGAATATTTGACTGATGAGTTATTGTCAGATGGAGAATCTTGGCGAGATTCTTTAATCTTCCAAACCTGTTTAGGTTTGGATGCTTGCGAGTCAACAACTTTGAGCTTTAAGTCTTGCGATTTGATTTGCTCAACTTTGTTGAATTTGACAGCCGGAAAGGGAGACTTTGAACCTCTCATTGTAATAGGTTTCTTTGAAAGATTTTTAAATTTAGAGACTCGCGAAACTTGTTTCCCAAACCGTTTCTTTGCAAGCAAAGGACAATCATTTATTAAAGGACCTTGCTTTTTGCAGCAGAAGCAAGATTGATATTCAACATAAGATTGAGATTGAGGAATAAACCGAGGAGCCCGACCAAAAGAAGCACTTGTTGAACAATCACAGTGATTTGAGCATTCAACAGGGAATGTTTTAGAAAAATGTTTAGAAGATTTATTTTGAATACCCATGTTAGTTTTAGAAACAATCTTCTTTTGAGGTTCAGCCGTGGCATTATCTTTTCTTTTTAATAAAGCCCGTTCACTACTTTCAGTGGTGATTATATGATTTTCAGGCTTAACATTTTTCTTAATTGGTCTATATTCCTCATCGGTTAAATCCTCAACTTCAATTTTCTCTTCTACAATACGAGGAAGCACAGAAAAAGCCTTACCTAACTTAGGCTCGACAACATTCTCAGACTTAGTTGTGTTTGTCTGATTAATCTTAGCCTCAATAGGCTTGACTTTCTCAACCTTTTGAGTCTTACTATTATCAGATTCACTAGTATTAGCCCTAACTGGCTCGGGCTTACTAGTTTCAGGTTGTGGGGATGCAGTGAGGACAGTTTCAACCTTAACTAGCTCAGGCTTACTTATTTTGATACTAACAGCAGGTTGAACAGGTTCAACATCTATCTTTGTAAAGATAGGCATTAAGTCATTTATATTATCCTTGACAGGCATGGGAAGATAGTCTTTTGGAGGTGGGACTTGATGATAACCAAGTCCTACCTTACTTTTCGTATCAGTCCTCTGTGCCTATAAGATTTCGTCAAAGACTAGAGAGGAGGCTGAAAAGTTAGAAAGCTTTTTCTTTAAATTTAGAACCTTAGTTTGAGATTCAGTAAGTTCCTTTTTAACAGATGATAGCATATCAACATAGCTACCAATTTCATCCTGTTGTTCAAAATTTTTTGCTTTTAATTCCTTTTTCTCCTCCAAAATAGCTTTTAAATTTTTGCCACTAGCCTTATCACTGTCTCTTAACATGTCATTTTTTTCATTTAAGTTTTCAATGACAGTGTTAAGGCGTGTGGTGTCCTCTCTATACCTGTTTATCTGGTTAGTTAATTTTATGCAAGAAACACAAGATAAAGGTTCATCATCTACCTCGTGCACTTCAGCCATTAGTGCCTTTTCTTCTTCATCCTCATCTGGATCAGACCATTCCCAAGCATTATTTGAAAGCAGCAGCGCTGCGGAAACCATTGCCTTTCATCAGTTTTGGTCTTGTCAGAGGAGTTGAACTGAGAAGGTTTAGATAAACCGGAAGGTGGATTCTGTCACACCCCAATAAAATCGTGTCTCGTTTAGTAAATGCGGAAGCTCGGGGGCGTGACGCGATCCAGTTCGACAAGTAAATCGAGAGCATATGATTATCGCAAACATATACTTAGGATGCCATAAATAGTTTAGGTTCAACGGTTACATATTCATTGTGTTCACAAGAACGATATATGTTTAGCAAAACGTCATGATTAACATTTTAATCATAAAATAATAGTCTCAATGTTATCAAAAGAATGGCATCCTATTCATCGTGGTAAGCAAGGGTCCCAAAGTATGCATGCATGATCTTACGTCGCTGCTAATTCCCTGAAAAACATAGTTAAAAGGATCAACAAGATTGTTGAGTGAAATTCACAGGTTTAAGACATCATCATTTAAACCAAGTGTTTAGTAAACGTTTCCCAAATCATTTCGTGCCATCCATGGCGATTAGTACGATGATATATATAGTTTGAAACAATAAGTAGCTGACGGTGATCCCCCGAAGGTTTGCAAGACCTTACGAGTTAAAGTGCCGACACCTAGGCCTATAACCAAACCACGACTTTTAGTTGTTTTTGCCTGGGACCAATAAAATATACGCTCCTCGTCTCGACATACAGTCGGCAGTTAGCATGACTAACAAAAGTGGGAGGGATGTCATCCCAATAGTACTATTCGCATATTCTGTGGCTAGCGTCATCTAGCTAATGGTTACAGTTTGTAGTCATGAGGACTTCTATGCACTACAACTAGTTTAACGTAGGTTCGCACAAGGATTCGTTGTCAGGTTTTCAATCATCGCATGAAATCAGTTTGTATGTAAACAGTACATATGTTTTTCACCCCAAATTTAGAAAGCAGTAAAATAGGGGCTGTGAACTCACCTGATGAGCTTTGTGAGAGCTAGCGTTTAAAGAAATAAGTTTGCCCAAAATAGCCTCCTCGCGCCCTATACGCATGAGGTCGTTTGTATGAGTAGATAGCTAATCGCATATCTAGGTTTGTAAAAGTAGATGGCTACCCGCACATCCTTGCTCGTAATAGTAGGTGGCTACCCGCACACCTAGGTTTGTATAAGTAGATAGTTACCCGCATATCTATGCTAGTTGTTCACTCAATTAATAGATTGAAAGAGTATTTCGTTTTCGAAAAGTGTACGACCCGTTGGTGATAGTTTTGTGTGTATACTTGTATGTTTCTCGAAAACATAGTTACTTTGTTATTAAAGTATACGTTATAGATTTATACTTTCAAAACTTATATTGTTCGTGATAACGCACCTTTCAATTCATTCAATAGTTTTCGTTAACGTTTGTCTAAAACGTGAAGTTAAATAAGTTCCTTTATTCGTTTAAGATAGGAAACTATTACTCAATTACTTTCATGTTTATTCCCTCGTAGTATCTCTCGTTTTATCCGTATTCATAATTAGTTAAATTATATTTTGGTGCTAAATATGCTTTAAATGTGTTTATTATCGCTAGGAACGGATGCGAGAAGAAAACGGGTAAACACGTTGAAGAAAATATCAAAAATGAAGAAGTATTGTAGTTTCGGCGAGGCTTCACGGTTTTGGTCATAACTCTCTCATACGAACTCTGATTTAGGTGATTCAAATGTCCAAATTTTTGTAACTTAAAGGCCTACAACTTTGAAGAAGAAATCAAAGGCTGAAAAACAATATTACTACTGCTTTCCGTTGTTACTACTGCTGTCCAATTTTACTACTGCTAGGCCAAAGTTACTACTGCTCTTCCACCGTTACTACTGCTCTCCAATATTACTACTGCTAGGCCAAGTTACTACTGTTCTTCCATCGTTACTACTGCTAGGCCAAGTTACTACTGCTCTTACACCGTTACTACTGCTCCCAAGTTAATGCTGTTCAAGTTAATGCTGTTTACTTTTCTTGAACAGATTCTGACCATATTTGAGCCTTTTTGTGGTGTCATTTTGACTAGTCAAACGGACTTATTTTGTTATGAAATTTTTATCATATGTTCCCCTATATCTTAGGTTTACAGAAAAGTAAGATTCATAATTTTTGAACAAGTATAAGGGGTTCAAAAATATTTATTAGTATACAAAGGTACAGCAGCTACGTTTCTGGACAGTTGATAGGAAAATCACTTGTTTACTGAGCTAGACTCATCTTCACAAAACGTGATCATACTAATTTTAAAGCTAAGACAAAATTTTACCTTTAGGAAAAAGATTCATCTCTTTTGGATCTGTGGATAAAAAGTTATGGTCTCTTAAAGTAGAGTCATATTTCGTCTCCTGAAGACAGATTAGACACATGTTCTTATAAAATCGATTTGAGGTATCAAAACTTGTCCAAATTACATGAGACCACTTGGGTTGGAAACCTAACTTCTTAAACTTAATTTTAGGCTCGAGAATCACTAAGTTTGGTTATTTTATGACTGAGTTATGATGTTCTAAATTCGTCCAAAGTTTCTGTCCAGTAAGTTTCTTTGAGTTTTGAGTTTCTTTAGTTCTTTTTAACGAGTTTTCACCATTAATAACACATATATATTAGTTGATTTTAATGTATGAGTGAACATCTAGCGTGTAAGTATTTAAAATGAAGGAAATGAAGAGATCAAAATGAAGAGTTTCCTTACAATGCTCTAGGATGAAATGGTAAGAAAGAAGAGAACTTGAAAGCTTCAACAACAATCCTTTTAAAACCCCAAACTCCTAGTTTTCCTTTGTGATGATGTGAATCTCAAGATTATGAAATCACAAGGACCCAATGATAATCAAGAGCTTAAAAGAAGGTGAAAAATGATGTATAAAAGGTGGTGGTTCATGGTGGTTTTATGGTGGTTCCATGGTGGTTGTTCTTGAAGAAGGTAGTGAAAGGTGATGAAATGAGAGGGAAAATGAGAGAGTTGTGCAGAATTTTGAAGTGCAAATTGTGAAATGGGAATGTACGTATGCTTTTCCTTGTATATAGCCTTTCTTAAATGGGAAGAAATTAAAGGATTGATGGGAGGTGCTTAGTCACTCCATCAATCAACTTAGCAAGTAGGAGAAACACTAGATTGTTTTTGCAAGTGGCGTGGATCATCAAGCAAGAAGGCATGTAGGAGTTAAATTAAGCTAGCAAGGAGGGAGGAAGATTGTATGGTTAAAAATGGAGTTACGTAGACAAGAAGAAAAGGAAAATCTGCATTTTGAATTTAGTGACCTACTTGCTAGCTAGCTTGGATTTAATTAAAGCTATGTGCTAGCTTGCTTGGTTAAATTAGAGCTATGTGCTAGCTTGCTTGGAATTATTTTCACATGCTTGAGCTACTTCGATTCAAAACTTGATGTTTAGGTGCCAGTAAGGATTTCTAGGGAGATTAAAGTAGGTTGTAACATGATTAGTAAATTCCAATTCCTTCGTAAGTAATTGGCGTTTTGTTTAATTTTATCTAGGAAACGTTTATCACCAACGTTCGAGTTTATCGGAAATCGTCCAATTTATATTGTTAAATTCTCAACAGTTACTTAAACGAAATGCTTCAAGCATTAAAGTAGTGTGCACCAAATTGTGCAACGTGGGCGTGTGCTAGACTTATCTCAGTTTAAATCAAGTTTGGTTTCATTAAAAAGGGAATTAGCGTAAGAATGCATGATTTTAGTGTGTACGGAATGTACCAATTTTCGAGGGTTGTCACAGATTCCTTTTACGATCACATTCACGAGCAAAGTGTCCATAGTTATGACAGTGATAGCATTTTACTTTGCTCTTGTTGGAACCCAGACCTTTCTCTTCCGGATCAGTCACATTCTTCCGACTAGTTTTCTTCAAGAAGTTCTTAACTCTTCTTGTGAGCATGGCCATACTCCACTTCAGATCCATGCGCTCAAGCTCTTCTTGATCGATTTGACCAAAATCTTCTTCAGTCAATTCCACTGTGTTGTTCTTGTTGGACAGAAAATCATCATATGCCGACAAGAAAGCTGTAAAACCAGCCGCATGTTCTTCAGCCACAACAGGAGATGCACCTCTGATATTAGAATAAGTACCTCCTCCGCTTGAGGAGTTGGTACTTGTATATCCAAATCCACCAGATCTACTTGGAACATGAGAACTTCCAAAACCCCCAGAAAGAAATGCAAACCAGCAGTTTGAGTTGCTGCAACAGGAACATCCACACTATATAGTTTTGGATTTTGAAGTTGTGAAGTAGCCTTGGTTTCCTTTTTCTGCATGTCTAGAAGATCAGCAACAATTTGTCCAATTAAATCATCAAGTTCCATATCCATGATGTCTTCATCCTTTTCCATCAGTAAGACCCTTGTATTCCACTTTTTGGGTAATGAACCCAATAGCTTCTTATTGACATCAGTTTTGTCAAGAAGAACACCTCCCTCTAATAATTCACTAACCAGCTGTGAATATCGGCTGCACATGTCTTCAAGAGACTCATTAGGCAGCATATCAAAAACTTCAAACTGTTTCTTAACTAGATCCAGTTTGTTTCGTTTGTACTGATCACTTCCGCCACACTTCTTTTCGAAAGCAATCCATAAATCATAGGCAAGTTTGTGATGGCGTAATTGTCTCAAGATCTGTTGAGGTAAGGCCATGGTAATGGCAGAATGAGTTTTTCTCTCAGTATCAAAAGCCTTACGTTCCTTAGGAGTCATAGACTTAGTGGACTTTTCAAGTGCAGGTCCATTAAAGATACCGGTCCTCACAGGGCGTTCATACCTTTCTTCCAAATAGATTAACATTTCAGGATCGTTGAAAGATACAAACGCTTCAAACCTTTGACGCCAATCCAAATAGTTCATTCCATTTGTATACATAGGTGGTTTATTGGTTGAACCCACCTCACTGTTATGCTTGAGCATTGCCCCGACTTGTTGAATAGATGTTGAAGTAGAAGAAGTCATTGTAACGGGCTTGTTAGACTTTTCAAAAGTTTAGTTAAAAAGTGGAGTAAGCGACACTAAGGTTGTGTCGCAGATTATGTCGCAAAAACACTAGTAGCGACACTAAGATTATGTCGCAAGAGGTATCTGTGGCGCAAAACTTATGTCGCAACTTTATGTCGCAAAGTTTAACTTATGTCGCAAATATTAAGGTCGCTAAAACCCTACGGCGACACTTAATTATGTCGCTAACTTATGTCGCAAAACGGCGCTGTCAGACCCCAAAAGCCCCAAAAACGAAAAAAAATTCGAAACTTAATAATTGTTAACGAAAAACTTCATGAAACCTTCGAATTTTAGGCTTAAAAAACTCCAATTGTCAACTCCAAAATACCTAGAATGAGAAACAACACCAAAATATACGTTAAATAATCAAAATATGACTAAAAAACGTACCCAAAACGATTTGATACCACCAAAATCCTTAGATTATGGCTCTGATGCCAATTGTAGATCCTTAGACGATCTTGAATCAAACCATTAGAAACAATCCACGTGCGAAATCCGTTGGATTGTAACAATCAAATAATATAAAGCTTGAATCAATTAAGAACAATGCAATATTGACTTTATATTTCTTTAACAATTTCTCAGATCAAATTACAGCAGATAAAACACAGAGAAAATAATAATCAAAAAGTCTAACCCTAATTACACAGTAATTAGGGTATTTATACTAATCTGGCCGACTAATGCGACGTAAGCATTATGTCGCTAGAATCACTAATGCGACACAAGCCTTGTATCGCATAACACAGAAAATGTAACACAAATTAAACTCAATTACATTCTAACCAAAACATACAGACTAGACCAACTGACAGACACACTAAGATGTATCAACAATTTCAACTCGCACACCTCTCATTCTCTAGCTCTTAATTTATATAAGTAGTATGAGTGTTAAGTTGCATAATCTCATAATATCCCTCTCATTCTAATAGTCAAACGAACATGATTCGTGAACTCAGCTTATTTCTTATAGGGTTAATGCACCTCCAAATACTTATAGTTGCGGGTAAACTACAAGTCCCGTGTTACTTCATATTTGGAGACTCATTGGTTGATAGTGGCAACAACAATGAACTAAACACGGCAGCTAAAGCTAATTACCCACCATACGGAATTGATTTTCCACTAGGTGTCACTGGAAGATTCACTAATGGTCGAACTGCCGCAGACATCATTGGTATCTATCTATATATCCCTTTACCTAATTTACCTTTTACCTGATTAGATTGTGCATATTTAGTACTAAGGTGGTGATTTGTATATCACTAGAAATTGGTCATATGCCTCTAATTCTGCACATGTATATAAAACTACTAAAGTATATCTACAACATTACTACTATACCATATTTATTATAGCCAAAATTAATATGCATGTATTTAGTCAAAACCTTTTACGTTGTGAACTATAGAAAACTTATAAAATAAGAAAAGAAGTGGTGAAACATTAAAGTATTGATGCACGTTAACAATTATTTTCAGGGCAACTTCTAGGCTTCCCTAAGTTCATTCCACCTTATGCTACTGCAACCAACCAAGAAATAAGCACAGGCGTAAACTACGGTAGTGGTTCTGCTGGTATTCGAGAAGAAACTGGAAGTCAAGTGGTATTTCATTGCTTGATCTCTTTAGCATATAGAATTAAGCACAACGTTTATTTTATCTGATCATGTTCATTACTTTCTTGCTGGGCGATCGCATCAGATTGGATAGACAATTACTTAATCACGAAACAATAATCTCGCGTCTTTCAACCTTACAAAGCAATGCGACATTCACAGACGAATACCTAAAAAAATGCATTTACTTAACAAATATAGGAAGCAACGACTACATCAACATTACTTGATACCTAGCGTTTACCCGACCAGCAAAATGTATAACGCTGAACAATATGCAGCCGTCCTTGTGCAACAGTACTCTCAACAACTAAAGGTACACAAACTAGCTAGCACATTTAGTTGGTTCTTCAAGTATGTAAAATTTTTGGTAATCTTAAATATTTTTTTATAGAAAAGTCTTTAATATTATTTTACGTCTTACAATTAAGTATTTGTGAATCGCGAAGACGTACTTAAATTTGAATTTGGTATATATGACAGACATTATACAATTTAGGAGCTAGGAAGATTGTCGTGTTTGGTCTCGGTCAGATAGGGTGTGCACCAGCTGAAATAGCGACGTTCAGCACAGACGGAAAGCCATGTGCAGAGTGGATCAATGATGATGTTAAGTTATTTAACGACAAGCTTGAATGTCTTGTTAAGGAGCTTAACAAATTTTACTTAGACGCAAGATTCACTTTCATTAACCTTACTAGTATTTCAGCACCACAAGGAGGTAAAACGTCATATTGTAGTTGTTTCATTTTGATTGTAACATCATAAATGTATTCTTTAACATAGTTACAAATAAAATTTGACATTTAACTTTATTGCTGGTTTTAGTTAATAAATTGTTTGAATTTCGCAGGTGTACCGGTACCAAATGTTCCTTGTTGTCAAGTAGGGCAAGGGGGATTATATGTTCTGAACTCAACCCCTTGCCCTATTCAGGCTTTGTCCGTTTTCTATGATGCTTTTCATCCCACAGAAGTAGCAAGTATGGTCATTGCGACTAGGTCATACATTGCTCTGTCTCCTGAGGATGCATCTCCATATGATATTAGCCATTTGGCTCGACTTTAATAATGATTAGAATCGACTACATGATGTGTATTTTATTGTTTTGTAATTATTTGGATGCATAAGTAAGAAATATCGATGAAGGTTTTACGTACCATGCATTTTATTGATTACTCCGTGCAATAGAGTAAACTTCAATCATATCCATTTGGATTTTAGGTGAATAATTTTATACACTTGCTTAAATTTAAGTGTAAAAAAGAAAAATATTTAGAGCAAGCACGAAAATTACTAACATCTTCACAGGGACCACATTTTTAACTCAAATTTAGTGTGGACAAACTCCTAAATTTTAACACTACGCATACACGCAGTTTATGATAAACCACCTCTTTTACCCTTTTAGACTAATACCCCGCAAACAATTAACATTTCCAATTCAAACCTCATAGACCTTTAGTATACCACCACTCTACCATCGCCTAAGTTATCATCCAACATAGACTAATAAATACTATGATATGTTTTCTATTATTTAGAATGAATCCTTCGATTCCATAACTTATGAGCAATAATACCACTCACTATAGTACTCTCCACTTTCCGTCTTCATGCAAGTGGCATCCGTTGTTCGTCCTTTTCATAGGCACGGTCCCGTCTTGGGGGACCACTCTGGGGCTACATTGCTGGCCAGAACGGGACGAGAATGAAGGGTGTGTGTGTAACGGCTAGGGCAACTGCTAGTCCAACAGGAGAGAAACCAAAATAAAAAAAATAAAAAAATTTAAACAATCTCAAACACTTATATATATATACATACAATTACCATTCTTTTTCACACACAATTCTTACCATCTCTACCTATTTCACAAAAACAAATTATATAAAACAATTGCCAATTTCTTTCACTCACAATTCTCACTAACTCTACTTACATTTTACTCACAAATTATATCAAACACATTCACCAAAAAAGTCTAAAAAACACAACAACAATTTCCAATCACAATCCAATGATTTTTTCAATAACTTACTTAACAATCCAATTTTGGGTACCAATTAACCACCCACAGTTTCGTCTTCCGCACAACAATCGAGCTCAAGTTAATCCATTTTCTATACAAACCGACGACCCACAATCCCAACTTTATTAAATATGTATCATCAATCACAACAACTACAATACTCACAAGAACAATAACAACAACAACAACAACACTCATCATTCGCATACCCACAAACACCACTATAACAAAATCAATTCGAAAATGTCCACACACTACCGGAAGATGAAGCCGAATTCGTACCCGAAGCCTAAGCCGAATCGGCCAAAAGGAAAAAGAAAGGAAAATGTAAAAAAGTGGCCGAACCAAGCCCAAAAAGTGTTGTGGTTCGCCGAAGAAAACAAGAATTTGGTGGAACGGTGGGTCGACGCTTCTCAAAATGGAGCGGTCGGGAGTTCACAAACGGCTCACTCTTTTTGAAGAGTCATACAAGAAAATTACAACCGTTTTGTTGATACGAAACATAATATTGACTAAATAATAGGCAAATGGTCAAAACTTCAATGAGACGTCAAGGTTTTCAAAGTGTCTACCAAAAATATAAAGATGAGTGGCAAAGTGGTATGGCCGACGTAGACATTATGTTGGCGGTCCGTGAAAGATTCAAAGATCGAACATAAATGAACTTCCTTTACGAGTCAGCATGGCATGTTTTAAAAGATATCCCAAAGTTCTTTTTTGTGGAAGGCATTATGAACAACAAACGACCCATGCAAGACGACGAAAATGAACCAGTCAATCTTGACGACGAAGACAACGATCCGATCCACCGAACACGCCTAACCCGAACTTTGACCATTTATTCTTCGACGACACGATTCTTCATCCACTCGGTTGGGCACAAAGTCAAAAAGGCCAAAAAAGTTCAGGTTCGTAAGATGCTACTTCCTCACGTTGTTCCGCAGATAAGGTCCGCGCCCAACTTTTGAGAACCGCACTAGCTCAACAAAGAATAATGGAAACATTAGCTGAGATTTCTTGAAAGAAAGCAATGCTCAGGGTGTTCAAGGTTCTCAATAACCCGATCAATCCAAGCTTGCCACCCGAAGAACGAGTATTTCTCTACAACATTCGGGAAGAAGTAAAACGCGATTATGTAGCATCTACCCAACCAACGAATGAAGACATCGACGAAGAATAATTGTATCGCTTTTTGATTATTATTAGTGTAACGTGTTTTATTTAATTATGTAATTTTTATTATTATTATTGTATCATACTTTATTTTTAATTATTGTAATTTTAATTATAAATGTAACGTAGTTTTTAATTATTGGAATTTTTATTATTAAGGTAACGTAGTTTTTCAATTATTGTAATTTTTATTATTAATATAGATATATTTGTATTAATATTTAAGAAATGACGTGGCGTCCAGTTCTTAGTTCTCGGGGGTTAGGATAGACAGGGTTTAGTTCTGGGTCAATTCTTCGGTCTTCGTGTTGATGTGATGATCGGTCCTCAGTTCTAAGACGTCAGGATAGTGAGTGGTCTAAGACGATCAAACACCGAAGATTATCAAAAATTTAGCCGATTAATTAACTGAAAAGTATGAAAAATATGAACTACTTTTACAAAAGAAAGAAAATTACATCTCTTAAATCACTAAACCGGATAAAATAAAATAAAATGAAAATTAGGGATACAATCCTTTTATATTTACGAGAATTGAAAATACCATAATAGGCCCCTTGACTTTAGAAAATGATCACTTGAGCCTTTAAACTTGTGTCTTCTATTCCAGAGACCCTATACATTTTGAGAATTGCTTTCCAATCCCTCAAGTTTCATGTTTATAACTAGAAACACAAAGTTGTAGAAAACATCACAAATTAGACCAAAAGTATCATACTTGACTTATTCTTAAGCTTGAATATACAAGTCATTTTAACACTCCCCCTCAAGCTTAGTATGCAATAAGTCAACTAATCTCAAAGTATTAGTTAATTACTTATGCTGAGAAACACTCAACCCTTTAGTTAAAATATCGGCAAATTTTTAGTATGCAATAAGTCAACTAATCTCAAAGTATTAGTTAATTACTTATGCTGAGAAACACTCAACCCTTTAGTTAAAATATCTGCAAAAAAATTTTTCAGAAGCAACTTTAACTGTTTTAATCGTTCCCGTTGAAATTTTTTCTCTAATGAAATGTAAATCTATTTCAAGATGCTTGGTTTTTTCATGGAATATAGAATTTGAAGCAATCTGAATTGTGACTTATTATCACAATACATTTCAACAGGAGGATCAACTTTAACATTTAAATCATTTAATAGAGCAATCAACGAAACTATCTCACAAGTCACTGCACCAATGGCACTGTATTCAACCTCAGTTGACGATCAGAGAATTATAGTTCGTTTCTTGTTTTTCCAAGAAACTAATGATCCCATTAAGAAAAGACAAAAACGAGTATCAGAGCTTTTGGTCAAAAAAACATTTCCCCCGGTCGGCATCAACAAATGCCTTTAACTCAAAAGCATTTGGACATTTAACCATATGCAAACCTGATAAAGCGTAAAAAGTCACATTTTTACCCACGTTATTTACTCCATATTAAGTAAATAACTAACTTATTAATCCAAATATTACATTTATTTTTTTATTTCGTTGATTAGGAAATTACGAAGCCAATGCCGAAAGAATCAACGAAATATTAGTAAGTTTAAAAATACTTGTTCAATTAACATAGTACAAATTGTAAGTATGAAAGCTAATAACAAAGAGTACAAGAATCAACAACTTATCACAAATTACACCAAAGTATCAAATGCGGAATCATCTAGCCAATACTTAGACTAACTCAATACAAAATTATAAGTTATTGTAGTACTCACTATGAGAATAGTTTAATCTAGACAAGGATGAAACTATTACTTTGTGACTCGAATTTACACTTAAACATACTTTATCACTAACAAGCAGATGATAGATTCAAATTAGTAAACGTCTAAGTACAATATGTCACTCTATTTATAGGCAAGATATTTCTCGTAAAAACCTTATGAATTCTAGAAAAATAGAATCACACGTGTCGCAGTGTAATTGACTTCCTTCTAACTGACAAATGATTTAAAAAGGAATATTTTGTTGTCCCTTTCTGATCATGCTTCTTACATGTGTTAATTTTTAACCAATAACAATCAATCATTATGTCATACATACCATCACTTTAACTCTGAAGGTTGCTGACACAATATTGATCAGGGACCTCATAAAAGGGAGTTGTAACTTGAGCGATGCTCTATTCTTGTAGGGGAGGCTTATTATAAACAAGTTTCTTATGATGGTAATGGTAGGAGAAGATTTGGACCATCGATTTGAACTTTTTCTTTTATTTTAAAGAAGGTGGTAGGGTGGTAAATAAACAAAACTCATTGGTCGCTGCAAGAGTTGGTTGGTCGCTGCCAGATATGGTCAATGACCAATTGGTCAGATGAGTGACCAACAAGTTATTCATCATGACCAATTGGTCGCTGCCAGAGGTCAAATGAGTGACCAAATATGGTTAACGACCAGCTTGGTCAGTGACCAGGTACCAGATATCTACGGTCACTACTAGTATCATCTAAAGTTGCTCCTGGTGGTCACTGTAACCATCTCCCTCTCATGGACCTTCAACCTCCAGTTACTCGCACCACCGCATCCGTTTGCCTCCACACAAACCTGCAACCTCTAGCCAAAACCTACGAACAATTAAGAAGGTGGACACATGGCAACCTCTTATTGAATCCTACCATTACCACCTTAATAATTAATCTCATTTGAACCTTCCCCTATTCTTTTGTTACTGAAGACGCTGGAGGAGTAATAAGTTTCCCCACTCACTGAGAGCTAACATGCTCTTGTAGAGTGACTTGACTTGATATCTTCCAATAACTACCTTTTATTCTTTAGCAGCGACCGTTGTGTTTATTGATTGCATAAGTAAATAAATCTCTTTTACACATCAGAGAAAATAATACACATAGTTAAGATTATTAACTTAGGAGTGATCTTCTTCTTTTGTAATGAGAGCTTGTCATCATCTTTAGTAGCAGTGACTAGGTTGACCAATGATCTTCTACTAACGAATAAGTTTATAAGTGACCATTGAGCAAACTATCTTCTACTAAAGAATAAGTTTATAAGTGACCATTGAGCGAACTATCTTCTACTAATGACTTTATCTTTATAGCAGTGACTAGGTTGACCAGCGATAAGTGATCCAACTTATAGTTTAGAAGTTTTGACTTCATCATTTCCGCTGATTTACTTCAGTGACTAAGTTTGTCAGCAACTTATGACTCAAAAATCTCTTCGTAAACGATCATGACAAAAACTCTTTAGACATACTTATTACATAAGAAGAAATCACATGGACTTAACTAGCTCCCCTAAGTGTTTAGATTAAACATTTGTTAACTTATTAAATATTTGATCCATATGATTTTTCTTTTTGGATTCTTTTTCAACTTTTGTTCTTAATCTTTTCAAAAGTAAGTTATATAACAGAAAAAGATACAAATATCCTATTCTATTACAAGTGATTATCAATCTAGGCCCATTTCCTCTTTCTTTATTTGCTTAAGCTCCCTCATGATCTTATATTTCTCTTTTGAAGGTAGATACCTCATATGCCTTGCCAGTGCCTCATCCTTCACTGACCTTTTCATTTTAGAGTTATCTGGGAGGCACACTACATTCGTCAGCAAAGTGGTCATGATCCATCTTCTCAAGCTCTGCTTCCCTTTGGAATCTAAAGCGACCAATATTATCAACGTATACTACCCCACAAAAAGGATTGATTACTTCTAGTCCATCTTTCTTTTGAACACCAGCAGGGAGTGTCAAATTAAGATTCTTGGTGTTGGGAATCCTATACAAACTTTGCAATGGACTTTTTGTATACCTAGGGCTAGCTGGCCTCTCTTGATCTCCTTTGGTGGTAGCTATCTCACCCTCCCTTAATATCCTAACATAACCATTTTTCTGAATACAAGGTTGATTTCATTCAACACATATTCTTTTTCAGTGCTAGTGGAGTGGCTGTTAGCGAGTCTTATCTTATTTCGGTATTGTCTGTGTAGCTTGCAGATTTGATTTAGAGTAATTGATTGAATCTGATCTCCTATGTGTATTTGGAGTTGAGTTTGAGAGTTTGACTTAGACCTTTTTAGAAGCACTTCAGTTATGGGTGCAAGGCTTGATCTCTCTACCATTCTTTTTGTGTAAAGTGTCCTGTCTCTTTCCCTGAGAAGTCTATCACTGTCAGCACTCATAGGTCTTTTTTATTGACTTTGGTGGTTTAGCTACTTTCTTTCCCTCTAGCTTCAACCTTTGATCATTAACTTCTAACTCTCTGGATAGTTTGATTGAGGCTTCTTCATCAGCAAGCCTTTTCTTTTCTAACTTTTCATTTGACACTAGATACTCATTAAATAATTTCAGTTGAAGCTCCTCGTCAGCATCAAGTTGTCTTTTCTTCTCCTCTTCGTCTTTTCTCTCTATCTCAACAACAACTTTCTTAATCTCTTCCTCATCCACCACCTCAATGACTCTTACCTTCTTTGCACTTGGACTCCCTGATATATATGTCACTTGGGAGTCGATCATTATTTCATTTCCTTCTCTTTCTAGAGATGATAGTTGAAATCATCTCCTGCTCACTGGTATCCTCATCAACTCTTATGCTCATCCTGCCGTTCTAAAAAAAACTCTGATGCTCATCCATTCTCATCTTTGTTGCTCATAACTAACTGTAGGAAAGTCAGTCACTGAGTCTAGCTCCCTATAGGCATGTGCATCACTAGCCTGCTCTCTGATCAGCATATCACTCATCCTTATTTCTTCTATACTAATCTCATAAAAAATTGTACTCACTATCATATCCTCAACAACCTCAAACTCTTAATCATAGTCTCATCTCGAGCGACCTTATCTGTTTCTTTCTCTGCAGCTCATCATCGACCACTTTGTCTTCTTGCTCACGACGTTCAAAAATGGATGGAAGTACTTAGAATTTGGCTAACTTACTTTTCTCCCCCTTTTGTTATCATCATCAAGGGGAGAAGAAGAAGAAGCTCTAGGATTAACACTAGATGAAGCATGAGCATTAGCAGCATCACTCTCGCCGCTAGGCTTATCATTTCCACAACTGCTAGAAGTCCCTTGAATAGGGTGTTGATCATTTGTAGCTCTATTCTAAGGGCAAAAACTTACATGTTCATATAAGGTATTTACCTCTTTTGCTCGCTCGAACACCAACTTAATGGTATGATCTATCTTTTCTTCACCCATTTGGATTACCTTTGAAAGTTGATCGATGATAGCAGATGATGCTTCTATATAAGTTACCATGGCAGTGGCCAACCCGATTTGTGCCTTAGTCAATGCGTTAACATTCTGCCGTTGGGCTTCAATTGAAGAATTCACAGCAACCTCTGTTTTTTCTTTGAAGTTGCGCAGAGACTCAAAATTGGTGATATGACGATTGTGAAGCTCAAAATGAATTCTATAAATAGAGAGCGATCTCTTGAGTCTTCTCAGGGATCCTGTCTGCCCAAGGCACCAAATCCTGGTATAGCCTGGCATGCTCTATGACTTTTTCGGATAGGTCACTGATGAATTCATGAGCTTTGTCCTATTGGGATGAGGAAATATACTCCATGAGAAGTTTATGAGTACCTGCATCATTAACAAATTGTTCCTGTCTTTGGAGTGAGTGAATAATGCTTTCACCAGAGAGAGGAGATGAGGTCACTAGAACAGTGGGTTGGGATGGTTGTCCTACGAGTTAGTCAACCTGATCGTCTAGTTCTAGTGATGGATCAGGTTGATGATCATCACCAGTGACCGAAAGTTATCCAACTCTCTTAGTGATGAGTTACCCTCATTGTCAAATTGATCCCCGATGGTGTATGTGGATTGCTTAGCTGAATGAGCAGTTTTTTTATTTGTAAAGAAGAGGTAACGGTATCATCAGTGCCCTCTAGTGTAGCTAGATCAGCATTAGACAATGAGATATCCATGGGTGTCACTCCCTCATCTTCATCAGTTTGTAGTCTTACTGATGGATAATTGGGAATAGAAATTGACGCCTATAACTTACTATGTAACTATAGTGAGTCATTGACAACCTATGTAGGAATATGAGAAAGAGAAGGTCAATGTGAGGGAGTCGAGTCTGTACTCGTTGGATCACTAGATAAGAATGTGTTATCATCTACTAGAGACCCTCGCCATGTGATTGAGATCACATCCTTTCGTGAGGATGTCATATGGCTATGGGTTTTACTAGTTGCGTGTTGCGAATTTATTTCTGGTTGGGTTGGGTTGCATGTCGCAAATTTCAACTCACAATTTTCTTATTGCGACCGTGATGTGCAATTTGCGTGTCCAACGACACGAGGTCGTGGCTGGGGCTTGTGACTTGCGTGTCCGATTTGCGTGTGGTTTTAGTTTTTTGAAAAAAGTGCATTAGCTTTATTTGTTTTGGATAAGATTTCCAGAGATTTTGCGAATTTCTAAAATTTCTAAATATACTATGACCATAAGATAAGATAATCATCAACTTGTTTCACAAATTCTCCTAAAATACTATCACTTTTTGTTGCGTGAAAAATAAAAAGAAAACTTTGCGAAATGGTTAACGCTGATCATTTTTGACAGTTTCGATCTCCAAATGAAGAATTGAAAACAGATAAATTATATGGAAAACTACTTAGTTATAGTATGAAACTTAGTCATGTTGGAGATTGTCACGATGTAATAAGAATGTACACAAAAGGTTTATTGACGTTTGTTGATTTCGTAGACGTTAATGATTTTTTAACAAAAATTTTGGACTACGCTTTGGAAGAGCTGGGTTATTGGGCTCTAGATAAGTGGTATTTCTACCTTAAAAGCATGATAGAGACCTAGATAATGGTTTGCAATTGATAATGGATGATGTCGAGCAACTGAAGCAGATTACTAGCTATGCAAAATACATAGAGAAATTGAGGTCTATGTTACACGCATAGATTTGACATATCCGTCAAATTCTGAAACTATTATGCTAGTAGCCATTTCTTAGATTATGACTAACTCTTTAAATGCAAGACAGTTGTTCGGTTAGTTAATAGTCAGTTCTTGTAATTTTATTATTATCTTAAAATCAATTGGATAATTGTCAAACTTTGTATTTCACTTAGTGTGTTGTAATGTTTATATAATGTTTTAATCCCTATCTAATGAAATGTTTGTGTGTTCATCAAACACAAAAAAATGATATCAAGGAAAGTTATCAAATCACATAAATCACAAGTAGTAAAACATAGATAACAGAGTTAACTAGTACCTAATATAGGTTTTGTCATTACAATAATTTCAAGGTTGACACGAATGTACACTTGGAAAAGACTGAGTCGATTGAGACACTTCGACTTAGACCTTTACCTTTAATTTTGTGGATGTTTTCTGCAAGTTAAATTCAAGATGATATTGTTAATACATTGTAATATTTCGTTTATATATGACTAAAGTGTTGGTGCATATTGTGTGACAACAGCTTTCTAGTTTGTAATAATTAGTTTTATAATAGTTTATATATGACTAAAGTCTTTTGTAATAGTTTACTTTTATATGCTCTGTATATTAGTTCGTACGAACTTAGGGTCATACGAACTTAGAGGGCCTCAGGACAGTCAAGTTCGTAGGGCCCAGCCCGTACGAACTTAGGTCCTATATATTGATAACTTCGCATGTTCGAAGTAGGTCAGTTGTTTATGTGTATTTGTACGTCAGAATAGAAGCAAGTTCGAATACTTGTTAGGGTTTTGTCTTACGTTGAATGTAATTGATCGTTACATTCAATAAAAGTGTTCTTTACTATATTCGTGTTACTTGTTGATTATTGTTACGTTTGTTTGAGGATTCCGCACTTTACGAACGTGATTACCTCGTGGGATATAGGGAACTTACAAGTGGTATCAGAGCAATAAACAATTATTTCGTTTAAGGTTCAGGGATTAAAACAATAAAGAACAAGAGATAAGAAAGACTTAGACGTTTAAATCATTAATTTTAGAAGAGCCCATATTCGAATTTTACGAACTAGGGTTGATCAGATCGATCGTACGAACTTGTGCAGAATCGTACAAACTTGTTAAGTATTGCACGAACTTGCACAGTATCCTACGAACTTGACCCTTCGAACTTACCTCAAGTTCGTTGACTTGCTCTTCGAACTTAGCTCAAGTTCGTTTGACTTGTGTTCGAACATTCTTAAGTTCGTACGAACTTAATTGTATTCGAACTTAGTCATCTTCGAACTTACCAGTAACTCTTAAATAAAAAAAGAAAAAAAAAAGTTATTTGGACGGAAAATTTTGTCCATTTTTAAAATTTGAATTTATGCTTACCATTGACTAACATTGGTTTGAGAAAGTTTAAATTTTACTTGAAAATGTTTGCGAATTTTGGAGGGAAGTTAAAGCAAGATGATAGAAATGGATCACGAAGTAGGTAAATCTGCTTCACCACCAAAACTATTAAAAGCGGAGGACTATTTTTTGTGGAAAGATCAGTTTGAGTCATTTGCTAAGTACAATGACGTTAAAATGTGGATCTGTATTAGCGACGGATATGATCCTCCTATATACGAATTCGAAGGAAAATTAAAAGTTTATTCGTATTCGACTATGAAGGAGGAAGACCAGAAAATGTATGAGGTAGAAAACAAAGCGTTATCTTCTCTCACTATGTGTCTACCGCAAGAAATAAAGCACACCTTCAAGAAATACAATTCTTCTAGAGAGCTATGGTTAGCTTTAGAGAAGAGGTTTGAAGGAAATAAGCAGATCAAGGAAAGCCGTGCTGACTTGCTTACTAAACAGTTCTATGTTTTTAAGCATTTAAAGAATGAGTCATTAGAGGATATTATTACTAGATACTATCATCTGATGACAGAAATAGACAATATTGGGCTGAAGTATACAGATACGATGAAGAATAACAAACTACTAGAGGCATTACCTCCTAAATGGGATATATACACTCTGATGATAAAAGAAAGCAGAAAGTATAAGACCTTAATGCTGGATGAAGTAGTTGGGAAGCAGAGAGTCTATGACCTTAATATGCAAAAGAAAGAGACTGGATCTGATCAGGTTCAAGATCCAAGTGAATATCACGGGAAAAAGTCTGATTCTGCTGTAACAACAAGTACAAGTAACGGGGTCACATCGTTCTTCACTGGGGAAGCCGAAACAGACAATGCTATGGGAAATTCTGGTAGCAAGGTCTGCTATATTGCGTCATCTGGAGACTTGGGTAAGGACAGAAACCAATCATTGGGCATTACAAAGGGGATCTAGTCTATGTCAATGAGTATGAAGTGAGCCGAGGAACAAGTGGCATTGCTAGCGTCATTTGTTGCTTCACAAGATAATTTCATTCAGGGCAAGGTCACGGATCCTGCTATGGTAAATGAGGATTATGATCAACTGGACCCTGATGATTTAGAGGAGATGGATCTACAATGGCATATGGCCATGGTTGCTAGGCGGGTACAGAGGTTTATGAATCGCACTGGGAGGAAGTTTGTTGGTAGTAAGGTTGGTTACGACAAGACTGTGACAACCCTCCAATTTCGGTTAATTCCGTACATCATTATCACGTGCATTTAGGCTAATTCCCTATTAAATTAAAGTGAATTGGTTTTTATCAAATGAAGTCTAGCACAAAGCCCACAATTGCATACGAGACGCAACTTATTTTAATGAATCCCCGGATGCATTGGTGAGTTTTTTAGAATTATACGAAACAATCGGTAGAGACCGAAATTCTCGAACGTTGTGATCATTTTTCTTAAAATAACGTAAATCTATTTAATAATAAATAGTAGTTATTAATGATATGATAATTATGCTAATTTAAGAGCATAACGAACATTAGAAATCGATAAACGTTCACGTGAACTAAGAAACGTGCAACGACGAAATAAATTGTGAATTTAATCGAACGAGGTATCGATAAATATTTGAACATTAGTATAATTAATAATAGTTGATTTCTATTGTCATTCTAAGTTATTTCATAACGTTACAAATAATCGAATCAAAGAATATACGAATTCGATAAACGCGAAAACGTAGAGATTTCGCGAATAAAAACAAACGAAGTATCGGCAAATCAATCGAATACTATTTCAATCAATTAACAACATTATAATATCCTAATAACCCTAATCTGTTCTAATTAACCTTAATCTACCTTAATTAACCCTAATTGTGGATCCCAATCTTGAATCTTTTAATCAAATCGCATGGAGGAGACAATCACAAGTATATAAAGTTTAGACAATGAAGAACAAAAGGAATAAAACTTTATATTTCTATACTCAAGGTATTCTCTCAAAGATGTAGCAGCCAAAATACAGAGAATAATATGTGTGTGAAAGTCTTACCCTAAATATCTCTAACTTTGATATTTATACTAAACAAACTGGCCGTTTTGCGACACAAGCATTGTGTCGCAAAGATCACTATTGCGACACAAACATTGTGTCGCAACTACAACTCATGCGACACAAGCCTTGTGTCGCAGAATACAGAAAATGTAACTTTCACTAAGTCTATTACATTTACAAACACAGTACAGACTTGACCAACTGACAGACACTCTAAGATGCATCAACACTAATTAACCTTAATCACACAATTAAAACCTAAGTAATCGAGATTAGCACCTATTGACTCAAATATCTAGACTTAATTTGATTTAGGAAATCACAAGTGGCGCCCTCCCCTTGCCGAAAAATCTGCCCAACACCTCCTTGCCATTCCCCTTGAAACAAGGAAGACCACCCACCATGCCTCCATGTCTCCTACACCTCTTAGACTTGGACTTGCACCTCATTTGGACAAGCATTTCCACACCATCAAACACACACACATCTCCTTCTCTCCCTTCCCACAGCCCACGAAATTCTGCAGCCCCTTCCCCCTCTTACTTGATCAAAACATCCACCAAACAACCTCCATTCAACCTCCATACATCCACTACAACCACCATGAGCCACCACCCTTAAACACTCATTTTACACTCTTTTAACTCACTAACGCATACACAACTCAACACCATCTCCATTCCATGGTAAAATAAGCTAAACATACGGGTTGAAGCTAGGAAGTCATCCACAAAGAAACCGAAACCTTCATCTTGCTCAAAATCGCCTTTTTAGGCTTTGTAAGGAAACTCTATCTATAAACTCTTTTATTTTTCATTTGAATGCTTACATGATAGTTAGAATATGTTTAGATGTTCACTCTTGCTAGATATAAGCTTATAAACATGTATTTGTATGGCTTATAACAAAGAATTGTCAAAAAGAACCAAAACAAAAGTTATAAAATTCGGACAGAAACTTTACTTGACTTTGGAAGTGAATAACTTGGTCAAAACTTAACCAAATCTAGTGTTTCTTGAGTCTAAAATTAAGTTCAAAGAGTTAGCTTTCCAACCCAACCAGTTTCATGAATTTTAGACAAGTATTGGTACTTCAAAATGTGTTTTTAAACCAAGAGGTACCTGCTGGACCTTTGTATGGTATTAATTAAGTTTGAACCCCTTAAAAGTAACCAAAAATTATAAAACTTACATTTTTGAAAAGCTAAGATGTAGAGGAACATGTGGTTAAAATTTCATAAAAATCTAAGCACATTTGGTTAGTCAAAATCGTAGCTAAAGTTAGACATGAAACTGGAACAAGAGGCCAAAAGTGCGAAGCGGACCCACTAATTTCGCAGAACTGAATAGCGAAGCAAAATGGTCAGTTCGCAGAATTGAACAGCGAGGCGAACCAACTCAGTTCGCTGGGCCAATAAGGCCTGCGAACCGAGTCAGTTCGCTGGGCCAATTAAGGCTGCAAACTGAGTCAGTTCGCGGAGCCCACAACCCACGAACCGAGACTTGTACGATATAAAATCAACCATAGATTAAGTTAAAAACGGAGTTAAAACGACTTAGACGATATTATAACGAAATCGAGAACTTGAGACAATATACGATCGAGATAACGTATAAATAACGAACCAAAATCAATATCTATATATTATGAATTATAATATGTTCAAAGGTTGACGTAAATTCTAGTATGTAGTTATCATCGTCGCGTACTACATACTAAACATACGCATCTGAATACGTTACGAATCTTTCTGGAACTAAACCGCTTATTAGCCGTACGACTAAGATGATAGTCGCGATACCAAGAAGGGTGTCGATGGCAGAGCCACGTCAAGAAGTTAATGAGACCCCGTAACGTCAGTGGGGCACACTTGCAGTATTACTTAGAGAGAAGTCATGACATAGAAGTTTCATAATCACCTTATAAGAATAAAACACCAACGCCAGCTGAGGTGCGAATTAACTGAGAGAACAGAGTAATTGTCGTAGTAAGCGACGAGGACAAAGAGTCAGTAAGTGAGGCAACGAACGCCGCTAGGAGCGTGATGCCATTATCACTAGTATTGGGAAGATAATCGTCATTTATCATGACATTATTGATACCGACAATTATACTTAAAGAATAATAACAATAGAAATACTTAGTGACAAGATGTGCAAATGTTAAAACTTTTTCGAGGAAAACAGATTTTATTATGAAATAAGTAGTTCGAAAACACTTTTTCCACTAAACGTTACAATTTTGGTTAAAGGGAATTTCATAGACTCGGAGCATTTAAAAATCAAGTAAAGAATATCGATAATGAATTTTCCATTATGATATAAACATTCCGAGGTAATTTTCCCTTTAATACTACAAATATTAATGATGGTTAAAAAAAAAATTATACTTAACGGACTCAAAATAATATAAAATAAAATAAAATCAAGTGAGAAATGTCAGATTAAATTCAATAGATGTATTGTGAAAACGTTTTGAATTACTCGCATGAGTATCATTAACGTTAACATGAAACTCAAGTTTTGAAACGTTACATGCTCAAGATTTTATAATCAATTTGTACAAATGTCTTGTCACTATTAATAATAGGATGATATGTCATAGGAAATGGCAGAGATCACTGTAGACAGTTACCTCTCCGATAACGATATGATCCAGGAGGAACAGATCCACTACGAATACCTTGACGAGGGAATAGTCCCGGTAGAAGAGGTAGCTGTGGACGTAGATGAGAATCAATTTGGCGGGATAATTCACATAGATGAATACGAAAGACTGAGAGATCAAGCAGAAGAACTAAACGCTCGAGTTTGGGAATTCAAGATGAAGTGCAAAAGCTACAAGCTAGAACTGATAATTGCGAAAAGACCCACCCTTGTGCAAATCAAGGATAGGATTCGCTTCTGGAAGAAACTGGCAGTTAAATTGACACAAAGGACTAAGTCTTGGATTAAGAAGAAGTGCCAGCAGTCCACTGAGGCGACTGCGATCTACACTACGTCTCTACGTTATAGAGACATATTAGAGGCACATTATTATCCACATGACCTAGATATGGAATGAATTAGTAGTAGGAAGTATGTAGGATATATATATAGATGTATGTATGTAAAAGGATGTATTGAGACGTAGATGGAGGATAAACCTCGATCAATTTTGTAAGAAACGTCTCAAACTTTTGTATAATGCTTAATGCATTTTTATATATAAAAGTTTATCCTTGCACTAATAGAATGATAATATTGTTTTAATAAATGGTGTCTCCAATGAGTGAAATATACAAAGAGGAAACGATAGAATTATAGGCACGAGTGATATTATTAATCTAAAAGACAACCACTTAGTAACAGCTTACACCCAATTTAAAACTTAATAGTATGACAGATTGTTATCAGATATCTACGAAAATTCATACGGACATAAGTTACCAAGAGAAAATAATACGAGTCTCGATACCGACAAGAGAAACCCTGATGATACCAGGAGAAGAGAAACGGAGCACCATGAAAATGGTTACTTGCACGAAGGCAAGCAAATACCTACGAGAAGGATACAAAGCCTTCCTGGCTCATGTAGTGGGGAAGAAACCCGAAGAACGACGACTAGACAACTTATCGATCATACGTGAACATCCGGGTGTGTTTCCTTAGGATTTTCTAGGACTACCGCCCCCGATACAAATCGAATTCCATATCGATCTAATACCAAGAGCCGCACCAATCGACTGCTCAAATTCACGTCTAAACTCCACCGAAATAACAAGAGTTGTCCACGCTAGGACAACTGCTCTGAGACCTAGGATTCATCCGGTCGAGCTTCTCGTTTTGATAAAGCTCCGGTGTTACTTGCAACGAAGAAGGATGAATCCATACCAATATACGTAGACTACCGAGAGTCCGATAAAGTAATTACCGAGGACCGATACCCATTACCTTGTTCGCACGTTTTTGGGGACGAAGTATACTTAACCGGTCCATGTCAAACGATTCATTTGTGTTGTGGTTTGGTTATAGGCTTAGTTTGGCATATTAACTCGACGGTTTAGCTAACCTTCGGGGGATTCGTAGTCAGAGGTTTTATTGTTTTAAATTGAGAATAATCGCACAATAGACCGTTGATGCCATTTTTGATCTATTGATGAAATGATTACTAAATGATGGTTTATGATCGAGTCATTAGACCTGTGAATTCACTCAACGTTATGTTGACCTTTTATAAATATGTTTTTCAGGGGAATTAGCTATGCCGTAAGACACATGCATATTGGGACCGTACCTGCCACGATGAATTAGGATGCCATATTTTGAATTAAAACAATGGGATTAATTACATATTGATTGACTTGTAGTTTTATTCATGAAATCCCGAAACTTGTATTTCGTTGAAATGATGAATTCAATAACATTTCTCTTTTCACGGTTTAAATTACCGCAATGTTGTAAAACTATTATTGGCATCCTAATAATATAGATGTTCAGCGATAATCATACGCTCTCAATGTATTGTTATTCGATCGCCGTCATGCCCCGAAAGCTTCCGCATGATTATTATAAATGTCTAATTTGGGGGTGTGACAGACAAGACCAAGGTGAATTGTTATAACTGTGACGGTTTCGGACACTTTGCAAGGGAATGCTAGAGACCAAAGAAGGAACAAGCTACAAACTAGGTGCGACCGAGTTACTCCAATCAAGGAACCACTAATAGAGATTCAAACTCTGGAAATAACTCAAACTCCAGAGCTTTGCTCGTTTAATCTCTAGACGGTACTTATGACTGGAATACTCATGTTAGAGAACCTCAAGCATTCATGGCCTCGATAGATGGTGATTAGAGGGATGGACAAGTTGCAACTGGTGCAGAAGATGAAAAGAGCTGAAGGTTGATAATTCTATACCTGCTTCAGAGACCAGAGTATTAAGGCTGGAAACGACTGACACAATGAGTACAAAGGACTTCATCGCGTATATGGCCAATCTGGATGCTGAGAAGCATAAGGTATTATTGAATTTGGACTATGTAGTTAATGCTTGTGTATTATGTACTAACCTTGCAGGGGAAGCTGAGAAATTGATAGAGTCATCTAACTTGATAACAGCTCAACTTAAACAGTTAAAAGAAGAAAATACAGCATTAAAACCGAGAAATTTTGAACTAATAGTTAAGTCTAAATCTGATAATGAAGATATTAGGAAATTAAGAGATAGTGTTAACAAACAAAGTCAATTAATTGATTTAGCTCGAGAACATGTGTCAGACTTAACTAGAAACACTTCAGAAAAGGAAAAAGAATTAGCAGATGTTAGGGTTCAAATGGCAGATCTTAATAGGAAAATTAAACTAAGAAGATTTTCAGTTGAAACCCTAGACACACTGTTAACTGTAGGTAAACAGTCAGGTGATCATCGTGGCATGGGATATACTGAAGTCCCACCTCCTTATAATCATAATTACACATACTTAACAACTGAACCTGAGCTGTCAAATTGTGTTGAGTCTACGATTTCTTCAGCAATCTCTGACTTGGTAACTACTACTGAGTCGAAAAAGTCAGAGAGAGCAGAGACAATTAATAATGAAAAAGATATTAACTGAGTCTTCCATGACACCCAAACCAACTCTTTAAAAGAGATTATCTTTTGAAAGTAAGAGCTTAATGGAAGTAAACTCAGACATAGAGGAGTCTAAAGTGATAGTTGAATTTTTGACCATAAAACTGAAAATGATAAAAATGATAAGGGTAAACAAATAGAACATGTCTCCTCTTTGACTTCTATCAATTTGGACAACCAAACTAATACAAAAGCTCCTAAGAAAGCTTTAGTAAAACGTTCGTGCTTCGTGTGCCATCAAAAGGGACACGTGGCATTTGTCCAAACAAAAGTACAGGAGTCAAAACAACATAAGTGAAGAAAGACCAATCATCTGTTAAAACTAGTAGTTCTCAAGGAAAGCTATTTAAAACACCTGAGAAAACTAGTGTAAATCAAAAACTGGCAGGCATTTTCCATGATGAACTTAAAATTAAGGAAAATGCTGAAAACGTGGTTAGAAATGGGGTAGGTCATAAACAAATTCCAAAATTTCAAAGATCTCAACCTCGTTTCCAACCAGTGAAGTTTTAGATAGATGATAGTCCAAGGAGCATGTTCAAAGTTAGAATGGGGTAGGTCCTATATATTGATAACTTCGCATGTTCGAAGTAGATCAGTTGTTTATGTGTCTTTGTGAGTCAGAATAGAAGCAATTTCGAATACTTGTTAGGGTTTTGTCTTACGTTGAATGTAATTGATCGTTACGTTTAATAAAAGTGTTCTTTACTATATTCGTGTTACTTGTTGATTATTATTACGTTTGTTTGAAGATTTCGCACTCTACGAACGTGATTACTTTCTTCTTAGGGTTGCAGGTTGATCAAAAGAAGGATGGATTCTTTATCCATCAAACCAAATATGTGCATGAAATGCTTGCACGGTTTAATATGGCAGACAGTTCGCTATTCAGCAAACTAGTACCCCATAATCAAAATCTTGGGCCAGACTTAGAGAGTTCCGAAGATGTGGACCCGATACAATATAGGGCCATTATCGTTCTCTGATGTATCTAACCGCTTCTAGACCTTGCATAATTTTTTTTGTTTGTTTATGTGCTAGGTTTCAGGCTAATCTAAAGGAGTCTCATATACGTAAAGAGGATATTGCGTTATCTGAAGGGAAACCCGAAGTTAGGTCTTTGGTATCCCTCCGGAGGCGACTTTAACCTCTTGGCCTATACAGCTTCAGACTATGGCGGCTGTAACCAGAACAGGAAATCAACCTTTGGAGGTTGCCAGTTATTAGGAGGTCGCATTGTATCTTGGCAATTCAAGAAACAGACTTTGGTCGCTATCTCAACCTATGAGGATGAGTATGTAGTAGCCGGTAGTTGTTCTTCACAAATATTGTAGAGAAAACAACAACTGCGTGACTATGGTCTTAATATTACTAACACCCCGATGATAATAGACAACCAATCTACAATCTCAATAACTAGTAATCCTGTTAAGCATAGTAAAACGAAACATATAGATATACGTCATTTTATTCGTGACTGTGCAGAAAAACAGATGATTAAGTTAGTTAATATTCCCATAGACGATAATCTAGCCGACTTGTTATTAGAATCGGTATGATCTTAATAATACTTCTAGTTTTGAATAACTATCAAGAAACTTGTGGAATAGTACTTGACAGTCAAAGAACAATTCACATAAATATATTAATCAAAAGCTCCAATATTATTAGTATCAATAATACAAATATACAATTTGTATTAGGGTTTACACCTTGAAGCTACGTATATCTCTATTTGTTTCTATGCTATCGGATTTCTATTTATATGAATATAGAGTTCTTAACAAGATTTCCTTTAAACTAGGAAACAAACTAACTAATAACTTTATCTGTTACCATAATTACAATATACGTTAACAGTACTAATATTATAATAGTACAAACTTAGTCAAACAGTACAAACTAATGAAACCGTACTAAAACTGGAACATTATTAACTTTGAAGCTTTGCAGTATTAACTCTTTATAGCAGTACTAACCCTTGTAATAGCACAAACTCTTGAAGACAGGAAGCAGTATAAACTCTAAAGCAGTACAAACGTTGTAGCAGTATAAAATCTTCATACAGTACTAACTCTTGCTAACAGAAGAAACTTTAAGAATAGTACTAACTACTACAAACAGCACAAACAGATTTATTCCCAACAATCTCCCCCTAAACTTATGTTGTAGTACTAACAGTATTAAGTTTTTCATTTAATGTATGACCTAATCTCTTCAACTAGTCTTGACACATACACTTGATTACTGTTCTACACCTTAATCATCAACATACTTTTTAGCACACTGGGGTTCCATGGATATCTCTTTCCAATGAAATAATATCCAACCCCTCCATCCTGTTGATGTGTATGATGAACTTCACAGTTATCAAAGTATTGCCAATAAGTTACTAGTGAAAAAGCTTTCTTAAAGAATGGCATATCTTTATTAGGCTCATACAATTGTTGTAGATATTCATAAACTTGCTTGTTATCATCATAGTTCTGTTGCTCAGCATATTTAGCTTTTGCAATTTTCCACATCTGATCCAGATCTTTTCTGTTAAATTCTTTGACCATAGATAGAAATGTTCTATGTTTCTCAATATGATCTCCTGCTCTTATAATCTTGAACCATTTCTTCTTGTCATCAGCATCTTCAATCTGATACCAGTCTATGATGACATATTCAGTTCTCAAGGGGATTGGCTTATAAATCTCTGCTGCTACTACTATCTCCGTCACATCCTTTCTTTGTCTTCCAGTTTGTAATTCTTGTGGTTTGTGCCTCTTACTCTGTGATTCCTCAGTTCTTTTCTTCCTGACATCCTTACCATGTCTCTTCCTTCTTGTAAACTGTTTGATAGGCTCAGAACTGGGTTCATTCATCCCTTTCGGTTTCCTTTCTCTCACCATTCTATTTTCCTCATCAATCTCTGTCATTCTAACCTTTTCCCTCTCATACAAACCTTTCAGCTTAATCGTGTCCATAGCAGCCAATCTTTTCACATGATATCCAGCATATTTTAAGAAAGCAGTATATTCCGTTCTTTCTTGTTTCTTAGTTAATGGTTTTACTTACATCTTCTTATACTGATCGGCTGCTAGCTTTGATCTTCTTTCAGATAATAGTCTTTCCAACTGCGCTTCTCTTTTTTCCTTTGTGAACTCAATTATAAACTCTACATGAACTTTTCTAGCCAGCTCTTCATCAGCTTATATCTGCTCTTTTCTTGACATGGGCTTGGGTTTTTCAAATGCAATACCCTTACCTTTGTCTTTTGTAGTGATTTTGCTCTTTTTAATGAGTTGGGCAGTAGATGATGGTTCGTTGATGCTTATTCCCTTTGCCTTTGGCTTTTCTTTCTCTTTAGGGCTCTTAGACACCCTCAACAACACCTCAGCTGCAGTGATCTCATCATCGAATATCATAGTAGAAACCGGTTCATCTGGTTTAGCAGCACTAACTTCTTCCTTTTCAAACACAATACTAACTGGCTCATTTTGCCCAGCAGTACTAAAACCAAAATCTTCTGAAGCAGCACTAACAGCAACACTAACTCCAACAGTCTTAACTTTCTCACTTGCAGTACTAACTGGACTAACACTAACTGAAACAGTACTAACTGTATCCTTTTCAATTTCAGTACTAACTCCAGCACCATCAGTAGTAAATGGGATAGCACCTGCCACATTCTCTTCCTCCAATATATCCTCAACTATGAATGGTACCCTCATATCCATATCCTAAGAAGCTTTATCAGATGATTTATTATTTTCCATCTCTCTCTCCTTCAGCAACTCATTCACGAAACCATTCAACCTCTGTATCTCCTTCCTTTGAGATTCCAACATTCCTTTCTGCCTACTCACCTCATCACTTAGATTGGTACAAAATGCCATCAATTCCTTTAGTAACGTACTATCTTTATTACCTCCAGAAGTGTTAACCTCTCTTGGTAAATCATCAGAAGGTATATCCTCTGATTCATGCCCAGCATGATCATCAGAAGTCCCTTTGTTCTTGGTACTGGGACCTGTACTAGGATCATCTTCCATAGAAAGT
The DNA here is from genome assembly GCA_963921325.1 of Logfia minima. Lineage (NCBI taxonomy): Eukaryota > Viridiplantae > Streptophyta > Magnoliopsida > Asterales > Asteraceae > Logfia > Logfia minima. The sequence continues at coordinate 20,657,056 of OY992770.1, forward strand.
TCACCATATACAGTTGCCTCTGGTTGGGTCTTATTGATGTTATCACTATCCTGTTCTACTAATGGGCTAGAATAAGTAGTGATAGCCCTTCCAGAATGGTCACCCCCCTCCTCATGGACCACCCTCTGTTCAGTTTGTGGCTGAGACACCTAACCAGGAGGAACATCAGATGCCTGTTTTGATTTCTTTGTTTTGGTTGGCTTCTTTGTCCCTTGTTTTCTTTTGGGGGATTTACCAACAGTTGTGGGTTGAGAAACAGATGGGCTTTCTACTTCTTCAACTGTGGTAGAAGGTGCAGCAAGCATTGTTGGAAACGATGATGTAACCTTATCAGAAAAACCGACATTCACTCTCCTCATATTTGTAAATAGTTTTTGAGTATGAGAGCTAACAACAAAAATTTCAGGATGTGCAGATAAATCATTCAATTCCTCATTTAAAACTGTCTACACAAAACTGGGATACAACAAAAATTTCTTAGAGCTATGTTGCTCAAGATTTCTCATCATGCCATTAAAAATAAATTTTGAAAAATTAAATAGTTTTCCTATAGATAGGCATACAATTGCATTAGCAAGTTCACTCCCAATTCACTCCAAGCTGTTCTTCTAGAAGACAAGCACTGTTGTACAGTATGTATCAAAAATTTCCATTGTGGGGAAAAGAGTGCTTTATAAAAAGTGGATTTGTTTGTTTCTCCTTCTTACCCCATCAATGTTATAATATCACTCACAACTGAATCATCAAGAAACTCCATACCTGTAGCATCATTAAGATGCAAATGAGTGCGTATAGACTCTTCTATTATAGAGATGAATTTCCCTTCAATAGTTGCAGTGTTTTTCTTGTTTCCATCATTGTTGTCAAAATCTTGGCACTTGACCAGAATTCATTTATATGATCAAGGTAAACGGTCGGATTGACAGTTAGGGCATAGTGAATATGGCTATTTCTCAAGAACTCAATGATTTGATGAAAGTCGATGGCTAATTTGGGTTTCTTTAAAAATGCCACAAGATTGTGGTTTTCTACGGTCGGTAATCGAGTAGAAGATGATGAAGAAGCCATTTAATTGAGTGATTTGAGTTGAAGATCGTAGAAAGATTGAGAGTTATCTGCGTTTAGATGAAAATAGAAAGTGAATAGGATGTTTTTGTATGGCGAAGTGATGTATATTTATGTTTTTGGATATTTGAAAATACTAAAATAGCAACAACACTAATTAAACCCTCGAACAGTATAAACTTTTAGAGCAGTATAAACTGTGCTTACAGTATAAACTGAACAACAGTACAAAGTGTGCTTACAGTATAAACTAAGCAACAGTACAAACTGGACTAACAGTATAAACTTGAATTTAGTCACTTTTCTCTTGCAGTATACAGTTCAAACAGTATAAAGTGTTCATACAGTATTAACTTCTCTCCCTGAACACTTGTACTGTTCCAAACACTTAGAATTCACTCATTCTTTTTTTTTTAAATAAAGATAAGAACAATAATGTGATTCCAGCAGTATTAAAAGAATTGAGAGTTCTAATAACACATAAAGTATTAACTTAAGCGTACAGTAACAATATTAAACACAGTATAAACCACAGTACAAACTGAAAGACATATGAAAACAACATGAATCAGTTTGATTAAAAGAGAAAAGATTTATTAAGGAATCATCATGCCAATACTGGTAACCAAGTATGTAATTCTACCCACATCAAAAGCTTTGGTGAAGAGATTTGCAAACTGATTATCAGTATGAACTTTGAAAATTTGTTTAGTTTTAGAATGTTTGAGTGGGTTTATCAATGATACTGATTGCACTGTTATTGTCAATAAAAATTGGAGTATTGAGAAATGGCAAACCATAGTCCAGCATTTGATTCTGAATCCACAACACTTGTGCACATTAACTTGATGCTGCAACAAATTCTGCTTCATATGTAGATGTGGAGACTGTAGTTTGCTTCTTACATTGCCATGATACCAACCTATTTCCCACAAATTGACAACCTCCTGATTTAGATTTTCTATCCAAATTTGCTCCTCCATAATCACTGTCTGTATAAGCAATAAGATCAAAAGAAGAACTCTTAGGATACCAAAGACCCAAGCTTGGTTGACCCTTTAAGTATCTAAAGATTCTCTTGACAGCAAACAAATGTGATTGTTTGGGATTTGCCTAAAATCTTGCACAGACACATATATGAAACATGATGTCTAGTCTGGAACTTGTTAAGTACATTAAAGACCCTATCATGGATCTGTACAAGTGAATATCCACATCCTCCCCCTTAAGATCAGCATGTAATGGTTTGTGTGTTTCCATGGGAGTACTTGCAACCTTTGCAGCCTTATAACCAAACTTATCTAGAAAGTCATTGACATATTTCCGTGATGTATGAAAATGTCATCCTTTTTCTGCTGCACTTGTAACCCAAGAAAGAAAGTAATTTCACCCATGGAACTCATCTTGAACTTCTGATGCATCAACTCTTCAAACTCTTTACACAGACTATCCCTTGTTAAACCAAAGATGATATCATCTACATAGATTTGAACTAAGAGAATATCATCCTTGATTCTTTTGGTAAACAAGGTCTTGTCTATAGCTCCTCTTTTGAACCCATTGTTCAATAAGTACATAGACAGAGTATCATACCAGGCTCTGGGTAGTTGATGTAATCCATACAAAGCTTTGTCAAGCCTGTCAGGATATTTGGGATCTTCAAATCCTGGTGGTTGACACACATATACCTCTTCTTCAATAGTGCCATATAAGAAGGCACTCTTAACATCCATTTGATACACTTTAAAACCCTTGAATGACGCATATGCCAAGAATAATCTGATAGCTTCTATCCTGGCTACAGGGGTAAATACTTCATCATAATCAATGCCTTCTTCCTGAGTGTATCCCTGTGCTACCAACTTAGCTTTATTTCTTATCACAATCCCCCTTTCATCTTTCTTATTTCTGAATACCCATTTAGTTCCAATAGCTCTTTTACCCTTTGGGAGATCAACCAAAGTCCATACCTCCAGAATTTTAAACTGCATCAGCTCTTCTTGCATAGCTTCAATCCACCCTGGATCCTTTTTAGGTTCTAACTGGGACAGAAAGCAGACAAATAAAGAAGTATAAATGTTTTCTTCATTATCTGTTGATACATCTTAGTGTGTCTGTTAGTTGGTCGAGTCTGTAATGTGTTTGTAATGTAATTGACTTAGTTAAAATTACATTTTCTGTGTTATGTGACAGCATTAGTTGTAGTTGCGACATAGTGCTTATGTCACAATAGTGATCTCTGCGACATAAGGCTTATGTCGCATAAGTCGGCCAGTCTAGTATAAATACCCAAATTACAGAATTTTAGGGTAAGACTTTTCATACACTATTCTCTGTGTTTTGCAGCTGTATTTTTCAGAGATATTTTGTTGAAGAAATATAAAGTTTGATTATTGCTTTGTTCTACATTGTTTAAGCTTTATATTGTTGTGATTATTTCCATCCTACGATTTGATTAAAAGATCAACATAGGGATCTACAATTGGTATCAGAGCTATTAAATTTAAGGATTTTGGTGGTATCAAATCGTTTTGGGTACGTTTTTTATTCATATTTTGATCATTTAATGTATATTTTGGTGTTTGATTCTCATTCTAGGAGTTTTGGAGTTGAAAAATTGGAGTTTTTAAGCCTAAAATTCGAAGGGTTTACGACGTTTTTCGTTAAAAATTATTAGGTTTCGAAATTTTTCGTTTTTGGGGTTTTTGGGATCTGACAGCGCCGTTTTGCGACATAAGCTTGCGACACAATTTAGTGTCGCTATAGGGTTTTAGCGACCTTAATTTTTGCGACATAAAGTTGCGACACAATCTTAGTATCGCTACTAGTGTTTTTGCAGCATAATCTTGCGACACAGCCTTAGTGTCGCATACCTCAGTTTCAAAAAAAAAAAAAGGCGGGAAAATTCTACAATTATCAAAATTTGAATTTGAGGTTCCCGTTGACTAATTCTAGTTTGAGAAAATTTTCATTTTACTCGGGTGAAATTCGAAAAAAATTTGGAGGGAAAATGTACCCGCAATATCCAGTGTACTTCAAGGCTTTGTTCTATAAAGACTTTGCGAGCTGGAAGGAGAAGTTTGAAGAATATATTGAATACATTGATTCAGATTTGTGGACTTCTATTACCAAGAAATATGAGGGATCAACACTTATCAGTCAATGTCAGCTGCAGAACAAAAATCTTTTGACAACGACAAGAAAACACGTGAAACAATTATCATGTGTGTACCAAAAGATGTGGCACGAGATATTCCACTTTACAAATATAACGATACATCTTATGAATTGTGGAGATCACTTGAAGAGACCTACGGAGGAAATGATAAACAGCAAATTCAAAAAGATCCAAGCGTTGAAATGCATGATTTGAAAGTTAAAGTTTCAAATCAACAAATTGAAATCGACAGTTACAAGACTGAAATCAATTTACTTTGCAAAGAAAAGGCTATAGCTCAAAGTGAGACTTTAGATTATCAACGCAAGCTCTCAAATTTTGAAGCATCTTCCTTGAGGTTGGATCAACTGATTCATTCTCAGAAAGAGGATACGAAATCCAAAGCTGGTATCGGATATACATCAATATCGGTCAAGAAGAAGGTGATGTGCGAATGCAACAGATTAACAAATCTAATGTCAAGCCTGAAAATCACATCATCACTAATGAGTATATTGTGGCTTCTAAACAAGGGAAATCTAAACGCGATGCAGCAAGAAGTGATAAGTTGAATAAATGTTCAGACAAAGGGATTAATGAGAAGTTGATAAAGAAGGAAAAAGAGCTTAAAGCTTTCCAACTTCAAATACTTAACATGGAAACTGAACGTGAAGAAATGCGTTCAAAAATTGTTGAACTTGAAAAGCGGATTTTAAAATTTGAGCATCTAACCAAACCTCAACTCTCTCACTCACCTGAACAAAAAGTCAAGGTGACTAAGAAGATTTACCCGACTAAATCTTCCAAACCATGTTCAAAAATGGTTTGTGCGAAAAAGATTTCACAGTTTACTAATTATTCTTTGCAGAAGAATAAGAAGTATTCTGAGAAAACACAATCAACCAGAAATTTTGATCATCATAAGATTGATTGTTGTGATTTCGTAGCCTTTGAACGAATCAAAAGATCGGTTTCAAGATCTCAAAAGCCAACAAATGTATTGAAACCGACACAATCGGAATCTGGTGAAACAAGATCTTTTGTATATTCAAGAAAGCAAATGCTTGATCTTGCACCATCTCGTCGTATGGTGGTGAAAATGCAAAGAGATTTTGTTCCTTTCTCCCCAAGAATGGTTCTACCAACAATGGTTCCACGAAAAGTTACTAGATATGAAACATCACGTTTCAATTTCAGATGGAACTCAATGTCTTTGGATTATATCGATGCAACTTACAAATGGCTTTCGAAAAAGAAGAGTCCTATTGGCAGCGTGCTCAAATGGGTTCCTAAAGTTGTTGCTTGAAGAAAAGACAACGATTGATTCTGCTATTCAGGGGGGGTAATTATTAAATTTTGGTGAACCAGATTCTTGAATGGTACCAACGCTCACAGAAAAAGTAATTATTAATATTAAATTTGGTGAACAGTCAGATTCTTGATTCTTGAGGAAATTATTTGATAATCCGATTCGTTTCAATGAAAGGAATGTGATGAATAAGAAGATTGCATTTCAATTTCAGCGGATTGTCAATGTTTATGTAACACATGGAATACATGCTGGCGGTGTATTTCCAACAGGCTGGGTTTGATTGAAGATTTTGAAGACCAAGCTGAAGACACGGGGGAGTTTGTTGATACATCTTAGAGTGTCTGTCAGTTGGTCGAGTTTGTATTGTGTTAGTTAATGTAATTGAGTTAGGTAGAATAACATTTTCTGTGTTATGCGACACAAGTCTTGTGTCGCATTAGTTGTGTTTGCGACATAGTGTTATGTCGCATAGTGTCTTAGCGACATAATGCTTATGTCGCTAAAGTCAGCCAGTTTTAGTATAAATACTTCCAATTACTTTGTAATTTGGTAAGACTTTTCACATCATATTCTCTGTGTTTTGCTGCTGTATTTTCATCTGAGAATTTGATTAATACAAATATAAAGTGTTTCTTTGATTGTTCTTATTTGATTTAGCTTTATATTTGTGCTTGATTTGATCCTACGAATTCCGCACGTGGGTTATTGAACGGTTTGATTAAAAGATCAACATCGGGATCTACAATTGATCTTTTAATCAAACCGTTCAATAACCCATGTGCGGAATTCGTAGGATCAAATCAAACACAAATATAAAGCTAAATCAAATAAGAACAATCAAAGAAACACTTTATATTTGTATTAATCAAATTCTCAGATGAAAATACAGCAGCAAAACACAGAGAATATGATATGAAAAGTCTTACCAAATTACAAAGTAATTGGAAGTATTTATGCTAAAACTAGCCGACTTTAGCGACATAAGCATTATGTCGCTAAGACACTATGCGACGTAACACTATGTCGCAAACACAACTAATGCGACACAAGGCTTGTGTCGCATAACACAGAAAATGTTATTCTAACTAACTCAATTACATTAACTAACACAATACAGACTCGACCAACTGACAGACACTCTAAGATGTATCAACATTATCCCTTATCTGTTGCCAAGTTGAACATCAGAGTCTATATCACCAATTACATTTTCCAATGGATGATCTCTGTGAGAAATGTAATGGGATGTAGAAGTCATGGGAGTAATAGGTTCCAGATTAGTGGAATTGAAATCCTCCAACATATCATCATCTTTTAGAGCAGGCATGTCAGGATCTGTTGTATAACCATCTGCTGAGATGTTATTTGCATCTTTAGTTGTAGTAGATGTGGAATGAACTGGAGTTGCAGACTCTGGTATTGATACACTTTCGTCAGGTATATCAGGGGTCCAAATGGGAAAGATAACATACTCAGGTTGATCTTTGGATGAATATGCAATAATGGGGTCAGGGATATCTGCAGAGGATTGCTCATAGATATATCTAAAAGACTGGGTTAGAGCATTAATATCAAACAACCAATTTGGACCTTTTCCTTCAGTGTTAAGTGTATGTTTATTAAAGGTCACATGCATGCTTTCTTCTATTATTCTACTTCTTTTATTGAATACCCTGTATGCTTTGCTTTGTGTAGAGTATCCCACAAAAAATCCTTCATCTACCTTGTTATCAAATTCGCCTAAGTGTTGGACTTTAAGATTGTACAAGGACACCCAAAAGGTTTCAAAAAGCTAACCAAAGGTTTCTTTGAAAGAAAAGTTCATAGGGAGTCTTGTGGTGAGACTTCACTACAGATATCCTATTCTAAACATAGCAGAAAATACTAATTGCTTCTGCCCAGAAGGTCATAGGCAATTTAGCATCTGCCAACATAGTTCTAGAAGCCTCAATTAGTGTCCTATTTTTCCTTTCTGCTACTCCATTCTGTTGGGGAGTCCTAGGGGCACTAAACTGTCTTGAAGTTCCTTTAAGTTCACATAATTTGTTCATATCATGATTCTTAAACTCTGTACCATTATCACATCTGATGATTTTAACAGTTTTAGAGGTTTCAGTTTCTATTTTAGTTATAAATGATTTAAGTATATCACTTGTTTCATCTTTTGTCCTAAGAAAGAAAACCCAACTGAATCTACTATAATCATTAGTGATCACTAAGCAATATGACTTTTTACCTATGCTCATTACATTAATTGGTCCAAATAAGTCCAATGTAGTAACTGTAAAGGTAAGCAAGTATAACTTTATGTTTTGGACTTAAAAGAAGATTTGTATTGCTTGCCTTTTTGACATGCAACACAAGGATCATCACATGAATATTCCTTTTTAGGTAGACCTCTTACTAAATTTTGTTTAACAAGTTTATTTATAGTCTTGTAATTCATGTGACACATCCTTCTATGTCATAAAGCAGATACAGCAAGAGAAGCTTTGGATAAAAGGCAGTTTAGATTTTGTTGAGGTTTCATACTTGCTATGTCACAACAGTACACATTATCCTTCCTGGGTGTTCTTAAAAGATTCAAATTTTCATCAATTTTGAATTGATTAGAAAAGATAAGGCATTTTGTATCAATAAAAAGAACTGGGTTCTTTTTATTTGTGATTTGACTCACACTTAGTAAGTTATATTTGTAACTGCTCAACAAAATAAACATCTTTAAAAATTATCTTTTCACTGCTGACAACACCTTTTCCAGTAATCTTTCCTCATGTGGGATTACCTCCAAATGCTACATATTCACCACTGATGTTCTTGAAGTCCTGTAGCTGTGATCTATCTCCAGTCATGTGCCTTGAGCAACCACTATCAATATGCCATAAAAGTCTCTTTGGTTTGCTTTGCACAGATAGATATGGAGTTAGTGTCTTTTGGGAACCCAAACCAAAGTGGTTTTAGGTTTCCCATGTGCATCAATATAATCAAATCTCTTATAGATCATTGATATTGATGCACAGTTGGTATTGGAAACATTAGTGTTGACAGTAGTAACAGCTTTCCAAATCCAAATGCTACATATCCACCACTTGCAGCATTATTGTGATTAACAGTATTAAGTATTAACTCTGTTAACTGTACTAACATGCCTAGCAGTATTAACTTTGTTAACAATATTAACACTCCTAGCAGTATTAATTTTGTTAACAGTATTAACACTATTAGCAGTATTAACTATTAATGTTGTTTTTGTAGTCTTTCTACTATTGGCTTTATTAGTTAGTACTGATGCATTAGTTTGTGCTGTAGTAGTCTTAACCATATTAGCCTTAGATTTCATCTTTCTAACAGTACTAACAAAGTTATTTTTGATTTAAAATTTGAATGATTAACTCTGTTTGATGCTGTCCATGCTGGTCTTACAATCCTCTGACGATTATAATAACAGTCATATTGAAGATGATTTGTTCTGCCACAAATATAACAAGCATTTTCTTTAAATCCAAAACAATTCTGTCCCAATTTATGTGAAATCATTTGATTCAAATTTCTCTGATTTCCCCTGGGAATAGTCTTTAATCCATGATTGCTTGTTTTGCATTTGCAGTGGTTACGGCTACTTTCCTTAATCTTGCTGACACTATTTGGTTTAACTCTGTGATTGTTAACTTAAACTCTCTTTTGTTTTAGCTCTAAATTAGCTTTGTCATTAAATAGAATTTTCCCTTATGCTAATTAATTATTTTTAATTACAGTAGCTATCTCCTTAAGAAGTTTCTTTTCATTATCTATAGATGATTCAGTTTTCTCATTCTTGTGTTCTAGTTCTTGATTTTCATTTTCTACCTCATCATTAGATATCCAACTAGTTATCTCAACCCTGTCTAAATCAATTTCATTTACAGTCATACTTTTAGATGGGTCCACCTTAATTACATCAATTGGAACATTTTCCTTTAAAGTATTAATATCTGTTTTAGGAGGAAAAAAGTTGTTGTTATAAGGTGGTGGAACATTGTTATAACCTATCCCAGTTTTAAGTTTATCATGAATTTGGGACTTAATTAGGTTCTGGACATTCTGAGATGCATTTTCTAGATCATTTACTTTTAATTTAATATTGTCTCTCTCAGTTCTCACATTGTCTAAGTCTTTGTTTAACTCCTCAACTTTATCTTTTAAGCAATATCTTTCCCACCTAGCATATTCAATATCATACAGGTACTTAGATTCATTCTTTTCATATGCTTTTATTTATTTTTCCAAATTTTCAATAGTAGAAATTGTACTTCTATTTCTAACTTCCCATTTTTTCAGTTCTCCACAAATCATTAAGTTATGATCTCTATAATGTTAACAGTTTTCTTGCATATAGAGGTGCATAATTTATTTTGTACCTCTTGTGGGACTTCAGATGAGGATTCTGATTCAGAGATAGCCATAAGTGCATGATTCTGAACTTCTTGTTCAGCCTGATCACTCTAGTCAAAACCAAAACCATCTTGTGAGACAAGTGTTGTAGATGTACTTTGTATAGGTATGTTTCTTCTCTATACACCATTTTGTCCTCCAGTTCTCTGATCATGCTCTTCTGATCTTCTAGAGCTACATTCTCTAGCAAAGTGTCCTAATTTGTGACAATTATAACACTCAACTTTACTTTTATCAAACCCAGCTCCATCCTCTCTTTTGTATGCAAAGTTATTTCTTCTAGTTCTTTGCATGAATCTTTTGGCTCTAACAGTCAACATGGCCATCTGCCATTTTAATGTCCATCTCTTTAAGATCATCTGGATTTACCTGCTCAAGTTCTTCATTATTCAATGAAGAGTTTACATGACTATCAAAGAATGCCTCCAGTACATGATCAGAAGTTGTATCCTTTGCAGTTGACCCATAGTCTGATGAAGTAGAACCAAATTGATTTGAGCTTTGTCCCTAAGATATACCCATAGAGATGAATGCAACATTATTTAAATATCATGTAGCTTGCTTCTTGATCTCAACTTCTGATTCAAATGATTTTAAATCATTATACATATCATCTAATTCTTTGTCATCTAGATCATTGCCTTGTCTTAAAGCAATTGCATATATAGTCCATTCTTCTCCTAGAGATCTTAAAAATTTCTGTTAAGATCATCTTTGTCAAAGGTTTGAGTTAAAGTCTCTGACTTTACAGAATTAAAATTTTCAAACTGTTGTTTGAGCAGTGATCTTTGAGTCTTCTTAGTGCTGTCATTACCACAAAATCTTTTTGCAATGGCTCCCCATAATTCCTTAGCATCAGCACACTTTTCAAATCTTCTTTGGTATTCATTAGGAATTGACATTAGTAGAGTACTCAATGCCTTCATCTTAGTGGCTCTCTCTTTTCTTTCTGCATTTGTGGTTGGTAAACATCTGGCTGCCTTACACCATCTGCACCTATAACGTATTTGGGCCAATTTTCTATTACCTCCCACATCATGTAATCAGTAAGCAATATATATTGCTTAATTCTGTTCTTCCACATATCATACTCTGTGGGTTTGAGCATGGGGATTTTGTTAACCTGGATACCATTTTTGTTCTCAGAAGTCATCTTGAATTTTCTAAAATCAAAACTAACTTAGCTCTGATACCACGTGTTAGAATCGGTCTGATCTTAATAATACTTCTAGTTTTGAATAACTATTAAGAAACTTGCGGAATAGTACTTGACAGTCAAAGAACAATTCATAGAAATATATTTATCAAAAGCTCCAATATTATTTGTACCAATAATATGAATACACAATTTGTATTAGGGTTTACACCTTAAAGTTACGTATATCTCTATCTGTTTCTATGCTATCGGATATCTATTTATATGAATTTAGAGTGCTTAACAAGAGTTCCTTTAAACTAGGAAACAAACTAACTAACAACTTTATCTGTTACCATAATTACAATATACGTTAACAGTACTAATATTATAACAATATAAACTAATGAAACAGTACTAATACTGGAACAGTATTAACTTTGAAGCTTTGTAGTATTAACTCTTCATAGCAGTACTAACTCTGGTAACAGCACAAACTCTTGAAGATAGGAAGCAGTATAAACTCTGATGTAGTACAAATGTTGTAGCAGTATAAAATCTTCATACAGTGCTAACTCTTGCTAACAGTAGAAACTTTAAGACAGTAGTAACTTCTGCAAACAGCACAAACAAATTTATTCCCAACACTTGTATACTAAGGCTTTTGATATGTCGCAACCCCCAAGACGCGTGGCAGCGGAAGGTATGAGGTGTCAAAGGGGGCGCCGACCAAATCAAATATCACAACACAAGAGTTACAACAAACGACCTCTATATGAGACGTTTTCAAAAATCATTACATTACAAACTTAAAAGTGTTCACATAAAAACTAGGAGTTCGCATCCGATACGTAGAATTACATAACTATTATTACAAAATATAGTAAATGCAATCTAATTCCTTGGTTGTTTCAAAATATGCGACTCGAGCTATTGCTTCCAAAGCATCCTACTTCGGCTGGTCACCTGAGAATACATACTAAAAGAGTCAACATAAAGTTGGTGAGTTCATAGGTTTGAAAACAGTTGATATCACATCGTATGGAACGTGGAACGCAAGATTTCCTGTTTGTATCATCCAACAATGATAGTAATGTATTACAAAAATGTAAAAGAGGTGTATATTGTTGCCATGAGCCCATAGTTCGAGCTTAACTGTGGTGTCGGGTCACAATCAAGTGCCACGATCGTGGTGCCTCCCTGCGAGTGCCTAATCCAACACTCATAAGAACAAATGATAATGCGTCTGTTTGACCAGTTAGCGCGACTAACCCGGACGGGGGAGTCAATCCCAAATAGTACTATTCATTAACATTCACGCTATAACGATACTAACAAACTATGTGTGGGGGACTTTCAAGATTAGTTAAATAACTCATGCAACCAATATATCGTGTTTTGTACTTGCGTTCACATAAAAATAGCAGTTGTTAAAAGCAGTTGTATGTATTCTCACCCCTGAGTAGAAATAGTAGAAAAAGGGGCTATGAAACTCACCTGAGATTAGTATGTTATTTAGCAAATAACAAATAGCAAGCAACTTGTGTTCCCAAGAGAAATCTTCTAACGCCCTAGACGTATAAGATTGTGTAAGTAGATGTCTCAAAAGACCATCTATAGTGATTGTATAAGTGGAGGGTTAATGTCCACTTAAGCCAATCATGTAGGTGGAGGGTTAACGCCTACCTATTCGCTAGTAGTTCACTTAACTAGTATGTCTATTCTTGTTTGCTTATTGAAAACGTATACGACCCGTTGGTGAAAGTTTGTGAAAAATAATGTTGATTACTGTGGTAAGTGGGCGAAGCCTACGAATGACGGGGGTCCGGGGGCAGCGCCCCTGGTGGTGGGGTCCAAGGGGCAGGGCCCCTGGCTGGGGTTGTTAGCGACACAAGTCTAGTGTCGCTAATGTGATTGGCGACACAAAGCTAGTGTCGCTAAGGTAACGGTTCAAATGCTACAACGACACAGGGCTAGTGTCGCTAATGTGATTTTGGCGACACAATGCTAGTGTCGCTAAGGTGACGGTTCAAATGATATAGCGACACAAGGCTAGTGTCGCTAATGTCTACTGGGCTTTCGCGACACAGGGATCAGAAACAGACCCGTTTTGCCAATTTTATTTCATAATCCAAATGTTCGAGATAAAATTCAAGAAAAATATATGTTGTTTCTTAGTATGTTAGGTAGTTAAAATAATTTTTACAGAATTCTTCGACAAGTCTAAGTATTTATAAAAATTGTAGTTTCCCACAAAGGTCAAAAAGTAGCCAATCAGGAGACATGCAAGGAGATCGAGTTTCTGGGCAGAATGCGTGCGTATTTGGACGAGATCATCTAAACGACTATTTTTCTCAACAAAATTTCTGAAGTTTTGGCGCTGTTTTCAAGTCTTTTGGATGTGTAAATCTCGAATTATGACTAAAACAATGAGGGACAATTTTTCTGCCTTTTACCCAGCCCGCCTACATGTTTTTGTAAGAATTATTTCGGGTACTAAACAAGCTTCAAAAATTATGAGACCAGTGGCAAATGAAAGATAACTTCTTAAACTTAGTTTTAGCCTTTTGAATCGTTCATTTTGGTTAAGTTTTGAGGGAGATATCACCTCCCAAAGTCGGACAAGTTTCCTGGCCGGATTTCATGTAAGGTTCTTGCATGTTTTAAGCTATGAAAACGATTTTTGTGCAATCTTTTGGACATATCTTTGTTAAGTGAGCATTTTAACATGTTTATAAATGTGTTACAAGTATTCTAAATGAGTTAGATGTTCTTACAAGTTGAAAGACCGATCAAAAAGGAGAGGAAGGTGAGGAAAGGGCTTGATTTCTTGACTTCTCCTTGAAAGTGTGATGGCGGCTTGTGGTGGTGGAGTGGTGGTTGATGGTGGTGAGGATGGTGGCAGATTTTTAGAGAGAGAAAGAGAGTAGGGAGAGTAGAGAGAAGGAGGAGAGAAAGTGTGGGTTGAGTGTGTGAAAAATGGAGTGTAGGGAGGTGTTTTTGTGGGGTGGGCTTGGGCTTATTTGGGGTGGGCCTATTTGGGGTGGCCACTTGGGCTAGCCTAGGCCGAGTTGGGCCTGGCCCAAAGGTGTTTCGGGCTCGTGACTCGTTTTCTCGACTTCGTGTTTCATTCCCCGTTCGTTTAAATGTTAATTTGTGGTTTTAAAAAGTAGATAATTTACGTTAAGCTTTTGTATATACTTTTAAATTTGTGAATAATATTCGGGATAAGTAAGTATTCTTAAAATACTAAATTGAGTTACAAAATTATATTTCGGGTGTTGCTCGGGTGTCGGGCTCGGTTTGCGCCTTTGTCACACCCCGATAAAATCATTTCACGAGTAACAAGTGCGGAAGCTCGGGGGCGTGACGAGAACGATCAATAAGCGTATGATTATCGCAAACATATAATTAGAATACCATAAATAGTTTAAATAACACGGTTACATGTTCGTCGTGTTTACAAAACAATAGATGTTTAGCAAAACAATAGATGTTTAGCAAAACAATATGATTAACATTTTAATCACAAATCATAATTTCAATATTTATCAAAAGGATGGCATCCTATTCATCGTGATGAGCAAGGGTCCCAAAATATGCATGCATAATCTTACATCGCTGCTAATTCCCTGAAAAACATATTTATAAATCGTCAACAAAATTGTTGAGTGAATCCACAGGTTTAAGACTCTATCATTAAACCTTTACTTGTATAAATCAATTGTTTGCAAGCATAAACCTTTGCAACATTATAAGATAAATAACATATTCAATTAAACAAAGCCATGACTGTGATCCCCCATAGACTAGCTAGGTCATACGAGTTAATGTGACAACACCTATGTCTATAACCAATCCACGACTCGCATTACTTGCTTGTGCCTCTCAACAAACTAGATATACGATCCTTATTTCGATACAACGTCGACAGTTAGCGCGACTAACCGATAACAATTATGGCGGGTAGTCGTCCCGATAGTACTATCCGTATATCCACGTGGCTAGCGTCATCTAGCTAATGGTCATATTGTGTAAGCAAGAGGACTTCAATGCACTACATCATGTTAACTTAGGGTCGCACAAGATTCATTGTCATGTTTTACAAGACAGTTCATATGTTTTTCACCCCAATTTATAAAGCAGTAAAAACAGTAAAAGAGGGGCTGCGAACTCACCTGGTGAGCAAGAGTGCTAGCGTTTCAAAATGTATCTTTTGCCCAAATAGAAATAGCCTCCTAACGCCCTATACGCATGAGGTCAATTATATAAGTAGACGGCTCTAACGGCCTGTCTATGCTAGTTGTTCACTCAACTAGTAGGAGTATTACTTGCCATTTAAACGTATGTACGACCCGTTGCTAATAGTTTCGTATGCATACTTGTATGTTTCTCGAAAACATAATTACTTTGCTATTACAGTGTACATTTAAGGTTTTTAAACCTAAAATGTATATCGTTAGTGAAAACGCGATTCTTAAATCGATTAAAAATTTTCATTGTCATTGGTTCAAAACGTGACGTTTAAATACATTTATCTATTTGTTCAAGATTGGAAAATATTGGGTTTACTGGGCTTAGTGTTGTTTTTGTAATGTTGTTTTCATTATTAGTGATGTTAAGCCAAAGTTAGTGTCGTTAGTGATGTTAGTGTCGTTAGTGTCGTTAGTGCTGTTAAGTAAGTGCTGTTAGTGTCGTTAGTGCTGTTAAGTTAGTGCTGTTAAGTCACAGTTAGTGCTGTTTGACCAAAGTTAACACTGTTTAACCAAAGTTAACACTGTTTGACCAAAGTTAACACTGTTTGACCAAAGTTAACACTGTTTGACCACAGTAGTGCTGTTAAGTCACAGTTAGTGCTGTTTACATTTTTAACAGATTCTGCCCATTTTTTTTACCCTTCTTGTGGTATCATTTTGACTAGTCAAACGAACTTATTTTCTTATGAAATTTTTATCATATGTTCCCCTATGTCTTAGGTTTACAGAAAAGTAAGATTCATAATTTTTGAACAACTATAAGGGGTTCAAAACTATTTATTTGTACACAAAGGTACAGCAACTACGTTTCTGGGCAGTTGATAAGAAAATCACTTGTTCACAGAGCTAGACTCATCTTCACAAAACGTGATCATACTACTTTTAAAGATAAGACAAAATGTGACCTTTAGGAAAAAGATTCATCTCTTTTGGATATGTCGATAAAAAGTTGTGGTCTCGTAAAGTAGAGTCATATTTCGTCTCCTGAAGACAGATTAGATACATGTTCTTATAAAATCGTTTTGAGGTATCAAAACTTGTCCAAATTACATGAGACCACTTGGGTTGGAAACCTAACTTCTTAAACTTAATGTTAGGTTCAAGAATCACTAGATTTGGTTATTTTATGACCGAGTTATGGTCTTCCAAATTCGTCCAAAGTTTCTGTCCAGTAAGTTTCTTTGAGTTTTGAGTTTCTCTAGTTCTTTTTAACGAGTTTTCACCATTAATAACACATAGATACATTGTAGGACCGTTAAAGGAACGACCTTTCACAATGAATCAATATCAAATGCTAGAGCGCGGAATACAATAGCAAAATCAAAGTACGTTAACAATTAAACTCAACACAAGCAATCACAATAATAATATTAATCAAACAAACCAATTGTGATTTACAGATGATTGACTGGAGAAACAACACAGGCTGCACAAATACGAATTTTAGCAACAGCAGATCTGAAACCCTAAACGACTATTTATAGGTGACTAATCAGCCTGTTTAGCGATATTGTGATATCGCATATGCGATATTGGTGATATCGCTTATGCGATATTGCAATATCGCTAGTAACAAAAACTAGACTAATTATTACAACTCGATAACCTAGACCAAGTGACAGACACTCTAGATGCACCAACAAACTCCCCCATGTCTGCAGCTTGGTCTTTAAAAATAATCTTCAGTTAAGTCTTCAATCAAACTCCTCTATGTCTTCAATATTTAGACACTCCCCCATTGAGATAGCATGGTCTTCATAATATTGATGTTTAGATTCATGTGACTGACACACCTTTTGCATACAATAAGATCTTCAAACTATATGACCATCTCTCAATCTTTAGCAGCTTCTCCAATATAATTTATCTTCACAGTCTTTGGAGAATAACCAACATCTTTTATATCTTCAATATTTGACTTTAACAAGATATGTGATATTGAATAAAACAACATAGAACTAAAATATTTTTGTAATTTTCTTTATAATTTAAAAGTAAAGAATACCAAAAAGAAAATAAATCGGGGATAAGATTGTAATATGTCTGCTTAAGGATCATATCAGGATATCATGCATTTATTAGGAAATAGTAAGTGTTATTTTGATTATCAGTATATTTGTCCAAATTTAAATTTAGCACGCAGAGTTAACTAGCCAAAGAGACAATCAGGAACAAGACGATTAGAGGTATTGTTTTTCCACTTAAACATATAACATACTCAACTTCAAGCTTAGCAATTATTGTGAGAGTGAATAAGTCTTCGTGAATCTCACATAGATATACCCCTAGTATCAAGTCATGCCCAAGACTTCGATTAGTTAGAGAAAGCATTTGAATTCAACATTTTTAAGAATCAAGCCAGCGGTGACAGGTCTGTACTTACATACAACAAAGCGACATACACTTGATTCAAGTGATTGCAAAACCAAACTTGGTCAAACCATTTGGCGACCTCGTAAGTAATCTTTGATTTTATAAGATTTGTAAGTACTTTTGACTTTTGTTTGCATTGTTTTTGAAAGTATACTGACTGAGACCAGGTCTGTACAAACGTACAACAAAGGAAACAGACAGCATAATTCCCCAAATGTTGTCATATACAAACTCAAGTTAATAGAAGCATGGCATGCTGACACATAAGAAGTAAGACGCATTGTCATACATCATATGATGATCATCACAAAAGATCAGACACAGATTAAGAGATTTCTTAGTTGCTCAAAGATGAGTATGAGAATGCCTACCAATACATCGTGCAAGTAGTCAGATGTCTAGAAGGTCAAGTATAACAGATACGTGATAAACCTACTGATACATCAAACATAAACCTTAAAATTTCCATTTTGTGTACATGTCACCTGATGAACTATCATATTCCAAGTTATTTACAGACACAATCCAAAATGTTTTCCAGAATTAAGAATCTTGCTGTTCAAATTTCTGATTGAAATAATTACTCCCCCTGAACAGCAAATTCTTTACTCAATTCTAATTCAAAGGTTGTCCCCTAAAACTTAAACTAATTTTAAATATATATATATAATTTTTTTTTTTTTTTTTTTAATTTAAGAAATTTCGCAACGTTACATTTCTTGAATACTAAAAAGTATAAAGAGTGGTTGTTGCAGTACTAATAAAAGTTCCAAAATCACATATCAAGTCAAATCAAATGCTTTTAACCACGTTATGCCGTCTCGAAGCTTTGAGAATCTCATCCAGTCAATCACAATGCACCACACCTAACTTCCACAATACTCATCCTTGCAGTTAAGAAAAATATAATCTATCAAAGAGCTGACTGCAACACCACAAACAATGAAACATTAGATTTTATGGGACACCCAAGCTTTGATAGGCTTGAGATGTCCATTAGCGTCCATAATCATCACATCAATGAGTTTATGATATTTTAAAAAGTCACTTGATTTCATTGTTGTTTTGTTTGTGGATTTTTGTTTCCACACCTGCTTAACATTGGATGATTTCTGATTAACTACATCAAAATTTCTAACCAGCGGTTGAGAAGATATAATGTTATTAACCTTTGAAATTTTAACATTACTAGATGACTCACGTTGTTTTGATCTCTGAAAGTTTCTATATTTAGGATGACGTGGATCATTTCGTGATGCCCATTTTCTAGCAAGCACCGGACACTGATTAATAAGATGACCCTGCTTCTTACAATAGAAACATGATCGTCTCTCTCGGAAAGTTTGGTCATCACTCGACAGTGGTTTCGGTGAAGGAGATGACTTACGAGGCTTGTTTTCAGGTACATTTACAGCACATGAACACTTATGTGAACATGAAGGAGTAAATGTATTTGCAGTTGAAGAAATCTTTTTAGAAAATATTTGACCTCTACCTTCGGTAGTAAGTATTAAATTTTCTGTCTTGTTGTTATTCTTCTTAACTTTCTTTGTAACCTCGTGAGTTACATCCTCCACTTCCACCACCTCTTCAACATTTGTTGAAGGCACAAACAAAATAGGTTCAAATTTAGGCTTAATAAGCTCAGCCTTCTTTTTATTTGAACTTGGGACTTTAAGCAACTCAGGTCGCTTGACATCAAAAGCCTTAACAAGATTAGGCTGTGTAACCTCTACAACTTTAACAGTAACTGGTTTCACAACAGGATTTGTATCCTTCTTGAGAACAGAAGGGACATAATCTTTTATTTCATCCTGTGAGAGACTAGGCTGTGTAACCTCTACAACTTTAATAGTAACTGGTTTCACAACAGGATTTGTATCCTTCTTGAGAACAGAAGGGACATAATCTTTTATTTCATCCTGTGAGAGACTAGGCTGATTCAAGTTTGAGGGAGGAGGTTGGTTGTGATAACCAATTCCTGCCTTACTATTTGTATCAGTCCTTTGACTTTGCAGGATGTCGGAAAAGACCAGAGTAGATGTTGAAATATTTGCAAGTTTTCGTTTTAAATCAATATTATCAGCTTGAGTAGCAGCAAGATCCTTTTTAAGATGAGCAATTAGTTTTAAGTAGCTATCAATTTCATCTTGTTTGCTGTAGATCATAGCTTTCAACTCTTTCTTTTCTTCAATAAGTGTCTTTTGATTTATTACAAAAACTTTTTCATTATCTTTTAACACTCTGTTCGCTTGAATAAGACTTGTTAGATCTGTATTCAAACGATCATTATCTACTATGTACCTGTTGATTTTACCAGTTAGTTTTATACAAGAATTACAAATAAAAGAATCACAGTCTACCTCATTTTGGACATCCGCCATAAGAGCTACGTTTTCCGTAGCAGAAAATTCATATGGTTCATTGTCCATCAGTAGAGCAGCCTTGGCGATCTCAGTTTCCTTCTCACATTCACGAGCAAAATGACCTAGGTTTTGACATTTATTGCATCTAATCTTTGATTTGTCAAAACCCGTGCTTGTCTTATCAGTAACATCTTCAAGAGATCTCTTTCCAGTTCTCTTCAAATATGTCTTAGTCCTTCTTGTAAGCATGGCCATATTCCAACGAAGGTCAACCCTCTCAAGCTCATCAGGATCTACTTGTGCGAAATCCTCATCAGTAAGATCTACCGAGCTAATCCTCTTTGATAAGAAATCATCATAAGATGATAAGAATGCGTTGAAGATAACTGCATGCTCATTTTGTGATGCAGTAGCAGAGGAAGATGGTTGAGTTGGAAACGAAGAGAATGTTACTGGTTTAGATTCAGAAGTAGATGGGCCAGATAGAAGAGCTGTACTTCCATATCCAAAACTACTGTTATCAGGAAGCAAAGAGCTAGATTTTGTGCTTTTCTTTTGGATGTCCAAAGCACATGTTTCTAATTTTCCAATAAGTTGATCCAAAGACATTGCCAATATGTCTGGATCACTCTCCATCATTAATACTCGAGTTTCCCAAGAAGGAGGTAGAGCATTTAGCAGTTTCTTGTTGACCTCCATAGAGCTAAATTTGTGTCCACCCTCAGTCAGCTCATTCACAAGACGTGAATATCTACAGAACAAGTCATTAACCGTCTCGTTCTTCTGAATATCAAACAGATCATACTGTTTCTTTACAAATTCCAGCTTAATTTGCTTGTATTCAGTGGTACCTCCACATCTTTCAGCTATACCATTCCACAGATCATAAGCTTTATCATGGTGTTTGAACATATTCATAGCATCGGCAGGTAAAGACATGGTTATAGCAGAGTGAGCCTTTCGTTCACATTCCCATGCCTTACGTTCCTCAGCGGTCATTGAACGAATGGTTTTTGGAGGACGTATACCCACATGTTCTCCACCTGCAACCGGTCTAACGTATCGTTCAATTAAAGGTATCTCCATTTCAGGGTCGGTAAACGCAACGAACGATAAGAATCTCCCACGCCATTCAGAATACTCCATTCCCGGAGCAAAGAATGGAGGTTTATTTGCAGAACCAACTTCAGCATTGTGTTTCAACATAGCATTCACAGCTTGTAATGTAGTCATTTTAATAACGATTAAAAGATTTGACTTTTGATTGAAAATTTCAAATTTTTTCGAACGAATTTTTCCCTCCAAAAATTTCAAAATTTTGGTCGAGTAAAATGAAAATTTTTTCAAACAAGAATTAGGCAAAGGGAAGCACAAATTCAAATTTTGAAATCAGAGGAAAAAGGGCGATATTGGGATAATATCGCTAAAATCAATCAAGCGATATTGGGATAATATCGCTAAAATCAACTAGGCGATATTGGGATAATATCGCTAGTGATATCGCTCAAATTAATGAGACCTGAATTTGCAATGTCGCTAAAAACCCTAATGGCGATATTGATGGTAATATCGCTATCAATATCGCTAAAACGGCTGTAAACCTTAAAAAAAATAATTTTTACGAATCAAACAAAAATAAGGTTTAAAATTGACGAACACAGCACCAGATATCACTAAAAATACTGAATAAAATGCTTTTAAGACAGATAAACGATTTGTTTATCGTAAAACAAGTTTAAAAGATTTTAACACGTACGAATATTGATTCAATAAACCACTAATCCAATGATTATTGGCTCTGATACCAATTGTAGGACCGTTAAAGGAACGACCTTTCACAATGAATCAATATCAAATGCTAGAGCGCGGAATACAATAGCAAAATCAAAGTACGTTAACAATTAAACTCAACACAAGCAATCACAATAATAATATTAATCAAACAAACCAATTGTGATTTACAGATGATTGACTGGAGAAACAACACAGGCTGCACAAATACGAATTTTAGCAACAGCAGATCTGAAACCCTAAACGACTATTTATAGGTGACTAATCAGCCTGTTTAGCGATATTGTGATATCGCATATGCGATATTGGTGATATCGCTTATGCGATATTGCAATATCGCTAGTAACAAAAACTAGACTAATTATTACAACTCGATAACCTAGACCAAGTGACAGACACTCTAGATGCACCAACATACATATATATTAGTTGATTTTAACGTACGAGTGAACATCTAGCATGTAGGTATTTAAAATGAAAGAAAATAAGAGATCAAAAGGGAGAGTTTCCTTACAATGCTCTAGGATGAAATGGTAAAAAGAAGAGAACTTGAAATCTTCAACCCAAATCTCTTTTTTTTTAAATACTTAATGATGATCAAGAGCTTGAAAGGAGGTGAAAAATGAGGTATAAAAGGTGGTGGTTCATGGTGGTTTGTGGTGGTTTGTGGTGGTTGTTCTTGAAGGAGGTGGTGAAAGTGGTGAAATGAGATGGAAAATGAGAGAGAGAAATGTGCAGAATTTTTGAAATGAAATTGTGAAGTGTGTGTACGTAATGTTTTCTCTTGTTTAATGCCTTTCTTAAATGTGAAGCAAGAGGAGGTGGTGATGGGAGGTGCTTAGTCTTTCAATCAAATCAAGGGAGCAAGTGGCGTTGGATTATAAGCAAGCAAGTAAACATGTGAGTGTGAAATTAAGCAAGTAACCAAGTAGGAGAAAACATATGGTTGAGAAAGGAGCTTGCGAAGTGAGATCACGTAGAAAAGGAATCTACATTTGAATTAAGTGACATGCTAGCTAGGTTGCTTGGATTTAATTAAAGCTATGTGCTAGCTTGCTTGGTTAAATTAGAGCTATGTGCTAGCTTGCTTGGAATTATTTTGACATGTTTAAGCTTCTAAATGATTAGTTTAAGTGGCATAACAATATAAGTAGTTAACTACTAATTATATTCAATAGTTTTATACCGTTGGGGAAAAAGTTATCACCAACGTTCGTGTTTATCGGAAATCATCCGATTTATATTGTGAAATTCTCAATAATTACTTAAACGAAATGCATCAAGCATTAAAGTAGTGTGAACCAAAACGTGCAACGTGGGCGTGTGCTAGACTTATCTCAGTTTAAAACACGGTTGATTTCATTAAAGGGAACTAGCGTAAGAATGCATGATTTTAAAGTGCACGGAAAGCACCGCTTTTCGAGGGTTGTCACAGCCTTTTTGTCGCGTTTGTTACGTTTTAAACACAACGTCAAAGTTTTTCGTGTATTATTATTTGAAATAATAATATAAGGTATATAACCACTATTTTAACTATAAAATATGATTACGTTATCTATGAAAAGTTTTCACCAACGTCGTAATAATAGTCGGACCACGTCCGGTTGTTTCGCGTATTTACGAATAATTACGAAGGTGTAATTCAAACAATTACGTAAGTGTATATACACATATATACAAATATTTGCAAGTAATCACAAGTACTTAGCCTAATAAAGAACTAAATACACGTAATTAGAGTTCTAGTTTAAGGTAATCATTACCCTAAAGTGTCGGGTGTCACATGATAGATCCTGTTTCGAGCTATTAGTTCAACTAAATGGGATGATCAATCCCGAATAAGACATCTCCTATATAAACTTCTATCTATCTGTTCGTTAGTTTCTATTTCTAGTAAGTTAGAGAAATTATAAAAAAAATAAAAATTGTTCGAGTCACTGTGCTAATGCAAATAAATTATGAAAACATTACCCATGCCTAGAACATTCTTATATGTGTGGCTTTAAGATGTAATACATACACAGTCTAATGTACCTTAAAATACAACGTGTCTAATACATTCATCGTATGATGTATTGGTAGGCATATGACACAATGGGTCTCAAGTACTAAAAATACCTCATCTTATAAGACGATTCTTCTGTGCTAACTCTCGTTTGATGTATGACATCAAGTCTTAATTCTTAAGTAATAGATGGTACCATAATACATGGTATTGGATTGAGCTAAACAATCTATGTGGGAGATTTACTGACTAATTCTTCCGATACATGCAGAAATATGTTAACCTAGTCTCAGTCAGTAGATCTTAGAATAGAACAAACTCGACCGCGAAACAAGAATACCTTAATTCTTGAGTATACCTTAAATCTCGTGCTAAAAAATCATAACTTCGAAAAAATGTTGAAGTTCAAAAAAGCTCTAAGTTCACAAGTTCGTACGAACTTGTGACCCAAGTTCGAAGGCCCAAGTTCGTACGAACTTGGACCAGATGGGTATAAAAGGGTTTGACCAAGTCAAAAACCTTACAAAATTCAAATCATTCGAGCTTACCAGACTTGCGAACTTATACAAACCTTCCAACTTACGTCACTATTGCATTCCAAATCTTTGATTGTGATCCGTTTTGAAAATTTGAATCCGTTAGACATCACCACATCAACAGTGTGCATCTAAGTAAGTATTACATTCGGAATTTCATCCATAAATCATCTCGGAATTGAATTAAGTTTAGGTTTTAAAGAAAAAACTTAAATAAAATCAAATAGTGATTGTGATTGTGGATTAAAATGGGAAATACTTAATGTTTCCGGTTAATCGGACATCGGCGCTTATTTGTGACCTACTAATTGCATTTTGATTAACAAAAATTTCAAAGTTGGGAATTTAGTTTCATCGTTCGAACTTACAAGTTCGTACGAACCTATCAACTGTTACAAGTTCGTACGAACCTATGTAGTTTGAACAATGAAACTTTACATAAACTTAATATATATGGGTTATCATAGTCTAATCGCACAAGTGGTTCTTAGAATGATTAACATGTTTTAACTTTATTATTGCCTGTGTTTGGTGTGTTTGCGTGCCTTTCTTGTAGGTATGGCTGATCAAGTTTGACAGTTCCCTAGCAAGCACAACTTGGCCATTCCCTTTGATCTAGAGGATCCGGCTACCGAGCATTTCTGAGGCATCCTAACTTTTTTGATGTGCTTGAGGGTACACTATGCTCTCTCCCATTCGCCGACGTTGAGGATCCCATATCTCTGTCTATTCTGGGCGAATGCGGCCTATGACTGTGAGCCCAATCCCCCGGTCATCAGGATTAGGGTTGGTGATGTAGATATGGCGTTTTCTGCGGCGTATCTATGAATTATTCTTCAACTAGGTACTGAAGCTCAGGACAACGACCCAACTTCATACTCCTTGGATCTCAGGGCTGGAGCTTTCCAAAGAATGAGTTATGTTGGAGATGTCACCCACAGTCAGTATATGAAGAGCTATCTTTTTGGGAATTGGCGGTATCTTATGCATGTACTGCTAGTCTCTTTGGCCCTAAGAAGGCAGGATTCGACACTATGAATCACAAGATGCAGTCCAGCATGGTCTCCTTGGTGTATAACAAATCCTAATGCTTCGCGCAGTTTTTCTTCCATGAAATGATTCATCAGATCAGGGGTAGTGTTAAAGATCAGTTTCGTTTATACCCACAATTTGTCATGATGATCATCAATTGGTTAGCACCAAATTTGTTAGTTGTTGATCCCGTTGTGTACCTTTCAACGGTTGATAAAAAGATTTTTGTTCATTGTCTGAGCTACAGCAGCAGACATCCAGCTGCTGAACGCCCTCAGGCAACTCTACTGTTTGGGGCTGTACTGAATGCTTAATATGTCGCACCACCGAACGATGGTTAGTTGGACGAGCCAAGGCAGAAGCTGAAGAACGTGCTCCTACACCACTTCAGGCTGCTACTCGAGAGCACGAGGTGGTTGATGAGATTTTGCGCCAGCTAGAGCACCCCCAGGAGGGAAATGATTGTTACTAATATTGATGAAGCTGTGGTCCATGATGTTCTTCAGGGAGAGCACAGCACCGATGTGTTAGCCGTTGTGGATACGTTCGTTACTGGTCCACAGGCCGACATTGAGGCTGATCTGGCACGGATTGATAAATTTTCTGCCGGTGCTGATGAAAAACTGAGATCTGTATGTAATGTTGCTAGAAGTCTGGAAAGATATCCGGAAGAGACCGAGAGTGATGAGGACAGTGCTGAGCGTCTACCGTTGGATACTTATGGCTCCAGAGTCTTTGGCACACGCTCTGGTGCTCTCTCTGCGAAAAGCATAGGTAAACGAAAGCTGACTGAAGACGAGGATTTCGTGCTTCGGGATGAAGCTGATGATAATGATTAAGATGATGATGACACCCCACCACTGATAAGGGCGCCCAAAAGAAGACGTCTTAGTAGGGTGGTCATTCATGAGCATGTTGTTCCACGACCTACCACTACTACACCTACACCACCTATCACCACCTACACCAACACCGACATCAACACCACTACCAGCCACACCAGCTACCGCTCCACCTCCAACTAAAACTACACCACCTATCTCCAACCCCGCCACACATCTTTCTGATCCGGACAAGTTTCTTTATCTTGAGGGCCGAATCATGAGCTTAATGGATATGGTTTCTTCTTTGACTGCTCTCGTTACTCGTCAAGAGATCCGTATTAATAATTTGACGGCTATCAATGAACGATTGGAGGAGCAGGGCTTACGAAACGAAATGTTGATCTTCCGCATTATGAAGCGTGAGCCAGCTCAGGGGGAGATGATGGGTGCAAAGGAGATGAGTTGAGGAAGAAAAATGATGAAGATAGAGACGATGATCCCAGTGTACCGAAGGAAGGTGAGCTGCCTAGCTCTTCAACTGGAAGACTAATAGCACAAGCTCAAGGGGAGTCTAGTCAGAAACAGGGTGGGAGCGGTTTAGAACAAACTCCAGTGAAACTGACCGAGATTGACACTATCGAGGCACTTCTTAATCTAGATGTGTATGATAGTAGTGAGTCTGAGTTAGAGGAAGGAGAGATCTTGACAAAAGAGGTTGCAGAATGGAGGTCAGACGATGAGATTATACCAGATGTTGATGCTGATATTGATGAACATGTCGTGACCAAGCAACTTGTAACTGAAGTTGTCAGAGAAGATGAAGCTGGTGTAAAATGTGATAAACCATGAGGGACTAGAGTCAGAAAATGATGAAGTTCCTGAAGGTGATTCAGATGCTGACAAAGAACCATCAATAGCAGAGTTAAGAAATCTGTGGTTTAAAAAGATCGAAAAGTAACCAGAACTTAAATTCAAAGAGATTATCAAAGTCAAATGATCGGGAGAGCTGAAACGAGGCATCATAAGCTGGTTCTTTGATAGCGACATGAAGTTGTTCATTATAAAGAGATATGATGGAATTCAATACTTGGAGAACATGTTGAAGGTTTTTAGCTCACTGCGGAAGATTGAACTTAAAGAACTGGCTTGGCTCGACTTGATTAATCCGAGAGAAGATCCTTACGCTAGAACTATGGAACCAATTGTTAAACGTGAAGGAAGATCGAACAACTTTGTCGATTTAAAGCTGAGAGCATGAAAGAGAGTTCCAGATTTGACTAAGATAGATCCAATCATAAACAAACCGTGGATGAAGATGTTTTATAAACTAGTTAATTGTTTGAAGAAATTCCTTTGAAGAAGATGTCGCAGAATATTTTGACTGAGCTTAAATGGTGGTATGTTGACAACAAAACAGCTGAGGCGGTCATGGAAGATGTTGATGGGAATGAGTTGTTGAGGGTGTATGACAGTTTACATTTGGTAAACTTGTCTAAAGATGATCTAATGAAGCTACATGTCAACAAGATTCTCTACAGAGATAGTTGGAGATACGAAGGCCGAAGATATCATAAGGTGGTCAAAGTTTGTGTTGAAAGAGGTTTGTGGGCAGGAAGTCAAATGAGCTGAATGAAGAATCAAGATCAAGACTCAAGAAACTAGAGTTATTATCAAGGGGGAGTCTGTTGGTGCATATTGTATGACAACAACTTTCTAGTTTGTAATAATTAGTAGGTACAAACTTAGGGTCATACGATGGGCCTCAGGACAGTCAAGTTCGTAGGGTCCAGCCCGTACGAACTTAGGTCCTATATATTGATAACTTCGCATGTTCGAAGTAGATAAGTTGTTTATGTGTATTTGTAAGTCAGAATAGAAGCAAGTTCGAATACTTGTTAGGGTTTTGTCTTACATTGAATATAATTGATCGTTACGTTCAATAAAAGTGTTCTTTACTATATTCGTGTCACTTGTTGATTATTGTTACGTTTGTTTGAGAATTCCGCACTCTACGAACGTGATTACCTCGTGGATCCAGATATAGGGAACCTATATAAAGATTAGCATCTTACTATTTTAGATCTTAATTTGGATCTTGATTTGGTTCTTGATCGACTTGCCTCATTTGTTCTATGTAAGTAGTCATACAACCAGATTGGCTCTGATCGTATTACTTGAAATAACTACATTGTTGCTTAGGTTTCCTTTTCTCATCTCCTTTAGAAGGAATACAAACATGACTTCAGGTAGGCGACTAGTTTGCCTCTTCACAAGGACCAGCGGTAGCACAGTCTGTAGATCACATGGATCGACCCATTATGAAGAATAAGCAATTGGGTTTATAGTATCTGTGTAGGCCTAGCAGCTTACGACAGCCTGTTTGAAGAAACGGGTTACTACCATTGCACACAAGTGCATGTTTGCGTTTCCAAGTTGTCTGTCCTATTTTTTTTCCCATAAAGAACCTCATAAATCATATTTGTGGATGGATTCACACTCCAACTTAGTGATTTCCCGTTCCTCTTCCCTAGTTTGTGCTCGACATATAGGTGACATGTGTTTTAACTCCGATTGTAGTGTTTCAGTGTTTGTAATACCGGTGTTGTACCAAAGATCAAAAAAACTCCAATAGCATTTTGACAGGGAGTCTCCGCATGCTTGTTCGTCGCGTTAATAGACTCCGCACTATTAGTTGTGAGGTACGAATATTGTGTACATGTAGCATATTTCTCTTTCCCAAGATCTCTAAGAACCTTAACTAAGGCTTGTAAACGTCTAGAAATCACATCAAAATGCTGATTAAAATCTGACTTAGGGTATGCCTTACACATTTTCCAATAATGCATTCAAATTGCTTGACTTTGGGAGATTTGCTTCTCAATTTGATCAAAAAATGACGACAACAAAGGCATGAAGTGTCTCTCAAAAGACAGTTGAAATACCCTCTCTTATTGAAGGAACCCTATCAGAAATGATAGTCACGTTGTCGATTACACCAACGGATTCTAGGGTGTTAGTAAGTTTCCCAGGAACCATGTCCATACGTCGACCGTCTTTCATGTCCCGATTTCGTAGGCTAGTGGCAAGATGCCATTATTGCCTTCAACTGTTACATCAATTAAATTACTTCCCACATAACCCCTTCAAATGAGACCCATTTATGATAACCAATTATAGTTACTTACAATTATAGTAGAATATATATATATATATATATGTAAACATAGATGAAAACCAATTATAGTTACTTACATATGCACTAATCAACATGCAACACATTACAAATTAATGTTTCTCATCCATAAGTGTTGAGACATGTTTTGTGACAACAGATCTAGCTTGTTATAGGACTAGTGTAATTGTAATCAAGTTTGTACATTGGTTTTGAATTGTAAATGAAAAATATTGGTTGGAAAACATTTTAGAGTAAAAAATTAAAATGCTAAAAAATGTTGACCAAGTTTGACCGCGAACCGAGTCAGTTCGCAGGTCAAAGTGGGCTGCGAACTGAAACCTGCGAACCGAGATCTCAACTCGCAAGGAGATCTCAACTCGCAAGGCAAGTCACTGGGCTGACTTGGGCTGCGAGTTGAGTCAACTCGCAAGGCCCATGGGCTGCTAGTTGAGACTGATATAAATAGAATAATTAGGTTATTTTCTATAAATTCGTTCCTTTCATTCTTAGCAGCCATTTTCACATAGTTTTGTGTGCAAAAGAATATTTAATAGACTAGGGTTCGGTTTTGAGTGTTTAACCTTGTGTTAATATCAAAACAAAGCCCTTAGTTAATAGATATTGTTATATAAGCTATAACCTAACGTATTAAGGGATTCCGCACCTTAATACTTAAAGATAACTCGTTATCGAACCAAGATCTAGTGACTTACAATTGGTATCTGAGCTTTCGGGCTAAGAAACATTGTGGTTTCAAGGTTCTAGGTTATATAACAACTTTAGGTTTGTTTACGATCGAAATCTTCTGATTTAATCGTGAAAATACCAAAAAAAAATTCAGTTCTCGTGTTTCAGCGCCCTTTTGCGAGTTGAGATTAGGGTTTCAGCTATTATGTGCGAGTTGAGCTGCGAGTTGAGATCTGCGAACTGAGATTTGCGAGTTGAGCTGCGAGTTGAGTTCTGCGAACCGAACCGAGATTTGCGAACCGAACCGAGTTTCGCGAACTGAACTGAGTTGCGAACTGAGATTCTGAGTTGCAAACTGAGATTCTGAACTGAGTTGCGAACTGAGATTCTGAACTAAGTTGCGAACTGAGTTTCTGAACTGAGATTCTGAGTTGCGAATTGAGTTTCTGAACTGAGTTGCGAACTGAGATTCTGAACTAAGTTGCGAACTGAGATTCTGCGAGCTGAGTTTCTGTGAATTGAGTGTCTGCGAACTGAGTTTCCTCACACTGAAATTTCTTAATTTTTGTGACTTCTCATTTTCTAGGATTTGCAAAGATGTCTGACTTACGTAGAATGATTGAGATGGACCATGAGATTGGAAAATCTAATGTTCCACCTAAATTGCTCCGACTTGAGACAGCAATTGTTGAAGATGTGCTATACATCGACTCAACGGAAGATATGAGTCCAGTTGAGTTTGTCGCACATATGGCTAAGGTTAAAACGGACAAGAAAAAAGTATGTCTTAACTTTCTTACTCTTGTTGATGTCTGTTATTTAGTTAATAATTTGCAATCTCAGGTTAATGTATTTGCTGAATCTCATAAAACCTTGACATTTGATCTTGAAATTGCTAAAGATGATGTACGAAGGTTAGGTGAGGATAAACTAGCATTAAAAGAAAAGATTAAACTTGATGCTTCTGTTAGAACCAATCTAAGAGATATCATAAATGAACAGTGTGTTAAAAGAGATGGGTTATATTTGAACTTGAAAGATTTAAATCAAAGTATTGCTAGTAAAGATAAGGAGTTATCTGAGTCAAAATTGAAGTTGCTTGAGTTAAATCGTAAGTTTGAAAGTTATAGGACATCTTCCTTAACTTTAGATCATATAATTAGTACTCAACGTAGTGTAAAGGATGTGACTGGTTTATGTTACAGTGATGTACCCCACCTTTTAATTCAAATTACACTACTACTTCTGTTGACTTATAAATGATTGATGTGAATACTAAAAAGTCTGAAATTTCTAAAACACAGAAGGATGTTGTTAAAGATTCATCATCTGACATTAGTAAGAACAAATCATCCACTAAAGTACATTTTGTCTCGAGTGAAATGATGGTTGATACTAATGTAAATGATGAGTTTATTAATGAACAAGATAATTCACCTTTAGTGTTTTCGGCTCAGACTAAGAAAGAGGGTGAAAAAGTGGTTAAGTCACGTTAGCAGATGTCTTGCTTCAAGTGTCGCCAAAAAGGACACGTGGCTTCTTGTTGTCCTAATAAGAAGTTGGAAGCACCACATAAGCTCGTGAATAACGATAAGACTCTGAATGTCTCTAGTTCGAGTATAGACAGGTTAGGTACCAAACTGGGATTTGGTAGTAAACCTGTAAATATTCTTAAAAGAGATGTTGCTCACAGTGTCTCACCGAATATCTCTAGTTAGAGTGTAGACAGGTTAGGTACAAAACAGGGATTAGGTAGTAAACCTGTTAATATTCGTAAAAGAGATGCTTCTCATAGTGTCTCTCCACCTAAATCTAAACGGCCTGATTATTCTATTAATAAGCTTAGAGATCAAATATCGTCGAGGTTTAGGATTCCAAGTAGAAGCCATAGTCATTATGAGAATGGTTGTACTTCACGAAACCATAGTC
The DNA here is from genome assembly GCA_963921325.1 of Logfia minima. Lineage (NCBI taxonomy): Eukaryota > Viridiplantae > Streptophyta > Magnoliopsida > Asterales > Asteraceae > Logfia > Logfia minima. Next base: position 20,689,130 of record OY992770.1, read on the forward strand.
ATTATGAGAATGGTTCTACTTCACGAAACCATAGTCATTATGAGAATACTTCACGAAACCATAGTCATTATGAGAATGGTTCTACTTCAAGAAACCATAGTCATTATGAGATTGGTTCTACTTCACGTACACATGGGATTAACTACGGGTATAGTTATAATCGTAACCAAAGACAAAAATCCCAAGGTTATGTGTCAGGGAGTTTTGCATCACATTCACCTTATAGACCCAAGATCACCGTTCATCAACAAGCTCAAACTTCTTCGAAAGTGACCAAAGCTCCTAATGGGAAGGATGGTTACTTTAAAGAATTAGAGTTTGTAGATGATAAGGGACAAACCAAGACCGTACTGGCTTGGGTCCCTCTTGATAATTAATTGTGTACAGATATCATGTGTGGGATCATACTGTGAACGATGACAATTGGTGGTACGTAGACAGTGGCTGTTCTAGGCACATGACAGGAACTCGAAGTCTACTGAAAGACTTCAATGGATAAAGGTCATCATGTACATTTCAACGAGACAGAGGCCTTAGTCCTGAAGCCGGGTTTCATTATTCCCGAAAAATGGATAGTGATGAGGGCTCCAAGGAAAAAGGACATTTATGCTATCAACATGGGTGTTCCTATTACTTCAATGGAGTCAACATGTCTTATATCCAAGGGTTCACACAAGCTTATATGCTGAAATGAAAGAGACAGGGATTACAAATCTATATCTATATTCATGTTTTATACACCAAGTCATTCGACAGAGTTCGATTTGAGACTTTGTTTCAATTGAATGGAATGAGAAATCCTGAATATTAGTCTTCCAAAGGGTATTTATAAAATAGTTAGTTTTTGTTCAAAAAAAAAAAAAAAAAAAAGAAAAAGAAGGAGGTAGGCGTATGGCATTCATTTGCTTATTACCTGAGGGGAATCGCCTCCGATAAAAAAGTTAAGTGTTTATCTGCTGGGAAATGATAGTACATTAGAAGAATAAGCTTAATAATAATAAGTAAAAGTCTTAAGTTAGACGTGTTAGTACATTCTAGTTAGTTACATTAACTTTACATCTTTACAACCAGGACTTTTACTTATCTTTATTTTAGTATACACCCTTCTCCACACGTTATAATTTGCTTCGAAAACATTAAATCTAGAGAGCTTCATTATATGATGTACTGGTAGGCAAATTCTGCTATGATTTCTGAGCATATAATAAGCAATAATTATTTTGTGTGTTGTCTAGTGTGATCTGCGATATGACATATGACATAAGTCTTAATTGTTGAATGATAGTCTAACCATACACTGTTATCAGGATCTATGAATATATGTCAAGACAAATAGTAAGAATTATGGCTATTAGTAAAACTACTGGTGACTTTGTTGTACTAAGTACAGATCTGACTCCTTTAGTTTTGCCAATGGTTTCAAACTTGTTTTGTTTATACTAAGGGATCTTATGTTGTACTAAGTACAGATCTAGAACCACTAGTATCTTCAAAACAGGTTTGATGTTTGTCAAATTTTAAAATCACTCAAGGGTATGTTATATGCTTCGAATAGAACATCATTTAGTAACCTCTACATTGAATGTGAAAGATACAGTGTTATGTGTTCTACTTGATTTCTCAGTATGGCGTATTTTGGATCACATTAGGTAATATGTATACCAACAATAAAGGTTTGCTTGGTAATCAGTGCAGACTTTGTTTATGTGGATCATAATATCGGTAATCGTCTTGAACTGTCTATGAAAATTGAACGTTTCATTTTGATGAATCCTTCGTTCTCAATTACTGAAAATACGGTTAATGAACGTGTTATTTCCTGTGGAGCAAGGTAACCAAGTTATACTCTTATAAATATAAGTTGCTAATGGTTAATTTGTAAGTTTTCTGTAACTTATTGTGAATTTCATGAGGTATGTATACTAACGATCTTCTTAGACTTATTAATCAACAATTGGTTCCGCTTTTTCTTTCTAATATGACCCCTCTACTTATAAATTTTTAATGCCAAAAATAAAAATAAAAAAATAAAAAAATAAAAAAAAATAATGTATTGTTTATTTTATTTCATTAATAAAAGGTACTTGATACCAATGTTTATTTTGAATATTCGTTTGTGGTATTTACGTTATAGTTTTATCTAATTTTCATTTTTATAACTTTGACCCTTTTGGAATTAAGTTAAACGGTAAATTTCTTGTTCCAAGTTGATTTTTATATGGTTAGTCGTGTGAACTTAAATGTGAACATGTAAAACCATATGCTCGGTATATATGACTTACGACTTTTAGTAATGAGTTATATATTTAACTTGAGACTTTTTGTAATAGGTTAAGAAACCAGTTAGACTTATTGACTGTATATATACAATTAACGACTATAATTGATAATTAAGTTTCACAACTTAATCGTTCAATTAGGATTCGTAGATTATATAAGTTCATCAATATATGTTAAACTAATTGTCTAACCTTTGTGTTGACTATTATTGACCGAAGCGAAATGACTCAACTCGCAGTCACTTTTTGCGAAACGATTTGAGATGTTTGACTTCGGTTGACCTTAGCGAACTTAAAGAGTTATCTATTGTTCGACTTGTTTTAAATTTGAGTACTTTATGTTTACAAATCAATTACAAGTTGGAACTTCTTAATGATTAGATTTACGTTTCGACTTAAGAACTTACGTTTATAAGTTAAATACGTATAAAATATAATATACGAATTATGTTTCTTCATATCGAAAGACTTCCGGCTCATATGTAGTCGTGCGGCGTGTTCCGATTTCTATCGGCGGTATGATTTTTCAGATCATCTCCTATGACTTACGAACTTATATAATTTAGAGAATATAATTGAAAATTAAGTCGCCTATACTTAATCATTCAATTAAGTTCAGTAAATTAAGTTATTAGTTAATAGTAAACTTGGATGTTTGGTGATCATTTTTGTTCACAATACATAAAAGTTTAAAATTAACTAATGTTCGGTAAGTCTACCTTTTATTGCGCTAATTGCCCTTTGTAGACTTCTCAAGGACAAACCATCTCAGGGGGAGATGTTCATATATGAGGAGTCCTGCAGAGAGGATGAACTGGCGAGGAAGAAACGAGATGATATAGACGATGATCCCACCGCTCTGAAAGATAGTGAGCTGGCTGGTCCTTTAATGACTAGTTAGCAGGCTGTTGTTCAGGGGGACTCCAAAAGATAGTGAGCTGGTTGGTCCTTCAACGAGTAGTCAGCAGGCTGTTGTTCAGGGGGAGTCTGGTAACTTAGAATTATTTTGTTATATATTCGACTTGAGATTTATAATTACAAGTTAAATATGTTTTAAATAAGTTTTAAGTGATATACAATTAAGGTTATGTAAAGTAGTGATCGAAAGTCTTCCGACTTATAGATAGTCATGTGGCGTGTCCCGATATAATATCGGCGGTCAAACTTTTACTATAATCTTTGCATTTTAGACTTGAGAATGTTAAGATTGACAAGTTAATTATGCAATGGAAATTAGGATATTAATTAATGGTAAACTTGAATGTTTGGTGATCATTATCGTTCACAATACATTAATGTTTAAATTTAATTAGTGTTCCGATATTATAAGACTTTTGGAATCTTAGATTGATTGTAATTTTATTTTATAATCAATGAAAGATTTATAAGTTTATATAATGTGCTTTAAATACACAAAGAGATTAATAAGGAAATTCTTAGATTGATTTAGGGAAATCAATGAAAGGATTTATGATATTAATAGTTATTGATTAATAAGGAAATTCTTAGGTTGATTCAGGAAAATCAATAAAATGATTTATGATATTAATGTTTATTTGTGTATGAACTTCTATAGGCTTGGGAATGCTAGATCTATCTGATTCTGAAAGCGATATGCTTGATGAGATAGATGAAGCTATTGATTTTGACCTAGAAGAAGGTAAATTTCTTCCACCTGATGACTGGACTTCTATTTCTGAAGTTGGGTTAGACGAGGGTGTAGATCTCGATGCTGATATTGATGAACACCTCGTAAGCCCATCAAAAGAAAAAGTTATCATTCAGGATGAAGATGGAGAAAGAGTTATAGATCTAGATGAAAATCTAGATGAATCAACTGATTCTGAATCTGAATATATTAGCGGGCAGCAAAATTTACAAGTAAAAACCAAAGACAATATGAAGATAAAGACGTTAAAGCTATTGTCAAGGGGGAGTCTGTTGAGACATGTTTTGTGACAACAGATCTAGCTTGTAATAGGACTAGTGTAATTGTGATCAAGTTTGTACATTGGTTTTGAATTGTAAATGAAAAATATTAGTTGGAAAACATTTTAGAGTAAAAAATTAAAATGCTGAAAAATTGTTGACCAAGTTTGACCGCGAACCGAGTCAGTTCGCAGGTCAATATTGGACTGCGAACCGAGTCAGTTCGTAGGTCAAAGTGGGCTGCGAACTGAAACCTGCGAACCGAGATCTCAACTCGCAAGGAGATCTCAACTCACAAGGCAAGTCACTGGGCTGACTTGGGCTGCGAGTTGAGTCAACTCGCAAGGCCCATGGGCTGCTAGTTGAGACTGATATAAATAGAATAATTAGGTTATTTTTTATAAATTCGTTCCTTTCATTCTTAGCAGCCATTTTCACATAGTTTTGTGTGCAAAAGAATATTTAATAGACTAGGGTTCGGTTTTGAGTGTTTAACCTTGTGTTAATATCAAAACAAAGCCCTTAGTTAATAGATATTGTTATATAAGCTATAACCTAACGTATTAAGCGATTCCGCACCTTAATACTTAAAGATAACTCGTTATTGAACCAAGATCTAGTGACCTACAATAAGTACATTCGTTTTGCTCTTCGGGTTATGCAGCTTCAGGTTGTGTAGGTAAATGGGAAGCATTCAAAATGACTCTTTAGCACTACCTCTCAACAACTCTATAGCATAACACTTTGTCCTCTAGGCTTGATTGTATGAAAGGCTAATTTTAAAGCGTTTTGTCACGTCAAGTTTGATTTCTTTGTCCCTGTATACAAGTCCTTCCAAAGTCATCAACTATTTTTAAGATGTTACCAAGCACTTTCTTGGAAGTTGTTACAATCTTTAATATGAGTAGCAGTTAACTTCTATTCACAATAAGGCAAGATACATTTCGTGGTGTACCTTTTCTTATCCGCCTTTTTCAGCTTAATCTGAAAACTCTCTTCGAGACACTTAGTATGCAGTTGAAGAAGTACCTCCTTCTTATTTTCAAATACTTGTCTAACTTCAACCTAGTAAGAGGGTTCATACACGGTAAGTTGTCATTTTTTACGTTCTTTATCATTTTCGTAAAACAGAGGTAGCATAATCTAGAATATATCTTGTTTTGGTGCTTTAGATGGTATTGATTTCTCATATGTATCTCTTGGATCCGGCTCCTCATCCTCCTCCTCCTCCTCCTCATTGTAATCGTCATCGTCATCGTCATTAACAATGTGATTACCATGCGAATGGTCATTAGTAACCTCGACATGATATTGTGAATTACTATGATCATATTGAACTTCCTCATGAAATTAGAAATAGTTATGATCATCTTGGGTCTGTTCATCTACCTTAAATTGTGTGTCTTGGTTGTTTTGTGTTGGATATGTGTTATTTGTTGGGTATTATGGAGCAACATGATAATGAAATTGATATCCTAGTTAATGAGGAAAGGAAAATTATGGTAATGATTGGATATTGAGGTAGTTGGTTACAATCATGAGTTTGTAGCTCTTGAAAACCACTACTACAAAGTTTATCATTAGTTGCATGTCACAAAAAATCCTCAAAATTATAAATGTTGGTACATTTAGTGTGTCTGTCACTTGGTCTAGATTTTGAGTTGTAATTAGTTAGTCAAATTCTGATGTATCCAGCGACATTGACAATATCGCTATTGCGATATTGGCAATATCGCCTAGGCGATAGCTGATTAGGTGATAGTATAAATACCTAATTAGGGTTTCGGTTTTGATGCTGCTGTGGTCGAAATACGAATTATAGCAGCTTGTATTTTCTCTCTGTGCTTTCATCTGTAATTCACATCTGGTTTGTGTTGATTAATATAATTATATGTGATTACCTGTGTTGATTTTGGTTGTTAACGTACTTTGATTTGCTATTGAATTCCGCGCTTTAGCATTTGATATTGATTCATTGTGAAAGGTCTGTCCTTTACGGTCCTACAATTGGTATCAGAGCCATTTAATCATTGGATTAGTTGTTTATTGAATCAATATTAGTACGTTTAAAAATCTTTTTAATTAGTTTTGCTATAAACAAATCGTTTATCAGTCTTAAAAGCTATTTATTCAGTATTTTTTAGTAATATCTGGAGCTGTGTTCGTCATTTTTAAACCCAATTTTTGTTTAATTCGCAAAGATTTTTTTTAAGGTTTACAGCCGTTTTAGCGATATTAATAGCGATATTACTATTAATATCGCCACTAGGGTTTTCTGCGACGTTGTCTGTTCTGTGCTCATTAATTTGAGCGATATAACTAGCGATATTACTAGCGATTTTACTTGATATCGCCTAGTTGATCTTAGCGATATTATCATCAATATCGCTTGATTAATTTTAGCGATATTAGTCTCAATATCGCGTGTTATATCGCCTTTGTTATCTGATTTTGTTTTGTGCTTTAACTAGCGACATTGATAGCGATTTTATCAATATCGCCTTATCAATTCATTCAGCGATATCAACAATATCGCTATACTATTTTTAAATCAGTTTTTTTTTTTAAATAAGTCAAAGCTTACTTTTATTAAATGTCGACTTTACAAGCTGTGAATGCTATGTTGAAACACAATGCTAAAGTTGGTTCTGCAAATAAACCTCCATTCTTTGCTCCGGGAATGGAGTATTCTGAATGGCGTGGGAGATTCTTATCGTTCGTTGCGTTTACCGATCCAGAAATGGAGATACCTTTACTTGAACGATACGCTAGACCTATTTCAAGTGGAGAGCATGTGGGTATTCCTCCACCAAAGCCAATTCGTTCAATGTCTGTTGAAGAACGAAAAGCATGGGAATGTGAGAGAAAGGCTCACTCTGCCATAACCATGGCTCTTCCTGCTGATGCGATGAAAATGTTTAAACAACACGACATTGCTTATGATCTGTGGAATGGCATAGCTGAACGATGTGGAGGTACAACTGAGTACAAGCAGAGTAAACTGGAGCTCGTGAAGAAACAGTATGATCTGTTTGACATCCAGAAGAATGAAACAGTTAAGGATCTGTTTTGCAGATATTCACGTCTTGTGAATGAACTGACAGAGGGAGGATATAAATTCAGTACAATTGAGGTTAATAAGAAACTTCTAAATGCTCTACCTTCTCACTGGGAAACTCGAGTGCTTATGATGGAAAATGATCCAGATGTGCTGACAATGACTTTAGATCAACTCATTGGCAAATTGGAGACTTGTGCATTGGATATTCAAAAGAAAAGCACAAGATCTGGTTCCTTGCTTCCTGATAATAGTAATTTTGGATATGGTAGTACAGCACTTCTATCTGGGCCGTCTACCTCTGCGTCTAAACCCAATTACTCTCAGGGAAATCACTCTGCTGGCACATTCTCTTCGTTTCCAACTCAACCATCTTCCTCTGCTACTGCATCACACAATGAGCATGCAGTTATCTTCAACGCATTTTTAGCATCTTATGATGATTTCTTATCAAAGAGGATCAGCTCGGTAGATCTTACAGATGAAGATTTTGCACAAGTTGACCCTGATGAGCTAGAGAGGGTGGACCTTCGTTGTAACATGGCCATGCTTACCAGAAGGACTAAAACATATTTGAAGAGAACTGGAAAGAGATCTCTTGAAGATGTCACTGATAAGACAAACATGGGTTTTGACAAATCAAAGATTAGATGCTATAAGTGTCAAAACCTAGGTCATTTTGCACAAGAATGTGAGAAGGGAAGACAACCCTCTACGGGTTTTACAAGACCTTCTACCTTAAAAAAGGATAATGAAGTAGCCAAGGCAGCTATTATGTTAGAAGATGAAGAACCCTATGATTTTTTGGCTATGGATGATCAAGATAACGTAGCGCTGATGGCAGATGTTCAGAATGAGGTAGAATGTGACTCTTTTAATTGTGAAACCTGTATCAAATTAACTGGTAAAATCAATAGGTACATAGTAGATAATGATCGTTTGAATACAGATCTAACAAGTCTTATTCAAGCGAACAGAGTGTTAAAAGATAATGAAAAAGTTTTTGAAATAAATCAAAAGACACTTATCGAAGAAAAGAAAGAGTTGAAAGCTATGATCTACAGCAAACAAGATGAGATTGATAGCTATTTAAAACTGATTGCTCATCTTAAAAAGGATCTTGCTAATACTCAAGCTGATAACATTGATTTAAAACGAAAACTTGCAAATATTTCAACATCTACTCTGGTCTTTTCCGACATCCTGCAAAGTCAAAGGACTGATACAAAGAGTAAGGCAGGAATTGGTTATCACAACCACCCTCCTCCCTCAAACTTGAATCAGCCCAGTCTTTCACAGGATGAAATTAAAGATTTTGTTCCTTCTGTTCTTAAAAAGGATACAAGTCCTATTGTTAAACTAGTTACTATTGAGAGCTCTGTTCAGCCTAAGATTGTTAAGGTTGAAAATGTTGAAAAGGCTGAGCCTATTAAGCCTAAATTTGAACCAATCATGTTTGCGCCTTCAACACATGTTGAAGAGGTGGTGGGAGTGGAGGATGTAACTCACGAGGTTACAAAGAAAGTTAAGAAGAATAACAACAAACCAGAAAATTTAATACTTACTACCGAAGGTAGAGGTCAAATATTTTCTAAAAAGATTTCCTCAACTGCAAATACATCTACTCCATCATGTTCACATAAGTGTTCATGTGCTGTAAATGTACCTGAAAACAAGCCTCGTAAGTCACCTCCTTCACCGAAACCACTGTCGAGTGATGACCAAACTTTCCGAGAGAGACGATCATGTTTCTATTGTAAGAAGCAGGGTCATCTTATTAATTAGTGTCCGGTGCTTGCTAGAAAATGGGCATCACGAAATGATCCACGTCATCCTAAATATAGAAACCTTCAGAGATCAAAACAACATGAGTCATCTCGTAATGTTAAAATTTCAAAGGTTAATAACATTATACCTTCTCAACCGCTGGTTAGAAAGTTTGATGTAGTTAATCAGCAATCATCCAATGTTAAGCAGGTGTGGAAACAAAAATCCACAAACAAAACATCAATGAAATCAAGTGACCTTTTAAAATATCATAAACTCGTTGATGTAATAATTATGGACGCTAATGGACACCCCAAGACTATCAAGGCTTGGGTGTCCCATAAAATCTAATGTTTCATTGTTTCTGGTGTTGCAGTCAGCTCTTTGATAGATTATATCTTTCGTGACTGCAAGGATGCGTATTGTGGAAGTTAGGTGTGGTGCATTGTGATTGACTGGACGAGATTCTCAAAGTTTCGAGACGGCATAACGTGGTTAAAAGCATTTGATTTGACTTGATATGTGATTTTGGAACGTTTATTTAGTCATTATTTGTTCATTTTGTTAGTAATGCAACAACCATTCTTTATACTCTTTAGTATCAAAGAAATGTAATGTTGCGAAATTTATTAAATTAAAAAAAAAAAAAAAAAAAAATGTAAAATTAGTTTAATGTTTTGGGGGAGGGGATAACCTTTGAATTAGAATTGAGAAAAGAATTTGCTGTTCAGGGGGAGTAATTTTAAAACATTAAAAATTCTGATTATTTCGATCAGAAATTTGAACAGCAAGATTCTTAATTCTGGAAGATTCTTAATTCTGGAAAACATTTTGGATTGTGTTTGTAAATAACTTAGGATATGATAGTTCATTAGGTGACATGTACACAAAATGGAAATTTTAAGGTTTATGTTTGATGTGTCAGTAGATTTATCTAGCATACTTGAACTGCCTTCTCTAAATATTAGCTTCATCATATGATGTATTGGTAGACATCTAACATAAAGGTTTTTAAGTGCACAAAATAAACTTAAGTCTCGAAATTATCATGTGAACACTTTCTTTTGATGTATGACGCTAAGTCTTAATTCTTATGTGATAGATACTACCATAACACATGTCATTGAGTATCCTAAAGAATTCATCTGGGAGATATACTGAGTGTTTCTTTTGCTACATCCAGAAATATGTTAACCTAGTTTCAGTCAGTATATCTTAACATAGAGCAAACTAGACCAAGATACAAGAATACCGTTATCAAGGTCTCTAGTCAAACTATGTCGCTCTGTTGTACGAAAGTACAGACCTGTCACCTCTGGTTTGATTTTAGATTTGTTTGTCTCTAACCCTAGTCAAATTTAATCTTGAATTGAGTACAAAAGTACTGGAACATTTATTTATGATTTGACTTTAAAGATGGAATACAATAATCACACTCATTAAATGGAAGTTATTCATGTATTCTGATCATAAGAGTATATCAAAAGAGAAGCTTATCTGGTAATCATGAATAATAATTCAAAATGCACTTGTAAATTCTAATTGCTAGATGTTTATATGGACAAACATACCAATAATCATCTTGAACTAATATTTATACTCGGTGATTTAAATATGCTAAGTGAATTTAAATTTGGACAAATATACTGATAATCGAAATAACTCTTCCTATTTCCTAATAACTGCATGTTATCCTGATATGATCCTTAAGCAGACATATTACAATCTTATCCCTGTTTTATTCCCTTTTGGTATTCTTTACTTTCAAATTATAAAGAAAAATTACAAAAATATTTTATTTCTATGTTGTTTTATTCAATATCACATATCTTGTCAAAGTCAAATATTGAAGATATAAAGGATGTTAGTTGTTCTCCAAAGACTGTGAAGATAAACTCTATTGGGGAAACTGCTAAAGATTGAGAGATGGTCATATAGTTTGAAGATCTTATTGTATGCAAAAGGTGTGTCAGTCACATGAATCTGAACATCAATATTATGAAAACCATGATATCTCAATGGGGGAGTGTCTAATTATTGAAGACATAGAGGAGTTTGATTGAAGACTTAACTGAAGATTTTTTAAGATCAAGTTGAAGACCAAGATTTGACTGAAGATTATTTTTGAAGACCAAGCTGCAGACATGGGGGAGTTTGTTGGTACATTTAGTGTGTCTGTCACTTGGTCTAGATTTTGAGTTGTAATTAGTTAGTCAAATTCTGATGTATCCAGCGACATTGACAATATCGCTATTGCGATATTGGCAATATCGCCTAGGCGATATCATCAATATCGCCTAGCTGATTAGGTGATAGTATAAATACCTAATTAGGGTTTCGGTTTTGATGCTGCTGTGGTCGAAATACGAATTATAGCAGCTTGTATTTTCTCTCTGTGCTTTCATCTGTAATTCACATCTGGTTTGTGTTGATTAATATAATTATATGTGATTACCTGTGTTGATTTTGGTTGTTAACGTACTTTGATTTGCTATTGAATTCCGCGCTTTAGCATTTGATATTGATTCATTGTGAAAGGTCTGTCCTTTACGGTCCTACAATAAACATCGTTAGTTATATCATTAACATACTGATCTACCTTATATTTCATAAAAATTGGTGCATCAAGTAGTAAACCTAATTTTTAAAATGTTTTTCAACAAAATATTGCATGTCAATGGTTTTTCTGGTGCAACGGGAAGTTTTAAAGTCACTCTATAGCATTCTATTGGCAAATACATTGGCATGTTGTTAATTTCAAAACAACCTACAGAACAAATATAAACCCTTATCATTTATTGGATTCATTTTAATTAAGAAAACGAAGTATATAATAAATCAAAAGGTATTGAATCGTACCATGAAGATCTAAAATAAATTCGGTTAAATCTCTATGCCACTATGAAAAGTAATTGAGAGTGTTTTAGGATTTCATATGAAAAATTATTGACCGAATGATCTCGTTTTAAAGGTATAATTCTATCCAATAAAATACAAAAAATCTCCAAAAATCTTATCCAAAATGTCATTTCAAAATAAGGGATCTTATCAGAAAAAATATGAGAATCTCATAAAATCTTATCTGTAATGGATAAGGCATTTTATCTAGGTATGTAAGATGGTGACAAAACACAAAACGCAAAATGCAAAACATCCAAACTTTATTAAGTAGAAAAGAATAAATCATAGAGTCATATATAATAAATAAGTCATCATCAGTCTAAATCATAAATAAAAAATAATACAACGTATAAGTCTAAGAAGTAGGTGGTGGTGGTAGCGGCCGCTGCCAATCAAAACGTGTCATGAAAAAACATCCATCATCCTCTTCCTATACTCCCACACGATCAACAACAATCAACAATATTCCACAAAAGGCAAAACTAGTAAACATAAGTCTACAAAAGTCATAACTAGTCAAACAAACTCACACAAGTCAACCACAGTAAATTTAAGTCAAATCATGTCAAACAAGGTCAAACCCATAGTCAGAATGGTCAAATGGGTCAAACTAAGTCAATTGGGTTGTGACCGAGTTACGAGCCCCAAATTATCGGTGATGACCGAGATTTACAACTCGTGACCGAGAACGATCTCGGTCACGACACATTTGTTGGCAAACATCTTTTTTGCACGATTCCTAACAACAAACTAACATAAAAAAAAATACATATACATCGTATAATAACACTAATACTAACAATTAATGCCAAAAACACAAAAAAAACATGCATACAAAGTGTTCGATGAGTTGACTCATTGAAATTTAGAAACTAAAACTAAAATTCAAAGTTTAAATGTCTAAAAATTAGTCATTGTTAACCTTCAATTTCGAGGAAAAACCCGTATTACGGGGTGGTTGTTGTGGGTTTTTTTAACCCGATTTGCGGTTTGTGACAATGGTGGCTTGCATGACGGTGGTTACAGTGGATGGTGGTGGTGGTTGCAGGGATTACAAGTGGTGAAGGCGGGATTGTTGGTGGTTGTAGAGGAGGGTGGGGATGGTTGAAAAAGACGGTGGTTGAAAACATTTGAAAAATATTTTTTTTAATACGTTGCGCCCAACTCAATTAGCGCCCAACTTGACCCAAGGGCCCAAGCTGACCTGACTAAGTCATCGCACTATGTTTTCGGTCATGTGTAAGAAGACGCAACTCACAAGTACCGATCGAAAGTTGCAACTTACGGCTTGCCTCCGTAAGGTGCAACACGTTATATGTTTAGTTTTTTAGACCAAACTTTTTTATAGCTTTAAAAAGGGGCAATTTGCCTTAAAACAGTGTTCTAATTAATAATATTATCTTTCTTGGTCCAGAGGCCTTGTGAGTTTTGAGCTATAAAATCAACCCACACAAACTAGTAATTGGGCCCAATGCCATGGGGGCAATCCACCCCAAAGCACCAGATCCGCCTCTCGTAGCAAATATCATATATAAATATTTTTTATTTTCTTTCTTTTCTACAAGATTGATCTCTAAATAATAAATAATCTCCTTTTTTAAGTAACACCATAAAGCTTTCGAATAATTAGGTTTCTATGTTGGATTCACTTAAGTTGGAATGATTTTACAGAAAGGTCCAATTGTTGGAGTTTCATGTCTTTGTGTAGATCTTATAAGAACACATTTTAATGGTATATTAGTTGTTACTCATGAAGGCATTTACCTTGCTCCGTTTTTGCTATTTACCCATTTCATATACTTTTATTACTTGATGTGACATGAGCATCAATAATGGTATCGTCATTATTTTTTAGTACTCACTCTTTTTTTACAGTATTTTTGTTATCTATTACTCCGTACTTGCATTCCAATTTCTACGGTATAGCAATCAATAGGATTCTCAAATAATAGAAAACAAGGACATGGTACTCGTCTGCATTATTTATAATATCATGTTATCTTCTTGTTCAAATTCCTTTATTTTAACGTTAACTAATTTTTAATTACCATACGTTTTATGATATAGAGATATTGATATAATGATTTATCCTTGTAAACTTTAACCTAGATCTTGTTAATAAATACTAATCGATGAATTTAAATGAAGTGTCGCCTCCAACTCTTTTAAACTTAATTTGTGATTTGTGATGTTCTATCGATTACAATTTTCGTTATGTACTGAAAAGCCAACTTTTTACTGAAAACATGAAGATCAAGCCACAAACGTCCACTAGAGACGGGGCTGAACAAGAACAAGTGTGTAATCTCCGAGTAGAGCTGCGGAATGTGGAGCTACTTGCTGGTCAAGATCAGGTTCGATGGGGTTTAGATACCGATGGACTTTTGACGGTTGGAGAAATAAGGAAATACATTGATTCTTGCGGCTGCTGGGGTCGGAGTTGGTGCCTGTCAATCCCAAAAATGTTTAATGTATTTGTGTGGCGAGCTAGGTTGGATCGATTATCGACAAGGTTCAACCTATCCCATAGAGGTATTGAGTTTGATTCCATTCTTTGCCCAATTTGTGGGTCGGGAATGGAATCTATAGCGCATGTTCTTTTCGCGTACTCACTAGCGACTGAGGTGTGGAGAAGTGTTTATAGATGGTGTCAACTATCGATGCCGAGTGTATGGTCAATTTCGGAATGGCTCACGTGGGTGGATCAATGTCATCTTTCTTGGCATAACAACATGTTGGTTGGTTTGGCGTTATAGGAATTCGATTATGTTTGATGCGGGAAAAATGCGTAAGTAGGATTTAGTTGATAATATAGTCATGATTTCTTTTACTTGGATATGTTCTAACAACTCTAAGTGTAATGTTAGTTGGGTTGATTGGCTAAAACTCCCTTGTAATTGTCTTAAGTCTAGTAATTTGCTAGACTTGAGCTATATGATTCATTTCTGATGTAAAAAAAAAAAAAAAGCCACAAGCGTCCATTTTTACTAGTTGATGCCTAGGCTATGTTTGCCTCGGTAGTATGAAGCCCATTCGGTTTTCACTTTTTAAAACGAAATTCATTAATAGCATATTAAGTGCATTACACGTTCTTAAATGAATACAGTACTAACACTTTAATATTTCACCTATCAAGAGAAAACTCTTACGATGCATCAAACTTCATTCAAAATCAACCAAATGGTCTTTGTGCTAATGGAATGCAAAGAACTTTTAAATGTAATAGATTGCAAGTCCAAGGCTCGTTATGAGATACTTTGTATTTATATGTCATTATACATGTTATGTATTGAGAATGTAAAACTTAACAGAAGAAATCGATTTGGGCGAGGAATTGTACTTTTCTTGTTTTTTAAATTGTTTCCTTGTAGACAAATAGACTCTATGTATTGTATATTTTAACACCTATGAAAATGAATATTAATCTTTTTAATTAGTTTGAGCGTGAATTAAATCATTTATATCGCTTAGATTGTATATAAATATGTTAATTTCTTGTGTCGTTTGTTCTCTTATTCTTTGATTGCTTGTATTTAATTGCTTAATTTGTTAATTGATATGTTTGATTTGCTTATTGTTGCGGGTGTGTAATCGGTATTACACTTTGTTCCTTGGGTGCCACTAAATCTCTAACATATGAAGGTAGGATGTATATGTTAGGTTTTCAAGTAAACACATAACTTTAACTAGACGACGAGCGTCGGTTTAGTAGTCAAAGTTGTCTAACCTGATTTGGTGACGGTTGTCAAACATACATCATCCAATTTCAAGTTGAATGGTTCCAAAATTCCATCCGATTGGAGCTTGGCGATGTGTTTCTTGCTTATATGGCTAAGACGATAATGCCATAGATACGATTTATCCAATACACGTTTGGAAAAATCAACATTTAAGATTATATTATTTTTATTCATACAAACAACATTTTCATAAATACCATTGCAAGGACTAGCTTTAAAATAAAAACAATTATTCTTGTAAACTAAAATGTCACCATTTTTGTTATCAAATGAGAATTCGAAACCATCCTTATACAATGCATAAAACGAAATAATGTTTCGAGCCACATCTGGCAAATAACAAACATCTAATAATCTCAAAGAACAATCACTACTTAGCACGAACTCATAATCCCCGATCCTTGTAAGAGCAATAGCTTGTCTGTTTCCCATGATCAGGTTAAGCTCCCCATACCTCAGCTTTCTACTTTTTCTTAGTCCCTGCATATCAGATCAAATGTGAGTACCACATCTTGTATCAAGAACCCAAGAATTAGAAATTGACGTACTGTGAAGTTCTATCATGAACATACCTGAGGTGTCAGACTCCTTGACCCTTTTGTTTTTCAGATCCTCTAGGTACTTTAAGCAGCTACGTTTCCAATGCCCCCTCTCTTGGCAGTAAAAACAAACGGCCTCTTTCGAATCACTAGTCGGAGCTATTTTAGAATCGGCCTTTCTCTTGGAGCCTTAGTTGAACTGTCCCAGCTTAGCCTTTCCCTTTTCATTGGGATGAGAAAGCCTTTTCTTCTTAGCAGCACTTTGACGAATGGCCAAGACAGGAGCGGAGGAAGTGGAGCTGCGAGTTTTCACCATACTCGCTTCGGTAGTTTTTAACATACTGTGTAACTCCATAAGGGTCTTATCCAAATTGTTCATATTGTAGTTCATAATGAACTGCGAATATGAGCAGAAAGCGAGTTAAGTACCATATCAATGGCTAACTCCTTAGGGAACTGGACACCTAAGTTTTCCAATCTGTCTATGTAGCTTTTCATCTTTTAGACGTGGCTACACACAGACGCTCCTTCTTGCAGTTTGCAAGCAATGAGGGATTTAACGATCTCGAAACGTTCCCGTCTTGCTTGCTCTTGGAACATCTCCTTGAGCTGAAGATTAATGTTGAATGCCCCTACCTTCTCAAAGCTCTTTTGGAGCTCAGAAGACGTGGTCGCCAACATTAGACAAGCAACCTTTTCCGATTCTTCATAGTGTTTTTCATAAGTGGTAATTTGTTCATCGGTAAAGTCATCAGTAAGTTCCGGGAGATCCTTTTCGAGAACATACTCCTTGTTCTCGTACCTCAAGGTAATCCTTAAGGTGCTGATCCAGTCAAGATAGTTCGTTCCCGTCAACTTTTCCCTTGAAAATATTGAGAAGAGTGAGAAGTTTGAGTGTTGAGGTGGTGGTGGAGGAAGAGGAAGATTTGCGTTCTGATTTGAGTTCGACATCTATAAAAGAAATTTTAGTTAGTTTATTATTCCTTAAAATAATTACCTTTAACAAAAATTATTTAAGGCTAGGATCCATATTTTACTTCATGATGTGAAGAGGGATGCCGTAATCACACTATGGAGTTATTTAGGTAGGCAATACTATTTGCCAATTTCAATCACTATGAAATTCCTAGATCTTTTGAGATTCATTTATAAAATAAATGGCATGTTAATCTTGATTTATGCTCATCTCAATCCAAGACAGGGATACCATGGATCATGGATTAGATGGTGGATCAACCATGCAAAACACGTGACTCCCGGCTCAATTATTTGGGTATCGTGAATGTCACATCATTTGCAACTACAATCTCAAATTTGACGTACCGGCCTAATTGTACACGCTTCGTTAAATAGATTATAAAGAGAATGTGTGTTTTTCATGGGTAGCATGAGATTCACGTTTTTATATTTTTTAAAACGAGATTTTTTTAATACTTTAAGTTATACTTTTTAACTTATGATGTTGTCCTATCAAACCCTTTCGGTAACTCCACTCAAAATGCATAAAAGGCGGTGAGGGTGGTAAGCGCATGGCGTTTTAAAAGCCAACATCATTAAGAATCAGAGAGACCTCCTTAAACCTTCCATGACAGCATTTAGAGTAGGTGAGCCTAGTTGTGGTAAGACTGACAACATATTTAACTTTATATTTTATATATATACAAACTATTTCTAATATATATATATATATAGAGTATTCATTTTAAATCTTTTTCAAAATTTCAGTTTATCCTATTAATTCAATTGGACGTGCGAGGACGCATAGTCAATAATTAATGTAAACAATTTTTATCTATTATAAATAATATACATTATGAGTAGTATCCTCAAAGATTTAGGATAATATTAAATCCTTTTAAAATTTTCGGATTTAATATCCTAATATATATATATAAATAATTTTAAACCTTTAAATTTTTTGAATATATATATTGAATTTAATTTTCATATATATGTTTGTGTGGGTCGTATGCTTGATAACAAAAAACCAATTAATAAAAGAAAATTCAAACCCTTTGTTTCTAATAACATGGCAATCAACAACAACCTCTAATTAATTAAATATTCTATTCTTATTTTCTTGTTGGCGTACGAAACTACATATATATATATATATAAACATGAATCCTTGTTGCCAACTAAAACCACATATATATATATCTCCTTAAAATATTCGATTTAGTACAAACAATTAAATAAACCTATGGCTCTGATACCACTGTTAGGTTTTCATGCAATTAACACAATCTAATATGGCAGCGGAAACAAATTATTGTCTAGTTAACTCATGATTAAAACCTAGGTAAGAATTGGCGGTTTACAAAACTTGATGTAACTAACTAATCGAATAGAAAACTTACCTTGTTTGCTATCGGAGACAATCCTTGTGATCGTGTTCTTGCCACAATGTTGGATGAAAGAGGATCCAAAGAAGAATCCCTCTAATAGAATCACACCCAAAACGACAACATTTTAGATTACCGTGTATAACCTCTAACCTTGATTGATTAAACCAAACCCTAGAGAAGGATGTAATAAATCAAAATCCAAGAGAGGGGAGGGAGTGGTTAATGGCCACAAGGGGATAAAGAAAATAATGAATGAGCAATTAGGCTTTTTACCCTGAGCCTCTATTTATAGAGAACAAAATTAGAATCCCAGTTGGAATAGAATTCATATTCCTTTATTTCTATATTAACCCCTTGTACTTTGTTTCAATTTAAATTAAACTATTAATTAATGACAAAGTAGTCCCTTAAGCAATCGTTTATGGTATGTTTTAAGGGCAACCCAAAAGCACCATATTATTATATCAAATATTACCTACTCATTTGATGACCATGTACACTATATTCAAGAGTATATAAGCTTACCATTCTAAAAAGAATAAGTTGATTATAATTTAAAAAACAAAACAATAAATGGAAACACCAGACACTTGTTATTTAGTAATGACAAGTAGGAAAAGCCCGTGTGATGCACGGGTCTTGTTTAATTCAATCCTAGGTAATTCATGTTTTGATAATTGTTTGTACTACTAATTCTTATATCAAGAATTAAGAAATAGAAAGTAATTAATTAATCACGGAACTTTATATGATACCATTATTAAGATAAAATATTAAGTATTCAAGAGTAATAACAAATAATTGTTTCTGGGAACAAACGCCATAATATACCAAAGATCATAAGTTGTGTCCTCGCACACTGAAGAAACAAAGTACATATCGGATTGTTGATACTACTAATAGGACTTGAACTCATCATCCTTTGTATAGGGGGCATGTAAGATGTACATACATTATCATTTATATTAAATTATATAGATTTTATGTTGTATTAATTTGATATCTAATATTTAATAATAAATAGAATAAAGAAAAAATCCAACTTTAAACAATGTAATATGAAAGATATCTCATATGCATAATTCTTGATTACGACAAGTTGGAATACGTTTATATATATGACACGTAATTGAATATGTGACCCCCGACCCTTTAGGGTAATGATTACCTTAAACTAGAACTCAAATTTCGGGTATTTAGTTCTGTATTAGGCTAAGTACTTGTGATTATTTTCAACTATTTGTATATATGTGTATGTACACTTACGTAATTGTTTGAATTACACCTTCGTAATTTTTCGTAATTACGCGAAACAACCGGACATGGTCCGACTATTTATACGACGTTGGTGAAAACTTTCCATAGATAATGTAATCATATTTATAGTTAAAATGGTGGTTATATACCTTATATTATTATTTCAAATACTAATACACGAAAAACTTTGACGTTTTTGTTTAAAAACGTATCAAACGCGACAAAAACGCGCAAACCGAGCCCGACACCCGATTGACGTGCGAAATATACTTTTGTAACTCAATTTAATAATTTAAGAATACTTACTTATCCCGAATATTATTCACAAATTTAAAAGTATATACAAAAGCTCGACGTAAATTATCAACTTTTTAAACCGCAAATTAACGTTTAAACGAACGGGGAACGAAACACGAAGTCTAGAAAACGAGTCACGAGCCCGAAACACTTTTGGGCCAGGCCCAATTCGGCTTGGGCTGATCCAAGAAGCCTACCCCAAATAAGCCCAAGCCCACCCCACAAAACACCTCCCCTACACCTCATTTCACACACACAACCCACACCAATTCTCTCCTCCTTCTCTCTACACTCTCAACTCTCTCTCTCTCTCTCTCTAAAATCTGCCATCTTTCCACCACCATCAACCACCTCATCACCACCACCAACCACCACTCCACCACCACAAGCCGCCACCATAATTTCAAAGAAAAGTCAAGAAATCAAGCTCTTTCCTCACCTTCCTCTCCATTTCAATCCGTTTCAATCTTGTAAGAACATATAACTCTTTTATAATACTTGTAATTCACCTATAAACATGTTAAAGTGCTCACTTAACTAATATATGTCCAAAAGAATACATAAAAATCGTTTTTCATAACTTTAAACATGCAAGAACTTTGCATGCAATCCGGCCAGAAAATTTGTCCAACTTTGGGAGGTGATATCTACCTCAAAACTTGACCAAAATCAACGATTCAAAAGGCTAAAATTAAGTTTAAGAAGTTATCTTTCATTTGCCACTGGTCTCATAATTTTTGGATCTCGTTTGATACCTAAAATAATTTTTACAAAAACATGTAGGCGGGCTGGGTAAAATGGTAGAAATTTGTCTCTCATTGTTTTAGTCATAACTCGAGATTTACATCTCTAAAAGACTTGAAACCACCGCCAAAAGTTCATAAATTTCGTTGAGAAAAATAGTCATTTAGATGACCTTGTCCAAAAACGCACGCATTCTGCCCAGAAACTCAATCACCTTGCATGTCTCCTGATTGGCTACTTTTTGACCCTTGTGAGAATCCATAATTTTTATAAATACTTAAACTCGTCTAAAAATTCTATAAAAATTATTTTAAGTACCTAACATAATAAGAAACAACATATATTTTTCTTGGATTTTTTTTCTCGAACATTTAGATTACGAAATAAAATTGGAAAAACTGATCTGTTTTGGTCCTTGTGTCGCTGAAGCCCAGTAGTCATTAGCGACACTATCCTTGTGTCGCTATAGCCTTGAACCGTCACCTTAGCGACACTATCCTTGTGTCGCCGAAACCTCCTTAGCGACACTATCCTGTGTCGCCGAAACCTCCTTAGCGACACTATCCTTGTGTCGCCGAAACCTCACTTGCGACACTAATATTGTGTCGCCTAAATCACACTTGCGACACTAGTATTGTGTCGCCAAGATCACATTAGCGACACAAGCCTTGTGTCGCTAAAAACCCAGAATCAAAGCATTTTTACTAAAGAGATGTAGGTTGAAATAAAAATTTTTCGACCCCAGCCAGGGGCCTTGCCCCTTGGACCCCACCAGGGGTTGCCACCCCTTGGACCCCGTCACCAGGGGCGCTGCCCCCGGACCCCTGTCATTCGTGGGTTCCACCCACTTACCACTCCAATCAACATTATGTTTTCACAAACTTTCACCAACGTTTCGTACACGTCTTTCGATAAGTAAACAAGAACTGACATACTAGTTAAGTGAACTACTAACTTATAAGTGGACATTAACCCTCCACTTATACAATCACTATAGATGGTCTTTTGAGACATCTACTTACACAATCTTATACGTCTAGGGCGTTAGAAGATTACTATTGGGAACACGAATTGCTCGCTACTTGTTATTTACTAAGTAACAGGCTAATCTCAGGTGAGTTTCATAGCCCCTTTTTCTACTATTTCTACTCAGGGGTGAGAATACATACAACTGCTTTTAACAACTGCTATTTTATGTGAACGCAAGTACAAAACACGATATATTGGTTGCATGAGTTATTTAACTAATCCTGAAAGTCCCCCACACATAGTTTGTTAGTATCGTTATAGCGTGAATGTTAATGAATAGTACTATTTGGGATTGACTCCCCCGTCCGGGTTAGTCGCGCTAACTGGTCAAACGGACGCATTATCATTTGTTCTTACGAGTGTTGGATTAGGCACTCGCTGGGAGGCACCACGATCGTGGCACTTGATTGTGACCCGACACCGCAGTTAAGCTCGAACTATGGGCTCATGGCAACAATATACACCTCTTTTACAATTTTTGTAAATACATTACTATCATTGTTAGATGATACAAACAGGAAATCTTGTGTTCCACACGTTCCATATAATATAATATCAATTGTTTTCAAACCTATGAGCTCACCAACTTTATGTTGACTCTTTTAGTATGTATTCTCAGGTGACCAGCCGCAGTAGGATGCTTTGGAAGCAATAGCTCGAGTCGCATATTTTGAAACAACCAAGGAATTAGATTGCATTTACTATATTTTGTAATAATAGTTATGTGATTCTACGAATCGGATGCGAACTCCTAGCTTTTATGTAAACACTTTTAAGTTTGTAATGTAATGATTTTTGAAAACGTCTCATATAGAGGTCGTTTGTTGTAACTCTGGTGTTGTGATATTCGATTTGGTCGCCGCCCCCATGACACCCCATACCTTCCGCTGCCACGCGTCTTGGGGGTGCGACAGAATAACCATTTATTACATCGTTAATTTTGTCGCATTTTATAAAGGTTTCAAATAGATGTGAACAAAATGAACGGGTCGAGTAATAAGCTAAAGCGGTTTTCAATGGAGATGATCGTTTTTAAAGAGGGTTAAATGAATTCAAGTTAAAGTGAGTTGCATCAACTTACACTGTTAGTTCTCTTTTTAATTACATTATGATACATATGAAAAATAAAACTATATTAATTATTTATCTATGAAACTAAAGTTATTATTATATATAAAAAGAGTAAGTAGTAATAATAATTAAAGTAAATGTTAGTTTTGTTATAAGTAATGGTATCAATCAAGAACTAACAATTGCTAAGTGGTTTAATTGCAAGTGGTTAAATATTTTATTATCATTTATTACCGACTCATTTGATAACCATGTACACTATATTTAAGAGTATATAAGCTTACCATTCTAAAAAGAATAAGTTGATTATAATTTAAAAAACAAAACAATAAATGGAAACACCAGACACTTGTTATTTAGTAATGATACGCATTCTCGTCACACCAAACCAAATAAATTATATCAATTTAAATTTCTCACTTGCGACTCAAATGCCACCAAAACACTTTATACCAATGTACGCTAGAACACAGCGTGTTGGGTCCTCCTGTTCAAATTTGTGGGACCTTAAAACACGCAGAAATAAGGTACGTAAAGGTTGATAATGGATATATACGTATCTCTATTGAATTCAATATATTAAGCATGTGGCTATTCATTCAAATATCTCAACCAAGAACCATCTGAAAGATCGGTTACTTTCTTCTTTCTATATCACGTAGTATTATTTAGTTTACTGCATGGCACCTTAATTTCAACATGCAAAAAAGAAACTGATACTGTTTAGTGTATGATGTCTTAACAATGAAGTTGAATGTATATGAATTTTGTCGTTTTCTGATATATGTTTAATGTTATCTACAGGCTTCAATGTCGTTGCCTAATCACTCAGCGAATTTGTCTCAGCAAGGAAAGCTTGGGAGAGGAAAGATTCCAATCAAAAGGATCGAAAATGCAACCAATCGACAGCTAACCTTTTACAAACGACGAAATGGATTGCAAAAGAAAGCGTACGAGTTGTCTGTTCTTTGTGATGCCGAGGTCGCTCTTATCATCTTCTCGAGCCGTGGTCGCTTGTACGAGTACGCCAATAACAGGTACGGTTATACTAATCCGATCTCTTAATTCTTCTTAGAGATCACTAAAAAAAGTAACTTCAATTTGAGAAAAAGACTTGAATAGTGAACACAACAAAGGACTTTACGTTCAATTTTGTTAAAAAGGGTGACTTCTGCTTAACTTTTTTTTTTAACAAAATTGAACAGTAAGTCCGATTATCATAAAAAATGACCATTTATTCGTATTATTGTAACAAATTAGACAATGAGTAAATATTGTGCAGTAAAATCTTTATTTGTCTATTTCTAACCTTTTTCCATCTTAAATCACCTTTTTACATATATTTTCTCTTCTAATTTTTCTTTAAAAAGTAGAAAAAGAAAAAGCAAGAAAGAGGCTGTAATACTTAACCCATTTATGTGGCTTCGTCATTCCTTGTAATATTAATTTGTACCCAGTGATTAATTGAATTAAAATATTCAATTTGCATGTGTTATTAGAAGTGAGAGGGAAAGTTAAATTTGGATTTACCAAAGCTAGGTATCAGTCTGTACGATTGTCCCCCCAAAAAAGTGGGGATATGATCTGTAATAAGTAATAACGGCACAAACCGTATCTTCGGGGAAAAGAAGGATGGAAAACGTATCCTTGATATTTCCAAACAAGTTATTATACTATGGCTCAAGTTTAATGTACCGGCATTTTTATTAATTTTATTAGTTAATTATTCATATGACATAATTTTTAATATAATATATAATTTTCAACATAATATTTTTTTAATTAATTTAGTATGTTTAGTCTCCCATTATTATATGCATAAACCACAACACCAACTGTTTCTTGACTTCTTATATTGAGTTAAAATCAATAATATAAGAAAATTTAAATTCCTTTATTATATTCAGATATTTATGTAATATTCACATTCACCTTACATGATACAAATCGTAACTCAAAGTAGTGTACGTCATGATCAACAAATGAAATCTAATAAATGATTTATTTTGGGTGATGATTCGTATGCTACTATTTTTCTTCGTACATCACTTACTGTACGTACTTTATAGTGTTATATAGTAGAACATTATAAAATACATGTAGTGGTGTATGAAAATATACTTGTAGTGTTAGGGTTGAACAAATTCTCAAGAAAGAATTGGTATATTTTATTTTTAATTGGTTAAAGAAATAAATAGATCTTCTTTGATTGTATAAATAATACATTCTACGTCTCAAATATAATAGTCTATGTTTCATTTTTTGTGTGTCCCAATCTAATTGTCCATTTTTATAAATGGATGAGTATAATTAATTGAATTTACTTGATTACCTATAATGTATGTGTATATCATAAAAATGTATGCAAAAAGTAAAGGTAAAACTGTCTTATTATAAAAAAAAAGTAAGTTGTAATGATTATGTTTTCTTAAACTGTATATTTTTGTCTTTAAACAATAAATTTAGGACGGAAGGAGTAGAAGTCAGTGGTTGTGAAATGTTATATTAATTTTTTTAAAATTGGAATTTGTATGTGATCTCATCAAGCAAATCAATTAGTAAAACACACAAATTTAATGAGGTATTATGAATGTGATATTTTTGTTTTCTTCTTAATGTAGCGTGAAAGGAACCGTGAATAGGTACAAAAAGGAATCCATAGATCCAATACGCACTGGTGATAAGGTATATGCAGGTTGGTTAAGTATGCCTTATCAGTAATGTTATTTGTAACAATATGAATATTGCAATTTATCTCAGTTTTACCAACAAGAATCTGTGAAATTGCGTCAGAAAATCACAATCCTTGAGAACGAAATCAGGTAATTTCTAAATGTCATGAGTCCGATGTCAAGTACTCTTATTCACATCAATGGCATAACCTTTAGCAAGAAACTTCTTTTTAGGAACATCAAGGGTGAATTGCTTGGAAACATGACAACAACAGACCTCAAGAAACTAGAAAGGAAGTTAGAGAAAGGAATCAACAAGATCAAATCCAGAAATGTATCATGTTTCTCGTCCATTATCCATTAATATATCAAAAAATAACCCGTGCTGCTGGCTGTATCCAAGATACATACTATTATACATTAGACCACTCAGTTGTAAGACAATAAATTTGGGATAAAAATTAGCTCTAATTTATATCAGTAAGTATCTTGAGTACGTACTGCTAGCAGTAGCCAGTAGGTACTGGTTATATGCCCTTAAAATATACCATCTCTTGTAATCTAACAGCATCTAATCATTCCCACAAAATCTGCAGGACGAACTTATATTTGCGGAAATCGAGTCCATGCAAAAGCGAGTAAGTTATTTTCTCGCATGAGCAGTTTTGCGTACTATAATATATTGAATCATGAAAGATTAAGCTAAGCTATTTCTTTCATTTTGGTAGGGAATTGAGCTTCACATAAGTAATCAAATCCTAAGAGAAAAGGTCTTTTTTTATCTTTCTAACATGCTCATTCTTTTTATTGCTCTCAAACGCTTCTTAAGGGTTGTTTTATTGATTAAAATGGCGTGTTGATTTGCTTAGATATCTGAAAGAGAAAGAGCGCTGCAGCCGCACATGAGCTTGATTTCAGAAAGCTTTAGTTATAATCTAGTCGCACGTAACCAACCGTTTAATGGTTGAAGTAATCTTCAAGTTAATTAACGATGTTTATTAAAATAAATATTGGTCTATCCAATTTCAAGCGCTTCTTCGGTTAGTTTTAAAAAGATAAATATTACGTTTCTAACAAAGCTATGTCCATAATATCGTAAAGCCAACTTGCATTAGGCTTCTTACTTCACAAAGTAAATGCATATAATTTCTCATGTATTTGTATAAAATGTATAAAATACGTATAAACTATATAATTAAATAATTTTTTGTAACTATATTCATCGAAGATCTATGCCATTGACAACTGAGTTTTTGATCTTATTATACTTGCAAAAGCAACACGTCCATATCAATAAAAATAATTATTGAAACGAAAAAGATACACACTTGCGCTTATATTACGGACAGCATTTAATAGGTGGCCAGTTTAATGATGGGCCCTCAATTTCGGATGCTTTTGGGCCTGAACTTGTGGAAGAACACGGGCAAATATGGAAAAAAACCTGAGTTAGATGAGAAAACTCGAAACCCGAAATAAATGGCACTAGGACAAACCTGATTTTTTTATGCGACAGGGTTTAAGATAAAACTGAAAATATTTTATTGGTTTGGGAACCCGACACTGAACCCGAAACCCGATATCAAACGCAAGATTATTATCCAATAATATATATATAATGGAAATTCACTCCATATATTTAGTTATGATTTGTATGTGATGTTTTGAATTTGGAATGAATATTTTAGATTTTGTATGTAATATTTTGATATAGTTATGATTTGAATATTTTAGATTTTTATTTTTATTATAATCATGCAATATCGTAGTTTATTTTGTTCCGACTTGAGCTTGTTGGAAAAACAATTTTTTAGTTAAAATTATTTTAACCATTTGTAAATAAGAGTTGAGTTCATTAAAGTATAAGTCTTTTTGAAAGAATGAAAATACCAATAAGAATGCGTCATTTGGCAAAAACCCCACTTTCCCCCCCAATTTTTTAAATTTAAATATCTCAAAAATGTTAAGTCAAAAAATAATGAAAATCACACCATAAAAATAATCACTTTTTTTCTTCGATTAGACATCTCATAAGTTATACTTTCGACGAATTATTATTTTTTTCATTTTTTGTGAGTTAACACATGTGTTAAGATTGACTAACAAAAGTGTTACCCGCGACTATCACATGTGTTACCAAGGACTATCACATGTGTTACAAGCGATAGTCGATAGTCACCGGTAACACATGTGTTATTTGTATAAACACATGTATTACCAATTTTCAAAACCCACTAAAAATTGAAAAAAAAAAATTCTTCGAAACTATGTCATGTGGGATCTTAAATCGAAGAGGAAAAAACGTTGATTTTTATGGTACAATTTTTATAACTTTTTGACTAACGGTTTTTTAGATATTTAATTTTTAAAAATGTGGGGGTTTTGTTATTTTGATCAAGTTGGACGGTTGAGATTTCTACTCCCATACTTTCAAAAAATTTCGTACTTGAATGAACTTTTATCTTCTAAATAAATGGGATACCCAAAACCCGATGAAAAACCTGATGGTATTTGATAAATGGGAAGCTAACAGGATTGGAACTGGATTTGGGATTTACTTTTGAAATATGGAACGGGTATGAGATTACCTAAAACCCGACCCATTGTCATCCATATACATGGGTCGCGTTCTATGCAAAATATTGCTGAAACAATCACCTTGTTTATGGCCAAGCAAACTATCGAGTCCTTCCAATTGATTCATATATGGTTTTTGATTATAATTACATTACATACGAGCTAGACATATTATAGAAAAGTGAATGTAAGTCAAATTATCTTATATTTCGCTCAAATCTCTTCTTAAATTCACATTGACTTATGTAGCCTGACAACAACTACTCCAAACAACACAATTCTAACCGGAAGTAAATCATAAGAAAGTGTTGACATAGGCTTCATTGATAGGCCGACAAGCTATCAAAACAAGTAACATGAATTTTGGACTTTTAATAACCTAGAAATATACGTTGTACTTACCTCCCCCGACCCTATTTTTTCTCTACGCATAAATGAAGATCTCTCTTCTAGTTTAGCAACAAATATGTTCACATCCTTTTGAATTTGATAGCACGTGTTGTGGAACAGGGTTAAAGAATGGTGCTCTTACATGTCTACCATTTGAAGTTCCATGTGCAGACAGAAATGAATATTTTTTTTGGGATGCATATCATTCTACTGAAGTTGCAAACAAGATAGCATCTTGAAGAACGTATCTCGCACATAATCAGTCGGATATTTATCCCTTTGACATTTATCACTTGGTTAATAAACCCTAGCTAGTTGTGATTTGTACTCAATAATTAAGTAACTATTTTTTTGGTATATAACAAAGATGAATTATGGTAATGAAGATAAACTTCTCCTGATTCCCTTTTGTGATGATAAAAGAGCAAGGATAAATAGAGTGGAGACACAAGAACAATCAATAAACCATGTAAAAATACAAAAAAAGAATAATAAAGATAACAATCGATTTTGAGCTGGCAAGTCCTCAATTAAAAGTAGAAAAATAACAAGAGACAAAACAACAACAACAACAACAACAATACCCAATCTCACCGAGATCTGAGTATATGAGGTAAGATGTAGATAGTTATACCCTTATCCGAATATAGAGATTGCTTCCAGGAAGATCTTAGACGGACCCGTATAATAATAATAATAATAATAATAATAATAATGACAATTGTTGGGTTTTCATAAAAACAAAGAATAGCAATGGAAGCAAAACTTGAACAACATTTTAAAACCATTAATAAACCCCACCAAGGATGCAAATGCATGCATGTACGATTTAAACACAACAATAGGGGGTTTCAAGAATTAAAACATTTGAAGCCTTTGTAACTTTCTTGAGAAATTGGATGTGGATAAAAGCAAGCCTCCCTCTAAAGTTAGTCCACACCAAGCAAGCTACCAATACCAAGGGGGTGCTAGTCATTTTGTTCTGGCATTAAAACCCTCTTGAATCTCGAAGGAAAAAACCGATTTTCCTTCCTACAAGAGTGTTATTTGTATCTTTATTTTGTTTTTTTAAGAGAACTCTAACTATTAAAGAAAAAAATTCAGCCAACTTCCTCTCAACCAACAGCCAAGTATTTAGTCATATAAGTGTGTATTTTTTAATTACACAAAGGCCATCCAAATTTATGATGATTCTTGATAATACTTACATGCATGCCGTGGGCAAACCAATAGCCAAGGCCAACCATTAGCCCTTTGTTTTCGGCCTCCTTTGGCCATTCACCAAGAGAAGGGGAGGAAGGAAAAAATCTCATCTCAAAAGTGGGTCCCACATACACCTAAAACTCTTTTTTTATTTAACCTTTTAAATAAGAGTTTTGATGCTTGTTGCATACATACATTATATATACACTTTTAGATACAAATATATATTGTTATTAGAAACATTATCATCCATATGAAATAATAATTTTCTCAATAAAATATATAAGTACAGGAGTCGATAACATTTAATCAAGAATCAAATTCTCATGATCGTATAAATGATGTTTACTTGCTATTATGTGTGACCCTTTATGTTCATGTATTATTAGCAATGTTATTTTATAATGATTCTTGAGCATATAGAATAGACAATCTCCCACTTGCACAAGATTCAATATAAAATGACATAAACAGTGGTGAACGTCTAGCAACATTTCACTGCCCCCAACAACACACGAAGAAGTGCCCTTCAATAATATCCTTTTGACCCACCAAATCTATTTTTCTTTAATCTTTGAGAAAGTAGAGCCATTTCAGCCTCAATAGATTTGTTTTCCTTATCTTCATACTCATAGATGTCAGAGTTATAAGGTGTCAGATGATAACCTGTTATAGAGGATAATGCTATATTTTTCTTGTGGTTGCTAAGAGTGCAAGTGATGGATATTTGGCTATTCTTTTAGCATTCAACTTCTTCATTTCTTTGGTTTCTTTTGTAGTTCATCAGTAAATCAAATAATCTAGATAGTTCCTTCGGCTCCAACTTTTCACTTACAACCAAAGATGTGATTTCTTCATAAAATGAATTAGGAAGTATGTCAACAAATTTTGTACAGATTTCAAATTGATCTTTGGTGATTTATATATTTCTTGATCATTAATAAGAATATGAAACCTTGTATGGATATCAGTCAATGAGTCCTTATCACCATCAACAAAATTCTCATAATTTCTTTTGTGATTCCTTATTCTAGCTTTTAACCAAAGTAACTCCCTCATATTGAGTTATGAGCATGTCCCATATAGCTTTTGCATTTTTGCAGCTTGAGATCTTGGAAAAGATTGTCTTTGTAATAGCATTTCCAAGAATACTTTTTTCTTGATAGTCAACATTATATAACGCTCTATCTTGATCTATCCATTGACCTCTTGGTTTCTCAATCCAAGACTCAGGTGTAACAATAATTGCCATCAGCATCTTTTATAGCTTCAACTATCTTCACTGGGATAATTGGTCCTTTTGTCAGAACTCTGAGCATTTCAGCATGGATTCCAAAAAGATGTCATTCAACCTTTAATTTTCAACGGGCGAAGTTTGTTCAATTGAAAATAGGGATGCCTTTTCCGGCCATTGAAAATAGACACTTAAAATATATTCTAGACATCGAATTTGATTGACTCATTAGATTCATAAGTTAAGATTAATCATTGTTATTCTCAACGATATCATTCTTCGTACCGAAGCTGATACCAGGATAACTTCCGAAAGAACGTATCTCCCACATAAATAGTTGGACATACGTTTATCCCTTTCACATTTATCACTTGGTACATGAACTCTAGTGATTTGCATAAGAGATTTATACTAAACAAGTATTTGGCATGTAACAAAGATAGGATTATGATAACGATGGTTGGTTAAGTTCCCATGAGTTACTTTTGCTATAACTAAATAGTAGGGATATGATAGAGTGCAGACTAAAGAATAACCAATCAACCAAGTAAACAATTCAATCTGATAATTGTATAGAGTTACTAATTATATATTGAAGTTATTATATGTAGTTATAAACTTTGTATATAATATGTTGGAATAAAATCCAAACAAATCTTATGTTTTAATTTCTAATATGACTTATGCAATTGGATGTCAAAGTTATTACGAAGTATCATGTTACGTGCAAGATATATTCTTCATTAGCAATTGTAATTATATCGTTCTTTCTCAATATTTAATTAACTATATCCTTATAAATCTGTCTATACTACAAAATATGGTTTTAACAATCATCAGAATATCTTATAGAAATTAATTGAGTGTATTTTTAATGTTGTATTTCTTAATCAGATGATATAATTTATAAAATAAATGAAATTAAAATTAATAGCTATTATAGAGTAATTGTATCCACGCTTAATTAAACAATTAAAAAGAATGGAATATACGGATATATGACATGAGAGGAATCATATATCATTCCAAAGTCAACACGTAATCGTCTAGTTATAGCAGCTCCCAATGTTTCATTTACATGGTTGTTATTATAAAGTATACCTTTTAATGTTGTTATTATAAAGTCAACACGTAATCCAAGAATTTTGGTAAATAAATAGTAAGAAGTACCAAAATTATCGGTCGCATCTTCTTGCAAATTTGGCAACTATAAAATTCAGTCAATTACTATTGCAACATATGGGATGGAACTATCCCCTCTATTATTACAACAAAATAAAATAAAAGGTCAACGAATTGAAGCAAGAAGAAAATGAAAATATGATAACCAAATTATGAAAATTGTATTAAATATTATACATAAATTTATAGAGAATATACGAAGGATTTTGAATTTTTGATTGACTTTTTTGATTTATCTAACAACTTACAATTTTTTGTTATTCAATATTTTTGTCTTTTAATAGAATAAAATCGGTCAATCATGATAATTGTATTAAATATTATACATAAATTTATCAAACTCTCATCCATGTGGAATCGAATTTTTTCATATTTTAAAATCAAAGCTTATCATAATATTCAAATCTATTTGAATTTCTTATATGATATATATATATATATATATATTAGATTTAAATCCGTGCGATGCACGGCAATTTAATTTAAGCATATTTTATAGGTTTAATAGTTTAATATTATTTTTTAGTTATTGTTTAAGTAGGATTCATAGATTTTTTAATTAATTAATATTATGTTCAAGTATTATATAACTCTATCTAAATTTATCTTTCAGTTTATCTTTAAATTTAAATAATTAGTGTTTGAGTAAGATTTGTAGATTATTATTAATTAATATTATATATTTAAATATATCTAACTTTAATTTTTTATTTAATTTAATTTAAAATTATGATAGGTTGCCACGTGGCATTTTGCCTAAGTGACAAAATATGGAGCAACCTTTTACTCTCCATTAGTATATATATATATAGTAGATATAAACCCGTGCGATGCACGGCAATATAAATTATCCAATTTTTATAAGTTTAATATTATTTTCCAATTAGTGTTTCAGTATAGATTTTTTAATTAATTAATATTATATTTAAATATTATATACTTCTATCTAAATCTATTTTTAAGTTTATCTTTTAAATTTAAATAATTATTTATATTAAAATTATGAGATGCCGCCACGTGGCATTTTGCATACATGGCAAATTCTGAAGCAAACTTCTATTCTCCTTTAGTATATATACTAGTTTTAATCCCGTGCGATGCACGATATTATAGATTATGGAATATTTGTTGTTTTATTATTGATACTTCTTAAGTTAAGTAATTTTTATATCCTTAATTTTTATAAGTTTAATAGTTTAATATTATTTTTCAATTAGTGTTTGAGTAAGATTCATAGGATTTTTAATTAATTAATATTACATTCAAATATTATCTAACTTTATCTAAATATATTTTGTGGTTTATTTTTTAAATTTAAATAATTATTTAGTTTTAAATTATGAGAAGCTGCCACGTGTCATTTTGCCTATGTGGCAAAATATGAAGCAACCTTTTATTCTCCTTTAGTATATATATAGATATATATTTTAAATAATATAAGAATTAGTCAATAAGGTCATTAAAAGTTCAATTGACTAATAGATTTTTTCAATTTTATTAAATTGACTCAAATTAAAAAATTTATAACATCATAAATCATAATTTAAAAAAATATTATACTCAAGTAATTATTTTAATAATTAAAATTAGAGAATTTTTAGAAAAAATAGATTAATACCTAAAAAATCTCCTTTAATTATTTTTAATATTTTTGAATATGTATATATGCTACCCTACAAAATAGATTAAATAAAATTTAAATTGCGTTGTAATTTTCACATGAGAGGTACGTAACCTTAATGTCATTGTGTTATTTTATCTAACACACTAGTCTTTACACCTGTGTATACAAACGGGTCATTTTGAAAAATACGAAATAATACTATTTGAACATTTTTGAAAATAATTGCAAACGTAATTCGTAAAATATGATTAGTAATCTTAAATTCAAAACACTTCATATGACAAATAATATAAAACTATTAAAACCCTCAAAGAAATCGTTACGCAATCAAAAATATGAAGAAAAAAGAAAAGACAAATAGTAGAAGAAGGTGTGTTGCATATAGTTTAGGGTGATTTTAAACATAAAGTTTTTGTAAGTTAAATAGTAATCACCTATGAGACTATTAACATAAATGTAAACAATTAATTTATAATCATATATCTTTTTTATATATATTAAGGGTTAATAAGTTTTTCAAAAAATAATAGAGTACTTAAAATACCCGCTATACAAACTGATATTCGATAAATAACCGTCTTTTACTTATTTGAAAGTTAATTAAATTTTATCTTCTTCCACTTGAATCTTATTGTTAGATGATTCTTAAACTATGTATTAAACTACCTAAAAACAATATTCATTACATAAAGTTATGATAATAGAGTCTCTAATCACAAT
This sequence comes from Logfia minima, assembly GCA_963921325.1. Lineage (NCBI taxonomy): Eukaryota > Viridiplantae > Streptophyta > Magnoliopsida > Asterales > Asteraceae > Logfia > Logfia minima. The sequence goes on from OY992770.1 coordinate 20,723,691, forward strand.
GAAAATCATTTATCCATCTTACTGCACAAAATATATTTTGTTCCATCCTAAATCAAAACCTAATCCATACATTCATGAAAATACAAATGAATTGTAATATTAATATAGTTTGTTGAATAAAAATTGATATAATATAGATGCTTTAATAAATCATATTAATCATAAGTCATAGACATGCTCATAAAACGTTGAAACCCTTAATTAACTTGAAATACCTAAATAAATTTTACATAAATTGGACGATAGTTTTTTATTCGATTCCTTTTATTCCTGAATATACATTTTTAATAAATAAAAATATATTAATTCTGTTACGCCCATTTTTTTTTTTTTTTTTATGATTTCACTGATCATTTTTAAATCTATAAACCAAATTAATTTACATATATTTATCCTTATCAAACAGATTTATAATACAACATGTTTAACCCATTACAAACAAAACAGGGATTCAAAATAACAAGTTGAGCAATCGAGATCATGATTCAAAAGATTTAACACTTGCAAACCTACACCAAGTGTTCAGCAATCCTTCACTAAGCTTTCCCTTTTCCGTGTACCTCCTTCTTACCAGTTCCACTCGAACCTACAAAACAGTTACAACTCAAGGAGTAAGCTCGCGCTTAGTGAATTCATACAGGATATAAACAATTAATTTAACTTAACAACAACATCAATCATAATTGAAATCAATGACTACAAGAACCAACAATCAACTTGGATAGTTAACGATTTTGATTTCAATAACAACTGGGGTCAAGATGAATTGACTAACAAATAACAAGTGCTTGATATGCACAACTGTATGGATCTGTACTCTGTTTCACTTTCTCATTTCAACTGAGTTAGCATGAGGCTAACAATCTCTATCAAATAGAGAATCTGTCGTGTGGTTCATTTTCAACATGAAACCACCTATACAACTGTCATGTGGTTCATATACAACATGAAACCACCTATACAACTGTCATGTGGTTCATATACAACATGAAACAACCTATACAACTGTCATTTGGATCCTCTTACACGGATGTAATCCGGATCCATCTATACATCTGTCAACTGTGTGGTCCCATAAACAATATGGAACCACCAGATTGTCTGTCACATAGGTCCGCTCACACGAATGTAATCCGGATCTAAATTTATCAAGGTAATAAATATAACTATAATATGAACTCACCTTGATTATTTAAGGATGTTAGCTCGTTATTTGAGTTCCCTGCTTGTTCAGTACCTCGAAATCACGGTCCAATTTGCTTCAATTTGAGTAAAAAGTTTAATTCTTCACTTTCTCTCTCTAATCACTCAATTTCTCACTCTAAAACTGATTTTAAAAGTTGTAAAAGTTCTGGAAATGTTTAGGCGACGTTTATATATATATAAATTGCGATTTACACTTAAGCACCTTGATTAATTTCATTTCAACTCGTTCTGCGACACAATCATTGTGTCGCACTCTACCCATCAGCGACACTACCATTGTGTCGCAGAACACCAAAACTTGAATTTTTTTAGGATGTTACAAATTCATTAATTAATTAATAGTATATAATTTAGATAATGTTAGTAATATTATTTACTAATTATCTTGTTTACTATGTTTATCCTTAAAATAGTTATTTGTTTTATTTTTTAAAACAATAATTTATGATGTCAGCAAATCTCTAATTTTACTCAATTTCAAAAAATTTATTTTAATTAAATTATGGTCTCTGATTGGTTAATTATATTTCAAATTAAGATGATAATGTCATAAGTATAATTCCTTTATATTATTTAAAGTTAAGATGATCATAATTCGTATCTCTTTAATCTTATATGAATTGTATAAATGTATAAAATACAAATAAGATGAAAAAAACTTTTTCTGAATAACAATTAACACAAGTCATTCGTACATATTAATATTCCAAAATTCAAAGCAACTCTGTTTAAAAATTGTCAAACTTAACTTTAAATTTTGATACGATCTCATAAAAACTGTTTGTATATACGGGTTTTAACATTCAAACAAATAAAAATAATTTAATTTGATATTTATATGTATATACGGCTTTAACATTTGGATAATTGGTATATGTGAATATATATACAAGGGTTTTAATAGTCTTTTGATTGCCATATTAATAAATTCAAGGTAAATAATTCAAATTTATTAAAGTTAAATCATGTGTTAGAGTTGAGGTAGTACACATGCTTCGTTTAAATAGAAAAATAAAGATTGGATAACTACTACGTATTACAAGATGATTTAAACATGAAGGTGCTTTTGGTAAAAGAAATAAATCTAAAAGAAGGTTGTGTTATGCAAACTTTACCATAGAATTTAATAACTTAATAATGGTTCATACGATTTGCAACGATCAATAAATTATATTTTTTAGTTTAATAAGAGCAAACTTTCCTTTTGATCCACCAAATCTCTTCTTCTTTAATCTTTGAGAAAGTAGAGCCATTTCAGCCTCAATAGATTTGTTTTCCTTATGTTCGTACTCATAGATGTCAGAGTTTGAAGGTGTCAGATGATAACCTGTTATACAGAATAATGCTATATTTTTCTTGTGGTTGCTAAGAGTGCAAGTGATGGATATTTGGCTGTTCTTTTACCATTCAACTTCTTCATTTCTTTGGTTTCTTTTGTAGTTCATCAGTAAATCAAATAATCTAGATAGTTCCTTCGGCTCCAACTTTTCACTTACAACTAAAGATGTGATTTCTTCAGAAAATGAATTAGGAAGTATGTCAACAAATTTTGTACCGATTTCAAATTGATCTTTGGTGATTTCATATATTTCTTGATCATTAATAAGAATATGAAACCTTGTATGGATATCAGTCAATGAGTCCTTATCACCAGCAACAAAATTCTCATAATTTCTTTTGTAATTCCTTATTTTAGCTTTTAACCAAAGTAACTCCCTCATATTGAGTTATGAGCATGTCCCATATAGCTTTTGCATTTTTGCAGCCTGAGATCGTGGAAAAGATTGTCTTTGTAACAACATTTTCAAGAATACTTTTTTCTTTATAGTCAACATTATATAAGGCTCTATCTTGATCTATCCATTGACCTCTTGGTTTCTCAACCCAAGACTCAGGTGTAACAATAATTGCCATCATCATCTTTTATAGCTTCAAGTATCTTCACTGGGATAATTGGTCCTTTTGTCAGAACTCTGAAGCATTTCAGCATGGATCCCAGAAAGATGTCATTCAACCTTTAATTTTCAACGGGCAAAGTTTGTTCAATTGAAAATAGGGATGCCTTTTCCGGCCATTGAAAATAGACACTTAAAATATATTCTAGACATGAAGGTGCTTTTAGTAAAAAAAAAGTAAATATAAAAGAAGGTTGTATTATGCAAACTTTACCATAGAAGTTAATAACTTAATAATGGTTCATACGATTTGCAATGATCAAAAAATTATATTTTTTAGTTTATTATAAGCATATTAAGAAGATCTATTTAGTTAATTAACTTATAAAGAATAAAACTTATCTTCTATGAAATATATATCTAATTGTGATAGGAAGTAAGCAATAATTTTTTTAATATGTAATATGATAAAAGCAAGAGACTTAATTAGATATTAGTTGAATGAGTAAAGGGCAAAAATGAAATTTTTGAAGATATCTTATGTATATGAAAATTCATCTTTATCAACATGAGTTAATAATTTAGTATATATGTACTAGTAAAATACATCATAATATAGTGGGAAAATTTATTAGTTTCACATTCATTCGATATATATTATTATATTTTTCGAAACATTTTAAAAATAAAAAATTGTACGAAAATAGACGAAAAATAATGTTTTGTAAATGAGAAAATAATTTTTTAACAATTTTTCAAAAAAGTTGTAACAAGATAACCCCAAATTAAATATATCATAATGTGTCATTGCAAACTTGATAGTTAGGCCGCGAGTTTCGAGTTCTTAGTGGCCATGTCGTGAGTTGTGGAGTCGTTTGTTGAATTTTGAGGTTTAACTTCTATTGAGTTTTTGTTTTAGGTTTTTTTCTCAGTATTTTGATATTAAGCACTTAGTACATTATAATGTAATTTTAAAACTTGATCAAAAATTTGAATTACTCGAATATAGTAATTGACAACAAAACAATGAAATTAAACATGTAAATAAGGATGTAAATATAGAATTCCATGAAAAATACATTTAAGTGTTCGTTTTTATTTTATTTTTTTAAAGCTTATAATATGTATAAATTTCGGGGAAAGTTACCTTTTAAAAGCGTTAGAGGAGAAATTTGAATTCAAAAAATGGATGAATCCCTTTTAACAGTTTGCTAACACTTTCGTTTTGTTTTAATCATTTCAAAAAATTCAAGAAAAATGGAGCATTTTTCTACGACTAAACAGAGCAATAGCTTTTGTAGATGTCATTTTATCGTACCAAGTTTCTATGATTGTAACTCTTAACGTATAAATCCAAAAGTTATGGGGTTTGGTAATTGGTAGAGTATTTATGATCTACTCCCCTTTACTAATCGTAACATACAGAATAGAGTGATTGCATATTAATCATAAATCATAGACATACTCATAAAACGTTCAAACATTATTAATTAACTTGAAATTCAAAGTTACATACCTAAATAAATTTTACATAAATTGGACGATGGTTTTTTATTCGATTCCTTTTATTCCTGAATATACGTTTTTAATAAATAAAAAAATATTAATTCATTAAATAATTAATAGTATATAATTTAAATAATGTTAGTAATATTATTTACTAATTATCTTGTTTACTATGTTTATCCTTAAAATAGTTATTTGTTTTATTTTTTAAAATAATAATTTATAATATCATCAAATCTCTAATTTTACTCAATTTTTAAAAAAATAAGTTTAATTAAATTATGGTCTCTGATTGGTTAATTATATTTCAAATTAAGATGATAATGTCATAAGTATAATTCCTTTATATTATTTAAAGTTAAGATGATCATAATTCGTATCTCTTTAATCTTATATGAGTTGTATAAATGTATAAAATACAAATAAGATGAAAAAAACTTTTTCTGAATAACAATTAACACAAGTCATTCATACATATTAATATTCCAAAATTCAAAGCAACTCTGTTTAAAAATTGTCAAACTTAACTTTAAATTTTGATACGATCTCATAAAAACTGTTTGTATATACGGGTTTTAACATTCAAACAAATAAAAATAATTTAATTCGATATTTATATGTATATACGGCTTTAACATTTGGATAATTGGTATATGTGAATATATATACAAGGGTTTTAATAGTCTTTTGATTGCCATATTAATAAATTCAAGGTAAATAATTCAAATTTATTAAAGTTAAATCATGTGTTAGAGTTGAGGTAGTACACATGCTTCGTTTAAATAGAAAAATAAAGATTGGATAAATACTACGTATTACAAGATGATTTAAACATGAAGGTGCTTTTGGTAAAAGAAATAAATCTAAAAGAAGGTTGTGTTATGCAAACTTTACCATAGAATTTAATAACTTAATAATGGTTCATACGATTTGCAACGATCAATAAATTATATTTTTTAATTTAATAAGAGCATATTAAGAAGATCTATTAATTGGTTAACTTATAAGGAATAAAACTTGTCTTCTATGTAAATATATATCTAATTGTGATAGGAAGTAAGAAATAAATTTTTTTAATATATAATATGATAAAAGAAAGAGACTTAATTAAATATTAGTCGAATGTTTAGAGGGCAAAAATGAAATTTTTGAAGATATCTTATGTAATATGAAAATTCATCTTTATCAACATAAGTTTAAAATTTAGTATATATATATATATATTAGTAGAATATCCGCGTAATACAACTGAAAAATTTGTTAGTTTCACATTCATTCGATATTAAGTATTATGTTTTTTGAAACATTTTTAAAATTAAAAATTGTATGAAAATAGACGAAGAATAATGTTTTGTAAATGAGAAAATCATTTTTTAACAATTTTTCAAAAAAATTGTAACAAGATAACCTGAAATTAAATATATCATAATGTAATCATTGCAAACTCGATGGTTGGGCCGCGAGTTGTGAGTGCCTTTCGAGTTCTTAGTGGCCATGTTGTGAGTCGTGGAGTCGTTTGTTGAGTTTTAAGGTTTAACTTTTATTGATCTTTTATTTTTGGTTTTTTTTTTTTTTTTTTTGTATTTTGATATTAAGCATTTAGTACATTATATTGTAATTCTATAACTTGATCAAATATTTGAATTACTCGAATATAGCAATTGACAACAAAACAATAAAATTAAACATGTAGATAAATGTGTAAATATAAAATTCTATGTAAAACACATTTAAGTGTTAGTTTTTTTATGTTTTTAAAGCTTACAATACGTATAAATTTGGGGGAAAGTTACCTTTTAAAAGTGTAAGAGGAGGAATTTGACTTCGAAAAATGGATGAATCCCTTTTGACAGTTTACTAAGGCTTTCGTTCTGTTTTAATCTTTTCAAAAAATTCAAGAAAAATGGAGTATTTTTCTACGACTAAACAAACCAATAGCTTTTGTAGATGTCATTTTATTGTACCAAGTTTCTATGATTTTAACTCTTAACGTGTAAATCCAAAAGTTATGGGGTTTCGTAATTGGTAGATTATATATGATCTACTCCCCTTTACTAATCGTAACATACAGAATATTAATAGTTGATTTTGTACATTTTTAACATCTTTAGTAACCTTTTAAAACTATAAACATTATCATATGATTTAAATTGTCAAATAGGAAAAGTATAACATAATAAACTCAGGCATCCTAGCGATAAACATTCTATGTTATGCGATTTAATTTATCTTTTTAAACTAACAACCTATCTAAATTTTGATAAATATCATTATCATATGATTTAATTGTACGTCATCTCAATTTATCTCAATATTATACTTGATAAATGACTCGGATCTACATTTGCTATTTAGTAAATAATAGAGTGATTGCTTCAATAACGCCACATGGCATAGTTAACATGTAATTGCCAAAATGTTTTTAAATCATTAAGAAAATTATATATGTTTATTGATTTACTAATCTGATTGCCACTTGCTTACCTCAAACCGTTAAAAAACATAAAGAATTCCAACTCGCACACCTCTCATTCTCTAGCTCTTAATTTATATAAGTAGTATGATTGTTAAGTTGCATAATCTCATAATATCCCTCTCATTCTAATAGTCAAACGAACATGATTCGTGAACTCAGCTTATTTCTTATAGGGTTAATGCACCTTCAAATACTTATAGTTGCGGGTAAACTGCAAGTCCCGTGTTACTTCATATTTGGAGACTCATTGGTTGATAGTGGCAACAACAATAAACTAAACACGGCAGCTAAAGCTAATTACCCACCATACGGAATTGATTTTCCACTACGTGTCACCGGAAGATTCACTAATGGTCGAACTGCCGCACACATCATTGGTAGCTATCTATATATCCCTTTACCTAATTTACCTTTTACCTGATTAGATTGTGCATATTTAGTGCTAGGGTGGTGATTTGTATATCACTAAAAATTGGTCATATGCCTCTAATTCTGCACATGTATATAAAACTACTAAAGTATATGTACAACATTACTACTATACCATATTTATTATAGCCAAAATTAATATGCATATATTTAGTCAAAACCTTTTACTTTGTGAACTATAGAAAACTTATAAAATAAGAAAAAAAGTGGTGAAACGTTAAAGTATTGAAGCACGTTAACAATTATTTTCAGGGCAACTTCTAGGCTTCCCTAAGTTCATTCCACCTTATGCTACTGCAACTAACCATGAAATAAGCACAGGCGTAAACTACGGTAATGGTGCTGCTGGTATTCGAGAAGAAACTGGAAGTCAAGTGGTATTTCATTGCTTGATCTCTTTAGCATATAGAATTAAGCACAACGTTAATTTTATCTGATCATGTTTATTACTTTGTTGCAGGGCGATCGCATCAGATTGGATAGACAATTACTTAATCACGAAACAATAATCTCGCGTCTTTCAACCTTACAAAGCAATGCGACATTCACAGACGAATACCTAAAAAAATGCATTTACTTAGCAAATATAGGAAGCAACGACTACATCAACAATTACTTGATACCTAGCGTTTACCCGACCAGCAAAATGTATAACGCTGAACAATATGCAGCCGTCCTTGTGCAACAGTACTCTCAACAACTAAAGGTACACAAACTAGCCAGTACATTTAGTTGGTTCTTCAAGTATGTAAAATTTTTGGTAATCTTAAATATTTTTTTATAGAAAAGTCTTCAATATATTTTACGTCTTACAATTAAATATTTGTGAATCGCGAAGACGTACTTAAATTTGAATTTGGTATATATGACAGACATTATACCATTTAGGAGCTAGGAAGATTGTCGTGTTTGGTCTCGGTCAGATAGGGTGTGCACCAGCTGAGATAGCGACGTTCAGCACAGACGGAAAGCCATGTGCAGAGTGGATCAATGATGATGTTACGTTATTTAACGACAAGCTTGAATGTCTTGTTAAGGAGCTCAACAAATTTTACTTAGACGCAAGATTCACTTTCATTAACCTTACTAGTATTTCAGCACCACAAGGAGGTAAAACGTCATATTGTAGTTGTTTCATTTTGATTGTAACATCATAAATGTATTCTTTAACATAGTTAACAAATAAAATTTGACATTTAACTTTATTGTTGGTTTTAGTTTAATAAATTGTTTGAATTTCGCAGGTGTACCAGTACCAAATGTTCCTTGTTGTCAAGTAGGGCAAGGGGGATTATGTGTTCCGAACTCAACCCCTTGCCCTATTCGGGCTTTGTCCGTTTTCTATGATGCTTTTCATCCCACAGAAGTAGCAAGTATGGTCATTGCGACTAGGTCATACATTGCTCTGTCTCCTGAGGATGCATCTCCATACGATATTAGCCATTTGGCTCGACTTTAATAATGATTAGAATCAACTACATGATGTGTATTTTATTGTTTTGTAATTATTTGGATGCATAAATAAGAAATATCAATGAAGGTTTTACGTACCATGCATTTTATTGATTACTCCGTGCAATAGAGTAAACTTCAATCATATCCATTTGGATTTTAGGTGAATAATTTTATACACTTGCTTAAATTTAAGTGTAAAAAAGAAAAATATTTAGAGCAAGCACGAAAATTACTAACATCTTCACAGGGACCACATTTTTAACTCAAATTAAGCGTGGACAAACTCCTAAATTTTAACACTACGCATACACGCAGTTTATGATAAACCACCTCTTTTACCCTTTTAAACTAATACCCCGCAAACAATTAACATTTCCAATTCAAACGTCATAGACCTTTAGTATACCACCACTCCACCATCGCCTAAGTTATCATCCAACATAGACTAATAAATACTATGATATGTTTTCTATTATTTAGAATGAATCCTTCGATTCCATAACTTATGAGCAATAATACCACTCACTATAGTACTCTCCGCTCTCCGTCTTCATGCAAGTGGCATCCGTCTTCATGCCAAGTGGCATCCATTGTCCGTCCTTTTCATAGGCACGGTCCCGTCTTGAGAGACCACTCCGGGGCTACATTGCTGGCCAGAACGTAACATACAGAATAGAGTGATTGCTTCAATAACGCGACATGGCATAGTTAACATGTAATTTCCAAAATGTTATTAAATTATAAAGAAAATAATATATGTTAATTGATTTTCTAATTTGATTGCCACTTGCTTACCTCAAACCGTTAAAAGCCATAAAGAATTCCAACTCACACACCTCTCATTCTCTAGCTCTAATTTATATAAGTAGTATGATTGTTAAGTTGCATAATCTCATAATATCCCTCTCATTCTAATAGTCAAACGAACATGATTCGTGAACTCAGCTTATTTCTTATAGGGTTAATGCACCTTCAAATACTTATAGTTGCGGGTAAATCGCAAGTCCCGAATTACTTCATATTTGGAGACTCATTGGTTGATAGCGGCAACAACAATGAACTAAACACGGCAGCTAAAGCTAATTACCCACCATACGGGATTGATTTTCCACTAGGTGTCACTGGAAGATTCACCAATGGTCGAATTGCCGCTGACATCATTGGTATCTATCTACATATCCCTTTACCTAATTTACCTTTTACCTGATTAGATTGTGCATATTTAGTAGGTGCAATGTTTTAAAACCCGGTTTTTAAGTCGAACCGGACGATAGCAAATTTCCGGTCAGACCGGTTAGACCGGATGGTCGGACCGGATTTGTTAAAAGCCTGAACAAAACGATATAATACATATAGGAAATGTACCATGCTTAATTATAAACTTAAAATCCAAACTTACAAACTTTTTTCAAAGACATACAATCCAAATCACGACAACAAAGACATACTAAGTAACACGAATACATGTTCCAAGCTAAATGAGTAAACAAACGAAATGTGTAAACAACATTCTTAATCTAAATCATCACAACATCAACCCAAATCACATCATCAACATTTCCATTTCCATTTCCTACAACATAGAAAAAGAAAAGAGAAAGATTACATACAAATACATCACGATGAATTCAAAAAGTATATAAGGTTTATATATGTTAGTCCAAAATCAAGCAAATGTATGATGAATGATTGAGAGAATTTGATTGAATGATTTTCTATTAAGCTCACAAATGATTTTACAAGGTTAAGTGTTCAAGTCACTTACAAATGAAGGTTTAACTAGCTATTTATACTAATAGACTAGTCACATGGTTAATTTCAATAACAAATGTTACAATCTATATTTTTAATATCTAACAATCTCCCCCTGATTGTAAACTTTGCTTGGGTTGTCTTCATGTTAGATATTAATCTTTTAAGCTTGAACTTCGAGAATCTTTTATAAGCTGAAAACCACGTTGAAGTGCATTTTTGACTATTTTGTCTCAGCTTTTATCTTTGAAGTTAACTCTCGAAGATAAACTTGAGGACAAATCATTTTCTTGATCTTCAACGGCAACTTCTAATCTTGAATGTGTTGTTGGAATACTTCTCTTGAAAGCTCACTCTTTGAAAGCACATTTTCTTTATCTTAAACCTGAAAGTATATTCCACCTGTTTGTTGCCGATGAATCCTCTTTTGTGTATTTGATTTTAATGTATGAAAGATTTATGGTTTTGTCTTTGCCATCTTGATCTTTCATTAATACTCTTGAAGCTTCTCTTCTATTGCTCCCCCTCAATTGAATATTGATCTCTTGGGCCTTTCACTTTCTAATTGAACCATTTTCGAATCCTAACTTGCTCCCCCTTAAATCAACAATCTACTTGCTCCCCCTCTATTCAATAATCTTTTCATCTTCTGAAGCCTTTTCAACTTTTAATTCAAACCTTTTCATATTCTGAGTTGCTCTCCCTCAAAACAAATTATCTTTTCCCAAACTTGTATTTCTTCATTGAAGCTCTATCTTTCATTAAACATGTAATCTTCAACATACAAACCATTTTCTTCACTTATCTTCACACACCAACTCTTTTCTTTACTATCTTCAAACACTGATCTATTTTCTCCCCCTTCATGATGATTATGATACATCGTGAACATCGTGAATATGGTGTAGCACAACGTGTTTGAAGAATAGTAGTATGCACAAACTTTTATGAACATTCCTTTGAATGTTGAATACTCAATAAGCACCATTTTGTAACCTTAGGGTAATACAACAATTCACTTGATTAAATCAAAGAAAAGTTGTTTGTATTTTCAGAAAACACATTTCTGAAAACACTATAACTCCTGGATCACATAGATTACCAGTTTACACATCAATTGAAACATGAAATGAATCAATTTAAGTGACCTACTTTCAATGTTGGCATTGATGTTAACATTGGTAGGATTTCCATTCAATCATTGTGGAATACCATTTTAGGTATCACTATGAATGTTCCGGCAATGTCACTTAGACATGCATAATGTCACTTAGACATGGAGTGTAAAAATTCACTTTGTGTCCTAAATATTTTTATATCATTAGGCTCTAGACTCGATTTGTGCATTAATTGAAGTCTGGGACTGGAGCAGACTGTCCTCTTGTTTCAATATTGACAATCTCCAAACGAGATGTCAATAGATTATGTGCTAAATCTCCGTGAGAAATTGAAACAAGGACTTTTTAAGAAGTACTTAAGTGGCTAGGAGGGTAATGTGCATTGCATCACTGGGTCCATGATGTCTTCTTCAATACCAGAAATCAACGAATGATATCCGATAGTAGATGTGGCAACCCGGCGATTTCTTGTTTAGTGAGGGTTTTCTTTTTCTTTTAACCCTTTCACACACTCCTCACTCAACCTCTCACATTTTTCAACTCCTCCCTCGTTTGCATTTGGCATGATTGAAAGTATGCTGATCTGCACTTTAATCTCCACCAAACCTCTCACTTAGACCTAATATACCCTTGCATCCTAATTTATGGAAGGTGGCTCCTGTGGTAGATCCATCCGGCTCTGGTGGATCGTAGGAGATATTTGAAATCTATAACACTTAGTGCAGATTGCAGCATTTGCCAATAATTGATCATGTATTGATCATTATATCACAAAGTTGTGATATGTGGTACTACTTCGTCGGTTTGATGTTTCAAGAAAATTTCCGCAAGTTGATGAGCACCGAAAAACTTTGAAAATCTTCCAAAGTGTTTGATAAAGACAAGTAGTTTTAACACTTGGAAGTTTTGATTTTGTTCGAGCTCCCCCTCAAATATAACATACATATCGCAAAAGGAAGTATGACGGGAGCTCGATTTTTTTTCAATTAAAACGGGTTTGAAATGAAATGTTCAGAAACCATTTTTCATTTGAAGAACGAGTTATGTACCGATTTGTTCATAAGTCCTTGAGTCTTTTAAAACCGAGTTATGAACTGAGTTGTTCATAAGTCATTTCAAAAACTAGACAACAACTTTGGGAACCCATTTAAGAACAGTACCAATGGATTTTGAAAATTTAGAAAACCATTTATAAGTTGTGTGTATTTGGTTTAAAGACGTTGAATTCCATTTGGAATTGAAACTCGGTGTTTCATTTCGAAATAAGTTTCGTGGAATCAACGGTGAGTGAATTCTTTTGGAAGCGGGGTTTACAAAATCATTCTTTCTTTGCACCGGGTAAGAAACATTTTGTGGTGCAAGAGCAAACATTTTCGATCTAGAATAGTTAAATGACTTTAGTTGGGAAGATTGTTCAGAAAAGCTTTGTGTCGATTTTTAAACTTTGATCTTCTTTGGAAATTGGGAAACCGATTTACATGAAGTTTGGAAATAATTTGATTTTGAATGATGAAACCTCTTTTGAGTAAATGTTCCAGGTGTTTGAGATATCTTAGAGTGCCCCTTATCCTTTTGCAAAGAATAATTGGTAAACTGTGATATCTTTTTCGAAAGGGGTTTGGAAGACTTATCTGTATAAGTCTTCACTTGAACATTCATTTGAGTTTTTGTCGCTTTTGACATTTGAGGTTTAACTTTGGTGTGTTCAAAACGACATTTCTTCTCAGATTGTTTGTTTGAAACACCAGTAGAAGGCATGGGTTTTGACAATGGAATTGATACAGGCGAGGATGTAATACTTTCTAATGTCTTAATAGATTGCAAGAGAGTAGCTCGTTCTTGTTCAAACATATTTTGTTGAGTGGTTATTTGTTTTTCTAAATCGAAGATTTTATTTTCCAAAATTAAATTTGGAATATAAATCTTAGTTTTAACCACTTGTTCAAGAACATCATCATTTAGATCATCAACTGGTTTTGAATAACTAGGGAAATAATCCTCGGAAAGAGGTATTTTCCACGACCCATAACTGTCATTTAATTTTTGATAATCAAATGAAAATTGAGCATTCTCTTCTCTTGCTCTATTGAACTTCTCAATTTCTTCCTCCTCATTTGTTGTTTGTAGAAAACTCATTTTTAAAATGCTACCTATGTTACCGTAGTTATACAAGGTTGACACTTTAGAAATTGCTTTCTTCAAATAACATGCATGGATTATCAAAACCTATCCCTTCTCTTAGATTATGAAACTTGATATCCTTTGGTTTATTTAAAAAAATGGGTTGAACAATTTGACCACGTTTCAACAAAGTATCTTGAAATTCTTTGATTTTGCTTAACAATTATTTCTTTTCATTTATTGCAAAATGATATCTTTGTTGAACAAAATTTGCATGTTCTCTTAACAACTTGCATTGTTTATAAAAATCATTAACTTCTTGATTCAAAGAAATATTTTCTTTTTCAAATTTTTCTGAACTGATTTTATACCCCTCGAAGTGATTGCCTAAAACCAGTTTATCCCGTGTCAAAGTGTTTATCACATCAAGGTTATTTGCTAAGTCATATTGCAGTTTATTAACCTTTTCCTTTTCCGAGTTTCTTTGTTTTGACACTCAGTTATCACTTTAGAATGTACCTCAGATTGTGTCTCAATTTGAGTTTCAAGAAGCTTGACTTGTTGCAAAGCATTGGACTTTTCAGCTAACAGCTTTAGAACTTGAACATGTTCTTCCTAATATTTTAGTTCACAATTTTCCATTACTGATTTCTCGGCTTCTTCTTTCTGAGCCATGAGCATTTTTTTCTCATAATACTCTGATGTTCTTTGAACACTTGTCATTGCACTCTCTTTCTTTTTCAAAGATGATCTTGATTTAGAATGCATCTTTTTGTAAAGACCTTGTAAACGTTCACACTCTTTGAATAGTTCTTCATCAGAATCGCTCTTAATTCCGGCTCTCGACATCATAAAATATCATTGCTTGAATGGACCTTTTGAAGATTAAAGATTTTGAAGTGTTTGAACTACTGATAAAATCGCAGAGATAAAGTCTCAAGATAAAGTCTCAGCTAAAGTCTTATGAATAAAGTCTCAGCTAAAGTCTCATGAATAAATTCTCAGCTAAAGTCTCATGTATAAAGTCTCAGCTAAAGTCTCAGAAATAAAGTCGCGGGATAAAGTCTCAGATATAAAGTCTCATCTTCTTCACTAAGAACACCAAATTTGAGATTTATCAAATCTTGAAATTGACTTCTGAATTTGATTTCTATATGTACCTAATCACTAATGAAGCATTTTGATCGGTTGAATTTGATTGAATCGAACTTAAATTCTTCAAGTCACAAAGTAACCGCCATTTTTTAAGTTTGAATCAAACTTGAAAATTTGAATGAATTGACCGTGAATTCTTTAATCTATATGTTGTATATCACTACAGAAAGCTTCGTTGATCCTTTGCTTGAACATAAACAGATGATTTGATCGAATTTAAACTTAAATCCTAAACTTTTGACTTTGAATACCCATTTTGACTTTTTCTTCGAATTAGAGCAATTATGAACTGTATTGATCAAATTGATACTTGATTCTTGTTCCTTGATCAATAGTCTTCAAATCTATAGGTTTAATTGCATCAAAACACTATCAAATCTGTGAATTGATTCGAAAATCATGAACAGTTGACTTTTCATATGAACTGTTGACTTTTCCTTTTGATGATTTCATTCGTTTTTCCTTCAAATCTTCAATCACACAAGCTCTGATACCAATTGTTAGTCCAAAATCAAGCAAATGTATGATGAATGATTAAGAGAATTTGATTGAATGATTTCCTATTAAGCTCACAAATGATTTTACAAGGTTAAGTGTTCAAGTCACTTACAAATGAAGGTTTAACTAGCTATTTATACTAATAGACTAGTCACATGGTTAATTTCAATAACAAAGGTTACAATCTATATTTTTAATATCTAACAATATATAATACCTTTTCATCCATCAAAACGTAGGAGTGTTATATGGATCAAGTTCTCTGTCACTAAGTAAACGGAATTCATTACCATCTTCATCCTCATCAACAAGACCATAACCTTGTGTTTGAGAAGCCGGTTCTTGCTCTTTCTCATTAAGCATATCTTCTAATTCATCGTAATCAAGTTCTCCCTCCGGCAATTCTTCAACAACCCATTTTTCCATATCTTCATCAATACATTGGTAATCGATCGGGTCATAAGATCTCGCATCAACTTTAAGCCTATACAAACATTTACCAAAAAGATAACACGTAAAAGTAATTAAACATTGTAATTAGATAAACGAATTATTCAAATATATCATACCTATTTTGTAAACGCAAATTGAGGTGAACATATACAAGGTCATTTAGCCTTTGATGTTCCAACCTATTCCTTCTTTTGGTGTGAATCCGTTCAAAAACACTCCAATTACGTTCACAACCCGAAGATGATGCGGTTTGACTTAAGATTCTAATTGCAAAGTTTTGAAGTTTTGGATAATCTCCACCAAACAATTTCCACCATTCATCTATAAAATAAATGGTTAGCAAAACAATAATTTTCATAGTAGCTTGCAAAATATATTAATAACATATAAACTTAAATTTTACCGGGACGAGTAACATGACTAGAAGCAACGGCACTACTCCTACCAAAGGTACCTTCGCTTTCACGAAATTTTCCTAAAGCCAAAGTAAGATCTAAAACATCAGGACCGCGATAATATTTCTCAACCATATCAAGCACACCATCAAACACCTCATTCTTCCTACAACGGTTGTCACTATCATATTGAAAAGTTGGATTTAACCAATAAGCCGCACAATGAATGCTTTTACGCAACATTTTATCCCAACGACTGTTGATTATGTCTATGTAAGACTTGTACAATTCTTTCTTTTTGTTAAACAATTCCTTAATCCCTTTCTTTGCCCGATACATTCCATCGTAAACATAACATAATGTCGGTTTTTTATCTGAATTGCATAAGCGCAAAAGCTTCAATAAAGGAGTAATTGCTTTCACCGCAATCAAAGAATTTCTCCAAAAATTATCATTCAAAATAATTGATTTAACTTCAATCGCATTTTTCACTTTCAACATCTTCTTATATTCATTAGACACAACCATAGCTTGCAAATCATCTTTATGGCTAACTAAACTTTCCAAGGCAATGAATGTGGTAGCAAAACGAGTGGCACGAGGACGAATGATTTCTTTCCAACCCGGTCTTTGTCTCAACCAATTCAATGGCCACTTATGATTATAGATGAAAACAATAACTCTAGATGCAAGAGTGGCTAGACTATCCACATTTTCCAATTTTGACACATCCTGTAATATAGGATTAATACAATGTGCTGCACATGGAGACCAAGTAATACTAGGATATCGTTCACATAACTTATTAACGGCAAGTTTATAATAAGCAGCACTGTCAGTAATAAGTTGGACCACATTCTTTGCCCCTACCATGTCCACAATCTCAGCAAATGAATTACACAAATTATCTGAATCACTCGCAATACCCGATGCATCAACAGATTTCAGAAACGATATCCATTTAGGACAATAAACTAAAAAATTAATCAAGTGTCGTTGCCTAATGTCCCTCCACCCATCACTCATAATGGTGCAACCGATGTTTTTGCATCTACTAACAAGTTAGTTCTCAAAGCATGATATGTAGGTGGTTTGTAACCATAACCAATACTCGCTATTTTATCTACCGCATGTGGAAAGTAAGGAGAATTACATGCATTCAATGGTATACAAGCATCATAGAACCACATTGCAATAGCCAAATCCACATCATGTAGTCTTTCCTTACTTTGCATAGCCTTTTTAATACTAGGTTGAGTAGTATCGGTTTTACCTTTTGTGAAGAAAGGATGAGAACTTGATGTGGCTTTTCTTTTTCCCTTACTTTTCAATTGTGGTTCCTCTTCTTCTTCATCAACTCCATCGTCATCTAATACATGAATTTTACTTGCGGTCTTAGCTTTTGCCTTTTGTTCGATTTCTTTCAATAGACCTTCCATTGTAAATTGAACATCCGCGGGTACATTCGGACATGATTTTGTATCACCTTTCCGCCCAACAAGATGTTTCTTAACTCTATGTATGCCGCCACCTCGGAACATTTTATCATAGAAATTACATATGCGTACGGCATTTCCAGCTTCATCTTGTTGTAAACTTGTGTAGTCCCATGTTTTATCTTCTTTTTTTCTTACATTCGATTGAACAGTAGAATTCGATTGCGCCTCTGATGGAGTTCTATTAGTAGTATCCATAATCTACAAAACAAGATGAAAAAGGAAATATCAAGCATTAGCTAATAAGAATCTGGATTTCTATGTCCATTAGCTAATACGAATCTGGATCACAAACACATAAATTACAATAAGCTAACACTGCTTCCAGTAACTACATCATCCCATTAAGAAGTCATTCTAAAAATATAGATAGCTAATCACACACAACCAGAGAAACAAAAGCACTTACATCATATTCATATCTCTAATTTGAAATTTTTACTGCTAATACACAAAAAGCTAAAATTATTAATAATCTTGTACCAAATATTTCTTCCCTACTGTGTGTATTTTATTTTTTGTCATCTCAGATGCACCGAAGCTTATAAAATTGAATGCAACAACAAAAACATTACCTATCTGAGTCTCCCGTAGGATGGAACTGGTTTCCATCTAAATGAGTTTAAGAATGCACTCAATAGTAGCTAACAATTACAGTTTCATGACTACTCACCATACGGGCACATACTTTACTACTCTTGAATGTGTGATAATTAAGTAATGAAAAAACTGAAACAACCTCATTATGTAATCATATGTATGACCATGAACACTAAATTATGAAACTTGTAGTAATACCTAAATGTGATGTGGTTTCCTATCAATTAGAACATAAAAAAGCAGAGACAATTTTATCATATGCAATCATGAATATTTAGTGGTTTTCAAAATAAATGGCAATTTTTGACCCATTTGAGTCTGTTCATTTTAAGATGATTTCTGACGAGTGCTCACCGAACAAAATCAACTACTTGTTGCAGATTCACATTCTTCCTTCATTATCATATATCATATTTTAAGATATCACATTCTTCCTTCATTAATTCCATCGTAGATTCCATATATATATATATTATAAGTTTTAGCGACCTTCTTAATTAATTCCGCAAATTCCATTCTTCCTTCTTAATTATCTATTTATATATCTATGTTTTAGCGACAAAGCTCACAAATAAGATACAATTCAATTAAACAGTAAACACAAAATCACTAACCGAGAGGGTGGCCGCCGGATTTGGAAACGATCAGAGGTGGCCGGATTTGGAAACGATCAGAGGAAGGTGGACTGGTGGAGGCACGCGTTTGAGTTTCTGAGGGTTTTTTTTCCTTTTGGGCCTGATTTGGGAAGAGTCACAATTGTTAAAAAAAATTATAACGAAACCCAGTTCAACGCGCCAGTCCGGTTCCGGTCCAACCGCCCGGCCCGAGCGGTCCGTTAAAAACCGGTTTTTTTAGAACGGTTTCCTCGAAATTTCCGATTCAACCGGTCCGACCGGTTTTTAAAACATTGACTAGGTGGTAATTTGTATATCACTAAAAATTGGTCATATGTCACTAATCTGCACATGTACAAAACTACTAAAGTATATGTACAACACTACTATTATACCATTTATATTTATTAGAGCCAAAATTAATATGCATGTATCTAGTCAAAACCTTTTACTTTGTCAACTATACAATACAATACTTATAAAATAAGAAAAAAAGTGGTGAAACGTTAAAGTATTGATGCACGTTAACAATTATTTTTAGGGCAACTTTTAGGCTTCCCTAAGTTCATTCCACCTTATGCTACTGCAACTAACCAAGAAATAAGCACAGGCGTAAACTATGGTAGTGGTGCTGCTGGTATTCAAGAAGAAACTGGAAGTCAAGTGGTATTTCATTGCTTGATCTCTTTAGCATATAAAGTTAAGCACAAGGTTTATTTTATTTGATCATGTTCATTACTTTGTTGCAGGGTGATCGCATCAGTTTGAATAGACAATTACTTAATCACGAAACAATAATCTCGCGTCTTTCAACCTTACAAAGCAATGCGACATTCACAGACGAATACCTAAAATAATGCATTTACTTAGCAAATATAGGAAGCAATGACTACATCAACAATTACTTGATACCTAGCGTTTACCCGACCAGCAAAATGTATAACGCTGAACAATATGCAGCCGTCCTTGTGCAATAGTACTCTCAACAACTAAAGGCACACAAACTAGCCAGCACATTTAGTTGGTTCTTCAAGTATGTAAAATTTTTGGTAATCTTAAATATTTTTTTATAGAAAAGTCTTCAATATATTTTACGTCTTACAATTAAGTATTTGTGAATCGCGAAGACGTACTTAAATTTGAATTTGGTATATATGACAGACATTATACAATTTAGGAGCTAGGAAGATTGTCGTGTTTGGTCTCGGTCAGATAGGGTGTGCACCAGCTGAGATAGCGACGTTTGGCACTGACGGAAAGCCATGTGTAGAGTGGATCAATGATGATGTTAAGTTATTTAACGACAAGCTTGAATGTCTTGTTAAGGAGCTCAACTAATTTTACTTAGATGCAAGATTCACTTTCATTAACCTTACTAGTATTTCAGCACCACAAGGAGGTAAAACGTCAAATTGTAGTTGTTTCATTTTGATTGTAACGTAATAAATGTATTCTTTAACATAGTTACAAGTAA
The DNA here is from genome assembly GCA_963921325.1 of Logfia minima. Taxonomy (NCBI): domain Eukaryota; kingdom Viridiplantae; phylum Streptophyta; class Magnoliopsida; order Asterales; family Asteraceae; genus Logfia; species Logfia minima. The sequence goes on from OY992770.1 coordinate 20,744,334, forward strand.
AATTTGACATTTAACTTTATTTCTGGTTTTAGTTTAATAAATTGTTTGAATTTCGCAGGTGTACCAGTACCAAATGTTCCTTGTTGTCAAGTAGGGCAAGGGGGATTATGCGTTCCGAACTCAACCCCTTGCCCTGTTCGGGCTTTGTCCGTTTTCTATGATGCTTTTCGTCCCACAGAAGTAGCAAGTATGGTCATTGCGACTAGGTCATACATTGCTCTGTCTCCTGAGGATGCATCTCCATACGATATTAGCCATTTGGCTCGACTTTAATAATGATTAGAATCGACTACATGATGTGTATTTTATTGTTTTGTAATTATTTGGATGCATAAATAAGAAATATCAATGAAGGTTTTGCGTACCATGCATTTTATTGATTACTCCGTGCACTAGAGTAAACTTTTTTTGGGTAAAAGGTTTTTACACCCGGTAAGTGTATTACTCAAAAAACATTTAAGTACATAGGATGTGAGTGAATCTCACATCTAAGCCCCTTACATAGGCGGAAAACAAACGCACTCTTTGTGCTTTAGACCGAACCTATCACAAGAATGACAAACCAAACTTATGAAATAACTACTATATAAAACTACTGACGTCTAGCATGACCCCGAAGCCTTATATCAAAAGCGTCACAGAATGCTAATTGCTCTTCCATTAAATCTTCGCACTCATCATCATCATCATATTGGTTATCATCATAATCATCTTTCCAACGCTCATATAAACTCTTCTTCCCAGTTCCACCTCCACTCTCATATGCCATGAAACTTGCAGTTTCGTTATAAACCTCCTCCACTTCACTCTCGCTCTCGTTATCAGCCACATCACTTTCCTTGTTCTTCCCTACATTGGAACCAGCCACATTGTTGTTATCCCCAAGAGGCGCAATCACCATATTTGTATCCAGACTTTCAACCCCATTGGAACTACCCCCATTTGCACCTAACTCTTCATCGTTTTCAACCGTCCTAAGAGCCTCAAACGGGTTCGAAGTACTTGCCTCTTGTCTAGTGGTATCAGAATTCTTCTTCGTCCCACTTATACTAACACCATTATTCTTAGAAACAGGCCTATATACCTGTTTCATTGGCTTAAATTGGAATTTAGGACCCATATTAATGCCACGCACTGCTTTTTTAGCAGGGAATTGAAAACCATCATTATTCTTGCCAGTTTGCTTCTTAGGTTCAGCAACAACATGTTTCGGACAGGTCACGTCATCATGACCAAAAACCATATACACTCTACACCTAGGTGGTTCCCAATCGTATTCCACTCTAACCGTGTGAAGCATATCACCCTTGCCTTCCAAATTCGGAATAGCAATAACCATGCTATCCTTAAGCTCCTGATAAGCTCTAATATCAATCAATGCACGAGCATAATTCAACCGCCCCCATGATTGCCTGCACATAGTACTAGTGTAAGAATCGAGCATAATTGGATTACCAAGTCTAGTAGCCATAGCACTTAATCCGTCATCAGTAAATGCCACACTGGAAATATCATGTATATTAACCCAAACCGGAATCGAACACAAGTCTTCTTTCAACAAATTTGCATTAGGTGTCCACTTCTTCAAAATAATAGGAACGGATCGAATAAACCATGGTCCATTTTCCAACACTCCGTTCATTCCTTCAACAGAAGAAAACTTGAAAAAGAAAAGACCCTTCGAATTCATCATAGCACGGACAATACCATATTTCTTCCATGCATTCCTCACGTAGTTTTCGACAACCGGAAAGGCAACTCTCTTACCCACAAAATAACCATACAAACTAAAATCAAAACGAGAATGAACTTCCAAAACTGACGACAAAGGTATTTGAACATCAGCCATGTCATTAGTCGGTTTGCCCGTATCAAAGGATCTAAAATTAATCTTACAAGTAACTAAGTCATTATTGACCACACTAGTAAACGACATAGGGGTTGTTTTTACAACAGGCTCGACCGCGACATTAGTGACATTTTCCTCCACCAAAACAAATCCACAAGGTTCAGTAATAGCCCCATTAATACCAAGTTGGGAGCTCACTTCTTTCATGGCAACATCAGAACTCTCACAAGCTTCACGTGTGGCATGGTCAATCATACCAGTTTCATTGTTGTGCAATTGTGAGACAGCAGGACCAACCTGTGGCACACTGTCAGCAACATGTTGCTCACTACCAGAAACACTCATCGGATTTAATGGTTTCCCATCATCTCCCCAATAGCACGAGTTTTCCTTCTAGCATTTGAGTTTCGATATCATGAATTTTTGCAGCTAAAGAAGGAAGATTAGAACCCTCATTAACCTTAGAAGATTGTACATGTTCATCTTTAGAGACTGACTCACCAGCAACATTCTTATCCTTGTTAGTATCATTCTTACGTCCACCCCCTTTCCCTCCCGAACCCAAAAACCCACGTTCCATGGTTTCTACATACGATCCAATATCAGCAAACAAGCATCAAAACTAAGCCACACAATACCCAATCAATCCAACAACAAAACGAATCAAAAGATGTAAGCCCTAAAAATTCAAATAAAACAAAAACCCTAGCAGCAAAATCGACCTAAATTTAATCACTTAAACCCCAACAAAGATATCAGAGCGAATTAGAGTAGGAATTAAATCGACAGTTTATGAATACGACAATAACCGTTACAAAATCGAATCCCGGGTTGTTCCAAGATTCTGGGCCGATTATTAATACTCGTATCAATCCAGTTTAACCAAATAAGTGATCGATTAGGACTAATGACAGGATTATTAATCAATGAGAAGTTAAGGAATCAAGCGGCGATTAATTAAATTAGGGTTTAGAGAAGTCGCCTGTTTCGCCAGAGGGAGAGAGAACGAGGGTTTCCCGCAGTAGAGTAAACTTCAATCATATACATTTGGATTTAGGTGATTAATTTTAAACACTTGCTTAAATTTAAGTGTAAAAAAGAAAAAATTAAGCGTGGACAAACTCCTAAATTTTAACACTACGCATACACGCAGTTTATGATAAACCGCGTACTTACCCTTTTAAATTAATACCCCGCAAGCAATTAACATTTCCAATTCAAACGTCAAAACCCAGTCACCATTCAACAAAACTGACCTCCACAGACCTTTAGTATACCACCACTCCACCATCGCCTAAATGATAATCCAACATAGACTAATAAATACTTAGATATGTTTTCTGTTATTTAGAATGAATCCTTCAATTCCAGAACTTATGAGCAATAAGACCACTCACTGTAGTACTATCTGTTCTGTGTCTTCGTGTCAAGTGGCATCCGTCTTCTGCCCTCCCTATAGGCACGGTTCCATCTTGGGGGACCGTTTTGGGACTAGTGTGCGGCCAGAACGGGATGAGAATGAAGGGTGTGTGTGTAACGGCTAGGGCAACAGCTAGCAACGGCTAGTTCAACGGCCGGAAAAACCAAAATAATAATAAAAAAAATTAAACAATCTCAAACACACACACACATATATATATATATATATACACACATACAGTTACCATTCCTTTTCACACACAATTCTCACCATCTCTACCTATTTCACACACAAATTATATAAAACAATTACCACTTTTTTTCACTCACAATTCTCACTAACTCTACTTACATTTTACTCACAAATTATATCAAACACATTCACTAAAGATGCCTAAAAAACACAACAACAATTTCCAATCACAATCCAATGATATTTTCAATAACTTACTTAACAATCTAATTCCGGGTACGGATTAATCACCCACGGGTTCGTCTTCCGCACAACCATCAAGCTCAAGTCAAACGGATTTTTCTCTATATCTACCTCTCATTAATCCCCTTTCTATACCAACTGACGACCCACGATCCCAACTTTATTAAGTATGTATCATCAACCACAAAAAGTACAATACTCACAACAACACTCATCATTTGCATACCCACAAAAACCTCCATCACAAAATCAATTCAAAAACATCCACACACTACCAGAAGATGAAGCCGAAGCCGAATCGGCCAAAAGGAAAAAGAAAGGAAAAGGTAAAAAAAGTGGCCGAACTAAGCGATCAACGAAAGGCCAAAAAGTGTCGTGATCCGCTAAAGAAAACAAGATTTTGGCAGAACGGTGGGTCGACGTTCTCAAAATGGAGTGATCAGAAATTCACAAACGGGTGACTCTTTTTGGAGAGTCATACAAGAAAATTACAACCGTTGTGTTAATATGAAACGTAATATTGACCAAATAACGGGCAAATGGTCAAAACTTCAACGAGATGTCAAGGTTTTTAAAGTGTCTACCAAAAATTTAAAGTGGTATGGCCGACGTAGACATTATGTTGTCGGCCCGTGAAGGATTCAAAGATCGAACAAAAAGGAACTTCCTTTACTAGTCGGCATGGCATGTTTTAAAAGATATACCACAGTTCTTTTTTCTGGAAGGCGTTATGAATAACAAACGACCCATGCAAGACGAAGAAAACGAACCAGTCAATCTTGACGACAAAGATAACGATCCGTTCCAAGCAAACACACCTAACCCGAACTTTGACCATTTATTCTTCAACGACACATTTCGTCGTCCACTCGGTCGGGCACAAAGTCGAAAAAGCCAAAAAAGTTCGGGTTCGTTGGATGCTACTTCCTCACGTTGTTCGGCAGATGAGGTCCGTGCCCAACTTTTGAGAACCGCAGTAGGTCAACAAAGAACAATGGAAACATTAGCCGAGACGTTTAGAAAGAAAGCAATGTTCAGGGTGTTCAAGTTTCTCAACAACCCCCTCAATCCAAGCTTGCCACCCGAGGAACGAGCATTTCTCTACAACATTCCGGAAGAAGTTAAACGCGATTATGTAGCGTCTACCCAACCAACAAACAAAGACACCGACGAAAAATAATTGTAACGCTTTTTAAGAATACTTGTAATTTTTATTATTATTGATGTAACGTACTTTATTTTTAATTATTGAAATTTTAATTATGAATGTAACGTAGTTTTTAATTATTGTAATTTTTATTATTTATGTAAAGTACTTTTTAATTATTGTAATTTTTATTATTAATATAGATGTATTTGTATTAATATTTAAGAAATGATGTGGCACCTAGTTCGAGCGTCTAGGATAGGCAGGGTTCAGTTCTAGGGTCAGTTCTTCAGTCTTCGTGCTAATGTGGTAATCAGTCATCAGTTCTGAGGCGTTAGGATAGTGAGTGGTCTAACAAGATCAAACACCAAAGATTATCAAACACTTAGCCGATTAATTAACTTAAAAGTATGAAAAATATGAAGTACTTTTAAAAAAGAAAGAAAATTACATCTCTTAAATCACTAAACAACCGAAAGCATTCATCAGTTTGATGAATGAATGCAAAATCTCAGAATCCAACTCACAACCCTAATTTGTGTTTAAAGAAATACAAAACCAGATAAAATATAATAAATGAAAATTAGGGATTAATTCTCATATACAATCCTTTTATATTTACAAGAATTAGAGATATCATAATAGGCCCCTTGACTTCAGAAAGTGATCACTTGACCCTTTGAACTTGTATCTTCTATTCCTGAGACCCTAAACATTTTCATAATTGCTTTCCAATCCCTCAAGTTTCATGTTTATAACCCGAAACACAAAGTTGTAGAAAACATCACAAATTAGACCAAAACTATCATACTTAGTATGCAATAAGTCAACTAATCTCAAATTATTAGTTAATTACTTATGCTGAGAAACACTCAACCCTTTAGTTAAAATATCTACAAAAAAATTTTTAGAAGCAACTTTAACTGTTTTAATCGTTCCTGTTGAAATTTCTCTCTAATGAAATGTAAATCTATATCAAAATGCTCGTTCGAATATAGACTTCGAAGCAATTTGAATTGCTGACTTATTATTGATATCGCCTAAATTAGACATATTTATAGAGGCGATATCGATCCAAATTGAATATTATTTTAGTTAATTTATGAACTTTCAATACTTAATTATTCTAGTTTAGTTTCAGGTTAATAATCAAGATGAGATCGAGAAGAGATCAAGAAAAGATCAAGAAACGATTGACTTTTGCAGCTTTTTTGAGGCTCCACGATTTTGGCCATAACTCCCTCATATGAACTCCGATTGAGGTGATTCAAAAGCCCAAATGCTTGGAACTCAAAGGGCTACAACTTTGAACAATAAACTTAAGGCTGAAAATGAATTTTACCCGCCGGGTTAGTCAAGTACCCGCCGGATAGTCATGTTTTTCCAGTTTGAAGTCCCAGCCGGGAAAAAGACACTGATGCACTGGTACCCGCCGGGTACTCCTATTATCCACTGGGTAGAAGGGTCGGTTACAGATTTTTGGCCCTAATTATCACTTAAGCCCAAATTATCATTAACCTATTGATTACCAACGAATTAAGGACGATTGGCGGCCAATTTGGAGAGCTTTTGGGACACCCTAAGCAATTCATTCCTCTTGTAATCATCATAGAAGTTAGTGTTTATTTCTTTTCATTCGAATCTTATTTAATTTATGTTTGATTCATATGTGTAATCACATTATGAATTATTCCATGATTATGAGTATTTGTTTAATTGAACCCATGAGAATGGGATAAACTCTTATTGTTCATCTAGGCGAATAACCCTAGATGTGGGGTTTTTGATATTTAATTCATGTTTTGCGAATGATATGATATTTAATCGTAGAACCATTTGTATTTAATTTAATTTAGCTTATTCAATTGGTGTAATAATCGTGCTAGTGAGTGACAACTCTTAGATTGTCATATTACATTTACTTTTAATTGGAAACAATAAAAGAGTTGAATTATGTTAATTAATTAGAATATGGATTAGTCATATTGAGAGACATCTTGTATGATTGAGTAATATCTAAGACACTAGGATTATAAGATTGAATTGTCATATTAGTTGAGTTGACTAGCCATAATTGGAAATATTAATTTGTCAACTACACTTGCTCTTTATGGTTTCAGTTAAACGAATGCATTATGAAAACAAGTAGTTTAGGTTATTAACTCCTATACGTAAATTACATGTTTAGTTATTATCCAACTCTAGGGGGAACAAGTCTAGATGAACATACTTCTATCACTTGATTTAATTATCAATCTAGTTTCTATTATTTAAATATCTTGTGACTGCCTATCGTTAAGAGGCACAATCCTCTTACCTTAACTAAAGATTAGATAAATAATTCTTAAAGTACATGTAAACTGTTCCTGTGAGAGACTACCCGGTAAACTTATCATTTCTATACTACTATTCGATTAGGTATACTTGCCTAGTTGTGTAATAATTGCTTTGATTTTGTTTTACTATTTTTATAACTAAATTAACACACATCAATTATCACAATACATTTCAATAGGAGGATCAACTTTAACATTTAAATCATTTAATAGAACAATTAACGAAACTATCTCACAAGTCATTGTACCAATGGCACTGTACTCAGCCTCATATGAGGACGAGAGAATTATGGTTTGTTTCTTGCTTTTCCAAGAACTAATGATCCACTTAAGTAAACACAAAAACTAGTATAGACCTTTTGGTCAAAAAACATTTCCCCCGGTCGGCATCAACAAATGCCTTTAAATCCAAAGCATTTGGACATTTAACCATATGCACACGGGATAAAGCGTAAAAAGTCACATTTTTACCCACGTTATTTACTCCATATTAATTTAATAATTAAAATTTTAATCCAAATATTACATTTATTTGTTTTATTTCACTGATTAGGAAATTACAAAGCCAACACCGAAAGAATCAACGAAATCGGACAAATAATGAAGCTTCAAGAGCGAAAACAAGCGACGAAGAATTATGATCCCGCACACAAGTTATCAACCTCGTAGATACAGTTCATCCCAACCGTATACGGCCCAACTTGGGCGGTATACAACTTGCATGAACCGGATATGATTCACTACAAGCCGTATATTGCTTAAGTGAGCCGTATATGATTCAAATGACCCGTATCTAAGGAAAGCCCCATCTTGATCCGGTTCGCGTAGTACGGGTCAATTTTTGCATGATGTAATCCGGTTCACATGGTCAAAGTACGGTTCGGGGGAATGCCTATGTGACTCCTCAACAACCTAAACACACCATTTACACATAATCGCATTCATTTTTTCTTTCTCTTTCTAGTTTCTCACTCTAATTATTTATTAATTAGTCATTTGGTTAATAATTAATTAAGAGTGTAGTTAGGACTTTTATTTTGTAAGGAGGTGCTCTAGACGCTACGATCTAGAACATTATTACGCCTATACCAGGTTTTCATTATTCTATCTTCGCATTTAATTTTAATATGTCTTATTGTACTTATTATTTAGATGTGCATGCTAGAATTACCATGTTAAGCTAATTAACTTAAAGTATTTTGCTATGATACACGCTTATGTTGGTATCTTTTATGTAATAAGTTATAATGTTACTCTGTCCACACAATGATTGATTCATATATGAATATATGAATCAAATCTCAAGTGTTTATCTGTCTAACTCATGTTGTGGTTGAAACCTTGCCTCTAAAATTAACGTAGCTAATTCATAGGTATGGGTCACTCAATTATTCTATGTTAGAAGAGTCATTGAATTCGGCATGGCCGCTATTCTCTTGATTGAAATATGCTCGTGGGAGAGAAGGAGAATGAGAACAGAGATAGATTAGATTTGATATCGTATAGTGGATATTTTTTAGATAACTTGGGAATATCCACAACTTAGTTAATCCTTTCACTTGAGTTATAAAATTGAATGCTGGCCTCATATACCTCAGTCGATTGGAAAACCCATCGGTGGAAAGACTTGATGAGAAGGATATCTAAGATCAATTCCCAAAAGAGCAACTAATGGGCTTAAGAGGCAAATACGATGCTTCTTAATTCAGAAATAGCCCTTAGTATGCAGACTACACAACTTTTTTGGTTGGAGCAATAGTCTTGAAAGGAATGTCATCTTCTCGAAGACACAAGTTCTTCCGAGATGTAAATCAATACTTTTGGGATGATCCAAACCTGTTTAAAGTTTGTCCCAATTAGACAATCAGAAGATGCGTTGAGGGTAGAGAAGTTGAGAATATTCTGCATCGAAGTCATCACGGACTTACCGGAGGACATCATGGAGCCAGTATGACCGCAAGAAAAGTATACGATTCCGATTTTTATTGGCCAACTATATTCAAAGATGCATACAACCTGGTAAAACATTGTGATACCTGTGAGAGGCAAGGGAACATTTCATCTAAGAATGAAATGCCTCACACCAACATCCAGGCATGCGAAATCTTCAATATTAGGGGCCTAGAATTCATGGGATAATTCGTAAAGTCGAATGGAAAAAAATACATTCTCGTCGCAGTGGACTACGTATCTTGATGGGTTGAAGCACAAGCTTTCCCCACTAACGAAGCCAGAGTTGTCACCAAGTTTCTTAAGCAACTATTCTGTCGATTTGGAATACCGAGAGCAATCTTCAGTGATCGAGGCACCATTTCTGTAATACTCAATTTCAGAGTATATTGCAGCAATACGGTGTCACCCATAAGATATCTATGGCTTACCACCCCCAAACAAATGGGCAAGCGGAAATGACAAATCGAGCAATAAAAAGAATCCTGGAAAGGAGTGTGGGTCAGCAGGGCAAAAAATAGGCTGATAAGCTTGATGATGCTTTATGGGCATTCATGACTGCTTAAAAAACACCATTAGGAACAACACCATACAGATTAGTCTATGGAAAATCATGCCACCTACCAATTGAACTTGAATACAAAGCTTGATGGGCATTCAAAGAATGCAGTTTAAATCCTCTTATCACATATCCGAATCAAAAATTTGGATGAAAGAACTGGAATAATTAAGAGATAAAGCGTACCACTGCTCATACCGCTTCAAAGAACGAACCAAAGTATTTCATGACTCTAAGCTAAAAATATCAAGCTTTAAATCAAGCTACAAAATCCTTCTCTTTAACTCGCGGTTCAAGAAATTTTTCGAGAAGTTCAAATCAAGGTGGAGCGGACCATTCACGGTCTCTAAGGTATTTCCTTACACGGCTGTTAAACTTGAACACCTGGAAAGAAATCTCAAAGCTAATTGTCATCGCTTTAAACACTACTTTGAAGATATCCCCATTAATGAGGACATCGTCATCTCTGAAAACAAGCGCTCTTGGGAGGGACCCCATGTCTATCGTAGGTTAATGGTTTTATTTCTTTTCTTTTTTATTTTATCTGAGATTTTGTCATACAGGTATAAGGAAATTATAGTATCAACAACTCATAGCTAAATTTCTCACGCTCATGTGAACGTGAAAATTCTTTAGTATTACCTTTTTGTTGTTTTCTTTTCAGGATGAGCCCTATTTTGGGACTTGCTAGAGTTACTGTTAAAGATCCTTGTATCACCAGTTGAGCCTACAGTACCTCTGCCAGCCACTAAAGTTAGTTTGACTACTACCTCTTAGACATAGTAGCCCCCGCTACTAGGTCTATCGGACATCGTCCAGTAGCCACCAACACACTTTCTAGTATGCAGTCTTGACCGATGTAGCTGCCACATGGAGCATACGACGTTCATTGGAGATCCTACATCTAGCCCTTTCAGGACTATGTGAGGCTGCCGGATTGCCACCATTGCCTACAGCTCCCTACCACCTAGGACTTGATCTTGAGCCACACTGAGCACCATCGGACTTTTTCCCACCGGGGACTTTGTCCACTCTAGATGTTGCTCCTGCCATCCCTGTATCAGACACCAATACCCATGTCGATCCTTCCGCAACATTGGAGGATGATAACCTGGCCCTAGGTAGATTGTTTTCAAAGATCCCAGCACCCACCACTCACGAGCCGGTCATGCGCACAACGGTCACCACTTCACCGACACTTATCTGAGCAGTAGAACTGTATCTGCTGGACGACATCGACCAGAGCCGGGATGACTTATGGATGACTCACCTTAGATATTTTCTTTTTATTTCGTATGTATTTGGTTGGTGATGTTAGTCGTATTACTTATAACTGTTATATTTACCTCTGAGGTCGTATGTTACCAAGACAAGGAATAGGTGCACCTAAAAGAGTCTGGTCCAAGAATCTAGTATACTTCACACGTTATTCCTTCATAAACTGGTCCTAATCTAGTGACCTAACCTAGGGGAGTAATTCCATTGCAATCACTTTGTAAACTACTATCTAACTAAAAGTTATAAGTGTGGGATTAAACCTACACCACGATAACTTTTAATTATTTCTGCTAGCAAAAACCCTAAGTGTGGGATGATCTCGATGGGTTACCCCCAGTTTATGGTTGAACATTAGGGACAATGTTCCTCTAAGTGTGGGATAGTAATGTCTTCACATTTTATAGACTCTCGTTCCTCAACGAACCTTCAATTTTTGTTATAAGTTTTCGAAAATTTTAAAACTTTTTCAAGTCATATACGTTATAAGGATGACGGATTACCTTCAGGTATCAAAATTGGTTAAAAAGGCCGAATCATTTCTTATTTTAATATTTTTTCAAGATGAGGATCAAAGAGAAGCATTACATGAATAAGCACAAAACTACCAATCAAAAGTGAGGTACCTTAGCCTTTAATAGGACTCATCTTTAAGTGTTTTGCTTATTCAATTTTTGAGTGTACCGATGCATGCGTTTAGAATTAGAACTTGCTCAAATAATACACTTTGAGCCCAATTGATGAGTACCGTACGTGGTATGGGTGAATTTAGATGAACTCGACATAATAGGATAAACCCAACTTTCTTTCTTATCTCTTTCAAACCTAACGCTTTCCAACACTCGCTTTTAGTGTTGATGATCCGACTAGAAAACCCTTTTGAGCCTAAGCCTTTTGATTCTCACAACCCATAACCTATACATCCCTATCAACCCTTTTCACCGCAGCTTGGAAATTCAATTCACAAGGAATTGTTGCCCAAAAAATTCCAGCATCTCTCTTCAAAAGGTCATCCCCAAGCATCTATAGGTTTTTCATAGATCAGTCGACGGGTCTATTTGGTGAAAAAAATACCTCTCTTGATAGGTCACAAGGAATCTCCAGAGAAGTTGTCTGGGAATAAAAAAAATTATATATAATATATATACATATATACTACCCAATAGAAGTAAAATCGTAATTAGACAACCTACCGAAAAGCCAAAAGTCCAAGCAAGAAAAAAAAATTAATAAAGAATCGCAGATGAATGTAGAATGTCATAAATCTCCAAATAAGGTCAGGAAAATCTCCGAGTAAAGTGACATTCTTGAAAGCTGTCATTTACCCTCAAAAGCATCATGCACACATCAAAACCCCTTCCACACAAACCTTCGCAAAAATGTAATGGAATAATTATTGTTGTTCTCATCTAAGTAGTGGAAATTTGATTATTGATCAAGCTTATGACAATAAATGCTACATGACCGGCTTCTAGGTGATACAAATTGATAATAGGTAACCTGATACACTAGTGTGAATTGAGTGATCACCTTGTTATGAAGTATAGTCGTGTACATTCCACATCCCGAGAACCTAGAGAATGCTTATAAAAGTCATCTCTAGAAACTCATTTTAAAAAGTCGTGTGCACTTTGTCTTTAACCTCTAAATGATACTTGCCTCTAATCCATAACCTTATGACCAAAAGAGTCATACAAAATCAATTTTCTATTCCAAGAATCATGACATAAATGACAGGTTTGCTAGAGGATAATGTAAAGTCTAAGTATGGGATATTTGATCACGTGTAAAAATCACGTTTTTACCCACATTATTTAGTCCATATTAATAAAATAATTAACTTTTTAATCCAAATATTTCATTTTTTTTATTTCATTAATTATGAAATTACGAAGCCAACGCCGAAAGAATCAATGAAATTGGACAAATAACGAAGATTCTAGAGCGAAAACAAGCGACGAAGAATTACGACCCCGCAGATACGTTCCCCCCCAACCGTATACGGCCCAACTTGGATCGTATACGACTTGCATGAACTGTATACAGTTCTTTGCAAGTTGTATACGGCTCAAGTGAGTCGTATACGGTTCAGATGACCCGTATCCAAGGAAAGCTCCCATGTTGATCCGGTTCGCGTAGTACGGGTCAATTTTTGCATGGTCAAATCCGGTTTACATGCTTAAAATAGGGTTCGGGGGAGTGCCTATATATATGTGACTCCATCAACAACCTAAACACACCATTTACACAATTACTTTCATTTTTTCTTTCTCTTTCTAGTTTCTCACTCTAATTAATTATTAATTAGTCATTTGATTAATAATTAATTTAGAGTGTAGTTAGGACTTTTATTTTGTATGGAGGTGCTCTGGACACTACGATCTAGAATGTTATTACGCATGTACCAGGTTTTCATTATTGTATCCACGCGTTTAATTTTAATATGTCTTAGTGTATTTATTATTTAGAAATGCATGCTAGAATTACAATGTTAGGCTAATTAACTTAAAGTGCTGCTATGATACACGCTTATGTTGGACTAGTTATGTAATAAGTTATACTGTTATCTATCCACACAATGATTGATTAATATATGAACAAATGAATCAAATCTGAACTATTTATCTGTCCAACTCATGTTGTGGTTGAAACATTGCCTCTAAAATGAACGTAGCTAATTCGTAAGTATAGTTCACTCAATTATTCTATATTAGAAAAATCATTGAACTCGGCATGGCCATTATTCTCCTGACTGATTTTGTTCGTGAGAGACACGGAGCATGGTAATAGAAATAGATTATATTTGATATCATATAGTGGATATTTTTTAGAGAACTTTCAAAATATTAACAACTTAATTAATCCCTTCACCTGACTTATAAAACTGAATGTTGGCCCTCATATACCTATTACATGTTCATGTTTGATTGTTGTTTAGGTTTAGTGTGTCTCACTTTATCCTGCTACTCAGTTGAATGTATGAATAGGTCTTCGAATAGTACTTGATTATTGTAGGTTCATAATAATGTAGTAGAATAGTAATGATGATTTCTATGTCTCGATAATAACAACTTAACTAGCCGTTTGACAAAGTTGTCCCAACCTGTTCTATTGGGTTAATGTTCGTTCATGTTATTGTTCATTCAAAAATTCATGTCATCAATACAGACGTCTCTGACGACTGAGAATGAGGAACATGATTCGAGGATGACTGTCAGGTTAAGTTGGTTATTGCATTTGGGAGAACTTCCGGTGCTAAATAACCTTTCGTGTCCACTATCCAAGTGACATGCCCTTATCTGATTATGGACAACTTCGTGTCAGATAAGTAGTATGATCGTGGAAACGACTCATCCAAAATTAGGAATTTAGCATTACTAAAGCCATAACATCATAACTATCAGAATCCAACGTAAGACAATATCATAGTGGGCACCCCTATAAATATAGTATCTAAGCCACCTCCCCTGTTTACTTTACTGTTTTTAAGTGGATTAGGATAGTTGAAAACCAAAACCCCTCTCCCTTTAAGAACTTAGCTAGATTACCAAATATAACCATTGCCCCTAAGATCCTATGCCCGCTGAAGTATTAAGAACGACACTTGAGTCATACTTACCCCTTACTCACTTTAGTTAGTAGGTAGTAAGAAATTTAGGATACGCTGCACTAAAAATATAAAACAACCAACTGATCGCGCACTGTTCGGTCACCGTCCAGCAACTTCAACCAACGACGACACACCGTGAAAAGACCGACCATTCCGGTGCATATCAAATTTTTGGCGTCGCTACCGAGGACTTTAACAACCAATTTTAGGAAATTAGTTATCTTAGTTATTTAGCGATCCTTTCAACAGATCAATATCATCTTAAATTTCCCTTTTTCGTTATTTCTTTTTCCGTAACCTCTATCTAAAACCCTGTTTTCTATCAAACAAACCTTCGCCATTCATGACGGAATGCATCACCCTCGCCTCCACTATGAATCCATTGCTAGAAGGGAGATGAGGACCAATCGTAGCACCAACTGAAGGAACCCTTGAAATCAAGTTGCGTATCATTCAAGTAATCCATTCTTAGTGTCAATTTCATGGTTTCACTTTGGATGACCCAAATTCTCGCTTGAATAAATTCATCAATCTTTTTGACTCTTATAAACCACTAGGGACGAATCAAGACGTCATTAGATTTCATCTTTTTCCCTATTCTCTATCTACACATGCTCTAGCATGGTTTGATGAACTCGAACCCAATTCGATTCAATCATGGGAGGATTTGGCCACTAAGTTTTTTCCTCCTTCCCTGCAAACCATTCTTAGGTCTGATTAACATTAAGTATATTAACTTTCCAACTAGTTTTTGATATTATGTTATATTATCAAGAATAAGATCAGAATATGATAGAAGCAGATGAGATGACACAATTTGGTTGGTTAGAGTGATGAAGGCTTGCATCCCAATAACCCAAACTTATTTAAAAGTTCCAAAAAATATTCACTTGTCGCCCATCTCCTCTGTGAATCTAGAGTTGAGCTTCAGAATCACACTTTAAGTTCTTTAAATTGACTGTTGTTATTGGTGTAGGGTAGGTCTCCCCACCATTCTTTTGGCATACTTCTTTCTGTCATGTTCATTTAATAGCTTGTCGCTGTCAACACTCACACGCTTAGCTAGCTCAAGACTTATCACTGGGATATCGGTGACTAATACACTCAAACTTTAAAAACAAGATCTGAAAACGGACTAATACACTCCGTGAAACCCGTTCGTTCCTACACTCCGTGATTCCGGCAATCGGCGACGAACACGAACATGAACATGACCTCCAGAGATGAACACCAACGCCATTGTCGCAACCACACCACCGTATCACAATCGAATTCAAAAGGGGTTTTTTTTTCGTTTTTGGTTTTTAGATCTAAAGTATTTTCCATAGATCTAAGGATTTTCCTCATATCACTTTATATTTGTTGAACATATTTTTGTTGGCGACAAGATCTTGACAAAGTATCTCTTTGTAAAACCCTCTCACTTCCTAACTCTCGTCGGCTTCTTTCCACCGACTCTCACGGCGTCCACATCATCTGCAACGATTTCGGTCGTCTTAAACCTCAATACCGACGGCGGTGACCAGATCTAGAAGAATATACTTTCTGGTGATGTGCGGTGGCGCCCGATTTGGACGGTAGTCGTGGTGGTCGTCACACTAGCAATTTTCGGTGATAGTGGTCAGACCGGTGGTGGTGGTTAGTGGGTGGTTGTGTTAAAAGAGAGGAGGAACAATTTCCTTTTTAAAGAAGAGTTGCAGGTGTGCCAAAAGAGTTTATTTGTTTAGGTGTGTGAGAAGAGAGTAGGTAGGTGGGGGGAAATTTTATTTTTTTCATGTACACGTATATAAATAATACCATGTATACAAAGTCACATCATAAATAATGTCAGGTAGGCATTTTACCCGTGGAACCGGAAACGCAGAAATTTTTGTCGGGTTTTCAAAGTATGTTTATCGAATTGTTACGAAAAAAAGTTGGTTCATGAAATTGAACATTACACAAAGTTTGTTACCCAATCTGTCTATTAACCTTGAAATTCCGTGATATTTTTATTTATAACACATTACAAATGTAACAACAAATATTTTTGAACACTTTGGTTAGTTTTATAAATATTTTTGTATTTTTATTGTTTTGGGCTCTTTAAAAAAAGATTAAATCACTGAAAAATGATATGTACATAAATGATATCTAAAAGATAATTTACACTAACTTTATAAGATATAAAAATAGATACTTATAACTCATTGACTCATAATCTCGTTGATCCATTAGTTAAAAACTATATATAATACCTATGTAAATATGTTATTAAATCATAAGTATTTAAGTATCTAACTATTAGTAGGGAAGATATTACTCATAATTATCAGTTGATGAAAAATAAAAACCACTCACTGGTTGATGGACTCATTGAACAATTAGTTGGAGACCATTGCCAATGAGGTGTCCTTAAGTATTTACGTATAGTCATATTTAAACCATGAAAAATAAAAATGAAATAATTAATACTCACTGATCAATAATCTCGTTGATCCATCAGTTGAAGATTACAATCAATGACCACCTCTTATTCCTTTAAATTTAACATCCCCAGTTCACTGATGAGGAAATTAAACTTTTTCTCATCTAAAGGATTAGTAAACAAATCAACGAGTTACTAGTCAGTATAGACAAAATGAAGTTCAATGTCACATTTCATTACATGGTCCCAAATAAAGTGGCAGTGAATATCAATGTTCTTTGTTCTGGAATGCATTATTGGATCATTAGCAACGGCTACGATAATTCTGCTATCACAATAAATTGGAATAAATTGAAATTTGAAACCATAGTCAGTTAATTGATTTCTCATCCAGAGTATTTGAGCAGTGCATCCATTAGCAGCGACATATTCAGCTTTAACGGTTGAAGTAGAAACGGAGTTTTATTTCTTGTTTGACCAGCATACAAGCATTTCTCCCAAAAATTGACAACTACCAAACGTACTTTTTCTATCCAATTTGCGTCCAACGTGATCTAAATCTGAATATCCTTTAAGTGTGAAATATGAACTAGCTGGATATAGAGACCCAATCATACCTCTTTAAGTAGTAATGTTTATAGATTTACCAACAGGGTCAGCGTATAACTTAACCTGCAAGTGAAGTGCGCGTAGAGATTGAAGAGCATGACATAAATTCAAATTTATTTTGTAGATCTTTGACATATTTTCCTTGGCTTATGAAAATTCCATATTTGGATTCTTTTACTTATGATCCCAAGAAAAATGTCAGTTCACCCGTCATTCTCATCTCATAACCTTTAGTCATGAGATCAAAAAACTCTTCTCACGTAGCTTCATTAGTAGAACCAAAAATGATGTCATCAATATTTATTTGTACCAGTATCACATCTTTCTTATCTCTCTTGATGAATAGTGTGCTATCAATTTTACCTCTTATATACCCACCACTGACAAGATAAATATAAAGAGTATCATACCAAGCTTTAGGAGCTTGCTTCAAATCATACAAGGGTTTGTCTAACTTGTAGACATAGCCAGGATGCTTCGGATCAGTAAATCCAGGTGGTTTCTTAACATATACTTGTTCTTGTGACTTCCCATTTAGGAATGCACTTTTCATATCCATTTGGAAAACTTTGAACCTTGTATATGTTGCATAAGCAAGAAAGATTTCGATTGCTTCAAGTCTTGCAACTGGTTCAAATGTTTCATCACAGACAATGTTCTCTTACTGGCAATATCCCTTAGCAACCAATCTTCCTTTGTTTCTTACAACCACTCCATCAACATCCATTTTATTCCTGAATACCCATTTGGTTCCTGTCACTGATTTACCTTTTGGTTGAGGCACTAATTTCCAAACTTTATTTCTTACAAATTGTGGCAGCTCCTTTTGCATTGCAGATATCCAATTATGATCAGTGAGAGCTTCATCAACCAGCTTAGGTTCAATCAGTGACACAAAACTTACACACATACAAAAGTAAGCTTAGTAGGTCTGGTTTAGACTCTGGATTTGGGATTACCATGATAAGAGTATTATCATGCACTCTAGTCCATTTGGTCACACACTGAGTTTTATGAGTGACAGAGTCAGAGAAATGAGTGTTTGATGATTTAGTGGTAGTTTTGGGAATTAATGAGTAAAGAAGTGGTATTTGCAGTCTTATGAGATGATGACTTTGGTTGATTAGTTACTGGTAAAAAAATTGGTAAACTAGAGTCTTCATCATCATTTTCAGAATCTGATTAAACTTTATGAAACTTATTATCAGTTGGTTGTTGGTATAGGCTATCATCCTCAATATGAGATAATTTATTAAAATCAAGTGACTCATATTCTTTTGGGTCAGTGGATAGCTCATCATATGCTTCATCAAAAGTAAAATCAATAGATCCTCATTGCATTCCCTTCTTTTCTTATAGATTCTAAATGCTTCGGAAATGTTTGAGTAACCCACAAATATACTTTCATCAGCTTTAGGGTCAAACTTACCTAAGTGGTCTCTTTTATTTAGTTGACAAGTACTACCAAATACATGGAGAAAACTTATGTTAGGTTTTCTTCTCCTAGGTATTTCATAAGATGTCATGTTATGTCTTTTTGACATAAATTGACCTATTCTGGGTAAAGCATATAGTACTCACTGCTTCTTCCCAAAAGTAGGTCAGAAGACCAGTTTCTATCAATATTGACCTGGCTGACTCCACTCGAGTCCTATCTCGTCTCAGCAACCCTATTTTGTTGAAGTGTTCTTGGTACTGAGAATTTATGAGAAATACCTTATTCTTTCCAAAAATTTTCTAATTCAACATTCCTAAACTCAGTGCCAAGATCACTAATTTTCTGATAACCTGGCCATTTAGATTTTCTATCCTTTTGATAAAATTTATAATTTCACCCCATGCTTCATTTTTAGCTTTTAAGAAGAATACCCAAGTGTACCAAGAATTATTCATCTACTATAACTAAGAAGTACTTCTTTCCACCTAAGCTAAGTGTACTCACTAGTCCATAGAGGTACATATGAAGTAAATGAAAGCAAGCAGTGATAGAAGAAAATTATTTACTTTTAAA
Source organism: Logfia minima (assembly GCA_963921325.1). Classification (NCBI taxonomy): domain Eukaryota; kingdom Viridiplantae; phylum Streptophyta; class Magnoliopsida; order Asterales; family Asteraceae; genus Logfia; species Logfia minima. Next base: position 20,763,942 of record OY992770.1, read on the forward strand.
TGAGGAGCTATGTTGTTTACCCTTCTCACAAGTTGACCAAAAGCTATCTTTGATATGACTCAGGTTCGGAAGACTAGTGATCATGCCATTTTTGTTTAATGTTTTTATAGCTTTTAGGTTCAGATGAGATAACCACTTTTCTTCTGAAGTAGTTCATGAATAAAAGCAAGTTCCCGATTTCCGAGTATTCATATCTACCACATATGTGTTTCCTCTTCTATTTGCAGCAAGCACAACAGTTTCATATTTATTGTAAACTACACCAGCTTCGTGATGAAACATCAACTTTTTTTTTGGATTACATAATTGACATATGCTTAATAGGTTGTGTTTTAAACATTCACCATATGCCACATTTTTGAACATTACTTTCCCATTGCTTAAAACTCCATAACCTCTGGCTTTCCCAATATTGTCATCTCCAAAGATGACACCAGGACCATGTTCCTCCTGATAGTCAATTTCAAGGAGTTACGTCTAGTTATATGTCTAGAACACCCAATGTCTATATACTAGATAGTATCTCTAAGAATGTCTTGCATCAACATTGAATGCTAGTTCAATTGAGGAACCCATCCAAATATAGATTCATAGTGACCAAGCCTTCGTTTTGGCTTCCACTTATTGGAATAAATGATTTTTGATACATTAGCGACTCTTTTTATTTTGGAATATGCAGTCACTAAGCATTTAGTTGAAAGATGGTTTCTGTTTCCATATTTATAACACTTCTTGTTTGCATTTTTTGGCTTTCTGGTTTTTTGAGTTAGGATTTAAGTGAAATAGTCATCATATTCAGTGACTCATTTTTTAGTTTCATGAGTTGCAGAACGGAACCTGACTAGATAATTGTTCAAATTGTCCAACCAAATATTGAGCAAACATCTTTTCCATATTAGACTTCGTTTTTGAAGATTTATACAATTGAGTGTCGATTTCCTTGCTACATTTTTCTTAATCTTTTCATCTCTGTTTTTATATCTCTTGTGACTGATAGGTGAATCACACATTTCACTGACTGAGATAGTGTCAGAGAGATTGGTTTGTTCATCATGAACAAGTTCTTGCATCATGTTAGTAGTAAGGGTAGAACCTACGGATGATGATGAATAAGTGACTTCAATGATTGAAATAACTAATTCACTATGAGTGATGAAAACTGATTATCTTTAGTAGCACCAGATTTTGCTTTTATAAATGTCTAGGGTTACTGAAGATAGATATTGGCTCAAAGATGATATTTGAAAATTTCCAGTGCTATTAAGAACCTGATCAACAGTGGATAAGTCAACAAATGATGCAACATATTCATAATCATCTCCTAAAATAGATTTAACTATTTTTGGAATTTGATCATTAATGCATTTGCTAACCTTGTTTGTAGATTTACACCAAGATTCTATAACCTTTTTAAGTTGTAATAAACATATTTCTGATTTAACTTTTTCTTGGTTACAAACTTGGTTTACATAAATTTGTGCATCAAGTTCTATTTTCAAATTACACATTTTCTTGCTGATCAATTGCCTTTGACTTAATTCACTGAGTTCGGATTTGAATAACTTTTTGATGTCATATGAGTTTGATAAATCAACTATAAGACATTCAATTACTGAATCTTTCTTAGCCATTTAATAGGACCCGAATTTTTTACCTTACACTAGTGTCTCGGGGCCCTAGCTAGTCATTGAGCATTTCTTAGTTACTTTAAAAATGTCTTTATGAAACTTAGCATCACCAACAATAAGATAAGAGTCTCTGTACAAGCATCACTAGTCCTTTGATGTTCTTCAGCCACTCTTAGTGACTTCCTTCAGCTTTTGTACTTTGCTTTGTGCTTTTCATACTTATAACCTCTTGATTTTGACCTTTTCTTATAGACACTAGCAATTAGTTTCAATCTATAGATAGTAACAATTGTGTAAATATCTCCTGACACCTTGTATTTTGAATGACACGTGCCGTTTTGTGAATGGCTTAGCTTTAACAGAAAACGATTAGAGGAAAATTATGTGGTCCGCATTTTTGATCATATGGTTGGTGTATGTTGGATTTTCACCAATCAAAACCAAGCTTGATGTCAATGTTCCATCACTTATATTTAACTTGGATGTTGCTAATGCACTTGATTAGGGACTACATATGAGCTAGTAAAGTACTTAGCGAGTCTTGTTGTGTGTTTTAGTTGAAGTCATTGGAGGCACAATAATCGTCTTCAGTCACTGCGAGCTAACATGCTCTTGTAGAGTGGTTCTTCTTGTTATTTTTCAATGACTTCCTTTTATTGTCAGTAGCGAATGTTGTGTTTATTAATAATAGTGAGTAAATGAATCTCTCGTTGCATCACTAGGGAGCAGGATACACAAAATTGAGATTCAATTACTCTGCTGAACACTTGGACTAACACAAGTGATAACAGTGATCTTCTTCTCTTGTAATAAAAGTTTTACTTCATCATATCCAGTGTTAGCATCACCAGTGATTGGGTTGGTCAGCGCCAGTGACCCAACAATATGTTTCTTAGTTTACGATTTAATGATGATAGTATTAATAAGAATTTAGTATACGTATATGTATGCTAGTAATTTGCATATTTAAAAAAAAAACTAACTGTAGAGTAAAATGGTTAATTATATAAATACTTAAATATTTTATGTGGTAGTATAGATAGATAACGTTCAATCATAATTATGATTTATTGATGATAATATTAGTGATAATTTATTAAATGTAGAAGTACGTAAGTAAATTTAAATAGATTTGAAAAAATCAATACTCTTACTAATCTTATTGATAAAGTAACAATTGTTCTTAAAAAATATATCTATGTTTTAATTGTTAGTAAATTTAAATAGGTTTTATAAAGAGTTAACAATAATATTAGAGTCAGCAACGGTTATCCTCTTAGTAACAATTTGACTAAATGAACATGATTTGGGACCATTTCGAAGAGATATGACCTTTGATAGGTAATTGTCAGGGCAAGACCTAGTTGGTATATAGACCTTGCCAACTATGGTCAGAATATAGACCACTTTCTATTGTAAACTTCGTCCTTTGTCTTCGTGCCACCTGGACCATCATCCTCCATTCTACAATAGGCACGGTTCTGTCTAAGACAGGACCGTCCTGGTAGTTGCTTCTTAGGGAGAACGGATCGAGGACTAGAGCAAGTGGACCAGAATTGTAAATACGTCGTTGTTTTCTTCAATAATCTTTGTATATATCTGAAGTGTATGTATATATATATATATATGTACTTGTGTGTTTGGAAGACTGCTAATTTAAGTCTAAGTTGTGATATAAGATGATAGAAGGCTTTTCTAGGGTTTTTGGTTGTGTATTGGGCCTTTGGAAATGTTAAAATTGATGGGCCAAAGTTATTCAAGAGCTTGTTAAAATTGATAGGCCGGTTAATTGGAAAGTTTTTCGTTTTCTTTTGTTACTAATAAATAAAAAAAATATATTACTAAATTTTTTTAACATATATAAATGTATTTGCATCAAAATTTAAGAAATGATGTGGCGTTCTTCTCAGTTCTGAGACGTCAAAATAAACAGTGTTCAGTTCTGGGTCAGTCATCAGTCATCGTGCTGATGTGACGCTAATATGGAGTCAGTCTCTGAGAGTGTCACGATAGGGAGTAGTCTTAAGACGTTATAACAGGACCACTTATAGGAGTGATTGAATTGAGATATGACATATATATATATATATATACATTATATGTTTTTGGTTGCACATAAGTTATGTATAACAGAAATAATAACAGTTCTAAAGTTTTGTGTATCTAATAATCTAACTGTTTCAGATAATCATAATAAAACTTTAAAAATACACCGATTACACTTGATTTTATGTGCAATTTGGTGCAAATTCACCTATGATTTCTCCGGTACTTATATATAGCATAAAAAAGTAAATAAATTAATATTTAGTTGAAATGACCTAACGGTGTTGGTTAAATAAATGATTTATAGTAGTCTTTTTTAAGAGTAATTTGTACATTATTATTTTTATTTGTCTACCATTAATTGTTCTTTATGGTATTATATAGTATAATACTATAAATCACAGTTAGTGGTGTACGAAGAAAAAAACTAACACGGTTAATGGTGTAGAGAGTTAAATAATAATGTACAAATTATTACCTTTTTAAAATTTATAAGATATTAACGTAGTTTAGCGGTTAAACATCCTAAAATATTAAAACATTGCAAAGAATAGTTACAGGAACAAAATGGAAAACTGAATTAATTTAAGGGAACAAAACGCTATTAACCCAAATACCCAATTGTAACTCACCTTCAAGTTATATTCTTCACAAAATGGAACATTTTCGAAACCTTACAGACAACTTGGGCAATCCTCTATTCAAGGCGATTTATGGATTATGGGTTTGGACCTAAGTTACGTTGCTGATGTTATATTTGTATATTAGTTCCATCAAGTTTGTAGTTACATAGTGTGTCGTATGTCATGGACAACTAAAATAGATAATGATTACCATCAATGATGTGAATGAAATTCTAAATATATATATATATATATATAATCAATTTAAAGTAAATTACTGAAGTCTGTTATTAACAACCAGTGAACTAATAAAAATTTTCAAATCAAATTGATTTACTGGATCCCCCAAGTGTCTTCTTACGAAAACGTGCACTAAGTGCTTTCGTAGTGATACATTTCGCCGTGCACGGTTAACCGTCACATCACCGCAACTAGTCAATACTAATTTCACCTCATAAACACCGCAATCATCACATTGAAATGTAAACTCACCTTTTTCTTTTTTTTTGAATTTTAAAAATAACAAAAAGTAATAATTTACGACGTGTTTGATTCTCCGTCACCAAAATTACGACGAGCGAAATGCATCACCCACCACTTTGAGAGCCGTAGTGGTGAGGCGACAATGAAGTCTACCACGAGCCCACCAGGACTCCTCTAAAAGAAGTGATATAAACAAAAAAAATTTAAAGTCAACGTGCACTCTATATAGCGATTCTGTCGCTATCCCGCAAAACTCGGACACCTTCGGCTTCGGACCGGTAACACCAATTGGGCCTGGTCCAATTTTCCTTTTTATGCTCAAAATAAAACTGGCAACAACTGATCGACTGGGCGTGGTCCAATTTTATGTAAAACCGTAAAGGAATAATTTTTATAAATATACTTAAAAGGAAAAGTGATTTATATGATATCTATACTTCTTTACTAGCATTTAAACCCGTGTATATACACGGGTTGTTTAAACTACTAAAATAAATATTAAATTAAGAAATCATATTGTTTAAACCTGTAATGATGTCATTTTTTTCTTAATTTTAGTCAATTTGAAAAAATCAAGTAATCCTATTGATTAATTGAATATTTGATAAAATAAAATTGTTGTTGACGTAACATAAACGTAACACAAAGAGATAATATAAATAAAAATATATTTATTGGTGATTTCAACAAAGTTACTTAAATATATTTATGTTTGTGTACACATACAAATACATAAAATAGATTTTACAAATTTTGATAACGATATAATATTTCGGTTAAGAATTATATAATTTAAAAAGTTTGGGTCTGTAATTTTGAATTGAGCAAAATTAAAGAACTTAATTGACAAAAAATTTTAAATTAAATGATGATGTCATCAAATCTCTAATTTTACTCAATTTAACAAAATTAAAGAATTCTATTGGTCAATTAAATATTTGATGATGTCATCGTCCGCTTCTTATATTATATTTATAAGATTATACATTACCATCTTTATTTTTAAAAAATATTAAAATTACCTAAATTAACCATGCACCAAATCAACACTAAATAATATTAGTAATCCACTCAGACGTTCTCTCTGTATCCGTCGATCCATTTTTTCTTCTTCTTCTTCTTTTTCAATTTTGATCAGAATCACCATTGGCTTATGAATTCATTCCTATATATTAAACATTCATACTCTACTTTTATTTTACATTTCAGACTATCAATAAACGTCAAATAGAGGTTATTGATCTTGAAAGCTCTTATGACGAGACTCTGTCAATGGCTAATCTCAAGAGAACAAAGAAAAATTGGAGTTTGGTTTTTACTAAAAATAGGGTTTACAAGCTTTTTGATGAAAGTGATGAAGATTGAAACTTACATTCATTTATGAATACTATTTTAGAAATGTTTTATATTTGTGTTTAACGATTGAATAAATAGAGAAATGACTTCTTTACTATTCAAGTGAGGTTGTTAAGGAGTTAAAGTTGAGATATATCTTTTTCATTACTATATTGTTTATCATATTTCCATTTCACCAACCTATAATAGATAATAAGTTTTTTTTATAATCGAAGTTAAGTTTTATTAAATAGATCATCTAATAGCATAAAACTTCCTATTGCTTCAACAACATTAAAGTAACTAGGAAATGATTATGATTTATGTATTACAATTTTTATCTTACGTTCGGTGAATGTTTTGTATATTTGTATTTAGAAATCACAAATCAAAGTAACTCAAAAACAATTTTCAGCAGGCATCACATGGCCCGAAATGAGATATTTGACAAGATTATTGGCACTTCATTCTTGTGGTTTATAAATAGGAATAGGAAAGCTAATATCTCTTGAAACAATTGGCTTCAAAACCCATTGTTTCCTTCTGTTTTGTAATTGTCCTTTTTGGTTTCTCCTAACTTTTCGCTAGTTTAATAAAATTCTACCGTTTAAAAAAAATATTAATAATAAATAAAAATTATTGTATTAAAAAAATAATGAAAAAGGTGTTTATAAACCCCGTGGGCTAGTCAACATGTCCAAAACCAATAATCCAACTCGTTTCTACAAAATTGCTAAATTTAACCCTTTTAAACAAAGAAAACCCAACTACTCATAAAAATAAATCAACTTTCAATAAAATATAAATAAAATCAAATCTGTAACCATTTTAATTAAATTACAAAACTCATTTTAGTTATGAGTAAAACATATATTAATATAAGTTTGTTTTTATACATTATTTTATATTATATAATCAAATCAGTCAATCTGTACATTGTTACGGACATTTAGGATAAAATATATGATACGGTGTACTTGGAATGCTCGAAAAGTCCAATCCATGATAAGGCGTCTGGTCTTTACTAACCCCGCTGAAGGATAATGCTACTATTAACGTCTACGTTTGACACATGTTTATGGACCCACATGTTTTGAAGATCTCTACACAGTTAATGACATACTATACCTGACATTTCGAAGAGCAGCTCTTGAGAGAGGCTTAATAAAGTCGGATGATAATTTAGATGCATATATGAGGGAGGTGTCCTTACTTCAGATTCCATTTACTCTAATAAGACTGTTCGTGACTATATTGATTTACTTTGAGCCAGGAGATGTTCTCAAGTTATCGGACACTCACTATGAGTCGCTTTCGGAAGATTAAAAATGTCAGTGTCAAAGTGATGAGCGAGTCCGAAATATAGTCCTTAGACACATATCCACCTCCCTACAATCTCAGGGAAAACATCTTAATGATTTTGATATTCCAAAGTTAAATGCGAGTGTAACTTTAGAATTTAGATGTTTTGTGAAGTACAAGAGGAGTGCTTAATAATCGTTGAAGATGAGCACATATGAGCCGACAACTCTCTAAACCTGTTAGGTCCTATAGATCCCATAACTTAATTAACAGATTACATAAAGAGTTTAGTTGTAATATCAAGTTAATCAATATCCAAACAAGGTTAGTTCTTGACATAATTAAGAACAAATGTAACAACTGTGATTGAATTTAAGGAATATGTTTTATTCAATAATTTAAAGTGATTACAAAATGAATAATTCAATCTCACTTAATTATATCGAATTAATCAATCACTGAAAAATAGCCTAGATAAATTGACAGAGAATTTCTAAGTATAAAACTATGTAAGCTATGTAATCAACATTTTCTATGAATACCCAATCACCTATTTATACATCTATTTATACACGTATAAGTTAATGATAAAGATTGATTTAAGGAAGACTAAATCAATTATCGAATTTGAACATTTGATTTGGCCGCGCATTAATTTCTAAATCTGCAACGGTCTTGACTTTGTATGTTTGACTCTGTCAAAGTTATCTTCAATCTGTAAGACTTGAGTCTATGTTCTTCACTCTGTGAGATCCTTAGTCTATCAAGGTCTTAGTCTGTAGTCTTCACTCTGTAGAGTTGTGAGTCTGCTGTGATCATCTTAGTCTGTACATCACACAGACTCAGATTCTACAGACTAAGAAATAACACTTAGTAAAATAATGTAGATTCAAATTTATAGCTTAAGTTTGACCGTTGTTTTTCCCAACAAAATCCTAACCAAAAAGCAGCGTTTGACGAGATCATAAGGCACGTTGATGACGATCGTCCAGGTGTTTTCTTCATAGATGGACCTGGGGCAACTAGAAAAACATATTTGTATAAGGCTTTGCTTTTTGAGGTTTATTCTCGTGGTCTCATTGCGTTGGCAGCAACTTCTTCTGGTGCTGCTGCTAATAATATGTCAGGCGGCAGAACATCTCATTCCCGATTCAAGATTCCACTTATTCTTAATAATAACTCTATGTGGAACATCAAGAAACAAAGTGGGGCCACTCAACTGCTTCGTATGGCAAAAGTTATTATATAGGATGAAGCACCCATAACTAAGAGACAAGCAGTGGATGCGGTCGATAGAACTATGCAAGATATCACGGGTGTGAGACTCAAGTTCGATGGTAAGATAATGGTTTTGAGAGGTGATTTTAGACAAGTTTGCCAGTGGTTAGACGTGGCACACGAGTACAAAGTGTCGACTCTAGCTTACAAATGTCATCGCTTTGGCATGTGATAAAAAAGATGCGTTTAACCATAAATATGAGGGCTTTAAACGATCCATGGTTTTCAGATCTTTTTTTGCGCGTTGGTGACGGTGCCGAAGAGGTTTTAGATGATACCTTTATTTGCATACTTATGACATGGCTAGTCCTTACAGAGATAAAAATAGATCGATTGAGGATTTGATTAATGCAGTTTTTCCATCTCTTCACATGAACGAAAGGTCGGCAGATTAAAGTATTTCTAGAGTGATATGATCAACTAAAAATGATAATATCGAAGAGATTAATGAATAGTTGATCGATAGATTTCATGGAAAGGAAAAAACCTACTACAGTTTCGACAAGGCATGAGATGATAAAAAACAATTACCATCCTAATGAATTTCTTAACTCATTAAATGTTAGTGGTCAGCCCCATCACTGCCTTCGAATAAAAGTTGGATGCCTGATGATTTTATTAGGCAATCTCGATCCATCTAATGCATTATGCAATGGAACCAGATTGATAAGTAGAGGTTTTCAGCAGAATGTCATCGATGCAGAAGTAGATGTTGGGCAACATTATGAAAACCGAGTGTCCATACACAAAATGCCTTTGTGCCCGTGTCACACCCCCAAATTTGACATTTATATTTAATCATGCGGAAGCTTTCGGGGCGTGACGGCGATCGAATAACAATACCTCGAGCGTATGATTATCGCAGAACATCTAGATTATTAGGATGCCAAAATAGTTTTACAAACGTTACAGCTTGTCAAGCCGTCAAAATAGTAATGTTTACAAATACATTGTTCTTAATAAAGACAAGTTCTAGGATCTCGTAATTTAAACTACGTTAAGTTAATAAATAAATCCCATTAATTTAAAATTGGCATCCTAATCGTCGTGGCAGGTACGGTCCCAAATATGCATGTGTCTTACGGCATAGCTAATTCCCCTGAAAAACATATTTTTAAAAGGTCAACATAACGTTGAGTGAATTCACAGGTTTTATGACTCGATCATAAACCATCATTTAGAAATCATTTCATCAATAGATCAAAAGTGGCATCAACGACCTATTGTGCGATTATTCTCAATTTAAATCAATCAAAACCTCTGACTATGATCCCCCGAGGGTTAGCTAAACGACGAGTTAATATGCCGAACTAAGCCTATAACCAAACCACAACACAACAATGGATGAAACATTTGCCTGGACCGGTTAAGTATACTAATCCCCAAGAACACGCAAACGAAGTCGCAGGTTAGTGCGAATAACTTTAAACAAACTGGGATAGGCCTGTCAAACCCGATAGTACTATCTGTATACTCAGTGGTTAGAGTCATCTAACTAATGGTTATAGTATTGCATGCTAGGCCTTCGGCACTACAACTTATCCAACTTAGTCGCTCATAAGGATACAATGTCAGGTTTTAATAATCGCATACATTCAGTTATATGTCTTTCACCCTAACTTGGAAATAGTAAAAATGGGGCTGTGAACTCACTTGAGTCCGAGCGTGCTAGCAAAATAATTTATATAAAATGCCCAATCAAAGTCTCTTAGCGCCCTAAACGCAAGAGTTTAAATGAATATATGTAGACGACTCAATAGTCAGTCTATGCCAGTTGTTCACTCAACTAGGTTTAAATATGCCATCGACAGGCTTGAATATCATGTAAGGCCATTATAGGCGAAAGCGACACGTTGTAATCTTTATTAGTTTTCAAAACACTAAAATCGTTTAAGTCAAAGTTTTACCATATTACAAGTCATAATACATAGATTATTGATTTCGGTTCATTATTTATACGTTGCCTCGATAGTCTATTGTCTCAAGTCCTCGACTTCGTTATATTGACTTTCAAGTCATTAGTTGTACGTTACTATAACGTAATAATGATACTTAGACAATATATATATATATATATATTTCAAATATATATATATATATAGTCTTTAATAGGGTTATAACTCTCATAATATATATATATATATATATATTGTTTCGGTGGTATTTGATTCAAGGTTTAGGATTTCATAAATTTACTTTTAAATCGGGAATCGCGTATCAAGATAATATTGTCGTGATACTTAGCCATAAAATATATATATATATATACTTTTATATAATACTATTTAACTCGTTATAATTCGGTTTTCCACGTTTTCTCGGTTTATACACTTACTCGTAACGTAATGTATACTTTAATAATTTAGTTCCCTGATTTCCAGAGGGTTCATAACCGTTTTCAAAGTTCCCCAAATTTATAGTTCTAAATCCTCGTATTTTATAGTTTGTTGGTATGGGTTAAACGGCACGGTTTCTCCGATTCTCACCGTATAATTCTTGTTCTTTAACACTTAAAGTTAAAAATTACATTTTAATACGTTTTAACTTATTTATTTTATTATCTCAGCCCATACTTTATTTATTTTATACCTTTAGTCACTATAGTCTCTTTTATTTCGTTTCTAGTCTAACTCTTCGGTTATCGACTTTTAACCAAACAATATTTGATCTTATCATTAAAAATTCATAGATTAACCTTTATTATACTTAACATTACTGATTTTCATAGTCATATCCTATAAAATACGTTTTTAAGTCCTTGGTCCTTGTTAGTTTTCATTTGTCACTTTTCAACAGTTTCTGTCCAAATTTTAGTCCTTCTTTTGCTACGATTTTGACTAGTCAAATGAGCTTGGATTTTTATGAATATTTTACCACATTTTCCCTATATCTTAGCTTCACAGAAATATAAGATTCATAATTTTTGGTCACGTTTAAGGGGTTCAAACATAATTAATACCACACAAAGGTCCAACAGTACCCTTTCTGGACAGTTGATGAAAGATCTATTTTTACACTGATTTATACTTACATTCATGAAGTGTATTTAGACTACTTTTAAAGCTAACAAAATATGTGACTTGTAGGAAAAAGAATCAATTCATTTAAATCTGTGGTTTGAAAGTTATGATTTTTCAAAGTAAGGTCATAATCTGTCCTTAGAAGGCAGATCAGACACTTTTTCTTATAAATTTAATTTGACGTACCAAAACAAGTCCAAATGACATGAAATCACTTGTAATGGAAAGATAACTTCTTAAACTTAATTTTAGACTCAAGATTAGACAAATTTGGTTATTTTATGTACGAGTTGTGGCCTTCCCAAGTCAATCAAAGTTTCTGTCCAGAAACATACTTAAGCTTTTGAGTTTTCCTTTGTTCCTTTTTAACAAGTTCTAGCCATATAATTTTATAAAACAACATTTTTAGCATGTAACTAGTTGATTTAACAGGAGAGTGAACATTACTAGCATAAACATATATTTAAACTAATTTAACTAGGGAGAGTTTCGTTACAAAGCCTAAAAAGGCGATTTTGAGCAAGATGAGCGTTCGGTTCCTTGGTGGATGACTTCCTAGCTTCGATTCCTTATGTTTAGCTTTTTTTACCCATGAAATTAAATGACACTATGATATGAACGTGATTTGGAGTTGAAAGAGTGTAAAATGATGATTTTAGAGGTGGTGGTTCATGGTGGTTGTATGGTGTATGAGTGGTGGTTGTATAGTGGCTTGTGGTGGGTGTTCTTGAGTAAGAAAGGGAGGTTTGAGGCTGCAGAATTTTGTGGCTTTTGGGGAGGAAAAGAGGGAGAGAATTTGTGGTTTGTGTGTGTAGAAATGAAGACAAATGGGCTAAGTGTGGAAACAAGGCATGGTGAGGGAAGCATGGCTTGTTTCCTTATTTCATGGAGGTCGAAGGATGGCCATGTTTTCCACACTTAGTACGGGTATAACACCGTACGACGGGCATAACACCGTACGACGGGTATAACACCCACCCATCTCATGGTATCAGAGCCATGAACTAAGTTTTGGATTAGTATGCTCTGTGTCTGCAGTCTTTGTACTGATCTCTCACATCAGAAAACCAAATACTTAGATATTGATTGTTGAAGAATAAGTTTAAAGATCAATACTTAGATATTGATTGTTGAAGAATATTTGAAGCATGTTGGCATACCCGTACGGTGTTATGCCACTTAATGATCCATCGTTATTTACGGCTCTCAAAGCACAAATACAAATTGGTGGCACTCCCCAAGTGAATACTTTCCAAGCAACGTTTCACTACTAGATGGCCTATAGAGTCCAAAATCACTCGTTAGACATCATGGTCCCAGGACAAGAAAATGCAGGTGAAGCATTGTACATTGATATCGACTCAAATGCAACAACAACATGCACATATGTCCCCAAGCAGTTATCAAGAGATGAACTGGTGAAACTCCTCCCAGAAAAATGGATAACAAATTACGAGCAGATACACCAAGCTCCAGTCAGGACAACAACTGCTCCTGAGTTTATCAGGCATGAAAATGGACTTGTAGAACTCAAGTTTTCTTCACCAAGGCCTATCAACGAATCACCAAATGTTTTCCCAACGGGAATCCATATGATCGAAAAAATCGAGCGGCCTATAAAACACATAGAGTATGATGTGTGTGACTGTGAAGATTGTTTAGAAGAAGCTTACAAAGTTGAAATGGATGAAGATATCCCAAAGAAAAGAAATTCTTCTCAACAAAGGCTTAAAAGGAGATATGAAAATGGTGACCCCTCAGTAGGACTTCTTGGTGAACATTCAGGTAAATTTGACTATTACGTCATTTACTCTGACAAACTCAAAACACCATCACAACCTTGTAACTCATTTCCTCCATCCAACCTTTCCCCATATCACCAAAAGGCTTTATCAATAATCCATAAAGACAAGGTCCTACACCCATCTCCATTTTATCCAACAGTCTCGCCAATTCCATCATCTCAACAACCAGTTTGTTGTTATCCGATCACTAAAGATCCCTCAAGTTCTAGTATGCAAGAATACTTAAATGATTTTCCTCCATTAAAATCTTTTGAGTTTCCTGAACATAGAACAAGACATGACTGGAAGATCAAAACGCCAACCACAATTAGCCCGACAGGAGCACCTTGTATAATCAGCCCAGCAGAAGCCACCTTAAATTGGCAAAGTGAAAATGCAGTGGCTCAAAATAAGGTTCTTGTGAAGATTCTCTCTCAACAAAACAAGCTAACAAAGACACAAGATAACCTTTCCTCTAAAGTAAGGTCACTTGAGAGCATAATCAATGAAGTACGATTTAAAATACAAGAACTTCATCGTGACCTGATTCAAACTGTCCGTGCTCCGTCAACATCCCAAACCACAGTTTCTCTTTCTCGAAAAGAAGCAGAAATGAACACCCTTAAAACCCAACTCCAAGATCTTGAACGACAACACAGACAAAAAAGAATCTCAACTTTGGTTGATGATCCTTGGAGATTACCCTCAACTCCTTTTGTTGGAGTATCGTTTGATCCACAACCAATACCTCAATCACCGCTACAAGAACCTTCACCTTCACTCAACCTTTGGGCTTCAGAACAAGTAAAAATAAAACCAAAAATACAAGGCTCTCATCGTTCCACATCCAATTATGAGCCAGAATTCTCTGAAGAAACTTCTCCCATTGTAGCCTCCTCTAAATCACCAGATTTTCTTCCCATAGAAAAGGCAAACCCCATATCATCATTTCTGGAATCCCTTGCACAAGAAAGAAAACCAAAAGTAACAACTTTTATGGGTCCCATTACAGAAGATGATGATTTTGAACCAACATAGGCATTTGAAGATTTGTTCATGACAGAACCAGAACCTGAAACTGCTGAATCAACTGTCCAGTTCGATCCAGATGACCTTGAAACCCCTCAAAGAGAAAGGTTTGCTCCTAGATCAGACACCAGACAACAGTTCACCTTTGATGATATCCCGCCATCCAAGTGGCGTGAAAGAAATGTGGAAATGCTCACATGGTGTTCTGCTGAACTCCAATATTATTCTATGGAGATGGTCATCAAAAGGTTCTTAACCCGACTCCAGGGTCGCCTCAGGGATTGGTATCTCAGTTTTGGTGAATACCGCCAACTCCAGATCCAACAAGCCTCGTCGCCTGAAGAATTCATGAATATAATTTATTCAGAATTTATTGGCAATCCTTATGAACATACCATTCACGCACGAGAAGAGTATCTGAAAATGAAGTGTTGCTCCTTCCAAAAGAAAGACCTTGAAAAGCATTATGATCGAATGTCACAACGCTTTTACTGTCTCAATGGTGTTGATGATGTCAACCTTAAACAGGTCTTTCTTAATTCTTTCCCAGAATCTCTTGGGAATGAAGCATACAGATCACTGGAAGCAAGGAACATCACTATTGCCCAATCTTCTCTAGGAGAACTCTACCAATTAATTTTAAATGCACTTGCTAAATTGTGCTACCAAAAGAAATTCTTAGTGGAGTTCGAAAAGACTGGCAAAAGACTCGGTTCAGCATGTGATGAAAACTACCTGCAAATTAAATGCAAAGACAAATCATCATGGGATTGCACTGGAACGAAGAAAAATTCCCACTTCAAAAGATTTCCAAAAAACAATCAATGGAAGTTTGCTAAGAAAAATACAAAATTCTCTCGCAAAAGAAAGTGGAAGTTTGTGAAACGAAAATCACACCGAGGTCGAACCTCTGGTAAATGTTATATTTGCCAGAAAGAAGGGCATTTTGCAAAACAATGTCCAAATAAACGAAGGTCTCAAGCATTAATTCAGATGCTTAGTAAAATCGAACCAGTTGACATCTCTGATCTAGAATCTCTGTATTCTCTAGACGATGAACCTGGTGAGGATGCATTATGCTCAATCGATTATTCAGATTATTCTTCTGATGAAGATTCTGATTCAGACTCCTCTGAAGAACACTCTGATTTAGAGATGTTTATGATGAACCCGTTACCACACCTATTACCGGTTCAAGAAAGTCCACCCACACCTCTAGCTAAAATCCATATCCTCACTGACACTTATGCTGTACCTATTCCGGTGATTGCCTTTTTTGATACAGGTGCAGCAGTCTCCATACTTGATCCAAAAATACTACCGGCAAAGTATTGGAGACCACATCGCCAGGATTTCCTAGCTGCAAATGGAGAACGCTTTGTTATTGATAAAATAAGCATTCCCATAAGCGTTCGTCTTTTTCCAAAGTGTGTTATAAAGCAAAGATTCTTAGGCACAAATGCTCCAGGAAAAGACATGATCATTGGGTTCGATATACTCCATAGGTTATCAAATCTAAAATGGTCCAAAGAAGGTCTATACTACAAGAGCTTTATCAATCGATGGACTTCAATCCCTCGCATTTTTACAGTCACAACAAGCCCAATTGAAGTTGTGAAAGGAGAAATTATCAGCACATCATGTGCAACATCTCATACAGAATTTCTCAACAAACACTCCTCCCCCTTATGGTTAAACCCTTCATTTTTTGTTTCACTCCCATTCAAACAAAATGAAGATGTTAACCTCACAAAAGCAAGTCATCCGGGAATGAATCCAGACCATTACCAACTGGCAATACAAGAATGTACTGAACTTGTTGAACAAAAAATTATTGAACCTACCACTTCACCTTGGGCATGTGAAGCATTCTACGTCAACAAAAGAAGCGAACAAGTCCGTGGAAAGTTACGGTTAGTTATAAATTATCAGCCTTTAAATCATTTTTTGGCAGATGATAAATTTCCTCTTCCACAGAAAAAATCCTTGTTCCAGTCTCTTGTTAATGCCAAAGTTCTTTCAAAATTCGTTCTGGTTTTTGGCAATTAGGAATTCATCCTAATGACAGGTCTAAAACGGCTTTTTGTATTCCTGATCATCATTATCAGTGGAATGTCATGCCATTCGGTTTAAAAAATGCTCCATCTGCTTTTCAAAAAGCAATGGTTACAATTTTTGAACCTATTCTTGCAAATACACTGGTCTACATTGATGACATCTTGCTATTCTCTCCTGATGAAAAGTCACACGTGGAATTAGTTACAAAATTCCACTCTTTGATCAATAAATATGGGATTATGTTATCAGAAAAGAAAATGCAGGTTGGTGTCTCCACTATTGATTTTCTTGGAATGAAAAGATCTGATGGAAAATATCAACCCCAGCCCCATATTGCCCAAGAACTGCATACGTTCCCAGATGAGCTGTCCACCCAAAAGATGGTCCAACAGTTTCTTGGACTAGTCAACTATATGTCTGATTTCTTACCCAAGCTTTCAAATCATACAGTCTGGCTATTCCCCATGCTGAAAAAGAATCCTGCCCCTTGGACATCACGACAAATAACAGCCGTCAAAGAAATAAAGAAACTAGCAGATGAGATGCCTCCCCTGAAGATTCCTGATTTGACAGAAAGAAGAATCATTCAGACAGATGCTAGTGATGAATACTAGGGAGCTGTCCTACTTGTCTAGAACAGCAAAAAGGAGAGATCCCTTTGTGGATACAAAAGTGGCACGTTTAAAGAATCTGAAAAACACTACCACTCCACTTTTAAAGAAATTCTTGCAGTCAAAAAAGGAATTGAAAAATTCCAATTTCATCTTGTGGGACACGAATTTCAAATAGAAATGGATATGTCTTCTTTTCCACGTATGCTACAATTCAAAAGAAAAAGTCTCCCTCAGGCACAACTCTTGAGGTGGTCAAACTGGTTCTCCCAATGGAAGTTTAC
Source organism: Logfia minima (assembly GCA_963921325.1). Lineage (NCBI taxonomy): Eukaryota > Viridiplantae > Streptophyta > Magnoliopsida > Asterales > Asteraceae > Logfia > Logfia minima. The sequence goes on from OY992770.1 coordinate 20,781,423, forward strand.
AGTCAAGCATATCAAAGGGACAGAAAATGTACTTGCAGATTTCCTCTCAAGACCAAAGGACTATAAAGCAGGCAGTAGTCACAAGAGCATCAACCAAGCAATACCAATGGTGTACTCGATCACAGAAAAAAATGGAGAAAACTCCTCAAACACCACCGAACCAGAAATTTTTCCGATATTAAAACTCCCAGATGAAGTTGCAGAAAGTATTGCAGATCTGACATTAAAAGAAAGAGGTCCGGTCAATTATAAAAATTTCCTTACTATCCTGCTCAAGAAACATGGCATATTCATGAAAGGTCTCAAATTTCATCCGGATTATCCATTCCTCAATGTATTTCATGTCCATGACCTATACAGGTTTCCAAAAGAAGCGTTATGCTTTTTCTGGTACCTCTTTGAATCCCACACAATCGCCATGTCCTTTAATGCCCCCAAACTCCTTGCTTATATGTTCAAATGCCAGTTTGAAGCTGGATCTCCAAATTCCAAAAATCTGTTCAAAATGCTACAATGGTTCCTCCCTCACCACCAATGGACAAGATGGTTAACAAGCTGCTCAGCAAAAACATATCTAGTAGTAGTCTTCCGAAGACCCAATTCATTTATTCCACCTACTAGTATTTACACTGTCGGGCTAGTTTACCACTCTCCTTACTGCTTCATCCTTGATTGGTACAAAGTCAATCCAGCCAGCCTGTCATGTGCAATTATAAACAAAGAAGTTTACATCGAGACAAGAAGTACTATGGCAAGAGCAAATGGTGTTGATCCCTCAAAAGTACCATTTTCGATCATGCACAACATGCATCAATGGAGTGATGAACATCCAGATTCTGCAAAATGGATACAAGCTACCTATGAGTGGAAACAAGAACATCTTGAAGCTGTGGCAGAAACCTCTGACGAACTTGAAGATTATATTGATTGGGAAGACAATCCCATTGATCCATTTGAAGAAAACCATCATAACGACCCATATGAAGATGATCCAACCCATCCCGATGCACGCTGGAGTCCTTAGATATTTTATAATTTATGTAATGTAATGTGTGATTTTATTTCCTAGTGTGTTTAAATGACATATACAATGATGTCATTCCCCATATGACATAAGCACTTATGTCATTCATCAATAATGTAAAAAGTAAGGGTGCTTGTACTATAAGCTTGTATGTTGTACTCTAAAAAGGCTATATATAGTCTTGATTGTTGCCATTTTAAGGCATCCCGGTTTGAAATAAAAACTTCTCTTATTTCTTATATCTCTCTAGAAATCCTTCTCTCTAAAGATTTTCTTTTAGTTTCTCTTTTATCTCCTTTTAAACAGGTAAACACCCAACGACGGGTATAACACCCACCCATCTCATGATAACACCCAACGACGGGTATAACACCCACCCATCTCATGGTATCAGAGCCATGAACTAAGTTTTGGATTAGTATGCTCTGTGTCTGCAGTCTTTGTACTGATCTCTCACATCAGAAAACCAAATACTTAGATATTGATTGTTGAAGAATAATTTGAATTATTTCTACTGGGTTCGTTGAAGGAAGTGTAAGTCGACAAAGGTGGTCGCAGTTGATTCCTCCGATATATTGTAGAAATATTATACTCTATTCTTCAAGTCAACCATGAGTTCTGATAAATACCTAAGCCCCTCCTCTAGTTTCCGCCAATCCTCTGCATCCAAAATAGATCAATTATATGAAATAACCTATGTTTCAGACGATTCAAAAATACCAATTTCCCAGATGCCAATAGTAAACCCTTACCAGGTATTTGCCAAACCCTCCACCTCCTTATCCAGAAAAGTAAAACAATTAATAGGATCTACCCCAAATAAACAAATAAAAGAGTATGTCCAAGCCTCTAAATTTGACTCTCATCAGCTACCAGCCTCTCAAACAGAACACTTAGTTCCGTTATGTATACCACAAGATCTCCCTAGACATTGTTTGTCTCAAGGGTACACTCATATTCACTTTGGAGCGATAAGGTTAGCACTCACATTTCACGGTAGAAAAGGATTACCAGCCTATTCACGAATTGCTCTTGTCGATACAAGATTTGTAGAATACCAACATGCTTGTATTGGTACGATACAAACAACATTAAATGCTGGAACAGTTTTTGTTACTTTCTACCCAAATTTCAACATGCCACTTAATGATCCATCGTTATTTACGGCTCTCAAAGCACAAATACAAATTGGTGGCACTCCCCAAGTGAATACTTTCCAAGCAACGTTTCACTACCAGATGGCCTATAGAGTCCAAAATCACTCGTTAGACATCATGGTCCCAGGACAAGAAAATGCAGGTGAAGCATTGTACATTGATATCGACTCAAATGCAACACCAACATGCACATATGTCCCCAAGCAGTTATCAAGAGATGAACTGGTGAAACTCCTCCCAGAAAAATGGATAACAAATTACGAGCAGATACACCAAGCTCTAGTCAGGACAACAACTGCTCCTGAGTTTATCAGGCATGAAAATGGACTTGTAGAACTCAAGTTTTCTTCACCAAGGCCTATCAACGAATCACCAAATGTTTTCCCAACGGGAATCCATATGATCGAAAAAATCGAGCGGCCTATAAAACACATAGAGTATGATGTGTGTGACTGTGAAGATTGTTTAGAAGAAGCTTACAAAGTTGAAATGGATGAAGATATCCCAAAGAAAAGAAATTCTTCTCAACAAAGGCTTAAAAGGAGATATGAAAATGGTGACCCCTCAGTAGGACTTCTTGGTGAACATTCAGGTAAATTTGACTATTACGTCATTTACTCTGACAAACTCAAAACACCACCACAACCTTGTAACTCATTTCCTCCATCCAACCTTTCCCCATATCACCAAAAGGCTTTATCAATAATCCATAAAGACAAGGTCCTACACCCATCTCCATTTTATCCAACAGTCTCGCCAATTCCATCATCTCAACAACCAGTTTGTTGTTATCCGATCACTAAAGATCCCTCAAGTTCTAGTATGCAAGAATACTTAAATGATTTTCCTCCATTAAAATCCTTTGAGTTTCCTGAACATAGAACAAGACATGACTGGAAGATCAAAACGCCAACCACAATTAGCCCACAGGTGCACCTTGTATAATCAGCCCAGCAGAAGCCACCTTATATTGGCAAAGTGAAAATGCAGTGGCTCAAAATAAGGTTCTTGTGAAGATTCTCTCTCAACAAAACAAGCTAACAAAGACACAAGATAACCTTTCCTCTAAAGTAAGGTCACTTGAGAGCATAATCAACAAAGTACGATTTAAAATACAAGAACATCATTATTTTATTCATATCTGGTTCAACTCGCAGGCCATGGGCTTTGCGAGTTGACTCAACTCGCAGCCCATGGGCCTTGCGAGTCCAGATGGGCTGCGAACCCAGATCTCAGCTCGCCAAGGAAAGCTGCGAATCCAGATTAGACTGCGAAGTGAGATCTCATCTCGCAGGTCATTAGTCCTGTGAGTTGACTTCTCATTTCGCGATTTTGACTTTAACTTGAAATCGATACTTGTCTAATAACATTTAACAAATAATAATAACAAATTAATATCATATATTTACGAGTCTAAACCAATATACCAATTTGACTATAAATACACTAGTCCTATTACAAGCTAGATCTGTTGTCACAATAACATGTCCCAACAACCTCCCCCTTGACAATAGCTCTAGTGTTGTTATCTTCATATTTGTCCTTGGTATTTACTTGTAAATTCTACTGCCCATATGAATCTTCATTCTAACACAAGTCTTCACCATCATTTGATAATCTCTTGCAAGATCATCCCATGCTTCAGTCGTCAAGATCCTGTTTTCGTTTAACTTCAACAGGTCCTTCTTCGACAGATTCATCAGGTGTCGATGGTCATAGACTGTCAGAATTACTCTTTCTCCTCTTTCAACTTCATCATCAGCTTCAACCATGACAACTTCACCAGTCTCTGAGTCCACGTGCCAAGTCAGAAGATTTCCCAGAATATTCTGTGGCATTGTCTTCAGTGGTATTTGCTGTATACACTTGACAGTTGGATAAGTCTTTTTCCTTAATCTTCTTCCAGTTCTTTGACTGCGTTCCTGTAATTTGAGCGTCTTTCCAACTCTTGGCTTTATCTTTTCAAACTTCATTGAACGACCCTCAGTCTTGATTATTCTTTCAACATATCTTGCATATGGATCATTACTGGGGTTCTTCAATTCTAAGCGTGCCAAGTCTCGGACTTCAAATCGAGGAAGAAAACTGAAGACTTTAAGCTTTTTATTAAAATATTGAACTCCGTCAAACCTTTTGATAGCAAAAAGCTTCAGATCAGAGTCATAGAACCATCCGCTGATTCCTTTTCTTGGAACTCTCTTTCCAGTAATATCAACTTGAGACATCCCAATCTTTTTCTTCTTTTTCTTCAATGGTCTGAACATTGGATTACCTATGAGTTTATCTAGAAGATCATCTTCAAACTCAGAATCAGAATCAGTAGATTCATCTAGATTTTCATCTAGATCTATCACTCTTTCTTCGTTGTCTTCCTGAATGATCACTTTTGTGGTTGAAGGGCTTACGATGTGTTCATCAATATCAGCATCGAGATCTACACACTCGTCTGCCCCAACTTCAGAAATAGAAGACCAATCTTCAGGAGACACAAACTCTCCTTCTTCTAGGTCAAAGTCAATGTCCTCATCTATTTCTTCCAGCATATCGCCTTCAGAATCTGATAAGTTCAACATTTCAAGACCTATAGAAATACATACACAAATATATTAATATCATGAGTTCTTTCATTGATTTCCCTAAATCAATCTAAGAGTTTTCTTATTAATCCCTTTGTTTATTTACCGTATATTATATATATACTTATAAATCTTTCAATGATTATTATAATCAATCTAAGATTTCACTAAGTCTTATAATATACAAACATCATATATTATATAATCTTATAATTCTTTTATCGATCATAGTCAATCTAGAATTACAAAAGACTTAAAATATACAAACATTCATAAATTATAACATTTAAACAATAATGTATTACACATTTAAGTTCAAAGGTCTTAATTATACAATTATATTATATATACAGGTGTTGTTTCAACTAGCTTCACCTTCTTCACCAGCATCAGTAGCTTCACCAGCACCACTTCCACTTGCTCCAGCAGACTCCCCCTGAATATTAGCTTGTTGACTAGTCGTTGAAGGACCAGCCAACTCACTATCCTTCTGAGCCGAGGAATCATCATCTGTATCATCTCTTCGTTTCTTCGCCAGCTCATCTTCTCTGCAGGACTCCTGATATATCAATGTCTCCCCTGAGATGGCTTGTCCTTCAGGAAGCTGGTAACCAAGCGATCAAGTCTATCAATCTGCCGTTGCTTGTCAGCTACATCATCTATCAAATTGCTATTGGTCTTGATGAGCAGTGAATAAGCTTTATTCTGGTCAGTCACACTCTCAGACAGTGAAAGAACTTGAGATACCAAGAAGTTGACGGTATCTTCCAACTCTCGAACTCTGGACTCTAAACTGGTTATACGATCAGAATCAGTCACAGGTGAGATGGATGGAGCATCAACAGTGGTTGGTGGAGTCGTGGCTGCAGGCGGTTGCATTTTCTTAGCTATCTCAGTAGCTACATCCGTCAGAAGGCGAGCGGCAACCCTGCTGGACTTGGTGGTTGGGTGCGAAGATGGACGAACCAAAGCAGCAATCATTTCAGCCTCAGAGGGCATATAACGTGATTGTGTAGGTGCTGCAGAGGTTGAAGCAGGTTGCTTAGCCTGCTTGCGGGGGCGAGTGATAAGTGACTCCTCCTCTTCATCTTCATCTTCATCTTCTTCAATAAGGACAAAGTCAGGATCTTGGTCAGTGGCTTTTCTTTTTAACTTTAGTGCCGGATCCATAATCAACTTTGATCCCCGACGAATCATTCCAGCTGGAATCCCAGAGACAGACCCAGATGGTCCAGTCTCATCATCATCATCTGAATCAGAATCAGAAGCAGAAGCAGCTTCTCCTTCTTGTCCTGATGGACCAGCAGCTGTAGATGGCTCAGAAAGTGGAGTTGGTCCAGAAGTATGTGGACCCTCAGCCACATATTGATCTACCTCTCTGAAGAGCGGGTCAGTAGCATCGTCATTCTCTCCCAACACCTGCTGCACCACTTCGGCAGCAACTTCAGTTTGGTGAGCTTGATCTAACACATCCTCTAAAAGCTCTTGTGGCTCAGGCACAGCCTCGACCACATCAACATCAAGCCAACCATTATTCGGTGGCGCTATATAGAGAGGATCGATCAGAGACCCAAATAACTCAGTCACTTGGGGCTGCATGTCAAAACGTCTGGACGTATGCATAAACATTGCATTATATGCCCGCAGCCCAATAGTCTGTACATGAAGATCTGCTTGAAAGGCCGGCAGATCAGGGATAGAAGCTCTGATGATTAACATGCAGAACCGTGGATAGATTAAAAATTGGGATCTAACACTTCCCAAGATTTGTCAAGTGAGTTCCCGAAAAACATAGTCCGAGAATCTGTATGGTTTATTATAAACCAGGGACAGTACATCTGAAAGCAAAGAAGGGCTCAACTCATCATAACCGCCCTTTTTCGGACCAAAAACCGTGACAAGGACATGCCACAAGAATCTCCATTCTCCGAAGACTAATGCCTTTAGGAATTGACGTCCACGCATTGGCCCTACGTAGCCCATACGTTCAAGTGCTCCTTCGATGAAATCTGAGGAAAGCACTGTAGGTCCGACATCCTGATCAACGGTCCCCAACAGTAGAATGTTCCGTAGATCGGAGGAAGAGAAAACAACGGGTCGATCATTCACCCGTGTGCGAATCACTGGTGGATTGACAACAGTATCAAACTGAATATTAGCCCAGAATTGGGTTAATAGATCATGTGATAGCGCGGGGCACTTCGTGATGGCATAATGTATCCTTGAACGAGCCAGAAACGTAAGAATCCTAGCTACACGAGTAGCACCTCGCGCATTAATGTCCAAGTCAACCAGAACATTATGATGTGCAGCAAACTGTCTAGCCATATCTGCAATATAAGAATCACACAAATGTCAGACAATTAGTTTGAACATATATTGATAAACTTATATGATCTACAACTCATAATTGAACTATTAAGTCATGAAACTTAATTAACAAATATAGTTGTTAAACATATATAGAATCAATAAGTCTAACTCTCTTTTTAATCTGTTAAAAGTATATAACTTATTACAATAGGTCATAAGTCTTATAAATTAAAGGTATGGAATTTTTCGTGTTCACATTGAAGTCGACACGACGAACCATTTATTAATTTAATTTATAACTCTTAATGTTAATTAATCTAGAGTTCTTAAATTAAATTAAAATAAAATAGTCAATTTGCATAATAAGTCAAACAAGTCAACATAGTCAACTCGCAAGCACAAAACTCAGTTCGCAGACAATGTCAGCTCGCAGAACAAGTCAACTCGCAGAGCAAGTCATCTCGCAGAGCATGTCAACTCGCAGAGCAAGTCATCTCGCAGAGCAAGTCAATTCGCAGGTTTGACTCGCAAGTCAAACTTGGAGTTCAACTCGCAAGGAAGATTTGACTTGTTGACCTGCGAGTTGAGTTGGATCTCAACTCGCAAGATGAACTACAAAGTGACATCAGATTTAAAAAATTAATTTTGGCGAGTTTTAATGCAATTAAATTATGCCATTGTGTTCAATATACTCCGATTAACATAAACCCTAAGGTTTCTTGTCCATTTGAGTACAATATAGTGATTTGTGTAATTTTAAAACCAAGAACCCTCATTTTATGAAAAATGTCGATTTAGAGTTAATTACACGGTGAAAATCCTTGATATATACCTCAAAAAGTTCGAAATGCAAAGATGGATATGATATATGGAGTCAAAGGTTCGATATCCAAACAAAAATCTCAAAAATGAAAGGAAGTGGGCTCGGTTCGCAAATAGTCAATTCGCAACAGAATTTTCAACTCGCAAGAGTGTTTTTGATTTGCGGGCTCGCAACTTTTTATACCTGTTGACTCGGTTCGCAAAAGAACTCAACTCGCAAGTCTAGTTCAACTCGCAAGTCCTAGTTCAGTTCGCAAGACTAAGTCAACTCGCAGGACCAACTCACTTCGCAGATTTTGTCCAAAAAATACATTTTAATTAAAAAATGTAAATTTTAAGTCCAAAATAAACAAGTCTAAAATTAAAGTATTTTTCACTTGTCTTTCTTAGAATAGCGTGCACGTTTCATACAAGTCTAAAATGAAATATTTTTCACTTGTGATGTAAATCCAAGAAAATACGAACGACAAAAACATAAAATAAAATAAAATTAAAAGAAGATTAACTAAAATAAGAAAAATACGAATAAATGCATAAAAATAAAATAAAATGACAATGATTTATAATAAACATTGGTATCAAGTACCCTTGTATTAATGAAATACATAGACGAAAAGAAAAATACAATAAAATAAAATAACGACATCCTAATCGAGGGCGTTAAGAAATTATCGACAGTGGGATCATATTAGAAGGAAACAGCTGAACCAATTGTTGAGTAATAATCTAAGAAGATTGTTAGTATGCATACCTTATGAAATTCACAATAAGTTACATAAAAACTCACAACTTAACCATTTGTCAACTTATATTTATAAAAGTATAACTTGGTTACCTATCTCCACAGAATATAACATATTTATCAAAAATGAAGCAATTAATTATCGCAAACAGTTCAAGACGATTACCGGTATTATAATCCATATAAACAAAGTCTACACTGATTTTCAAGCAAACTGTTATTGTTGGTATGTGTATTACCTAATGTGATCCAAAATACGACATACTGAGAGATCAAGTGGAACACATAACACTATATCCTTCACTTTCAAGGTAGATGTCAGTAAATGATGTTCTTTTCGAAGCATATAACATACCCTTGAGTGAATTTAAAATGTGACAAACATCAAACCCGTTTTGTAGATACTAGTGATTATAGATCTGTACTTAGTACAACATAAGATCCCTTAGTATAGACAAAACAAACTTGAAACCATTGGCAAAACTAAAGGAGTCAGGTCTGTACTTAGTACAATAAAGACACCAGTAGTTTTACTAATAGCCATAATTCTTATTATTTGTCTTGACATATTTTCATAGATTCTTGATAACAGTGTATGGTCAGACTATCTTTCATCAATTAAAACTTATGTCATACGTCATATAGCAAATCACACGAGATAACACACAGAAGATTTGTAGCTTATTATATGCTCAGAAATCAAAGCAGAATTTGCCTACCAATACATCATATATTGAAGCTATCTAGATGTAAAAATTTTTAAGCAAATTATAACGTGTGGAGAGAGGTGTATACTAAAATAAAGATAAGTAAAATCCTGGTTTTAGAAATGTAAAGTTAATGTAACAAACTTGAATCTACTAACACATCTAACTTAAGACTTTTACCTACAATTATTAAGCCGATTCCTCTAATTTACTATCATTTCCCAGCAGATAAACACTTAACCTTTTTATCGGAGGCGATTTCCCTTAGGTAACAAGCAAATGAATGCCATACGCCTAAATCCCCCCTTTTTTTTGTATTAGATAATAAAAGAAAAATGACTAACTATTACATAAAAACCCTATGGAAGACTAATCACTCTGGATTTCTCATTCCATTCAGTTGCACCAATTTATCGAATCGAGCTCTGTCGAACGCTTTGGTGTATAAGTCTGCTAAATCGAGCTCTGTCGAACCTTAGCTAACTTTATCAAGTTCTTCTCAGCACAGTCTCTAATAAAGTGATGTCGAATATCAATGTGTTTAGTTTTACTGTGCTTGACCGGATTATTGGTTATAGAGATCGTTGATTCATTATCAATCATCATAGGAGTATTTGTTATACTCAACCCATAATCAAGCAGTTGCTGTTGTATCCACAGAACTTGGGAACAACAGCTACCAGCAGCAACATACTCAGCTTCACATGTAGAAATGGCGACTGAGGTTTGCTTCTTGCACTGCCAAGAGACTAGTCTACCTCCTAGGAATTGACATCCACCAGTTGTAGACTTTCTATTCTGATTGCATCCTCCGTAATCAGAATCAGTGTAAGCCACAAAATCTAAGTCTCCATCAGTCGGATACCAAAGTCCCAGCTTCGGCTTCCCTTTGAGGCAACGAAGAATTCGTTTTACAACTTGCATGTGAGATTCTTTAGGAGTGGCTTGATATCTGGCGCAGACACATACTGCAAACATTATATCAGGCCTCGATGCTGTAAGATACATTAGTGATCCAATCATGGCCCTATAAAGAGTAGGATACACGTCTCTATCACTCGATGTATCTGGACCAATACCATGAGCTTCCGGAATAGGAGTATGAAAAATTCTAGATTCTTCCATCTTAAATCGTTCTAGAAGCTCATTAGTATACTTAGACTGATGAATGAAATATCCATCTTTCTTTTGATCGACTTGCAATCCTAAGAAAAATGTCAATTCACCCATCGCTGACATCTCAAACTTGTTCTTCATAACTTGTTCAAATTCACTACACATCTTTTCGTCAGATGACCCAAAGATGATATCGTCAACATATACTTGAACAAGTAGAAAGTCTCTCCTTTTCCATTTGACAAAGAGTGTACTATCTATTCTTCCTCTTGTAAAATCATTTTCAAGAAGATAAGTAGATAATGTTTCATACCACGCTCTCGGTGCTTGATGTAATCCATATAGAGCCTTATCAAGACAATATACTCTATCTGGATACTTTGGATCAGTAAATCCCGGTGGTTGAGAAACATACACCTTTTCTTTGACTTTGCCATACAAGAAGGCACTCTTAACATCCAGCTGAAAAACTTTCATTTTCTTTGAGGCTGCAAATGCTAAGAATAACCTAATTGCTTCAAGCCTAGCCACAGGTGCAAACACTTCATTGTAATCAATCCCCTCTTGTTGATTGAAACCTTGGACAAGTAGACGAGCTTTATTGCGAGTCACGATTCCCCGATCGTCTTTCTTGCACTTAAATACCCATCTAGTTCCAATTGGATATTCTCCAACGGGTAAATCAACCAATTCCCATACTTGTAATTTTGTGAACTGAGACAGTTCTTCCTGCATTGCTTCGACCCACGAATTATCCTTCAAAGCTATATGAACATTCTTAGGTTCAATTTGTGAGATAAAGCATGAATATAGACATAGATTTGTAATCCCTGTCTCGTTCATTTCAGCATACAAGCTTGAGTGAGTTGATGTACTAGCTTTCGATTGATTCCGAGTTTGAACAGGAGAGTGTGGATCACCGATGATATTATCAATAGGATGATTCCTATTCAATCTCGTTGCAGATACAGGTTCAACTGATATATCATCTTGTAGATTAGTATCAATTTCCTCCACATGTGGTATATCATCATTAGTAGTCGAGGTCCTTAATTGTCTCATCGGAATAAGAAGATCATCTACAATCCTTTGAGAAGCACTGTCAGGATCTTCACTCTCTTGAGGTATATCAACTGGAGGTAGTTGTGACTCAATAGGTGAGACTTCATCTGTGTCAACTATAGTCCTAATTCCAGACGTTTAACATTCGATGTTGGAGAAGAAGAAAGATCTTCATCTCCAGACAACAAATGTTTAGGTATCTCTGAATTACTGACATAGTCACTGATAGGGACTTTAAATGACTTGAAGAGATCTGAATAATCAAATTGCTAATCTAATCCCTTATGTAAGTCATGTGTATAGCTCGTAACTTCCATGTTATAAACTATTTCAACACGTCCCGTAGTTTTATTGAAGACACGTTTGTTTGGTGAGTTAGGCACATAACCTAGGAAATATTCTTCGTCAGCGTTCTCACCAAATTTAGGTTGATGGCTAGTATTCAACAAGGTACATGAAACTCCAAAGGGTTCAAACCCTTTTAAGTTAGGTTTCTTATTGTTTAAAAGCTCATAACAAGTTTTGTTCAGCCTTTTAACCGTAAGAACCCTATTGAGAACATGACATGCAGTATTCACCGCTTCTGCCCAAAAGATGACCGGAAGCTTTGAATCTGTAAGCATTGTTCTTGCCCCTTCGATCAACGTTCTGTTCTTCCTTTTAGCAACATCATTCTGTTGAGGTTCATAAGGTGCGCTGAATTGATGTTGTATCCCTTTGCTTAAGCAATAGATATTGATCGTTGAGTTCTTGAATTCTGTTCCATTGTCACTGCGAATTCTCTTAACTCTTTTTCTATAGATATTCTCTATTAGATCTAGAAATTCCATAAGAATGCCCGAAGTTTCATCCTTAGATCCCAAAAAGAACACCCAAGAGAATCTAGAGTAGTCGTCTGTGACAACCAAACAGTACCATTTGCCACCTATGCTTCTCTTGCTTATGGGGCCAAAGAGATCCATATGTAGCAATTCAAAATGCGAAATAGAGTTTACAGTTTTAGACTTGTGTGGTTTCTTATGTTGCTTTCCTTTCATGCAAGATATACACTTGTCTTCAAATGCAAAGCTCTTCTGTGGTACACCCAGAACTAAACCATTTTTGGTTATATAGTTCATCTTTTGAAAGTTTAGGTGTGCCATTTTCCTATGCCATAAGAGTGAGTCTATTTCTGAAGCCTTGGATAAAAGACATGTAGACTCCATTGAGGTAATAGGAGCATTCATGTTGATAGCATAAATGTCCTTCTTCCTTGGAGCCCTCATCAATATCCATTTTTCGGGAATAATAAATCCCGGCTTCAGGACTAAGGCCTCTTTCTCATTGAAAAGAACAGGGTGACCTTTCTCACAGACTTGGGAAACACTCACTAGGTTGTGCGTTAGTTCTTCAACATAATTCACATCCTCTAGAGTCAAAGTTCCATTCGATACTTTTCCTTTCCCAGTAATTACTCCTCCTTTATCACCAGCGAAGTGCACTCCTTGTTTCAATCCTCCTTTGAAGTCTTTCAGGAGACTTCGAGTTCCTGTCATGTGCCTAGAACAGCCACTGTCAACGTACCACCAATTGTCGTTGTTCACAGTCTGCTCCTGCACAAACAAGTTGTACACGATTAGTTCTCAAGAGGGACCCAAGCCATTACGGTCTTGGTTTTTCCTTATCATCTACAAACTGTAACTCTTTAAAGTAACCATCTTTCTCATTAGGAGCTTTGGTCACTTTTGAAGTAGTATGAGCTTGTTGATGATCAATGGTCTTGGGTCTATGAGATGAATTATTTCCAACCCTCCCTGACACATAACCTTGGGATTTTTGTCCTTGGTTACGATTATAGTTATACCCGTAGTTAATCCCATGTGTACGAGAAGTAGAGCCATTCTCATAATGACTATGATTTCGTGAGGTAGAACCATTTTCATAATAACCATGGTTTCTATTAGGAGTCAGAAACCTCGACGGTAATTGATCTTTAACAAAGTGTTCAGGCCTGTAAGGTCTAGGTGGAGAGATACTGTGAGAGGCATCCCTTTTAAGAGTATTTATAGGTTTAATACAAATACCTGGTTTGGTACCTAACCTGCCTATATTCTCACTAGAGATAGTTGGTGTCTTTTCGTTATTCACATGCTTATGTGGTGCCTCCATCTTCTTATTAGGACAACAAGAAGACACGTGTCCTTTTTGATGACACTTGAAGCACGACATCTGCTTTCGTGACTTAACAGTCTTAACAGTCTCCTTCTTTGTCTGATCCGAAGACACTGAAGGTATATCCTTTTGTTTCTTAGTTACGTCATCATTTACATCAGTACTACTTATCATTCCACTCGAGACAAACTGAACTTTAGTGAATGATTTGATTGTACTTATGTCCAATGATGGGTTGTTAATAAGATCCTTCTGTATCTCAGATGCATCGGATTCTTGAGTTTCCAAATCCTCAGTTTCAGGATTCGCATCTGTCATCTCTAAGTCAATTGGAGTAGTAGTGTAATTTGCATTAAAAGGCGGAGGAACATCAGAGTAACCTAGGCCAGTTACATCCTTCACACTACGTTGTGAGCTAATGATTCTATCTAAGGTCAAAGAAGATGTCCTATAACCTTCAAGTTTACGGTTTAGCTCGACTAACTTCATTTTAGACTCTGAGAGCTCCTTATCCCTACTAGAAATGTTCTTATTTAGCTCATTTAGGTTCAGATATAACCCGTCTATCTTAACACATTGTTCATTAATTATGTCACTTAGACTGGTCTTATCAGAAGCATCACTCTTAATCTTTTCAGTTAATGCTAGCTTATCTTCACCTAACCTACGAACATCACTCTTAGCTAAGTCTAGTTCAGATGTTAAGGTTTTGTTAGATTCGGCAAATACACTAACCTGAGTTTGTAAATCAGTAACTAAATAGCAAACATCAGCAAGAGTAAGAAGATCAAGACATACCTTTTTCTTGTCTGTCTGAATATCAGCCATGTACGCAACGAAGTCATTGGGACTCATCTCTTCGGTTGAGTTGATATAGAGCACATCTTCATTTCTCCCCTTGGCTTCCATGTGCGTAACATCAACTTGAAATTCCTCAGCAGTTGGCATATATGACGTTGATTCAGTTGGTTTCTCCAGATTGTCAATTTCAGCCACGAGAGCTTGCTCAGGCTGAGTGGACCAATCATAGGAACCATCTATTTGCTGAACCACTAAGACTTTGGAAGTTAAAGTACTTCCCGAGTCTTGTTTTGCAATGCCAGTATCAACCTTCGGTCGTTGACATTCCCTAGCAAAGTGTCCATAACCTTGACAGTTATAACACTTGACCTTGGATTTGTCAAACCCTGGTTGATTTCCTACAATTCTCCTACCGGTACGCTTTCGGAAATTCTTCACTCTCCTTGATACCATAGCAAGTTGCCACTGGAGGTCCATTTCCTCTAAGTCATCAGGGTCGACTTGATCATAATCCTCATCAAATTGTGCAGGATCATTAATCTTCCCTTGTATGTAATTCTCATAGGAAGCAACGAATGAAGCCAGCACAGACAGTTGATGTTCTGCTGATTTCACACTCATTGGCATTTTATGATGCCCTTGAGTTGACTTCTCAGAAGAAATGTTCTTACTTCGTTTCTCGCCTCCATCTGAAGCTATGAAACAAAGATCCTCGGTCAACATTTCACCAAGTTCATCAATTTCACCAGCAAATAATGCAGTGGTCAAATTGGATGAAACATTTGAGATACTAGTCTTTCCATGGTATAAACCTGGATTCTGTAAATGATCAGAATCTGTATCTCTTGTCTTCCTGGAGAAATCATAACCCCTGAGCTTGTCAATTGCCTGCTCTAGGGTCATAGTGGCGTACCTTTCATCATTGTCTTTGAGCATGATACCATACATTTCCCACTTTGAAGGCAAACCCTCAATAAATTTGTCAGTTTTTTCCTTGTCATTGTAGAAAATTTCGTGGTCATCAAGCTCACTCAATAGATGATAAAATCTGGTAGTGTAGGCTTCAAGGTCCTCTTCTCTAAAAGCTTTAAATACCATAAACTATTTTTTTAGAAGGTTTCTCTTGCCAGCCTTCACCTGAGGGCTTCCCTCACACCTTTTCTCTAGAGCTTCCCAGATCTCTTTAGCTGTGTGAAAGGACTTCAATTGGTGATTGATCTCCTTGGGAAGGCTCATCTTTATCGATGAATGTGCCTTATTATCAATAGTAAATTCTTTCTTTTGATTGTCATTCATCCTCGTAAGGCACAATCACAGTTGCATTCTCTACCACAACAGTAGGTGCAACATATCCGTTCTTAATGCACAACCAAATAGTTATGTCATGGAATCTACAGTAACTTTCGAATCTGTCTTTCCATCCATAATAGTCCTCGAGTCTGAGCAATTTCGATGGAACATTAGATTTACCTACCTCGTGTTCCATTTCTATCATTCTACTCAAATCAGACATATTGGCAAGTCTTAAAAGTTGTCAAATTACAAAATTTTGCAAGTTCAGTTCGCAGGTAAAACTCAACTCGCAGCTAGTTTCAGTTCGCAAGGGACTTCAACTCGCAAGTAATTCTCAACTCGCAGCTAAAACTCAACTCGCAAATGTATCTCAACTCGCAGCTGAATCTCAACTCGCTTATAACAGCTGAAACCCTAATCTCAACTCGCAAAACGGCGCTGTGAAATCTGGGAACTGAAACATTTTTTGTATTTTTACGATTAAATCAGTAGATTTCGACCGTAAACAACCCTAAAGATGTTATATAACCTAAAACCTTGAAACCTCAATGTTTCTAAGCCCGAAAGCTCTTATACCAATTGTAAGGTCGCTAGATCTTGGTTCAATAACATATTATCTTTAAGTATTGAGGTGCGGAATCCCTCAATACGTTAGGTTTAAGCTTATATAACGTTACTATCAATTAAAGGGCTTCGTTTTGATTATTAACTAAGTTAATCACTCAAAACCGAGCCTTTAATACTATAATAAATATATCTGCACGAAAAACGAGGTGGTGAATATTTTAATGTTGTGTGTAATAAATGGCAAACCTATCAAAAAATGAACAGCATTATTTTATTTATATCTGGTTCAACTCGCAGGCCATGGGCTTTGCGAGTTGACTCAACTCGCAGCCCATGGCCTTGCGAGTCCAGATGGGCTGCGAACCCAGATCTCAGCTCGCCAAGGAAAGCTGCGAATCCAGATTAGACTGCGAAGTGAGATCTCATCTCGCAAGTCATTAGTCCTGCGAGTTGACTTCTCATTTCGCGATTTTGACTTTAACTTGAAATCGATACTTATCTAATAACATTTAACAAATAATAATAACAAATTAATATCATATATTTACGAGTCTAAACCAATATACCAATTTGACTATAAATACACTAGTCCTATTACAAGCTAGATATGTTGTCACAATAACATGTCCCAACAGTTATACAATATTTTAGTATAATAATAGTAATTAACTACTATTAATTTAATGTTCAAGTATTTATCGATCCTTCGTTCGATTAAATTCACAATTTATTTCATCATTGCACATTTCTCAGTTCACGTGAACGTTTATTGAGTTTCATAGGTTGATATGCATATTTATTAGCATAATTATCACAAGAATAATAACTACTATATAATTGAATAGATTTACGTTATTTTCGAAAATAGATCACCAACGTTCGTGTATTTCGTTCTCTACCGAGTTGTTTCATAAAATTTTCAATAATCACCAATGCATCTCGTATGTAAACACGGGCTTTGTGCTTGACTTTATTTGATAAAACGAATTCACTTTAATTTAATAGGGAATTAGCCTAAATGCATGTGATAATGATGTACGGAATTAACCGTATTTTTAGGGTTGTCACAGCCCGTCAAAAAATGACATGTTTCCATTCAAACTAAAGCGAAAAAAATTTCCTATCCACCTTAGCTTCGCTATGTCGATAAATAGTGCTCAGGGACAGACAATTCCAATTGTTGGTGTTTATCTACCGGACTCCGTATTTTCGCACAGACAACCTTATGTTGCTTTATTAAGGGGGATAACACGTGCTAGCACCAAGGTATTAATGAAGCCCGTCAAATAGTTTAATCATGAAGGTATCTACAAATTAAACGTAGTGTATCGTGTTGAGACATGGTTTGTGACAACAGATCTAGCTTGTAATAGGACTAGCACAATTATAATCAAACTTTGTGTATTGGTTTTAATTTGTAAATGTCTATGATATTAGTTTGTTAATATTAAATGTTAAATACATTTAAAGTATTGTATAAATAATATAAACAAACTAAAGTCTAAGTTTGTGAGGAGAGTTATCAAGTCACAATTTATTAAACATGTGAAATGAAGAACTAGACTCACAAATACCACTGGGTTCGGCCAGGATCAGTTGGCTTCGGCCACACTGGGTTCGGCCAGGACCAGTGGATCCAGCCAGTTGGATTCGCAAAACCCAAAAGCCCAAGCCCAATAACCAAAAGCCCAATATGATCTGACTAAATGAAACGAGATATTTAATTAGGTTTAATTAATTATTTTCGGTGTGAAAAAGAGAGGTAATTAAGAAAAACATCAACAGAGAACTTACGGCGAGCATTTTTTTTAAGAAAAACCCTAATCACTAACGGCTTAGGTTTTGAAGATTAACAATTAGTTAATATCAAAACAAAGCGATTAGTGATTCGTTTGATTAACTAAAAACTCAAACGTATAAAGGAATTCCGCACCTTTATACGACTAGATAATTGATATAATCATTATCGACCAAGATCACAGGACTTACAATTGGTATCAGAGCCTTGATTGTGGTTTTTGAGTTTTTAATTGATTTTCATTTGATTCGGGTTGTTTGTAATACTTTACGTGTTAAAAACAATCAAAATTAATCTCTGAAACGTTTTGGGTTTGTTCACAATCGAAATCTACTGATTTAATTGTGAAAATATCTAAAATTGTTAAGTTTTTGGGTTTTACAGTCGCTTGACGAATTGAGATCTGGATTACAGTTCAGCCTGCGAATCCACATTATTGCCGAATTAAAAAGTCAACTGAACCGAACCCAAAAGTCAACGTTGCCGAATTGAGATTTGACGAATTGAGATTTGCCGAATTGAGATTTTCTTTTTCTGCCGAATTGAGATTAAGTGAATTGAAAAAGTCAACCGAATTGAAAAAGTCAACCGAATTGAAAAAGTCAACCGAATTGAAAAAGTCAACCGAATTGAAAATTTTCTAAAAATGTCTGACTTAAGTAAAATGATTGAGATGGACCATGAAGTTGGTAAATCTAACGTTCCGCCTAAGTTGCTACGTCTTGAAGACTATTATGGCTGGAAGGACAGATTTGAATCTTATTGTAGATATCATGATCTGTCGATCTGGCTGAGTATCAAGAATGGCTATGTGGCACCTACGTCGTCTGTGGAAAATGCTGTTATGGTTTTGGATTATCAGAGAATGAGTGATAATCAAAAGAAAAGCTATGAGATTGAAAACAGAGCTCATTCTTCAATCAAGATGAGCCTTCCTAGAGAACTTAACCACCAACTCAAATCTTTTCACACTGCTAAAGAGCTCTGGGATGCTCTTGAGAAAAGATGTGAGGGTAGCCCACAAGTGAAAGAAAGCAAGAAGAATCTTCTGAAAAAGCAATTCACTGTATTTAAAGCTTTTAGAGAAGAGGATCTTGAAGCATTTACTACAAGATTCTATCACTTGCTAAGTGAGCTTGACGACCATGACATTTACTACTCGGATAAGGAGAAAACCGACAAATTTATTGAAGGTTTACCATCAAAGTGGGAAATGTATGGTATCATGCTCAAAGACAACGATGAGAGATATGCTGCCATGACTCTTGAGAAGGTCATTGATAAACTCAGAGGATATGATTTCACCAAGAGAACTAGAGACACCGATTCTGAACAGTTACAGAATCCTGGATTATATCATGGAAAATCTGTTCTCTCGAATGTTTCATCTAGTACGACCACTGCTTTATTAGTTGGTAATACTGATGAACATAGTGAAATAGTTACTGAGGATATGTGCTTTATTGCTTCATCTGGAAGCAACACTAAAGGAAAGCCGATAGAGAAGTCATCTCCTGAGCATCACAAAATGCCCATGAGTGTGAAATCTGCTGAACAGCAACTATCTGTTCTTGCTTCCTTTGTGGCATCATATGAGAACTACATCCAGGGAAAGATTAATGATCCAGCAATGTTTGATGAGGATTATGATCAGGTTGACCCTGAGGATCTTGAAGAAATGGACCTTCAATGGCAACTAGCTATGATATCTAGAAGGGTGAAAAGTTTCTTAAAGAGAACTGGACGTAGAGTTGTAGGGAATCGACCTGGTTTTGAC
Organism: Logfia minima; assembly: GCA_963921325.1. Taxonomy (NCBI): domain Eukaryota; kingdom Viridiplantae; phylum Streptophyta; class Magnoliopsida; order Asterales; family Asteraceae; genus Logfia; species Logfia minima. Next base: position 20,801,329 of record OY992770.1, read on the forward strand.
AAGTCTAAAGTTAAGTGTTATAACTGTCAGGGTTACGGACACTTTGCTAGAGAATGTCAACGACCAAAGGTTGATGTTAATAGACAAGACTCGGGAAGTAATCTAAATTCCAAAGTCTTAGTCGTTCAGCAGGTCGATGGTTCTTATGATTGGACTACTCAGTCTGAGCAAGCGCTTATGGCTGATGTAGTTGATCAAGAGAAACCTGCTGAATCTATATCATACCTTCCTGAAGACATGGATTCTCAACCTACAGGGCAGGTTCAGAATGAAGTAAGAGTCGCTGAAGATGAAGATGTGCTATATCTTGACTCAACTGACGAAATGAGTCCTGATGAGTTTGTAGCACACATGGCAGATATTCAGACTGACAAGAAAAGGGTATGTCTTAATATTCTTACTCTTACTGATGTTTGTTACTTAGTTACTGACTTACAAACACAGGTTAGTGTATTTGCTGAATCGAATAGAACCTTAACTTCTGAACTAGACTTAGCTAAAAGTGATGTTAGGAGGTTAAGTGAAGATAAACTAGCATTAAAAGATAAGATAAAACTTGAAAGTGAAGATAGGAAATCTCTAAGTGACATTATAAATGAACAAAGTGTCAAGATAGATGGTTTATATCTTAACTTAAATGAGTTAAATCGGAACATTGCTAGTAAAGATAAGGAACTTTCTGAGACTAAAATGAAGTTAGTTGAGCAGAATCGTAAGATTGAAGGTTATAGAACTTCCTCTTTGACCTTAAATAATATAATTAGCTCACAACGTAGTGTAAAGGATAAGACTGGTGTAGGTTACAATGAGGTTCCTCCACCATTCAATTCAAATTACTCTACAACTTCTGTGGACTTAGAAATGCCTGATGCAGACACTAAACCTGATGATATAGTAATTAAACAGTCTGAATTGTCTGATACAATGAAGGATATTGTTAAAGATCCATCATGTGAAATTAGTAAGACTACATCACTCTCTAAAGTACAATTTGTCTCGAGAGAAGTGATTGCTGATACTAATTTAAATGATGAGGATATTAAACAAGATCAACCTTCAGTGTTTTCAGACCAAGCCAAATGTGAGGGTAAAAAGGTGGCTAAATCACAAAAGAAGTTGTCATGTTTTAAATGTTTTCAAAAAGGACATGTAGCTTCTTGTTGTCCTAACAAGAAGTTAGATGTATCATCTAAACCTTTACTTAAAGATAAGACAACTTCTATCTCTAGTGGAAATGTCGACAAATCGAGTATCAAACCGGGTTTTGGTACTAAATCTGTGAATATTTCCAAGAGAGATAGTTTTCATTGTGTTCCTCCACTGAATGTTTCTAGTATGAATATAGATAGGCCAAGTGTCAAACCGGGATTAGGCTCTAGACCTATGAATATTCTTAAAAGAAATAGCTCACACTTTCCCTCACCACCTAAACCTAAAAGGCCTGAACTTAATTATAAACCCAAAGATCAAACACCTTCAAGGTTTAGAACACCAAGTAGAACCAAGAGTCAATATGAGTATGGTTCTACATCACGTGCTAATGAGTTTAATGATTCACATAATTATAGAACTCATAGCTCGGCGTCTAAGAGGTTCACAATCAATTCACCTCCTAAGACCAACAATCATCCACAAACTCAAACTTCTTCGGAAATAACCAAAGCTCCTAATGGGAAGAATGGTTACTTCAAAGAACTTAAGTTTGTAGATGATAAGGGACAGACCAAGACCGTAATGGCTTGGGTCCCCCTTGAAGACTAATCCTTTACAACTTGTATGTGCAGGAACAGACTGTGAATAGAGACAATTGGTGGTATGTAGACAGTGGCTGTTCTCGGCACATGACAGGGACCCGGAGTCTACTGAAGGACTTCAAAAGCGGGTTGAAGCAGCGGGTTAATTTCGCTGGTGATAAAGGAGGAGTAATCACAGGGAGAGGAACTGTTTCCAATGGCGCGTTAACACTTGAAAATGTTAACTATGTTGAGGAATTGACTCACAATTTAGTGAGTGTTTCTCAAATCTGTGATAAAGGTCACCCTGTTCTTTTTAATGAGACAGAGGCCTTAGTCCTGAAGCCAGGTTTCATTGTACCTGAGAAATGGATACTAATGAGGGCTCCAAGGAAGAAGGACATCTATGCAATCAACATGGATGTTCCTATCTCTTCAATGGAGTCGACATGTCTTCTATCCAAGGCTTCAGAAGCAGATTCTATTCTATGGCATAGAAAGATGGCTCACCTGAACTTCCGAAAGATGAACTATATAACCAAGAATGGTTTAGTTCTAGGTGTACCATTGAAACGTTTCGAGTTTGAGGATAGGTGTGTTTCTTGTTTGAAAGGAAAGCAACATAAGAAACCACACAAATCCAAAACTGAAAACTCAATTTCATTGCCATTTGACTTGCTACATATGGATCTCTTTGGCCCTATAAGCAAGAGAAGCATAGGTAGCAAGTGGTACTGTTTAGTTATCACCGATGATTTCTCTAGATTCTCATGGGTATTCTTTTTGGGGTTTAAAGATGAAACTTCTACTATTCTTATGGAGTTTCTAGATCTAATTGAGAATATCTATAGAACAAGGATTAAGAGAATTCGTAGTGATAACGGGACAGAGTTCAAGAACTCGGTGTTTAATGTCTATTGCTTAAGCAAAGGGATAATTCATCAATTCAGTGCACCATATGAACCTCAACAGAATGGTGTGGCTGAAAGGAAGAATAGAACACTGATTGAGAGTGCTAGAACTATGCTGTCAGATTCAAGGCTTCCTGTCATCTTTTGGGCAGAAGCGGTGAATACTGCTTGTTATGTTCTGAACAGAGTTCTTACGGTTAAGAAACATAACAAGACTTGTTATGAACTTCTAAACAATAAGAAACCTAACTTAAAAGGGTTTGAACCCTTTGGAGTTTCATGCACTCTATTGAAGACAAGTAAACAACCAAAATTTGGTGAAAAGGCTGACGAAGGATACTTCCTAGGTTATGTTCCTAACTCACCAAATAAGAGAGTCTTCAATAAAGCAACGGGACGTGTGGAAATAGTTTATAACATTGAAGTTACGAGCTATACACATGATGTACATAAAGGATTGGATTGGCAATTTGACTATTCTGATCTCTTTAAGTCATTTAAAGTCCCCATCAGTGAATATGTGAGGAATTCAGAGATGCCTGAACATTTATTGTCGGGAGATGAGATTTGTACTCAGTCTCCAGCATCGAATATTCAGCCATCTGAGAATAACTCTACTGTATCCACTGATGACGCATCTACAAGTCAACTCCAACAACCTGTGGATGGTATCTCTCAAGAGCAAGAGGATTGTGAGAACAATTCTGATGTTAATGAAGACTTACCATCAGTGGTGGAAGTTGATTCTAACTTAGAGACTGATATTTTAGTTGAACCAGTAACAACATCAAAAGTTCATAAGAATCATCCAATTGAAAACATCATTGGTGATCCAACTACTGTGGTTCAAACTAGAAATCAATCTAAAGCCACTACTTCAACTCACGAAAATTTGTATGCTGAAATGAACGAGACAGGGATTACAAATCAATGTCTATATTCATGTTTCATCTCACAAGTTGAGCCTAAAAATGTGCAAATGGCACTAAAAGAAAGCTCATGGGTTGAAGCAATGCAAGATGAACTGAGTCAGTTCACTAAATTACAAGTCTGGGAATTGGTTGATTTACCGACTGGTGAATATCCAATTGGCACTAGATGGGTATTTAAGTGTAAGAGAGACGATCGGGGAATCGTGACTCGCAATAAAGCCCGTTTAGTTGTACAAGGCTTTAATCAAGAAGAAGGTATTGATTATACCGAGGTGTTTGCACCAGTGGCTCGGCTTGAAGCAATAAGGCTATTTCTAGCTTTTGCATCTCATAAAGGAATAAAAGTATTCCAATTAGATGTTAAAAGTGCCTTTTTGTATGGCAAAGTCAAAGAGCTGGTGTATGTGTCTCAACCACCAGGATTTACTAATCCTGAGTATCCTGATAAAGTATATCGTTTAGATAAGGCTTTATATGGATTACATCAAGCTCCAAGGGCTTGGTATGAGACATTGTCTACACATCTTCTTGAGAATGGATTTACAAGAGGTGCTATCGATAGTACACTCTTTGTAAAATGGAAGAAGAAGGACTTCTTACTTGTTCAAGTATATGTCGATGACATTATCTTTGGATCATCTGATGAAAAGTTATGTCGTGACTTTGAACAAGTTATGAAGAGCAAGTTCGAGATGTCTGCTATGGGAGAAATGAACTTTTTCTTAGGGTTACAAGTTGACCAAAAGAAGGATGGATTCTTTATTCATCAATCTAAGTATACGCAAGAATTATTAGAACGTTTCAAAATGGAAGATTCTAAAGTATTCAAGACTCCTATACCAGAAAATCATGGACTAGGTCCCGATACATCGAGTGATCAGGATGTGGATCCTACTTTATATAGGGGCATGATTGGATCACTAATGTATTTGACTGCATCCAGGCCTGACATTATGTTTGCAGTATGTATCTGTGCAAGATATCAGGCTAATCCGAAAGAGTCACATATGCAAGCTGTGAAAAGAATATTTCGTTATCTCAAAGGGAAACCAAAGCTGGGACTATGGTATCCGATTGATGGTGATTTTGATTTCATAGCTTATACTGATTCGGATTATGGAGGATGTAATCAAAATAGAAAGTCTACTACCGGAGGATGTCAATTCCTAGGTGGAAGACTTGTATCTTGGCAGTGCAAGAAGCAGACCTCAGTGGCCATTTCTACATGTGAAGCTGAGTATGTTGCTGCTGGCAGCTGCTGCTCCCAAGTATTATGGATTCAACAACAATTACGGGATTATGGGTTGAACATAACGAATACTCCAATGATGATTGACAATGAGTCAACGATCTCGATAACCAATAATCCTGTAAAACACAGCAAAACTAAGCACATTGATATACGTCATCATTTTATTCGAGATTGTGCAGAGAAACAGCTGATCAAGTTAGCTAAGGTTCCCTCACTGGATAACCTAGCAGATTTATACACCAAGGCATTCGACCGGGCTTGATTTGAAACTTTGGTGCAACTGAATGGAATGAGAAATCCTGAGTGATTAGTCTTCCATAAGATTTTGTAATAATTAGCATCCTTTTATTTCGTTTATTTCTTTTATTTTTCATAAAAAAAGGGGGTATTGGCGTATGGCATTTATTTGCTTGTTACCTAAGGGGAATCGCCTCCGATAAAAGTTAAGTGGTTATCTGTTGGGAAATGATAGTACATTAGGAGAATAAGGTTAATAATAACATTAAAATAAGTACTAAGGTTGATGTGTTAGTAGATTCCTTTAAGTTACATTAGGGTTACATCTTTACAACCATGACCTTGCTTATGTTTATCTTATTATACACCTTTCTCCACAAGTTATAACTCATCAAGCAATAAATCTAAGTATAGACAGCTTCATTATATGATGTACTGATAGGCAAATTCTGCTATGTTTTCTGAGCACTTAAGAAGCAATAACTCTCATGTATGTTACTTAGTGTGATCTGCTATATGATGTATGACAAATGTCTTAAATGATGAATAACAGTATGACCATACACTGATATCAAAAGAAATATGTTACTCGATGATCTGACAAATAGTTTAACACATGGCTTTTAGTGAAACTACTGGGACTCTGTTGTACTAAGTACAGAACTGACACCATTAGTTTTGCAAAAAGTCTCAAACTTATTTTGTTCATACTAAGGGATCTTATGTTGTACTAAGTACAGATCTAGAACCACTAGTATCTTCAAGATATGTTTGATGTTTGTCAAAATCTATAAAAATGAAGGGTATGTTATATGTTTCGAAAAGAACATCATTTAGTAACCTCTACCCTATAAATAAAAGATGCAGTGGTATGTGTTTTGCTTGAATTCTCATTATATCATATTTTAGATCAACACTGTTTAATATACATACTAATAATAACAATCTGCTTGGAATTCATTGCTTTATTTGTTTATGTGGATCATAATATCAGTAATCGTCTTGAAATGTTTATAAGAATTGAACAACTCACTTTGGTGATTAATTTGTTCTAAATTAATATCAAATGGGTTATACTGTGTGGATTGAGGTAACAAAGTTATAATTTTATAAATATGAGTTAGTAAGTGGCTAGAGTTGTAATTTCTTTGTTACTTATTGTAAATTTCATAAGGTATGTATACTAACAATCTTCTTAGACTTATTAAATTCAATAATTCATATATCTTATTCTTCCTAATATGATCCCGTATCAGATAAACGTTTAACAACAAAAATATGTATTGTTTACTTCGTTTTATACGTTTATTTAATAATAAGGTACAAGGTACCAATCTTTTGTTTTACATGATTACTTTAGTTTGCATTGTTCTAATTTTGCATTTTATTTCTTTTCGTTCTTTCTGTTTATCATTTTATAATTGGTGTTAACACAAGTGACAAATTATTTTGGACTTGTATCTTACAAGTAATAAATATTTTTTACTTGTTACCTTCGTTAATTTAGACTTGTATGATTTTTGAATTCTTTTCTAAAAATTATAAGTGAAAATTAATGTTCAATTATTTTGGACTTGCATTATTTTTGTATTTATACAAAAATTACAAGTGAAAAGTAATTGTTAAGTGTTACTTATGTTATTTTTATTATTTTTAGATTTGTTATATTTTGTATGTTTTAAATATACAAAATGTTACAAATTAAAAAAAAAAAAAAAAAAAAAAAAAAAAAAAATTAAAATTAATATTAATGACTTTAATTATATGTTTACTGTTAGTTATGTTTTTCTTATTATATATGTTTGTGAATTTAAAAAAAAAAAAAAAAAAAAAAAAAAAAAAAAAAAAAAAAAAAAAAAATCTGGTTTCGTTTGGCAAAAAGTCAGTTTGACTAGTTTGACTTGGCCGAATCCAATGATTTGACCAAGTCCAACCCACGAACTCACTCATTTCCACGAACTCAAAACCCCCAAACCGAAAATAACCCTCCCCGTACGAACCGAACCCAGATTTATTTTCACGAATCCAAGTTCACGAAACGAATTTTTGAATCCGTACAACTTATTCAACTTTTCATTACAAACGATTTGAGGTATGATTCAACCACTTTCACCGTATAAATTGTTTGAAATCAAAGTTTTCGTGATATTAGGGTTTTGGTTTTTGGTTTAACTAAATATCACGATTTAGGGGTTTATTTCACTTGAGTTCATTGGGTCTCTCTTGTCTAAACTATTGAGAACACACGAGAATCCTTCGATTTTGTTTAAAATTATTGTGTTGCTTTTATTTGGTTCGGGGTTTCCTGCGCTGTTCTTCGGCCGAACTGAGATCTCATTTGGATTCGGCTGATTGACTAGTCAACCGGACGAACCGAGTTCCAACATTTGGTTTCGTCAACGGCCGAATCGAGTTCAGTTTTAGACTTGATAGTTTGACTAGTCAAACGTTTGGCCGAACCGAGTTGACAACTGTTTTCGGTGAGCAAGTGAGCCGAACCGAGTCAAATTTTCGACTCGTCAAATGCCTTGAACGAACCGAGTTCCCTCTTGGATTCGTTGAGCCAGTTTGACAAGTCAAATGGACGAACCGAATTGAGCTGGATTCGTTGAGCCTGTTTGACAAGTCAAACGGCCGAACCAAGTCAAACTTGTGAATTCGGTGGGCATGTTGGCCGAATCGAATTTTTGGATTCGGTTCGGTTGACTATTTGACCCATTTGACTTTTGACAAGTTTAAACGAATTGAGTTCATTTGACTTTGTTGACCCGTTTGTCTTTGTTGACTCGTTTGACTTTGGAAAATGAATTAAGTTTTGTTTATATGAGTGACTGATTAACTTGTTTAATAAAGAGTTTGTTTAATAAAGAGTTATAATTTACTCTAAAATTTTATGTTTCGTTTTGACGTGTTACTAGATTTGTCCATATCGACTTACGACCTTTCGATTAACCTGTTTAATAAAAGGATATAAGTAAATATGTTATAAGATTAGACATGTAGACTTTACTGTGAACATGTAAAATCTTATATTTATTTATATACGACTTATGACTTTATAGTAATAAGTGATATATTAAATCTGAAACGTTATGAGACTGATTCATGAAATAGTTAGATTTCCTGTTTATATATATAATTAACGAAGATAATTGATAATTAGGATTAATAACCTAATAGTTCAATTACGATTCGTAGATTATATACGTTATTCAATTTCTGTTAAACTAATAATCTTTCATGTTCTGTCTTATTTCTGTTACAGATATGGCTCGCCCATTTGCTGCTAATCACAATGTACTGATCGACCTTGATGTCACTGCTAAGGGAGCTACTCGTGTGGCTAGAATTCTCACTTTTCTGGCAAGATCGAGGATTGAGTATGCTATTACTGCATCTCCAGCTCTCTCAACGGACATATTAACCCAATTCTGGAATAATATTCAGTACAATACGGTGGTAAACCCTCCAGTGATTCAGACGACTGTGAACAATCGTGCTGTAGTCTTTTCTTCCACAGATCTTCGCCAAATCTTGCGTTTGGGTACTATTGAGCAAGAGGATGGTCCCACAGTGTTTCCTTCTGACTTTATTGAAGGAGCACTTCCACGTATGGGATATACAGGTCCTATAAGAGGCCGTCAGTATCTGAAGGCTCTTGTATTTGGGGAATGGAGATTTCTTTGGCATGTAATGGTTACAGTTTTTGGTGCTAAGAAGGCTGGTTATGATGAGCTGAGCGCTTCAATACTTTCTGCTGTTCTGTCTCTGGTTTACAATAAACCATTCAGCTTTTCAGATTTTCTATTTGGAGAGTTTGTGCGACAGATCACGGGCGGTGTTCGAATCCCGTTTCTATTGTATCCACGATTTTGCATGCTGATTATACGCCATAGTATCCCTGACTTGCCAGAAGTTGTTGCTGATATTCAGGTTGATACTCTGAGACTTAGAGCATACAATGCTATGTTCATGCACACTTCGCGTCGATATGAAATGCAGCCTCAGCCGACTGCCTTATTTGGGTTTTTGGTAAATCCTCAGTATATGCCACCACCAAACAATGGTTGGCTCGATATTGATGTTGTTGCAGATGTACCTGTACAACAAGCGCAGATTGAGGATGTCCACCAACCTGAGCCACAAGCGATGCTCGATGTTCCGGTTAATCAGCCTGAGCTACTAGAAGATCTTGCTATTGTACCAGTGGTACAAGAGGTTCAAGAACCAGAGGTTGTTCCTGATATTCCACAGGATACAGTTGGACCTTCTGACCCACTAGCAACTGGACCTTCTGACCCGCTAGTTGCTGGGCCTTCTGGTGGTTCCGATAATCTAGAGAAGGATGGTGCTACTGCTTCTGATTCTGAGGATGATCAGCTTCCACCATCTGATTCTGTCACGAGTATTCCCGATGGGATGATCCGACAGGGGTCGAAGTTAGTTATGGATCCAGTATTGAAAGGGAAACGAAAAGTTGATGATAAGGATCCTGATTATGTGTTGATTGATGAGGCTGACGAGGACGATGCTGAACCACTAATTCCTCGACGCAGTAAGCGACCTCGAGGAGGTGATTCTTCTGGGCCGCAATTAATCGCTGAACCTACTGAACAAGAGATGATTCGAACTCTTGTGCGTCCGGAAACGCATCCTACTGCTAAGTCTAGCAGGCAGGCAGCCCGATTATTAGACGATGTCATTACTGAAATAGCCAAGAAGCTACAGCCACCGGTTGCCCCGCCTTCCAAAAAGTCCAAAGCTCCTTCTACCACATCTTCTTCTCAACCGATGACTGATGCTGAAAAGATCATTCGTCTAGAGTCAAGGGTTGAAGAATTAGAGGCTCTCACCGATATTCAATCCTCTCAACTACTGGATATGGCTAAGAATCTGACTAACCAAAATAATGCCTACTTGCTACTGATCAAGACCAAGACCAATATGGTTGATGATATTGCTCGACAGCAAAGGCAGATTGATAGCCTTGAATACCTGGTTCATTCCCTTATTGCGGACAAGCCATCTCAGGGGGAGATACTTATATATAGAGAGTCTTGCAAAGAGGATGAGCTAGCAGAGAAGAAGAGGAGGGATGATTCAGACAAAGATCCCAACGCTCCAAAAAGAAGTGAGCTGGCTGATCCGTCAACGACTAGTCAGCAGACTCAAGTTCAGGGGGAGTCTGCAGGTGGTGAAGCTGGTACTTCAGGTGGAGCTGGAGCCGGAACTGAAGAAGGTTAAAACTATTTTGATTAAGTAGTTAATGTAATTTTTATTTATAAATTGTGTCATGTTTCGTAATATGTAAACAATTTGTAATGTAATATTACTGTTTAATTAAGATTTTAAACTTGAATGCATTATGCGTTAATGTTATAATTTGATAATTGACAGTAATGTTTATATATTTTATAAGATCTCTTGAATCTTAGATTGACTGAGATCAATTAAAGATTAATAAGATTATATAATATATATAATGTGTGTATATTATAAGATCTTTTGAATCTTAGATTGACCGAGATCAATAAAAGATTGATAAGAGTATATAATATATATAATTTTAGCATATTATAAGATCTTTTGAATCTTAGATTGACCGAGATCAATAAAAGATTGAGAAGAGTATATAATATATATAATTTTAGCATATTATAAGATCTTTTGAATCTTAGATTGACAGAGATCAATAAAAGATTAATAAGATTATATAATGTCAGTATGTTATAAGACTTTTTGAACTCTTAGATTGCTTATGATCAATTAAAGAGTTAGAAGTATATATAATATATAATGCACAAAAAGATTAATAAGAGATTCCTTAGATTGATTCAGAGAAATCAATAAAAGGATTTATTATACTTGTGTGTGTTTTCATATAGGTCTGGAAATGCTGAACTTATCTGATTCTGAGAGTGACATACTAGATGAAATAGATGAAGAAGTCGACTATGATCTAGAGGAGGGTGAATTTTTACCTCCTGAAGATTGGACTTCTGTTCATGAAGTTGAGGCAGACGAAGGTGTAGATCTTGATGTTAATATTGATGAACACATCGTAAGCCCTTCAACTACAAAAGTTGTCATACAGAATGAAAACGGAGAACAGGTGATAGACTTGGATGCAAATCTAAGTGAATCATCGGATTCTGAGTTTGAAGATGATCTTCCAGATAAGCTTAAGGGAAATTCGATGTTTAAGCCGTTAAAGAAAAAGAAAAAGAAGATTGGGATGTCAGAAGTTGACATAACGGGAAAACGTGTACCCCGTAAAGGAATCATCGGTTGGTATTATGATTCTGAGTTAAAACTTTTTGCTATCAAACGTTTTGACGGAGTTCAATACTTTGATAAGAAGCTTAAAGTATTCAGTTCTCTTCCTCGATTTGAGATCCGTGACCTGGCTAGATTGGAGTTGATAAACCCTAGTAATGATCCTTATGCAAACTATGTTGAAAGAATAATTAGAACTGAGGGGAGATCAATGAAATTCGAAAAGATTAAGCCAAGGGTCGGGAAAACGATTAAATTGAAAGAGCGCAGTCAACGTACTGGGCGACGATTAAGGAAAAAGACTTATCCAGCAGTCAAATGTGTACAGCAAATACCTCTGAAAACAATGCCACAGAATTTATTAGAAAATCTAAAGATTTGGCATGTGGATTCAGCAACTGGTGAAGCTGTCATGGTTGAAGCAGATGATGAGGTCGAAGGAGGAGAAAAGGAAATTTTGAGAGTCTATGACCATCGACACTTGATGAATCTGTCGAGGAGAGATATGTTAAAGTTAAATGAAAACAGAATCTTAACGACTGAAGCATGGGGTGATCTTGCCCGAGATTATCAAATGATGGTTAAGACTTGCATTAAAATGAAGATACATATGGGCAGTAAAATTTACAATTGAAAACCAAAGATGAAAATTGAAGATAATAACGCTAGAGCTATTGTCAAGGGGGAGTCTGTTGAGACATGGTTTGTGACAACAGATCTAGCTTGTAATAGGACTAGCACAATTATAATCAAACTTTGTGTATTGGTTTTAATTTGTAAATGTCTATGATATTAGTTTGTTAATATTAAATGTTAAATACATTTAAAGTATTGTATAAATAATATAAACAAACTAAAGTCTAAGTTTGTGAGGAGAGTTATCAAGTCACAATTTATTAAACATGTGAAATGAAGAACTAGACTCACAAATACCACTGGGTTCGGCCAGGATCAGTTGGCTTCGGCCACACTGGGTTCGGCCAGGACCAGTGGATCCAGCCAGTTGGATTCGCAAAACCCAAAAGCCCAAGCCCAATAACCAAAAGCCCAATATGATCTGACGAAATGAAACGAGATATTTAATTAGGTTTAATTAATTATTTTCGGTGTGAAAAAGAGAGGTAATTAAGAAAAACATCAACAGAGAACTTACGGCGAGCATTTTTTTTCAAGAAAAACCCTAATCACTAACGGCTTAGGTTTTGAAGATTAACAATTAGTTAATATCAAAACAAAGCGATTAGTGATTCGTTTGATTAACTAAAAACTCAAACGTATAAAGGAATTCCGCACCTTTATACGACTAGATAATTGATATAATCATTATCGACCAAGATCACAGGACTTACATATCGAGAAGTCTTGTGTGATGGATAAGGTCCAACTAATTGTTTATTATTATAATACACGTGCAACATAATCAAATATGATTATATATATATATAAATATAGATAAGAAACATAAATATCACAGGAATGTAGGAAATGACTTCAACATAAATTATAAATATTCTGTTGGTGCACGTTGGGTGACAACAGCTCTTGTTTTGTAATAGTTAGTTTTGTTTTTAGTTTTGTAGTTAATAAATGTATTTAGTTATTAACTTAGCCTTTTTAGTATTTAGTTTGTAAGTTCGTACGAACCTATATGTTCGTACGAACCTAGGAAGTTCGTACGAACATGTAAGTTCGTACGAACCTAGGACCGTACGAACTTACTGGGTATAAATACTAAGTTGTAATATTTTATTTGTACGCTTTTAATCAGTTATATTCGAATATACAGAGTTATCTTCGAATACTTACGAACTTATACACTTAACACTTGCATTTACTTGTTTTGTTGTTGTTTATTGTGTATTATACCATTCCGCAATCTAATACACATTGTAATCCCGTTTGGATCCGTGCAAAGGGACTTTCAATTGGTATCAGAGCTGCAACAAGTCATTGTTGGGTTCGGGATTGCTTTAATCACAAAGAAAACAAGCTTTTGAGTGTTTAAGTTGATAAAAGTTGTACTTTGGATTCCTTAAGCTCTTGTGGTTCTTATCTATCAAGTTTCATTCGATTTCATCGGTTGAATCTCTGTAGATCTAAGTTTTTGTTCGATTTTGGGTGTTGAACAGCAAGTTCGTACAAGTCAGAAAGTTACGTACGAACTTACCCAAAATAACGTACGAACCTATAAGTTCGAACGTTTGAATTTTCTGACAAGTTTGACCAGAAGGTTGACCATACGAACCTAGATAGTATTCGAACCTGTAAGTTCATATAAATCTAAGTTCGTACGAACCTAGTGAGTTTGACTCTGTTGACTTTCCTGTTTGACTTTCTTTGACTTTCTCTCGTGATGTCGACTCTCAACAAAATGTTGGAAATGGACCATGAGGTAGGGAAGTCGGCCTCACCTCCCAAACTACTTAAGGGAGAAGACTATTTCTGGTGGAAGGATCGATTTGAATCATTCGCCAAGTACAATGATGTACGCATGTGGATTTGTATTAAAGATGGTTATGAAGCACCGACTTACGAGTTTGAAGGCAAACCAAGAGTAGTGCAGTATTCATCTTTAAAGGAGGAGGAGCGCAAGATGTATGAAGCAGAAAATAAAGCATTGTCTACTCTTACTATGTGTTTGCCTCAGGAAATCAAACACACGTTTAAAAAATTCGACCTATCTAGAGAGCTATGGTTAGCTCTGGAGAAGAGGTTCGAGGGTAATGAGCAGATTAAGGAGGGTCGTGCTGAGTTGCTCACAAAGCAATTCAATGTGTTTAAGCACATGAAGAATGAGACATTAGAAGAGATTATCACCCGATACTATCATCTAATGACGGAGATGGAAGGCATTGGCCTTAAATTTTCAGACACCATGAAGAACAACAAACTTCTAGAAGCTTTACCTACAAAGTGGGACATATACACTTTGATGGTGAAGGAGAGTTTAGACTATAAGACTCTCTCACTTGATGAAGTAATTGGTAAACTTCGTGTGTATGACCTTAGCATGCAAAGAAAGGAAACTGGATCCGATCAGGTTCAGGATCCAAGCGTTTACCATGGTAAACGATCTGATTCAATTGCATCAACTAGCAATGGGGTCACAACATTCTTCACTGGAACTGTTGAAACCGACTCGGCTGTCAGAAATTCTGACAGCAATGTTCGTTATGTAGCATCCTCGGACAACTCCAACAAGGACAGGAATCCACAACAATCTGGGACAACTAGTGGATTCAAGTCGATGTCCATGAGTGTCAAATCAGCTGAAGATGAAGTAGCCCTACTTGCATCTTTTATTACCACAACTAAAAATTTTATCAAGGGCAAGGTCACAGATCCAAGTTTGATTAATGAGGACTATGATCAATTAGATCCTGAGGATTTAGAAGAAATGGATCTACAGTGGCAAATGGCCATGATAGCTAGGAGGGCTCAGCGGTTTATGAACCGTACTGGAAGAAAGTTCATTGGAGGTAAAGTTGGACTTGATAAATCTAAAGTAAAGTGTTACAACTGTGACTCTTTCGGACACTTTGCTAAGGAATGCCAACGACCAAAAAGGGAACAATCTTCAAGCAATAATGGTCAAAGGTTCACAAATGGAGGGACATCAAGTGACAACCATAGCTCAGGCTCAGGGAGTTTTACAAGCTCTAGAGCACTTGTGGTTCAAGCACAGGATGGATCATACGAATGGAGTGCTAAGACTCAAGAATCTCAAGCCTTCATGGCCTCGATTGAGGAAGTAAGAGGAGATGATAAATCAGAGTCAGACGCTGGAGAGGGCTTGGAGGATAAAATGGAGATTGATACCGCAGCTTCAGAGACTAGACTGGTTCAATTGAAGCCTACAGAACACATGAGTTCAGAAGATTTCATAGCCTACATGGTCAATCTGGATGCTGAAAAGCAAAAGGTATTTCTAAACTTAGACTTAGTTGTTAAAGCATGTGTTTTATGTACAAATTTTCAGGTACAAGCTGAGGAACTGATCGAGGCATCTAGCTCGATCACAGCTCAGCTAAACTCTTTAAAGAAGAAAATGCATTCTTAAAATTAAGAAATTCTGAGCTTCTAAATAAGGTTAAGTCTGACAAAGAGGACTTGAGAGTTTTGAAAGAAAGAGTTAATGAGCAAAGTCAGATCATTGACCTGGCTCACGAACATGTTCTTGACATAACAAAACAGTCCTCTGAAAAGGAAAAAGAGCTCGCTGATGCAAAAGTTAGGATTGCAGAATTATACAAAAAACTTGAATTAAGAAAATTCTCAATCGAAACTTTGGATAATATGATGAGTTCACAAAAACAGCCGAGAGACCTTCGAGGGATGGGGTATACTGAATCCCCTCCTCCATTTAACCATAACTATTCATCTACAACTGATGAATCTGAGCAGTTACCTGCTAGTGATTATGTAGTTTACTCAGCAGTTCCCGGGTTCATACAATTTGTGAGACCCGAGAAATCTAAAATAGCTACTAAATCTGAATCAATATCATCTGACACTTTAATTCCATCCATCTCTGAACTAAAAATAAATGTTATACCAGTGGATGAATGTGAAAAGGAAAGTGTCACAGAGAAGGTAAAGACCACAACTGAATCTGTTTTACCCAGATCTGAAAAGGATAAGGGTAAACAGGTGGAAACTATCTCACTTCCAAATTTGCCAAAGTTGGATAAATCAACGGTTCAAAAGGCCCCGAAAAAGGCCTTAGTGAAGCGTTCTTGTTTCGTGTGTCATGAAAAGGGACATGTTGCAAGTATTTGTCCAACAAAGGGCAAAAGTGGAAAGACACAGGTGAAAAAGGACCAATCACCTGTGAAATTCGTTCCGGAAAAGAAAACTCTAGTTCCCGAGACAACTTGTGTAAGTGATAGAATGGCTAGCTGGTTCTCTAAAACAATGAATACACATGAAGCTATGTCCTCTGGGAGAATTGGATTGGGTTATAAGAGAACGTTAAGTACTCAGAAAACTCGACCTGATCAGAAATCTGTTAAGTTCACGACTAATGATGTGTTTAGGAACAATACTCCTTCAAGAGGAGGGTTTCATGGACAGTCATCCAGGTCGAAAACTCCACAGAGATTTAATAATCCAAATAATCGTTTTTCTAACCCAAATAGTAATAATAGGAATTATCACAATTCGAATTATAACTATCCCAACGTGTTTAGATCTACGTCCAACCCTAGACCAGTAAATCCGAGACTTTTTCAGAAGTCTCCGGAGAGAAAGTCTAGTAGGAGTTCCTCCCATACTCAAACGAATGCGACTCTCAAAGCATCCACCTCTAATTCAAAGAGTAATGGATACTTAAAAGAATTTACATTCGTGGATGAGAATGGCAGACCCAAGACCGTCACGGCTTGGCTCCCCCTTGATGACTAATCTTTTCTAATTTGTGTGCAGGAGTTAATTAGACGTGTTGCCAACTGGTGGTATGTGGATAGCGGTTGCTCAAGGCACATGACGGGGGAAAGGCAGCTTCTTGTGGATTTCATACACAAGAAGGGAGGATATGTGAACTTCGCTGGTGAGAAAGGCGGACAAATCACGGGATATGGTACTATAACAAATGAAAAGTTTAAGCTAGAGCAAGTCAAATTTGTTGAGGAACTGAAGCACAACCTGATGAGTGTATCTCAGATCTGTGACAAAGGACATCCTGTCCATTTTACGGATAGAGAAGCACTCATTTTGAAACCTGGATTTGTCATTCCAGAAGAGTGGATTGTCATGAGGGCTCCAAGAAGAAATGACACTTATGTCATGGACATGAGTGTTACTGATTCATTCCAGGAGTCGACATGTCTAATATCAACCGCATCTGAGTCTGATTCTCAGTTGTGGCATCGGAAAATGGCACACTTGCACTTTAGAAAAATGAACTATATAGTCAAAAATGGACTAGTGCTAGGTGTACCAGTGCAGAGAATTGGGTTAGAGGACAAATGTGTGCCTTGTCGAAAAGGCAAACAACATAAGAAACCTCATAAGTCAAAAACTCAAAATTCCATTGCCTCACCTTTTGACCTTCTTCATATGGATCTATTTGGTCCTGTGAACGCAAGGAGTATAGGCGGTAAACATTACTGCCTAGTTGTCACTGATGACTTCTCGCCTTTTTCTTGGGTATTCTTTTTGGTAACCAAGGATGAGACAGCAGAAATGCTGATGACATTCTTTACCCAGATTGAACATCAATTTGGACGAGGAGTGAAGAAAATAAGAAGCGACAATGGCTCAGAGTTCAAGAACTCGGTATTGAACGTCTTTTGCTTAAGCAAAGGAATTCAACAACAGTTCAGTGCACCTTATGAGCCACAGCAGAATGGTGTCGCTGAAAGGAAAAATTGTACCTTGATTGAAGCAGCTAGAACAATGTTGGCTGATTCAAAGCTTGCCGTCATCTTCTGGGGAGAAGCAGTGAATACAGCTTGTCATGTACTTAATAGGGTTTTAACCGTTAAGAAGCTAAACAAAACGTGTTATGAGCTCCTAAATGGTAGAAAACCAAACCTGACTGGTCTTGAACCCTTCGGTGTTCAATGTACCTTATTAAAGACCAAACATCAATCAAAATTTGGTGAGAAAGCTGACGAAGGATTATTCCTAGGTTATGAAGCTGGATCTCCAAACAAAAGGGTCTACAATAAGACAACTGGCAGAGTTGAGATTGTATATAATATACAAGTCACATCTTATACTCCAGCTGTACAAACTGGACCAGAATGGTTATTTGACTATAATGTTGTCTTCAAGTCATTCAATCTTCCGTTCTTAAGTGAAGCTGACACCTTGAGGCTAGAACATGTTGTGCTAGATGATGGTGAAATCAATGCGTTTGCACCAAGATCTAGTATTCCAAGTTCGGAAGATGCAAATGACAAAGGGAAAGAAACTACTGTCGATCCTATTGCGGATAGTGATTCAAATCTGAATGACATTCCATCTTCTTCAAAGGATACAAATCCTGTGCAAGAAATTGCAGAGGATAAAGTACCACCTCAGGGGGAGATCGGATCAAATCTAGGATCTGACTTAATTGTTGACACTACGGTCTCAACTCGTGTGAACAAGTATCATCCGATTGATAATATCATTGGTGATCCGAGTTCTAGAGTGAAGACTCGTAGAGAGATATTGGATAGCAACAGTCTATATGCATCAATTCAAGACTCTGGAATCATACATAAGTGTCTGTTCAGATGTTTCATATCTCAAATTGAGCCGAAAACTGTACAAATGGCTCTTAAGGATAATTCCTGGGTAGAGGCTATGTAAGAGGAGCTTGATCAGTTCAAGAAGCTCAAAGTATGGGAGCTAGTTGATCTACCAAAAGGGGAATATGCAATAGGGACCAAATGGGTGTTTAAGTGAAAACGTGGTGACAAGGGTGTTGTAACTCGCAACAAAGCCAGATTGGTACTTCAAGGATTTAATCAGCAGGAAGGGATAGACTATACAGAGGTGTTTGCACCCGTAGCAAGGTTGGAAGCAATTCGATTGTTTATGGCATATGCTGCACATAAAAGAATCAGAGTCTATCAACTTGATGTAAAGAGTGCCTTCCTATATGGTAAAGTTCAGGAACTTGTGTTTGTCCAACAAGCTCCGGGGTTCAGTGATCCAGACTATCTAGACTAAGTCTATAAATTAGACAAGGCTCTGTATGGGTTGCATCAAGCACCTAGAGCTTGGTATGAGACACTATCTACTTATCTCTTGGAAAATGGTTTCAAGAGAGAGGGCAGATAGATTGTACACTGTTCATCAAATGGCAAAAGGAGGATTTCCTACTTGTTCAAGTGTATGTCGATGATATCATTTTTGGATCATCTGATGAGAAAATGTGCAGAGACTTTGAACAAGTTATGAAGCGAAGATTTGAAATGAGTGCGATGGGGGAATTAAATTTCTTCTTAGGATTACAAGTTGATCAAAAGAAGGATGGTTTTTTCATCCATCAGACGAAGTATGTTCATGAAATGCTCACGCGTTTCAAGATGACAGAAAGTTCGTCATATGGTACTCCAATTCAATTGAATCACAATCTTGGACCAGATTCTGAAAGCACTGAAGATGTGGATCCGACTCAATATCGGGCCATTATTGGTTCTCTCATGTATCTAACTGCTTCTAGACCGGATATAACATTTGCAGTCTGTTTGTGTGCACGCTTTCAATCTAATCCAAAGGAATCGCACATGAAAGCAGCAAAGAGAATTTTGCGTTACCTTAAGGGAAAACCTAAGTTAGGTCTTTGGTATCCCTCGGGTGGTAATTTTGACTTCGTTGCTTACACTGACTCAGACTATGGAGGTTGTAACCTGAATAGGAAATCTACCACGGGTGGGTGTCAGCTATTAGGGGGTCGCATTGTTTCATGGCAATGTAAGAAACAAACCTCGGTCGCAATCTCAACCTGTGAGGACGAGTATGTGGCAGCCGGTAGTTGTTGTTCACAAGTATTGTGGATACAACAACAGCTACGCGACTATGGTTTGAATTTCACTAACACTACTATTATGATTGACAATCAGTCAACCATGTCTATAACTAATAATCATGTGAAGCATAGTAAGACGAAACACATTGAAATAAGACATCATTTCATTCGTGACTGTGCAGAAAAACATTTGATTAAATTAGTTAAGGTCATAACTGATGACAATCTGGCTGACCTTTATACAAAGGCATTTGATCGATCTCGGTTTGAGCTTTTACTCCAACTAAATGGGATGAGAAATCCTGAGTAAATTTTTCCCACAAAGAATTCTGTATTTTTTCTATTTCTTAGGTTATTTTACTTTTTATCTTTGAAAAACAAATAAAAATTTGAGGGTCACTATTCTAATTCCCACAAAGGTGCTTCAAAGCCTCAAGAAGAGATTGAACCATCTGGAGGGTGGAACAAAGAGTCCAGTGAGGCACAAGCAGAAGGGTCAGACTGGAGCAAGAAAATCGAAGAAAAAACGGATCAGAAAGGTGGTTGGGGAACAGAATCAAGGTCTGGTGTTGGTGCAGTGGCAGAAGGTGGTGGCAGCCAGATCTCAGAATGGGGTGCAAAGAAGAATGAAAATGAAGCTGAGAAGGCTGGTAGTAAAACACAAGAGTCCCCTGTAAATATTGCTGAGACTGATACTATCGAGGCATTGCTTGGTTTGGATGACCCGGATAGTGATTGGTCAGAATTAGAGGAAGGGGAGATCCTCAGTAAAGAGGTTGCTTCACATGATGATGTATTGGTAAGCATTAGGCAAAATGGTTTTCAAGTACTAAATCTATACTAAATAATACGAGCTTGCCTGGTTAGACTTAGTAAATATTGGCAATGATCCTTACGCTAGTACTTTGGAAAGAATCTTAAAGCGTGAAGGAAGATCCAATAAGTTTGAAAGTCTAAAGCCAAAACCGGGTAAAAGAGTTCCAGATCTGACCAGGATTGACCCTTTCACTAACAAGCCATGGATGAAGATGCTCTACAGATCGGTCAAGTGCTTGAAGAGAGTTCCTTTGAAGAAAATGCCACAAAACATTCTTGCAAATCTCAAGTGGTGGTACGTTGACAGCAAGACGGCTAAAGCTGTGATGGAAGATGCTGAGGAAAATGTGCTGCTAAGAGTGTATGACAGTTTGCATCTGGTAAACTTGTCTAAAGACTATCTGATGAAGCTTCATGTAAACAAGATCTTGTATAGAGACAACTGGAAACATGAAGGCCGTAAATATCAGAGGGTCGTAAATGTGTGCATTGAGAAAGGCTTATGGGCTGAGAGTCGACAGAGTTGATCAAGAATCAAGATTCGACAGAGCCAGAAGACTGAAGACTGACCGAGCGATTGTCAAGGGGGAGTCTGTTGGTGCACGTTGGGTGACAACAGCTCTTGTTTTGTAATAGTTAGTTTTGTTTTTAGTTTTGTAGTTAATAAATGTATTTAGTTATTAACTTAGCCTTTTTAGTATTTAGTTTGTAAGTTCGTACGAACCTATATGTTCGTACGAACCTAGGAAGTTCGTACGAACATGTAAGTTCGTACGAACCTAGGACCAGTAAGTTCGTACGAACTTACTGGGTATAAATACTAAGTTGTAATATTTTATTTGTACGCTTTTAATCAGTTATATTCGAATATACAGAGTTATCTTCGAATACTTACGAACTTATACACTTAACACTTGCATTTACTTGTTTTGTTGTTGTTTATTGTGTATTATACCATTCCGCAATCTAATACACATTGTAATCCCGTTTGGATCCGTGCAAAGGGACTTTCTATTCAAAACACGTTATTTTACAAATTTTCTTCATAGCTCCATATTCAAATAACTTTTAGAAATGATTTTTCAAAAAAAAAAAAAAAAAATTCAACGTTTTTTTCTTTTTTAAATTATCTTTGATTAATTTTTTGTTCATAATAATCACATTTTATAACTAGATAACATTTTATAACTAGATAATCAAATGAATAATATGTGATTATCAAAACCCTATTTTGTGAATATCACGAACAAATAATAATCACATTATATAAGAGAATAATCAGATGTGATTGTCATCATATTTTGTGATTATCTTAAATAATCACAATAGTAACGATTGTAAAAAAAGTTTGAAAGAAAAGTGTATATTTTTTTATTATAGCTTGCAAAAGTCATTTTAATAATAATAATTGGAAATTTTTTAAAGAAAAATGTGTTTTGGATATTTTAAAATTGATTTTAAAGTCATTCATTCGTTTTCACGATATTTTGTTTTTTATTTGAACCCTCCCCTATATATATAAAAATATATATTAATGCACTATCCTTAAATTAAACCGTCTCTTATTATTGTAGGTGATTTGAATGTTGATGATGTGCATCAATTATCTTCATTAGTATTCGAATTTTTCTATTTGAAGTGTAATTTTATTTTTGAGCTGTCTTTTATGTACTTTGTTCCACGTCAACATATGAATACGATACTTCTAATTTATCCATACATTTTGACGTTCTACGTGTTTTTGAGTTTCTTTTACTTTGTTTTAAAGTGTTGTTCAACATATGTTTTTGTTGTTTCAAAAGTATATTTCGCATCAAAAGGACATCGATTATCCAAAACCTTTATAATCGCTTTCAAATTTTTTACTGCTGCGACGCGCGAGTTTTCAGCTAGTCAAGTGATTAAGTGTGACAAGTGAGCTTAACTTCATAGATCGTTTTATTATTTGGAAAATTAATTTCCTTTATACAATCTTTACGTTATAAGATGTTGAAAATAATGTGAAAATTCGTTAAATAAATAAATTAATTACAATGATAACTCAGCTGTAAAATTCATACATTTTATGTGAAGGTTTTGAGTCACATTTTGTTCACATAAGATTATTTTTATAGTGAAGATTTCGTGTTATCATTTCTTTCTTACGAAACAGTATGTTCACAACACTTTAGAGATATAAACCCTTTTAATGACTCCATATTTCGTATGCATCAGTTTCGAATTAGAGATATAAACCCTTTTAATGACTTCATATTTCGGATGCATCAGTTTCGAATTGGAGACATAAACCCTTTTAATGAATCTATATTTTCTTTACTTATTTACCCTTACAAGGCTTTTGAAAATTACTAAATTGATGTCCGCTTAAAACAATTTAATCCATCATGTTTTAGATCCTAAGGCCCAAAGTTGTTCTTATTTTTCTTATATGTAGGAATGTTCTCATGGGAAGGCCACCCCCGATAATAATATAGATTGGCTAATTATATATACTACTTAACGAAGTATTTAGGCTAAAGTCTTAAAATGTATTAGAAACGAGAGATAATTATTTACTATTTTACCTTTTACTTTTTAGATTAAGTTATAATCGGTGCACAATTAAATATTTAATTCAATACAATTAATTATAAAAGTAATATATTATAATTAATTTCAATTTCAAAAATGTATAATATAAATTCAATTGAATTTTTACGGCTGGTGTAATTGATGTTATATTGATGGATATTAATATGTGAAATATTGATAAAAAGTAATCATCTTTATATTAATATATTATTCATATTTTATATATTAAATGTATAAAAATTTGAAAACTTATAGTGAAATTACTATATTATTTCTATAAAAATAGTTTGACTATTTGATAGTCTTAACTAAAATAATAAAAGTCATTATTCTTAGTTAATGCAATATCTAATGCAGTAGAACAAGTATTTAACAATGATTTTATTTATTTAATTATTAATATTATTATTATTTTCTTATTAAAGTTAACATCTATATTAAAAATTCTTAACTCAATTTTTAAACTTTCAATTATTATAATTTGGGATTGTAATTCAAGTTGAGTCAAGTTAGCGGATTTGAAATTTCAGGTCCAAAGTTCAAACCTAAAACTAAATCTGATTTTAATAATGGGTTGACAGGTGAAAAGTATTGATCTCGAACACGGTTCGTATAACCCCTTTAGGTAAATGGGCAAACAAGTTGATGTGCTGGACCTTTTTAATTTTTAAAAAATGAAATTACTTTTCTAGTTGGTCGATTAACCGTTGACCCAAACCTTAACTCAAATTGGATCCGAAAAACTAAAATGGTTGACAGATTTTGAGTTAGTACACTGACAGGTTGAAAATTCACCTCTAATATATTTATCTTTGTTTCAAGTCGAGTTCAAGGTATTGTCAAAAAAATTCACCGTTATTTACGATAATTTAAAATCTAATGTACAAAATAAAGTAAGAAAATAATACACTATTATTTCCTTTCACTTTTGGTCAGAGAATAGACGATGATTAAACAAAAATAACGCAAGTAGATTTTTGATGTCGCTCCATGACATAAACCTCATGCTAATATATAGAACGTGTAACACAAATTTTGAGGCTCGTGGCACTTAGAGCAAAGGGAGTGGAAGCGTTCACTGACCGGAAAATTGTCGGGAATGCCATTCCCCGACTCTCAGATGGCGTTCAGGGCGGCGTTCCGGCAGCAGCGTCCCCCTAGAGACGTTGTGTTCCTGTTTTTTTTTTTTTTCTTCTTTATTTACTTGTTTTCTTTTTTTTTCTCTTGTTTTTTTTGTTTGATTTGAAGAAAAAAATCGAATTTGTGTGTGTGTGTGCAGATTTTGTGTGCAGGAAGGAAGGAGGAAGAAGTGGGGAAGAAGAAGGGGGAAAAAAGGAATTAGGGTTTTTTAGGCTTGTTTTTTTTTTAATGGGCTTATTTTTTGGACTTATTTTTTCTTAATGGATTATTTTTAAAATGAATTTATAATTTTAAGCTATTTTAATTAGTTTAAATATGTTAAAATGAAAATAAACAAAGTTAAAATAGGTTATGTATTTTTTGTACTTGTAATATTTATTTTATTTTTCTAATAATTTTTATTTTTTTATTGAATTTATTTTGTTATTTATCTATATTTATTAAATTATTTGAATTTTCTGACAAATAAAAAAATCAAAAAGAAATTCCTGAACACTGTCTTGAACACGGTTCTCACTCTCACCTTTTTCAACAACAATGTTCCCCGGAAATACTGTTACTGAAAACTGTGACACAAGGATCACGACTCCTTATGCTTTTAAAAATAATATACTTACCGGGGACAATTTCCCACTATGTAAATCGAATGGACTAACAATCCATGCTACCATTTGCGAGTTGGTTTTTCTTTTGGGTATCCCTAGCATCCTAGGTAGCTTCCATTTTTTGTGTGGGAATTCTTTCTCGTATATAAATCACAACATTTAATACTCGTAGAAAAATATGGAAGTTAGAGTTCATTGTGGCCAAGTCAAAAGCAATTTCTGCATCCTTTTTAAATTGGGTAGTTAAATTCCATAAAATTTAATACTCGTAGAAAACTTTGGTATATATTATATAGTATACAGTAAAGTAATTGAAGTTACAGTTCATTGTGACCAAGTCAAAAGCAATTTATGCATCCTTTAAATGGTAGTTGATTTTTAGGTCGGAGAACATTAAATTTTCTCATTTAGAACGAAGAAAAAATTATAGCGTAACCCAAAAATTTATTTTCTGGAAAAGAAAGTATTTGCTGTTTGAAAATCTTTTAATCTTTTGTTCTGTATCTAATTGAATCTTATGACTTATAATTGTGTCACAAAAAAAACCATTTAAAAGAGGGAACATAATACAAAGTTTGTAGCAAAAGTAGAAAACACAACACCAAGGTGTGCAACGAGTAGCGACCTTTGAAACTATTTAGATAGCGGTGAGCGGGCAACAAATGACACTGTACGAAGGCAATCCACTCATGGTTCATTAAGGCGATCCATTTATTCTAATTCTTATTCTTATTTAGGTATCAGATTTTTCGGATCCAAATATAATCGTTAGCGTAGATTAGAAGGTACCTGATCCATTTTGCTAGGAAAATTAGTTAAAAGTAGAGTAAAACTAAGCATATATATATATATATATATAGGAGTGGGTTCAAGGGAGAAATAAAATTTGGTGGAGAAATGGGAGAAAACTTTTTTAACCCTTCGTTCAGTAAAATAACTCTTTGATTCAGTTTTAAATTATATTTATTTTTTTATTGAATCATAGTTATTTTTTCTGAATCATAGTTTTAAATATATTTTTCTCTCATTTCTCCTCCAAAGTTTCTTTCTTTTTAAATCCTAGTACTATATATATATATATATATATATATGTCATTGCAATAACACTTGCACATATAGTAGTAGTCTATAATATAATATAAATATAAATTCTACATCATTAAAAAAGTATTATATATACTAGGTAAGCTTTTGACAGTGCATAAAGTTTAACATTGATAGTTTTGGATGGTAATTAAATCTTAGAGCTTTAATACTCCATAGTAAAATACGTTCATATTCTTTTGTAATTTAATATTTGAATGGTAAAAGAACAAATACAACTTTAAAAAAATGAAAATCATTAGAAATTCTTTCCACTATGGTTCCTACAATAGATAATAAGTATAGGATCAAATGTATAATAGTTTATATAAATATAATACTAAAAAGATCAAACTAAAAGCACCATCAAAATGAAATTAAAATTACATAGCGATATCTTAAACGAGCAATGACATATAGGCCGACATAAAAATATGAATAATTTACTGATTGATTCACACAGTTTACCTCTCATAATCTTAGTCGTTGAAGTTATCATGTGTCATGTTCACATCATTAGACTGATTTTCAGGCCTATGTGATTAGGTTTATAAATATCGGTGATATAAAAAAACAAGATATTTAAACTCTCCAAAATAATATTTTTTGAAGTAGATAACTATAAGTGATAAAATTAATATACAAAAGCTAAATAATAATAATAATAATAATAATAATAATAAGATCACCTCATCACTTTTCTTGGTAAAAAATAAATAAAGAAAAAATTAAAGTTGTTGTTATCAAGAATCAAAACTCAATCTTTTTGTCATGTTGTAAGTAGTCTACCTCTTAATCTATTTGCATAGTTTTGTAAACATTGTTCTTGTTTTTAAACAAATACAAATTCTGGTTTTTTATTGTCTCCTGCAGAGACAAATGATAGTTGAATTTTAAAAGGAAAAAACTAATGACGTGCTTACATGTGTTGACCGTTGACGATGCTACACTAAATAATAATTATAAGTAGCATAAAGGAAAAGGAAGAAGAAATGAAAAAAAGGAAAACATGTGCCTTCTGCATGATTCAAACCTGAGTATCCAGCTCGTAAGGGAGGGACGCACACCACCCAACTAACTTAATCTTTGCTATAGACTTTGTTAAACTTATAATATATATTAAAAGCTCTACCTAAAATGTTACATATGTCAACTACAGCCACTGCTAGAGTAAAACCTTCCCTCTTCTTATAGATAGTTATATAAATATATATACTATGTTATAGATAGATGTAGTTGTCCATATCAATTAGGAATTGGAGTCATACCAGGTTAAGTATACTTGGAGAAGGCTCCATCATAACTTATATACCTTAATATTTTATTTTTCTCATTTTTCTTTCACACAAAGACCCACCGATATCCTACAGGTTTTACACCAATAAGTATTTTAACTATCGGTTTGAAAACTTCTGCCTCAATTGCGTCTTTCCATTTTGGCCAATGATTTCTTTTTCTGCATTCTTTAACAAATCTTGGTTCTTGATCCTCATCATCTTCCATTACTTCTAGCGCTACATTATATGCAAATGTATCATCTACGTCGATTGCATTTCGGTTCGATAGTTTTCTAGACATTATATAATTTATTGAAATTTCTTCATTTTCAGGTAGCAGAGGTTCTTTTGAAACCATCTTGATTATTTGCTCCCTTTTTCTTTCGAGGAACTTTATCTTTGGAACCAATCGATCTACCATGTTTCATACATGTATTAGACTCATTACCAATGTGATGTTCATCATTGACATCAATTCTAATCGGAGCATTAACAGTTAGTATATGTGACCTAGTGACTATATTTGGGTCAGTAATCTGGTAATTGATTTGCTAATATTTGCAAATGAATTATCTGTGGAACTTCTAAGTCACATTGTTTAGTTAGAGGATCAAGATGAGATAGACATATTTCATTCCTACATATTTCATTTTCTAGCTGTTTTTCCTATCCCCCTAATCTCGGGACTTTCTTGTTCAAATAAGGAAATAATATGTCTATTTGGAGCATAACTACGTACTAAAAACACAACATAAAAAATTAACACATATAAAATTCAACAAGTGTAATATTAAAACTAATTAAATTTATCAAACTGATGCCCCCGAATGGTTGGTTTAATCGTCGCGGCGTTGACGTTGTCGTCGAACACTGACCGAGCTGTGATCGCGATCAGGGTGGGGGTTTAAGTTTTATATTTGTATTGTTCGGAAGCCTAAACTACTAACTACCTACTATGACTAGTAAGTGGTGAGTAAGATCTAGGTATCGTTCTAACAGACTAACAGAATTGAAACTGAGATGTTTCAGGCGAATATATTCTAACTAGCGTGGGGTTTAGAAAAACTGAGGAAGTTTTTGGTTTTAATTAAACTAAGGCAAACCAACTAAAAAGTAATGAAAATGAAAATAGTAAAGAAGTGGTGTTTGTTATGATTTCGTTAGTTATATTATGGGATAAGACGTTTAAAGTTATGTTTAACATAAACGTTTATCAGGTACTTTATTGATTTGGTTACATTTATCAGGTACTTTCTTGATTTGGTTATATTGAGTGTTGCTAGTGTATACACGAAATTCCCTACTAATCATTTAGCTTGTCACCAGGAATCCGATCGTAATGATTCTGATCGGAAAAGGTATTGCTCAACTCTCAACATTGCCCAGTTACGGGAACAATGACCCTTCTTGGAATATGAACATTCCTGGGTGTATGAATAAAGTAGCAAGAACCCATTTTATCATCCCATCGTTCTTACACCGCATAACAATCAATATAACTTTAAGATCTGGTGTTTTAATTTGCTTTCCAAGCTTTGGTAAAATCTAAGTGTGATAGACAATAAAAGTAGAATGCTTGTTGATTCTTTAGTCTTTTGTTTTAGATTTATAAACTGAGTTTGTATTTTAGCACATTTAAAAGCTATATTTATGTTTTAAAACAATCTTTCCAAAATATACCAACGAATCCCTAAACTTTTGGCTGTGTATTCTACTGTCTGTATTTCCATAGATTCAAGTTCAGACCATGTTTAGAAAACGCCCTATGGTTGTTGACAATGTAAATCAACTATTAATTAGTTGTTCCATTGCTTTGAGTACTTACACAATGTTGGTTCACAGTATTTTCCATAATAGTTACTATGTACTATTGGTGGTTCCATAGTTATCTTACGATGTACTGTTGCGGTGAACACATTGTGTCATAATCTAGACCGTAGTTATTTTATAGATTAAGTACTTCACGATACCTTTCATAGTATTTTCCAAAGTAATTACGATGTACTTCACTTGTAGTGTTTCTATAGTAATCTACGATGTACTTCTACGATGATTACATAGCGTTGTAATTAAACGGAAACACAGATAATTAATTAGCTTGTCTTAAGGTTCGCGAAGCCTTAATATCAAGGTTGTAATCACGTTCGTTGGTGGAAAACCAATGTTTATATTTAGGTTTTAATATCATAAATAGAAAGCATAATTAAAACACTATGTTTCCGAATAAACAACATAACATTATCCCATAATTAATTAACTAACTATATCATAACAAACACGCAAAGTAACTACTCGCTAATCATGGCAAGTCGTAGATTATAACGACTTGAAATTAAAAGAGTTGGACTCCGATCGTATTCCAAGCGTATTACAATTCTTCTTCACGTACACTCTCTAATTAATTACTAAACTAATAATAATTAATTCCTAACCTAGAGAGAGGAAGCTTAGAGAGAGAAAGAACTAATTGGAAGTATTATTGAGTGAGTTAGGATGATTTAATTGAAGGAGGAGGTTGGTATTTATAGAAGGATCCCCGAACGGTATTTTGACCAAACAAACTGTATTTGACCTTCACAAAATCGATCCGTATCGCGGGAACCGTATCAAGTTGCAAGATTTAAGCATATACGGGTCGCGCGAATCGTATACGGGTCGCGCGAACTGTATACGGTTCGTTTGAGCCGTATACGGTTGACATCCAACCGTATACGGTCGGATTGAGCCATATACTGTTGGTGCAGCCCGTATTTGCGGGGTCGTGCTCTTGTGTGCGGGATCGTGATTCTTTCGTTGCTTGTTTTCGCTCTAACTTCTTCGTTTCTCATCCGTTTTAGCAATTCTTGAACCCATGCGATCGTAATCTTCTAATATTTAGTTTAAGGTTGATTTATGATAACTTCCATAAAATTATCAAATGGTTGATCAAAGTGCGAGCGAAACGTCTTGTGTTGAATTTGTTCTCTTTCATTCGTTTTTCGCCCGTTTTTGTTGAGTTTTGCAAGATCGTCTTCGTAATCACCTAATTAAAAAAATAAAAAAAAAATAATTGTAATATTTGGGTTAAAATGATAATTATTTAATTAATATAGGTAAGATAATGTGGGTATAAACGTGACTTTTTACGCGTTATCACAAACATATAAACATATTGTGGAAGTAGAGGGAATGATTTGTGATTAAATGAAAGTTAATTCTCAGTCTATGAGAATGAAAAAAAGTATCAGTTTGTGAGAGCAAATTTAGTCTCAGTCTATGATACTTAAGTTTCAATCTTACAGACCGAGACTTTGCTCTCACAAACTGAGACTTAACTTTCATTCTCATAGACTGAGACTTAAATATCATTTAATGACAAATCACTATTATTCATCCTCAATAATATTATAGTTAGGCCTAAGTGTCTGAAAATGTATCCAACTTTTTTATAAAAGCTATAGCGTTTATGAACTTTCAAAATCTCTATTGTTTGCATCCAATTTTGGATTATCGTTAATTGTATGTAATATTTTGACGTGGGACTTTGGGTGAATGACGCGTGTAGCTTTAGATGGATGACACACCAGCCAAAATACATACAATTAAAAATGATTGAAAATTAGATACACATAATAGAGGTTTCGAAAGTTCATACACACAATAGCTTTTTTTGACAAAGTTGAATGGATTCCGAGACACTAAGCCCTTATAACTATTACAACTCAAAATCATCAACACATAACATGAAAAGCCTGATTATTCTAATAACAACTTAGCGGTAGAAGCAGGAATATATGAATTCAATTCTAAAAGATCATTGTGTGACAACCGTCAAAAATCTCAGGTCATTAACGCACTTAAATTCCTAGTCTATCTAATTTCGTTTACAGCACTCTAAAATCCTAGTGAAAAGTCTAGGTTATGACTCCTTAAGTACCGAAACCGTAAGTTACCGAAATCGCGTAACGTTTTAGGAGATTACTTAGCGGACTTTAAGACCGTGAGGAACATTAAATTAGGTTACAAAGTGCCAAAGAAAACAAATGAAATTAAATTTCATATGTCATCACAAAATATTTATCATATCAAAAATCGGAATTTAACTGGAAATTTCGTAACTCGGTAACACGACTGGAAATCGGTTTATTAACTCGCGAATGTCAATCGAGATCGAATCAAATACATTTTGATGAATGTTATAAACTTATAAAATAAAGTTTCATGACTCACACTTTAACCAACAAAAACATCACAAAAATCGGAAATTAACCGAACTCTCGTAACTCGGCAAACGCGACCCGAATCGAATAAAAGAAACTCGAATCCGACAAACTAATACTTGAATATCCATTATAAACAACCTAAAATACAATTTGAAGTATTTTAGAAATTTAGAACATTAATTTTTATAACCCTTATATTAAGCATAAAAACGACACAATTTAAAGCTTGAAATGTGCAAGACTTGAGCAATTTTAATACAAATAAATACCACATCTAATACATATTATATTTTAACAAAAAAATAAAATAAAAACCCCAAATATTCATGCCAAAACCGGACCTCCTTTTCCCCCACTCAAATCCTCTCTTTTTCTTACAAAACTCCACTCACTTTACATGCAAAAAGCCTTCTACACTTACACACTCTTCCACTTTCATCATTTCTCTCATTTCCACTTTCAAAAACACACACAATTCTCTCTAAACACACACTAAATCTCAGCCAACATTCATCCCTAAATCATCTTCTTAAAAGTGTTCCTACACAAATACAAGAACCTTGAGGTAAAATCACTCTTTCTAGCTTCCATTTCCTACTTTTACTATGTTTATTTCATGGATTTCATGCCTTTTTCATGGCTTAAATCCCCATATAAGGTTTGATGGTTTGTAGGTTACAACTTATACACATTCATGTGTAAAAGAAGGGTAACCTATGATCAAACCAAGAATCAAACCGAAAAAGTCGACTTTTTGATGTTATAGAGTTTATTTACATGTTCTTGCTAGAATAAATGGTTTAAAATGTTAAAATATGTTTATGTTTATTTAAAACACATGTACATGCATAAAAGACAAAGCTTCAATCATTGGATGAGGTCTAAAAATCGTTGGTAGTGAAAAACACACCAAAAAGATCACTTTGTCATGCATGTAATCTGTCCAGATTTTGACCCTACTTGAAACGACCATAACTCAGTGAATAATGGTCCAAAAATCTTGATTTTTCTTCTGGAATTTAGCTTAGTGTCTTACCTTTAAAACCCCACTGGTCTCACTCAAATCCATTGAGTTTACGACCTCCAAATATATCACACAAAACTGATGCGCCAACAGTAACTTTTCTGTGAGCACCTTGTTGTGATACTTGTTCATGGGTCTTAAGGTGTTCCATAAATCTAAGAAAAATTATTTTAGACTCCTAACATGTATATCTCAGTAGTATAAGAAGATAGGAATTTATCTTGATGATTAAGTATTTTTAGAAAATGCATGAACATTATGCATTATTTTAGTCTTGTAAAATGTAAATAATTGTGTTGTGATGAATCAAAAATACAAAAATACTAGATAAAATGTGTTAAAATTTTGGGGATTACTTTTTTCAGTAACTAGATCATAAAAAGAGTCTTGAAAATAAAAATGGGAATTTTTGGTAAAACATAAGTATTTTTCCTAAATTAATGCAAACAAAGCCTATAAAAGGTGGCATAATCATGAAAAATACTTTTGGATACCAAATAATTATAGGAAAATTCCAGTGTCATTTTACTCAGAAAATGACACTATCCTCAAAATTTCACACTCTTTGGAAGTGTTTTGATACGTTTTCCGATTTACGTCTTGTTAAAACGAATAATCTTTGGAACCAAAGTTTCAGTGCTCAAAATGACTTGAAAATTTTACACAAACCTAAAAATGGTTAAAAACTGATCTGGTAAAAATTCCAGAATTTTTTGTGAATAATTACTATTTTTCCCATATTTATCCCACCTTTTAGACATAAAATGATTATAAATAATCCATAGGTCTAAAAATCCCCAAATTTTCACAGAAAATTTTTGAACTATATTTCGTGTTTCATACCAAGTTTGGTAATTTTTAGATGTTCTATCCATGTATTTTCAATATTTTGTTGACAACTCGAACAATTACCGACAACGTTAATTAAAGGGAAATTCGAACTTTTTCGGCACTTTGTAATTTAATTAGCTACCTAAGCAATCCTAACAAACCGTATTAGTCGAGGAACTAATTAGAAACCTTGTGTTCTTAGGAATTGAATAGGAGTCAAACCCGGTCGGTACGCGCATTACATCCATCTGTACGCTCATACTCAACAGTGAGTATTCACAGCCCCTCTTTTTAAACGCTTTACTTAAATGATTTTGGGGTGAAAAGCATGTTACTTGATTTCAAATGTTTTACTTGATTACAAATGCCTTGCTTGATTACAAATGTTTTGCTTGATTACAAATGTTGTATTTGATTACAAATGATGTCTTGAATGTTTATTGTTTTATACGCATCTGTTGTATGCTTGAGACTCTATCGTGTTAAGTCCCCGGTTTACTACACAACTTATTAACTCAATTTGAGCCGATGGTTATTATGGATAGCGCTATTTGGGATTGACACTCCCCCCATTCCGCACTGTGCGCGGGGGCATATAACCAACTACTTAATCATGTATGCGATAGGCATGATCACTTTGGGGCGGACTGTCGAAGGTTTGGTTGTGGACTCAAGTATAAACACCGACTATTGAGCAGTCACATTTTAGCGTATTAACAACTTTGACCACGTAATTCGGTCTAAACAACTTTGACCACGAAATTCGGTCTTACAATCATTACTACGTAGCGACGCAAAACTTTTAAATGACTTCTCATGTAGCGACGTGAATATTTAAACAAAATGGTTTCAGAAACTTTTAAACAACTTTGAAACTTGAAACCTGTGAACTCACCAACTATATTCTATAGTTGACCCTCTCATTTTACATGCTTTTCAGGAATCGGTCAGTAAATGTGATTGAAGCCACGTTTATGCTGTTTTTGATATCGAAATCATGTGCTCTATTTTGTTCTATTTTATGGAAGTATTCATATAGTGTAATTATGTACTTGTGCTGTAAACGTAAGTAAGACCTTATGTAATATTTATTTGTAGACCGTTGAACGGTGAACTTTTGGAATTTTCGATTATGAAATCATTGTACTGTTACATCTCGTGTTTCCGCTTTAGCGGGGTGTGACACATTGGAACTAGAAGACATCAAAGAAGCTACAAAAATATCATGATAAACATCCACACATTAATCAAATACTCAAAAACTATTAAAAGAGATAACGTTCACCACATGTAATTTTATCATTATTTGAGATAAGAATCATGAGTAAATAAGTTGAAGCTAAAAAATTTACTTTGATAATAGCTTAACGATACAATAAATAAAATCTGAATTAGATTCTAATGACATATTGGATTTGAATTCATCATAAGATTTGCAAAAACATAATTACAAAAGTTAAAACATAAAAAACACAACAATAAGCATATATACGAACGATAAAAATTAATAAAACAAATTCAAAAACATTTGTACAATCAAAATCGAAATGAATCAGAATGGAAGCAAAAACAAATGAAATTGATGGAAAAATGAAACAACGAACAATTTAAAAGAAAATTAAAATCATCAACAAAACAATCTATGAATCACTGACCTAGATTTGATAACAAAAATGAATTTGGTTGAAAAAATGAATTCATTAATCGCGAAGGAGAGTAACGAAAATTACGATACGAATATTGTTTTGTGTATGTATTTACTTCATTAATAAAATCATATTAAATTAAACTGAAAATAGAAGGTAAAATATTACTCTCATGCATGTAAACACACTAACACTATGTTCTTGAGTTTAAAACTAAGTGGAATGGAAGAGAAAGGAAGAAAGAAGAAAAGAAAAGAAGAGAAGAGAAAGGAAGATAAATTATTTATTTGTGTTCTTAAGTATGAAGGAAATGAAAGGAAGGAAATGATCCCGCTTGTTCATCTCAAAAATGGGAGGAAAGGACTTGAATAAAAATACAAAGGGAGTTCCCCTTCCTCTTAAAAAATAAGAAAATTAAAGGTGTAGATTGCATTTCTATCGTTCTCTATTTATTAAAACTTCCCCTGGATCATCCCTCTATAATATATATATGGAGTTGGATCAATGAAAAAAAAAATTATCAAGAGAAGAAGGGAAAAAAATACAAACCTTTATTATTTTGATAAGTGGTTCTAAAGTAAGTATGGCCAAATTGCAATAGTTGGCAATTTGAGAATAGAGGGGTAGAAACGTAAACTTACGACAAGAATTAATTGAAACCATTTGTTTTCTTCTTTTTTAACAAGAAACCGTTCAGGTCAGTTCAATTCAAAATAAAAGGAAGATATTTACCCAACTAGTTCGAGACTATTTGTAAAATCGTCCGCATCCTATTATTTAGTTATTTTATTTATTAATTAATTAAATTTATTCTATTTTGTTCATTACAAAAATATTTTTATACTTGAATTGTAATATTTGGCAATTTAAGACATGAATCAAGTATTCATTAATGAACTCTATTTGAAAATATTGAATCATAATATGCAAATATTGTATTATAGCATGATTGAATAGTAAGTTTGAAAAAACTGAATCGCGGTATGAAACAAATGAATCACAAATTTAAATTATTAAATTTTAGAAGAATTATATTGAATTAGAGTTTTAAATTATTAAATAGTAGAAAAATTACATTGAATCATAGATGCTTCTACCTAAAATATAGTTTATTACATATTTCTAGTCCATAGTTATGAAACTAACAACTTTTATCGATGGATTTACGAGTGATATTATGTCACTATAGTATTACTAAGAAACTTTTCCCATCTTTTCTTTATTATTGGTTGATTTTCAAGTCTTGAATCCACATATACGTATACTATTTTGTACAGTTTCGATTAAAAAAGTTTGTAATAAAGTATCAAAAATAAAGTCTCAACATTCCATGCTTAAAACTATCAAATTATACTGACAAAATAAAATATGTTTTACCGATTCCGACCATATGTATAGATGTAAGTTCAGATCCTTTCACTTGACATGATCATATGTATAGATGTAAGGTGACAATCTAAGCAATTGATACTGTCAGTTGTAACGTATTGACGAAGAAGGAAAGGTACGTGAAGTTTGGTTGTTCAATTTCGAGTAAAGAGACAGAGATAATAACATTTAATCCCAAAAAGTGCTCCTTATTCATGCAGCAATATCAAATTGTTACTTAATTTTAATTAGTAGAAACATAAAATGTCTATCCTACCCTTTAGGTGGTTAATGAGATGAATGATCTAGATTGCTTCTCTCACTTCTTTAAAAAAATATTTGTTCTCTTTTAATTCAATTAATATCTATCTATTCATATATCTATACTAAAGGCGAATAAAAAGTTGCTCTATATTTTATCACTTAGGTAAAATGACACGTGACGACATCTCATAATTTAAAAATAAATAATTATTTAAATTTAAAAAAATATATCAAAAAAATAAACTTAAATAGAGTTAGATAATATTTGAATATAATAATAATTAATTAAAAAATCTATGAATTTATTCAAACACTAATTGAAAAATAATATTTTAAACTATTAAACTTATAAAAATTTCATAACATAAATTGTCGTGCATCGCACGGTTTAAATCTAGTATATATATATATATATATATAGAAAAGTTCAAATAAGAATGTTAAAAAGGTAGAGAATGAGAGAACCAATAATTGCTCCATTTTATTAAAAACTCATTTCCACATTTTTCTATAAAATTAAATATCTCACAAACTGTACGTCAATAAATTATAAAAATTACATATTCGAAATCAGCGTCATTTTATTATTAATTAGAGATCCCACAAGCTATACTTTCGACGAATTTTTTTTTTCTATTTTTTAATGGTTTATAAAAATTCGTAATGTTAAATCACATGTGATTTAAACACTAAATAATAATCACACGCGATTATATCTTCAATCACATGTGATTTTAAATAATAATCATATATGAATTATCATATAATGGTAAACTAATCATCAAAGATCAATTTTTAATTGAAAATCACATGTGATTATATATTAAATCATATATGATTAAATATCAAACTAGCAATCACATTTGATTTTTGCTGACAACAAACAATTTATAATATTCATTTGAATATATATTAAGTTGTAATCACGTGTTAATTAAAGTATACAATGAATAAATAATCGTGTACCAATTTTAGCTTTTTATCATAAATCACGTGTGATTATATTTTTAAGACTCGCTACAAAAAAAAAAAAAAAAAAAAAAAAAAAAAAAATTCATCGGAAGTATAACTTGTAGTATCACGTGTTAATTAAAGTATACAATGAATAAATAATCGTGTACCAATTTTAGCTTTTTATCATAAATCACGTGTGATTATATTTTTAAGACTCGCTACAAAAAAAAAAAAAAAAAAAAAAAAAAAAAAATTCATCGGAAGTATAACTTGTAGTATCTCTAATTAAAGATAAAATGACGTTGATTCCGAATATGTAATTTTTATAATTTATTGACATACTGTTTGTGAGATATTTAATTTTAAAGAAAAAGGTGAAAATGAGTTTTGTAATAAAATGGATCAATCCTGTTGGTTATCCCATTCTCTACCTTTTTAACATTTTATTTGAACCCACCTCATAGGAGTAGGTTTAAGGGAGAAAGAAAAATTGGTGGAGAAAGAGAAGAAATGTTCATTTAACCCTTTGATTCAGCAAATTAACTATTTAATTTATTAAATTAACCATTTGATTCAAGAAAAGTGTTTATTAGTGAAAATGTTTTTTGAATCATAGATAAGTATTATTGAATCACAAAAACATTTTTTGAAATCATATTTATTTTTTTCCTATATATATAGTATCAAGATTTAAAAAGAAAGAAATTTTGAAGAGAATGGGGAGAAATATATATTTACAACTATGATTTAGCAAAAACAACTATAATTCAATAAAACATAAATATAATTTCAAAAAATGCATTATATGATTCAACAAACATTCATCTATAATTCAGAAAACATTATTATTAATAAACATTTTTCTTAAATCAAAATGATTAATTTGTTGAATTAAATGGTTAAATAACTCCTTTTCTCATTTATTTACTAATTTTTCCTTTTTCCTTAACCCCACTTTTATGTATATGTATATATATTTATATATAGTATCAGGATCTAAAAAGAAAAATAATTTAGGGGAGAAAGGGGAGAAATATGTATTTAAAACTATGATTCAGCAAAAATAACTATTATTCAATAAAAATAAATATAATTTAAAATTGAATCAAAGAGTTATTTTACTGAATCGAAGGGTTAAAAAAACATTTTTCCCCTTTTTTCACCAAATTTTCTTTCTCATTTGAACCAACTCCTATATATATATATATGTTAAGATAAACTCTTGATTTATTGAAAATTTCAAACATTTGATATTAATTATTTAGAGTATTATTTATCATGTAGATAGATGTAGATGTTTAAAATGATACGAAACTGTTTTTTTTTATCATCGTTTAATATATTGTGATTAATTAGATTTTTTAATCATTTTACCAATATTTAGTATAGTGATTCTACTATCTTCCTATTATTTACTATGGTAGTTAATCAATCATTCTTACACTAGAAAATTTTTTTTTTTTTTATTTTTTTTATCATTTTACTATCATTTAGTAATATCGTAATTTTACCATCTTACTGTTATTTATCATAGTAATTAAACAATTATTATATTATCAATGACTCATCTTTGTAGTATTATAAATTAACATCATTTAGTATAGTGATTTTATCATCTTATTGTTATTTGTTATTGCGGTTAAACAATCATTATTACATCGATGACACAATTTTTATAGCATATAGATACAATCTTTTGTGACAAAAAAAAAAAAAAAAAAAAAAAAAAAAAAAAAAAAAAACTGAACGGAAGTATTATATAATTTTCAAGTTTTCTTATTTTATTTTACTTATTTATTTTTTCAAATCATTAGACAAATATTCAAGGAAGACCATTTTCGTAATTTACTTTTAAAAGGTAAATGGTGGTCAAATACTATCTCTCTAATTAAATCATTTATTAGTAATCTGTTAAATTGGACCCACTTACCCACGCTATCCGTTGAAAATGGAACTACCCACTGCCTGTTCTTCTATGTACAGTTCTTTAAATAGTAATGCGCGTTGACGTTGATTTAAAATCCAACACTTGCTACTCTTTCTTTGTAGTCCAACAAACATGGCTAGAAAACTCACCCTAATGATCAATATAGTTACTATCGTCGGGTTAATGCATGCTAGAACACATGTATTCGCTCAATCACAAGTTCCATGTTACTTCATATTTGGAGACTCGTTGGTTGATAGTGGCAACAACAATGCACTCACGACAGCAGCAAAAGCCAATTACCCACCTTACGGGATTGATTTCCCACAAGGCGTCAGTGGTAGATTTACTAATGGTCGAACCATCGCAGACATAATAGGTCTTTTTTAATCTCTCTAGCTTATTCTTTACTATACAAGTTATATATTCTTTGAAGACAATTACTCTATACGATGAAAAATGGCATAAATTACTAAGGTCTTCATCCTATTGTTGGCGTTTGTTCGTCCAAAATTCTATACTTTGCGATCAACGTACATAATACAACAAAACGCACATAATACAACAAAACGATTTAATTTGTTTAATTTCAGGTCGACTTCTAGGTTTTGTTAACTACATACCACCGTACACTACTGCAACTGACCAGCAGATCAGCACAGGCGTAAACTACGGTAGTGGTAGTGCTGGTATTCGAGAGGAATCCGGTAGTCAACTGGTAGTTACCATTCTTGACATTTTTGTACCCAACTAATTGTTAAATAAAGGCCATGGTAAAAATATTAAATTTTTTTTAACATTAATTGCTCATCAAATAAAAATACACTAAAGCACTTTCACACCTAGCTGCCTCCAATTAATCTTCAACCTTTTAGAGCCACATATTCTTTCACCTTCTCACATTGACTTTCAATCGCTTTAGCAATACGTTTTAGCACATGCAACCTTCAATTTACTTGTAGCATGCCAAACTTACATACATAGATATTTTAATTTCATCACTCATACTGAATCTTGTCATCTCAAACAGTTAATACACATTCATGATCTGCAACGGTAAAAGTAATCTGTTTTTTTAAGACTACATCAATCTACTTATGCTTCCCCTTTGCTAGTGTATCCTCCCACTCCGTCCATCGATTTTGGTTTGCAAATCGTCTTTTTAATTGGGTGGCATAGGTGTATTATAAATGTCTTTAGATAACTTAATCGTTCATACTCAATACTCAATGAAATTTGAGAAATTGGGTTCCGGAATATAATTGAAACCAAATCCAATGTCTGTTGACAAAAGCAAACAAATTAATAATCCAAATAATTTATTATGATTCTTATTAAATTTTTATTTTTATTATTTCACGTACGGTAGGGTGATCGGGTCAGCTTCGATAGGCAACTTGTTAATCATGAAGCTGCACTTTCACGCCTTTCGGTCGTACAACAAAATAAGACATCTACGAAGGAATACGTGAAAAAATGCATATACATATCAATTATTGGAAGCAATGATTACATTAACAACTACTTGAGGCCTGACAATTACAATACGAGCAGCATATATACAACTGATCAATACGCAGTAGAACTCATACAGCAATACACTCAACAATTAAAGGTACTTACTAATAGTTACTATACTCATTCTAATCGACTATGTTTTCTGTTTTTTGAGTTTGTGATTCTTAGTCTTTTATGTCTCTTACATTAAAAATCCCTAAAGTTATGTTTGTTTCATATGGCAGACTCTATACAATTTGGGAGCTAGAAAAGTTGCGGTTTTTGGTATAGGTCTGATAGGGTGCACCCCAGCTGAAATAGCAAGGTTTGGCACTAACGGACAATCATCGTGCTTTAACTCAATCAATGATGCGGTTAAGCTGTTTAATGACAGGCTTAAGCCTCTTATCAATATGCTAAACAATAATTTCTCTGACGCAAAATTCACTTTCGTCAACAGTACAAGCTTTCAAGCACCAGAAATACCAGGTAAAACAGAATCGAGTACTAATGTTTCCAATATTCGATATTCCATGCAATTTAAAGGTTATTTATTTATTAATTAGTATTTTCTGATTGACAATATTATTTGCAATCACACAACTATATGCATAGTCTCAAGTGAGACTTGAGACCAACAACTTAATGTTTGATAGATTTCGTTTCATTTCGCTAGGTCAAAATCCCTTTGATGACAAGTTATAAATTTGTGTACATATTTAATGAAGCTTAACTATGGTTTTGATTTATATGCAGGTGCATCATTTCCAAATGTTCCTTGTTGTCAAATAAGGGGGGATGGACAATGTGTTGCAAACTCAACCCCGTGCTCTAATCGAGCTTTATCAGTTTTCTACGACGGTTTTCATCCCACTGAAGTCATAAACACAGCCTTCGCGGCAAGAGCATACACTGAGCGTTCTATAACAGATGCAAGTCCGTATGATATTAGTCAATTGGCTCAACTTTAAAGTTAAAAACAAGAATAATACTGCATGATACA
The DNA here is from genome assembly GCA_963921325.1 of Logfia minima. Lineage (NCBI taxonomy): Eukaryota > Viridiplantae > Streptophyta > Magnoliopsida > Asterales > Asteraceae > Logfia > Logfia minima. The sequence continues at coordinate 20,843,342 of OY992770.1, forward strand.
GATGATTTGATTATTCTTTGTATGCATGCCAAATAAGCAATACAAGTGACAAGATATAATATTAATTAACAGCTCATTTGTGTTTTTGTTTAATGTAAAGCTTTCACAATGTCTTCCGAATTGTTAGAGTAAGTGTATGATGCTCATATTCCAAATGAGCAAGCTAATTAATTGTACGTATACGGTGGCACATACATTTTATTAAGGCATATAAGTCGTGAACATATGAAAATCCATAATTTTCAAAATTCAAACTAGTGAAAAATCAACTTACATGTTGTCTGCATAATGCTGTGCCAACGAAAATTCTACGTACAGTAGTATTTCATCTAACATGTCGTTTTTAACGAAAATTATTAAATAATGACCATTGATTTTCTTTTATTTATCTAATAGATAGATAGATTAATAGATAGACTAGATCTCAATTGTTTGAAATAATTGAAAGTTAATAAAAATCTTCCTTTCTTAAATGCTAGTGTCATTTGAATAAGTGTTGTATTAATTAAACTTTAAAAATTAATAGTTCCTTTTATAGTTTAAGTGTCAGTTTGTATGGTGTGCAACAATATCTCCCTAAGTAGTACATATGGATTACCTGTAATCTTCCATTTTTGTTATCAAGAGACTTAAATTACTACACCATTTTAGAAACGGAGAGTTGAGATAGTTAGACCTATATCTCGAAATGATTTGATACATACAAGATTGTCCGTCATTTATATGTATATATGGGTACAGGTAATCTCCCATATTCGTGGTCAAGAGACTTAAATAATTATAGCATTTCAAAAATGAGAAATTGAGATAGTTAAACTTATACCCCTAAATAATTTGATACATAAAAAATCGTCTCATTTTTTACAGATAGACGGGTAGATTTCATAATTAATATTTCCCTTTTTATTAAATGCTTATATGTATATATATGGTGGGGATCAAGAGAGAAGCAAAAAAATTAAGAAATGAGGGAAATAAATTTCAATCCTTAATTTCATCATAAATAAATTTTAAAAATCATAAATAATTTCAAAATATTCATCACAAATGAATGTTAAAAATATTTATTTATGAAAAAATCAAGGGTTAAGATTTGATTTCCTCCTTCCTCGAGATTTAAAGTTTCCCGGTAGATCCTTATATATATATATATATATTTATATTAATATCCAAAAAAACATGCCTGCTATAAAATCTAGCTATAATACTATCTAGTAAAAGCCATAGTGCAGATTTGATGGACTATGTAATTGAGAAATAATTTGTATATCATCGGTTAAAAACCGTACACCACCAAATATATATTTTAAAAACTGTTATACAGTATACTACCCTAAAATATATCTGATAATGTACAACTAAAAAATTAATAATGTACAAATCTATCACTTTTACAATTAGATCACCTCTAGACCACCCGTTACCGTAGATTAAAACATTCCTTCTCACCGTTGAAAAGAAATTCCTAATTACCGTTGAAACTATTTTCTACATTCCTACATCTCCACGTGTCAAACGTAACATGCATTTTGCGTTCAAATTAGATAATCATTCTTCTGTTTTGTAGTCCAACAATCATGGCTCGTAACCTCAGGCAATTGTATTCGGTTGTAATTTGGATTGTTTGGTTGAAGCAAGCCGGATCATTTGTAGCCGCGAGAGAACTACTAGTCCCATGTTATTTCATATTTGGAGATTCGTTGGTCGATTGTGGCAACAACAATGATCTCGACACGTTGGCAAAAGCCAATTACCCGCCTTATGGGATTGATTTCCCGGAAGGTGTTAATGGTAGATTCACTAATGGTCGAACCATTGCAGACATCATCGGTCTCTTCCTTTCTCTCATTTTTCTAATGATTTATTTTTGGACGTTCTGTTAGGAAATCTAAATATTAATTTCGACAATGCTTAAAATTGTTAATAGTATCGCATACTGAATATTAGTTTATTAAAAACTTTATATTTTTCAAGAAAACGCTAAGTACTGTACCCTTACCCCAATCAAATTCGACATTTTCCGTCCAGTGCTGTATCCTAGAAAAATACCTAAGAGTTGCTATCGAAATTATTTCGTATGATAAATCATCTCTTTAAATGGCATCTTTAACTTTATTATTACAAAACGTTGATAATTAGTAACTTGGGTTGTGGAGGGACATTTTTGACATATGTTAGACAATTAAACGTGTTTAACAAAAAATTAACATGTAAAACATAATGTTAACTTGTCCGCTAGAATTTAATTACGGAAATTCCAACAATTTTGATTAGTCAATTAGGAATCTAGCATTTTAAGATTACTGAGGTCACCAAATGGTTTCAGGTCAACAACTCGGTTTTAAAAGGTTCATTCCACCATATAATACAGCAACTGACGATGACATAAGCACAGGTGTAAACTACGGTAGTGGCAGTGCTGGTATTCGGGAGGAATCAGGAAGTCATTTGGTAATAATCCTCATTTGCTACGAAATTTTTTTATTTGAATTTAACCTTATAGTATGGTTGGATTGAACTTCATGGTAGGGAGATCGGGTATCATTGGATAGGCAACTATCTAATCATGATGCGATAGTTACACGGCTTGAAAGCCTACAACAAAACAAGAGTTATACTGATGAATACTTGAAAAAATGCGTATACATAATCAATATTGGAAACAACGATTACATCAACAACTACTTGATGCCTAATAATTATCCCTCGAGTCACCAATATAACATGGAGCAATATGCAGATGTCCTTGGGCGACAATACACTCAACAACTTAAGGTATAATATGCTAGAAATGTTGTCAACCTTGTTATTTAGTATTTTCTCTGAAATCAGAAAATTTGTAATATATTCATTCGTATGACAGACTTTGTACAGATTGGGAGCAAGGAAGGTGGCGGTGTTTGGTTTGGGAATGATAGGGTGTGCCCCAGCTGAGATACAAAGGTTTGGCACAAATGGTAAATCATGCGTTGAGTGGATTAATGATGCGGTTATGCACTTTAATTACAGGCTTAAGCCTCTTGTTGATGAGCTTAACACTGTATTCCCTGATGCAAGATTTACTTACATTAACCTTACAAACATTTTAGCACCCAAATCAGGTAAAAGAAACTAGTATACACATTCCAAATTTATGTGATAAATAATTATTTCTACATTAAAATATGATTGTAATTAAATGATCTATTAATGATTTTTGCATATTGCAGGTGTAGCATTGCCAAATAAACCTTGTTGTCCAGTGAGGGAAGATGGCCAATGTATACCGTACTCAATCCCTTGCCCCAATCGGGCTTCATCGGTTTATCTCGATAGTTTTCATCCAACAGAAATTGCAAACAGAGTCCTTGCACAAAGATCATTCACGTCGCTCTCTTCCATGGATGCATCTCCTTATGATATTGGTCAACTCACTCGACATTCATGAAGAAGATTGCAAGACAGAAATTGTTTTCAGATTCTTTGTATGCATGATAAATAAGCAACCTTTTTGACGATTATTTTATTATGTATTTTTCTTTACACTTAAAACATCAGTTAGTAAATTTTCATAATTTTATTTTTTCTTTTAGAACTAAAAATTTACAACCTAGCTATATAGCATGTACAACCACAAATATAATGTAACTCGATTATATTTAACAAAGTTGAACTCATAACAATACAAACTCGAACTCATAACCTCTTAGTTTATGAACTACTTACATATTGCTTAGCCGAAGGCACTTTGATTCATGATTTTATTTCTCCAAAAGAATATATGTATAGACCTCTCAAATGTAGAAATGTTGGAAATAAGCAAATTCAATGGATATCGGAAATAACGAATAATGTGAAACAACACTTTTTTAATTCGGTCATATTAATTTAAAATGGTGTCGGGCTCTGGTTGATGATTTATAAAGAATTCAGAGCATTCAAACGACAACGAATTAAGATTTCAATTTTGATTTCAATATTGCTAGATCACAAAAAAGAATTTCAGTCATGGATTCAGCTACTTTGCAAGCGGTTTGTGAAATTATTCGGTTTGTGAATTATTTGGTGCAACCCTATCGATTGGTCTTGTGACAGGGTACAAGAGAAAGTTAAATCATGCAAATGTACATCATTATTAAGGGACATGGGACGAGAAATGAGCTGGTGACTGCATCCTTTTGTAAGTTAACATAGTTGGGCTACCATCTTGAAGACACGACTGTAATCACAAAGTACGGCATCACCGGCCACAAATTTGTGTAGGATCCTTATTTGACAGTCTTCAATAGTCATGTGTACAGCAGCGCTTTTATAGTTTAGAGTCGTGGTCGTTTTTGTTTGGGGTTTAGTTTTGTGAATGGTGTGGTTTCGTTTTCTTTTTTAACGGTAGAATTATATTATAAATAGCTACTAGTAAGGCACTAGAAGTCAAAGAGTACAAATACAAATCCAGAAATAAACAAAGCTATACAATTTAGATTCCTCTCGAGGCTTTAACTGCGATGACTACAAAAAGAATGAAAAAACTCTTGTCAATTACCATAAACCAAGACAAGAGAAAAATCCCCACCCACAAAGGCCATGCCACTAGTTTTCATTCCGCGGTGTTTTTGATGCAATCCTATACAAGCCCCGGAGAAAAGTAACGGCAAGAAAAGACATATTAACAAATTATCCAAACGATCTTGATTTGTTCGATACTCCCAGCAACGAGAAGCAAATCACAACAGCAACCATCATGAATTCGCAAAACAACCTGCACACGATAGGCTCTCCCACGTTGATTATATAAACAAAAGTGAATTTTTAAGCCGGTCATTCCAACGCATATTCACTTTCTTATGCCTATTCTGATACCAAAGATATGACAAGTGAATAATAGTGTCCACAATACTAACATCCCTCTTCTTCCCAGGCCAAAATATAGAATCGTTCCGGAATCTCCAAAGCTCCCACCAAGACGTATAAAAAAATGACAGTGAAAAGAATATTCTTAGCCTTATGCAAATTACTCTGACTATTAACAAAGTCTAGGAACTCAATAGGCGGAAGCTGAAAAGGGAGATTCAGGTCTAGCCATTTTACAACCGATTTCCAAACCTTAATCGCGATATTGCATTCAGACATGGTACGATAGATAGATTCCAAACCGTTATTGCACATTGGGCATACGTGAGAGACATTGTAGATTCCACGAAACCATAAGTTAAAATGGGTAGGAAAACAATCCTTAGTTAGTCTCCAAACATGAATATTAACCTTTCGAGGGAATACCTTATTCCATCTAGTCGCCAGATAACGACAAACAATCTAGGTGTTTACGTAACCCGTTAACCGAAAACGAATCCATTGTATCACAAGACCATCTCCAAGAATCTTCTAATTGGGCAATAGTAACCTGCTTGACAATATCACAAATCCTATGATATTGATCATCTTCAATACCTCCACGTAAGGGACGTCTCCAATTCCAATAGAAACTCAAGCGATTCCAACGATCCCCAACCAGATAATTTTTGCACTCTTTTAATAAGAAAAGACGGGAAATTGATGCGCCAATGGGGTATCATTAATCCAAACATCATGCCAAAATAAAGTACTCATTGCATCTCCAATCTTTCTTTTCAAAGAAGAGTTGGGAACCAAACCTGCATTATGAAAATCAGACACAATTTGCATAATATTATTCCAAGGCCCAATATGTTTCCTTACCTGGTCCCAACCCTGTGCTTCACGAGAAAAATGATACATGTTTTTTCATAATTGTAGTTCACAAAGCATTAGGGTAATTATGGAATCTCCACCTCTATTTGTACAAAAGACCCAAGTTAAGAGAATCTAGACTACCAAACCAGAGACCTCTACGATCTTTGCTAGCCAATTTTAATTAAGAAAATATTTTACAACTAAAATAATAAGTGAATCACTTTTAAAAATGTCATGCAAAAAGCTTTGTCTATAAGTTTAAAGTAAATATAAAAAATTCTAATGTACGAATAATCTTCCATTTAATTTAATAGGGTATTACTAAACATACTAGTTTAATAAAGGGAATACGGCATTGAAAATTGTAATACTGCAATGGAAGCTGTGTTATGTGAATGTTGACTAGTAAGTTTAGTAAATTTAATTACTACATTGAACTTGAGCCATATAATAATGCTCGAAACCACATCATATAATATGAATATGAAAAAAAAACAATGAGGTCCATTTTATGACACCAGATCAAATCTTTCATCCGCATTATATTTTACGTAGTTTTTAAAAAGTATATAAAATTTGTACATTTTTACGCACTTAAAATCGTATACAAATCTCTATATTTATAAGTGAGTAGAATGACAATATTTTTTACACATAAAAGTGTAAAAATAAATGTTCGCACTTATAAATGTGTACAAATTATATTTTGTACGCACTTATAAGTGTGCACATAAATTCTACACATGCGATTTCTTCGAAGATGTGATTTTTTTTTGTGCGCATAAAATCACGTATGTAGAATTGATCTCTACATTTATAAGCGCGACATTTTGTACGCATTTATAAGTACACTTTTTAATAAATGTGTAGGAGAATAGGGGTCTTACCTTCTTCCTCAATATTAACCTCAACTTTTGCAAGTTGATCCCCAGATCATTAAACACAATCATGTGTTATGTGATATTCCCGCCTTCCTCCATCTTCAACCGATACAGATCACGCTTCAAGTTCATCTTTGTTGTCATGTTTTTCCCGATATATAATTTCTCAAGGGCCACCCCGCAAACCCGTTGTGGTTGTTTCTCCGCTAACATTGTTGATGATCTTATCACCGATGGAAAAGCGAATGGTACTGACACATCTTTCCTCGATGTCATTCCGATTATCATTTGTCATCTTTTCTAGCTTGCCTTCCTTTTTACCCTTTAACGGCTTTGTCAAACCCTGTTGAGCCTGAATATCCTTCACCCTTGCTTGCCACAAGGTGAAATTCACGGTCTATCAAATTGCTCCACCTTAAAATGCATACTACTATGTCCCCCCATCCCAAACCAAAAAACTATATGAAAACCTACATGCTCTAATACTATTGTGAAAACTTTCCTAACAAACCCATATGAGTGGAAGCAAGGATATAATTATTTGAGACAAACTTGCAAGACATAGTATAAAGCAATATAAACTAACTGATAGACACGACGATTTATATGGTTCGGCAAACCTTGCCTACATCCACCCCTAGAGTTTTCTTTATTCATATATTGAGAAAGATACTAGTACAAGAAATTGTACACTATGGGTTACACACAAACCAAAGCTCCTTTTATTTAATAAAATCTAAGTTTCTCTTGCATTGTTTTTCAATCCTTAGAAGAACAAACTCTATTAACCTCACAAAGAATGCTCTCAATTGACATACATATCAAATCTCTTTTCTTTGTGATCTTATGGATGATGAATGAAGCTAAATTCATTCATTTATATTCTTGAGGACATGCACTGAATAGTAATTCCAAACCTTTCTTGACAAACTATAAGAAACTTTTGTTGTTGAAGTCTCCATTTTAATTGTAATGGTTGGTGGATGTTTCTTGATTTCCATTTGTATGTAATGGAGGCACACACAAAACATGTCTAAAATCATGTGGCTATGAGTTAACCATCATCCAACAATATTGGACTAACATATCATTTCTATAATTTTAGAACTTCTAGGCTTCCCTAAGTTCATTCCACCTTATGCTACTGCAACCAACCAAGAAATTAGCACATGCGTAAACTACAGTAGTGGTGCTGCTGGTATTCGAGAAGAAACTAACAGTCATCTGGTAATATTACCACTAGTGCGTTTTTGGCTCATTATAAGTTATGAACTCATGACACCAATAATTTTAGTTAGCTACCTACTTACTAAACGTCCTCATTTATCTTAATTAGGGTGATTGGATCAGGATGGAATGACAACTACTTAATCATGTAGCCCTAGTCTCACGCCTTTCGCTCTTGCAAAGAAACAGAACATTTACCAATGCATATTTAAAAAAAAATGGATCTACTTAGAATAAAAATAATAATAAATTAAACTTGGACAACCAACTTGGAGTTGAATTTTTTTAATGTTTAATATATCTTTGTCTATCTTTTTACACATGGAAGCATATGATTAAATTGTCAATAGAAATCTAACATTATCTAACTTAAAAAAAATTATACCAAAATTCATAAAATAATTTTATCTATAAGTAGAGTGTAATGTTGATATATGTTATTATCATGGTTATTACTTATAAGTAATTTATATGCTAGTGTGGTTATGTCTTTGAGATGACTAACCATATATCGAAAACATAATGATCATTGATGTTTCTTGAAGTGTGTTACAAACTTAGATTATAAACTACTATAGGATGTATATGATTTTTATTGTGTATTTAAACGGGCCAATGAATTTGTATTTATTTATCATTATCATAAATATTAATAGAAAGAGCGAGGATTTATGTAATTCTTACATCTCACAGGTACGAGGCTATTAAGTTACGTGATGGAGACAAGGACACATATCTTGGCAATGGTATGAGCAGAGATGTTAGAAATTCGAATGAGAAGCTATTTGTGGCTATAGTTGGCATGGATCCAATCCTTCATAATCAAATTGATTATGCAATGATAGAGTTGATATATCTAATTAATCATGAAAGTTTTGTCCCTAAAAGTTAAACCTTGAATGTGAAAAGTTTTTCACCATATTAACCTTTGATGAAAGAATGAAGTGTCACCAACATTACATTGTTATTTAATTTTTGTGCGAAATATTTTGGGTATTTTTTTGAATTATTTTTTTTATACATGTAGTCTTGTAGCAATTAAAAAAATTATATTAAAATTTTAAATTCAAACATCACAAACTTCTTGGGATGCATTGATAATATCCATTAATCTTAGGTTGGTTATAAAGAATGTAGGTAAAATAATTGATGAATATTTGAGTCAACTCTCTTGTAATAAATGTAAAAAAGTTAAAATGTTGATTCTGAAAATTCAATGGTTCGTAAAAATGTTTACTTTTTTTAAATGTTACCTTATTTGAAATATGAAAATGAGTTGTTTGAAGAGGAAGGTTACAATCATATAAGTGTAGTTGGAATTTGGAGCAATATTTATTTCTTTTGTAACACATGTTTGTACATCACATTTGTCGTCTTATTTGTTTGGTTTCCATTCTTGTCACAAAGAAGAACCTTCAACCCCTTTTTGGTTTTAACATATGAAACAACCACATAAAGTTGTCGGTGAGAGAAGATCGGTCGCCTTAAATACAACCCTACGTTTTGTAGTGATTATCCTTGGATTTTGTTTATCGTCATCGCAAAACGTACGGCCAAAGGAAACTGTCTTTGATTAAACTTGAAAGGTATTGTTTCATCGTACGTCAATATCTTCTTAGAATATAAGTTATGTCCCTGATGTTGCTCCCTGAAATGATCATCGTTTCAATAACATGTTCTCCGAGCCTTTTAATTTGTAATTGTCACACCCCGATTTCTGGTGTGAGCGCGACGTGCGCGGATCACGAACAAAGATTACAATGAACGACTTCTAAGAGAGTCGCTAAACAACACCCTTAAATTACATAGTCTTAGCAACACCATTACAAACTTTAACGAATAACTAGCTTGATTCAAATTGACAAAGTTCGTGTTAAGTCCTTCCAAGTGAATGCAACTCCTACGTCAAAAAGTGCGACACAACGGCACAACTACATAGCGCCTTAGTTACCTGAGAATACATGTTAAAATACATCAACATAAAGTTGGTGAGTTCATAGGTGTAAGCATTTGTAAAGTAGACTCGTGGTTACGAGATTTCAAGTTATTTTGTCTTATCACAATATCAAAGTGTATTACTATTGCCATAAGCTCATGAATTGAAACCTTAACAATTTAGTTGCCTCGCAAGTGTTCTATTCACAACACTCGTAGTGGGTCAAATGATTATGCATCCGTTTTTTGAGTTGGCGCGACCAACCCGGACGGGGGTGTCAACCCAATAGATCTATTCACAATATTCGCGTTTAAGTCCATAACTAACAATTCATGATAGAGGCCTATATAATCTGAATAGTGGAAACTAATGCAATACGTAACAGTTTATATGTACTTGTAACCACAAAAGAAAAATCATGTATTCTCACCCCAAAACATATCAAAGCGTTTAAAAATAGGGGCTATGAAACTCACAGTTCGAGCGTGAGCGTACAGATAGATATAATGCGCATACCGACCGGGTTTGACTCCTATTCAATTCCTAAGAACACAAGATTTCTGATTAGTTTCTCGACTAATACAATTTGTTAGGATTACTTAGCTAGCTAATTAAATTACAAAGTGCCGCTAAAGTTCGAATTTCCATTTAATTTACGTTGTCGGTAATTGTTCGAGTTGCGAACAAAATAATGGAAATATATGTATACAACATCTAAAAATTACCAAACTTGGTATGAAACATGACATATAGTTCACAAATTTTCTGTGAAAATTTGGTGATTTTTAGACATACAGATTATTTTTAATCAATTAATGTCTATAAAGTGTGATAAATATGAGAAAAATAGTAATTATTCACGCAAAATTCTGAAATTTTTACTAGATCAGTTGTAACTCATTTTTAGGTTTGTGTAAAATTTTCATGTTGTTTTAAGCACTGGAACTTTGGTTCCTAACTTTATGTGTTTAATCAAGACGTAAATCGGAAAACGTATCAATTCACTTCCAATGTGTGTCAAATTTTGAGGATAGTGTCATTTTCTGTGGAAAATGACACAGGAATTTTTCCATATTTTTTTTTATGTCAAAAAGTATTTTTCATGAATATTTTTCCTCTTTATATACTTTATTTGTATTAAACTAGGAAAAATACTTATGTTTTTCCAAAAATTCACATTTTTATTTTCAAAGTTCTTTTCATGATATAGTTACTTAGAAAAATTATCCCCAAATTTTTAACACGTTTTATCTAGTATTTTTGTATTTTTGATTCATCACAACACAATTATTTACATTCTACAAGGCTAAAATAATGCATGATGTTCATGCATTTTCTAAAAATACTTAATCATCAAGATAAATTCCTATATTTTTATTCTACTGAGATATGCATGTTAGGAGTCTAAAATAATTTTTCTTAGATTTATTGAATACTTTAAGACCTATGAACAAGTATCACATCAATGTGCTAACAGAAAAGTTACTGTTTGCACATCAGATTCGTGTGATACATTTGGAGGTCGTAAACTCAATGGATTTGAGTGAGACCAGTGGGGTTTGAAAGGTAAGACATTAAGCTAAATTCTAGAAGAAAAATCACGATTTTTGGACCATTATTGACTGAGTTATGGTCGATCAAAGTGAGGTCAAAATCTGGACAGATTACATGCATGACAAAATGATCTTTTTGGAGTGATTTCACTACCAAACGATTTTTAGACCTCATCCAAAGATTGAAGTCTTGTATTTTATGCATGAACATGTGTTTTACATAAATATAAACATATTTTAACATTTTAAATCATTTATTCTAGCAAGAACAAGTAAATAAGCATTCAAACACTAAAAAGACGATTTTTTCGGTTTGATCACGGGTTGCCCTTTTGTTTTAACACTTAAACAAGTGTAAGGGAACCTACAAACATCAACTCATGTATTTGGATTATAACCATGAATAAAGTGTATAATCCAAACATTTTATGAATTTAAAAGTAAGTAAATGCAAGAATGGAAGTAAGGAATGGTATGTTTTACCTTAGAGATGTTGTTCTTATGTAAGAACACCTTTGCATGTGTGATTTTTAATTGAAAGTTTTCTAGAAATTAGTGTGTGAAATGAGAGAATTGTGTGTGTTTCTTGAAAGAGAAATGAAAGAATGATTTAGACAAAGTGTGTGAAAGTGGTAGAAGTGATTTTGCATGTAAAGTGAGTGGAGTTTTGTAAGAAAATGAAGAGTTTTGAGTGGGGGAATGGGAGGTCCGGTTTTTGGTCAATAAAATGAGGTATTTAACTTATTTTTTTGTCAAAATAAAATGTATATTAATTATAGTATTTATTTCTATTAAAATTTCCCAAGTCTTGTATATTTCAAGACTTTAAATTGTGTTGTTTTAATGCTTAATATTTAGGTTATAAAAATTGATGTTCTAAATTTCTAAAATACTTCAAATTGTATTTTAGATTGTTTATAATGGATATTCAAGTATTAGTTTGTCGGATTCGAGTTTCGTTTATTCGATTCGGGTTGCGTTTGCCGAGTTACGACATTTCGATTAATTTTCGATTTTTGTGATGTTTTTGTTGGTTAAAGTGTGAGTCATGAAACTTTAATTTATAAGTTTATAACATTCATCAAAATGTATTTGATTCGATCACGATTGACATTTGCGAGTTAATAAACCGACTTCCAGTCGTGTTACCGAGTTACGGAATTTCCAGTTAAATTCCGATATTTGTGATATGATAAATATTTTGTAATGACATATGAAATTTAATTTCATTTGTTTTCTTTGGCACTTTGTAACCTAATTTAAAGTTGTTCACGGTCTTAAAGTCCGCTAAGCAATCTCCTAAAACGTTACGCGATTTCAGTAACTTACGGTTTCAGTACTTAAGGAGTCGTAACCTAGACTTTTCACTAGGATTTTTGAGTGTTGTAATCATAAATAGATAGACTAGGAATCTAAGTGCGTTATTGACCTGAGATTTTTGACAGTTGTCACAGTAATCTTGTTCTGTTACGTAATCCGTAGGACTGATCAATGTTCCGGAGTAACATTACTGGCACGCCTTTTTTAAGTGTGAGCTTGTTGTTTGGTATTCCAGATGCTTTTACTCTATTTAATATCTCTGGCGAATATAAAGATTGTTCAAATTTATTTTTAATTTTTGTCTTACAAATAGTACCCGAGCCGAAGTATGTTTTTCTTCCTCTATTATTTTGGAGAGCATAAAATCATTTAACAAATCGACCTCCTCATTTGTGAGCGCCGGGATCGCTTTGTCTTCAAAGTAGCCTTTCTTATTTATATGTTGATTTACGGAGGGATATATACATGAAACGGTAGCATCCATATGATCACATGTTGACTTTACTAGAACTTCTTCGGGGAATTCAACTTCGGTCTCTCTTTCATTTGGTTCACCTACAATTCCTTCATCGCTATCCAAAATCTAATCCACGAACATTTTTGTTCGGAATCTTGTTCGTTAGTAGAATTGGGTTTCAACTGCATATTAACCATTAAGTTCAAAACAATACAGTGGTCCCATAAGCGTGAGTGATTGATCGTGGAATTTACAATATCGTGTCTCGATGCTTTATGAACGACCAATCGTATTTGACGAAAGTCGCTTCCTAACACAGTTACCTTGCCTCCAAATGGTTTGGTACTACAAAGTATGTCTCTCAAAGTCTTTTCCAAAGCTTCAAAACAATATCTATGCGTCATTGGAGCTTCATCCCAAATAATCAATTTTGCCTTTTTTAACAAACCCGCTAAGTCAATGTACTGAGTGATGGAGCAGACTGATTTTTCATTTGGATTTATGGGGATTTTAAATCGTGAGTGTGCCATTCTACCTCCTGTAAGTAATAGAGTGGAAATTTTGCTCGATGCTACATTTATAACAATGTCTCCTTTCGACCGTATTCCACAGATAAAGTTTTCCATATAAAATTCTTGCCCGTGCCACCGTAACCTCATTAGAAGAACACACCACCTTGGTTTTTATCCACTACATTCATAATGTTATCGTAGACTCCTTTTTGTTTATCTGTTATGATTAGGTACAAGTTTTCATCGTCACTTTTCAACTGTCTTACGTCATAATTTAGTTCCTCCTGAACCATCACGTTTCCAGCTTCTTTTATGTCGTTGTAATCTGGATATGGCATATTTGGTATGTTTTTCAGGCTCGTGCCACTGGCAAGCAACACCAGCTCAATCTTAGCCAATGCAATATTCTTCTCTACTACGGGGTCGTGTGGCATATCTGAGATGCTAATCATTTTTTTACTGTTACTGAAGGTTTATTGTAATATATTTTTGAGGCTGAATTTATTTTAAATGATATGTTATTTTACATATATGTTATCTTTTAACAAAATTTCGAGGGTCATATATACACACACAATATGTTTTGAATCGAGGCATTAACTATAAAAGTTTGGAAAATGACAACTCGAGTGATAAATAGTCACATAAGCAGAACCATTAAGATCAATTTTAATTGTAACAACACAGTGTGTCAATAACTTATTTCATTATGTTAGTAGAGTCAACTATTAATAGGAAATAAATAGAGCCTCTCAATTGTCCATCTACATGTAACATTTTAGCATTGTGTATCAAATAAAATAATAATAAAAAAGGTAAAAGGATTTTTTAGTGGAAGGTTGGAACCATAAGTAATAATGTGAACGTGTCATACTACTTCGAGTAAGGGACAAGTGTTCAATTTAAGGAGATAATATTGTCATTTTAATATTATTAATATTTAATTAGTATGTATGAATAATGAATAATTGAGAACGAATTGAAAGTCCCCTTAGGGCTCGGATCTACGGGGTAATATGATGTATTGGAGTGCGGAATCCTCAAATACACTTAAACGATAACAAATGAGTATCACTTTTAGCTGGAAAACCCAGTTCCTAAACCCTTTAAAAACCACACGCAAACCTATTTTCGGACTTGTGTATTTATAGGCAACTAAGTTCGTACGAACCTACTAAGTTCGTATGAACCTAGGCACTTTCTAAGTTCGTACGAACCTATAAGTTCGTACGAACCTATAAGTTCGTACGAACCTACAAAATACACAGACAAAACTTAAGTTAACGATTACAATGATTAACAAAATGACTTCTAAACCTAACTATTACAAACTAGAAGCTGTTGTCACTAAACGTGCACCAACACTAATTACAAAAAACTACAACAGACATATATCTTTGAAGGTTGATTTGCCAAACGGATGACGCCACTATTTCCTTTTACTTCAAAATTTGAAATCATGCATATACCACCTTCTTGCATGAGACATTCAAATTTTGGAACAAGTACGTTCGTTATAGTAGCAATTATTTTTTACCCTAAAAAGATGAAGGAAAATTGGTATATTTATGTAAAAGGAAGAGTTATAAATTCTTAATTATAAATATACCAAAGAGAGAATCAACTTCTAATGAAATCTGTTCCACAAGAAGACTTCAAGGCCATTGAGATTGAGGTATGAAAGTATTCCTATTATGTTACTGAGTTCATATAATAGTTCATATATTAAGTGCATTATTACATTCTGTTTAATTAATAAAAGAAGTGTAAACATATACAATGGTAAGACAATTCATAAGCTAGTATCATACTTTTGCTCTTTCGTGCTGCATCATATGGCCTTGATAAATTCTTAGGCTGGAGAACAAATGCACAAAAGCTGGGCTTAGCCAGGTCTGGGCCTAATAAGCCCATAAAAATGCAGTTTGAGTATTAAGATGTTAGCATCTTGAAATAAAACACACAATCATTTAAATGAAGCTACATCATGGTAAAACATATAGAAAACATTCCAATTTATGTGCTCGATACACTCAATATTAACAATCATAAGATAACAAAATATTTCTGAAAGCATACAAAACAATAAGATCAGCAAAAAACTTTATACACATGTATACATGGTATGGTAAAACAAATAGAAAACATGCCAATTTGTGTGCTCGATACACTAAGTTGTAGCAATCATAAGATAGCAAAATACATTTGAAAGCATTCAGAACAATAAGGTCACCAGGAATTTAGTAAACTCATTATTCATTACAAATATGGCATTAGTAACATTGCATTATACTATATTACCATAATATCTACTTTAATACTATGGTCTAGAAAGGACCAAACCACTAACATATGGTAAGGACAAATTACATTACCTTTTCATCCATCAAAATCATATCAACTATTCAAATTGTTGTTGTAGTATTGTTTCCAAAAAAGCACAACCTTAACTTTGATTTTCCATAACATTGTGCGATTATTAATTTCTTCCACATAGTTAATCATTACAGCAGCCATCAAATACAAATTGATTAGTTTACAACCGGAAAAAAGAATGAGAAACAAAAGACAATGAACCGGTACATGTTATAATCTCTTTATATAAAGGGCTTTGATGAGATTTTGTGTATGGTAAGGATACTATAATACTCCAGGAATTTCTTAGATGTTGTTTATGTTAAGGATTCTTATTTATAAGACTATATATTTTAAAGTTTACAACTTAAAGATAAAGATTATTATCTAATTTTTAGCTCTTATCTTTTAATAAAAAAATATTAGTACTTACTATTGCATTTTTCTGTCCAGACTCTTGAATCTCTTCCTATTCCCCATGAATTGATGAGAACTCGTGTCCGAGGAAGGATGTAATAGCCATTGAGAAACAAATAAACATAATGAATAATAAAATCAAGATCAGAAAATTAATAAAATACAAACAAACATTAATTGCTATTTACCTATTATTCAAGCTCATTAATTTTATCAATCACCACATCTTGATCCATAATCCAAGCGTTTGAAAACAAACTCTTAGGTGTAGATTCAGCATTGGTGAAAACCCTTATTTTTAGGGTCCGAATAACTAGAAACCAGCCCGTTTTTGTATTTACTTGATATGTATGATGTTGTTGTATATGTTTTGCCTGATTTTGAAATGTTGTTTACTGATGAGGCTTGAGAGTTGGTTTGTAATGAAGTGAAGTTGGTTTTGAGTGGGTTAAGTGAGGCTGCAATTGGAATATTTGTGGAGTTTGAGAATGTTGTGAAGGGTGAGAATTCGAAAAGGCCCCTACAGGGAGGTGAAATTCATCCTGTGAGTATATTGGCTTTTAGAATAATAAATTTAGATTAAATTAATTAAACTAAGTAAAAGATAAATGTTAAAATTCATCATGTGAGTATATTGGTCTGTGATTGGTTAATTAGATTTTAAATCAGGATGATGACGTGACCAGTGTGATTTGTATATATTATTTACTAGCTTTTACACTCGTGTATATACACGGGTCAGATTCATTTAAAATAAAATAAGTACTTAGAATACATTAATTAAAATTTTTGATTTTCATAATTTTTATAAAGAATCTACGATTGTTCTTTAAAGTTATTAAAAGCTTATGATAAAGTTAAGATATAATTCAAATAATTCTAGTAGTATTCTTTATTAATTATCTTGTTTACAATGATTATCTTTAAAATAGCTATTTGAATTATTTTTTTATAACTATAATTTATGATATCATAATCTTCTTAATTTTAATCAATTTAACAAACTCGAATAATTTTATTGACCAATTGAAACCGACTATATGTTCTATTTACAGAACATACATACACATAATAGATAGATGACCACGAAACAATATAATAATTGAAATAAATATTAAATATAAGTATGTAATATAATTATTAAATATATAAGGATTAAAATAGATATTAAATTAAAATTATAATAAAAATTGAATATTTTGATTGTTAGACTCCATATGTTATAACTAATCATTTATTATTTAATTGTTCATTATCTTTTAATAGTTTAAAGTATGAGACTTTATTTTTAAAATGAAGTGAAATAAAGAGATTATATTGCCTGATATATACACGAATAATTGTAGCAATACCCCTCATTTTTGTCATAAAATCTTGCTATTTAATGAGCGTTTGGTACTTAAAGAGAAGGAATTACATTTTCAGGAGATACGAGCTGAGCACGAGAAAACTAGGCAAATAACAGTAGAAAACAGCAGAAAAAGTCAAACTACCCGCCGAGTAGCCTAAGTACCCGCCGGGTACCATATCCCCAAACGGGTTCCCCAGGTTCCAAACGGGAACAAGTTGGACAGAACCTTTCTGATGAGAAGTACCCGCCGAGAAGGGTGAGTACCCGCCGGGTACTCATCGCTTCCAGTCTGAATGCCTATCCGGGAACAAGGATCTCAAACGGGTGGGCAAGGCCCACTACCCGCCGGGTACCTGTGCTACCAGCCGGGTACCTATGCCAGATTCGGATTTTGCCTTTATTTTCCAACTTAAACCCTAATTGAAGGGATCTTTTGAATATCATTTATTGAGAGACGGCTGAGGCGATTTTGAGCAAGCCTTTGGAGAGATCCTAAGCAAGCAATTAATAGCTTCATCATTAGAGGAGTTAGAGTTGTTAACATTCATTCTATAACAATTAATTCTTGAATATGATTTCATCTTTGATTCTTGATTGTTTAATGTTTGAACCCATAACCATGGGCTAAGCTCTTAATGTTTGTTTAGGCTTAATTATCTTATAGTTGTCGGATATTATCTCGTGATTGGGTTTGTACGCTTTGATTTCTCGTTAACGATCGAACCATTGATATTAAGACTGGTTATTGAATTCAATTTGTGACTTTGTTATTTGTGATTAGTGAAAACTTCCATTATTATATTGTTGCTTTACAATTGATTCAGAGATTGTAGATATCAATTAGACGTGATTGATAGAATTGAATTGAGTAATAGATTATCAATATTGGTGAACCATGATTTAGAGAGACCTTGTATGGTTAATGGTTTTTATGAAAATATAAGCATTAGTTAAATTGAGACTTCATTGATTGCATGATTCATAGTTAGGAGGTTTTAAATCACAAGGACACTTGGATTGTATAATCTTAACTAAGTGAATTAGTTAGTGAAAACTAGTAATTCCGAGTTGTGTTTTCTAAATTTATTAAACCTGATCCAGTTCTTAATCCATATATCCGATAGCTAGATGAATAACAGCCTAAGCAAGCATATATTCTCTACTTGAGATTAATCTATCTTTATTTGTTCTTAAGTTCTTTACATTATAACCTTATTGACTGCCTGTTGTTAAGAGGCAAACTCCCATTGTTATTTACTTTACATTAATTACTAGGAATTATATAAAATAACATTCAAAATACATTATCTGTTCCTGCGGTACAATCACCTGGAATCTTATCATTGCTATACTGCTACTCGATTAGGTACACTTGCCTAGTTGTGTAATAGTCTATACCTTGATTCTTTCCTTATGATTTTATAACTTAATTATTGCACATCAAGAGACCTAATTGATCAATTAAACTTTAATTTTAAAAGATGATGTCATTAAGTGCTAAATTTTAGCCAATTTGATAAAATTAAAGAATTTAATTGGCTAATTGGATATTTGATGATATCATCATCTGATGGTGATGTCACACGTATGATTCTTATATATTATTTAAGATTTATAAGATAAGATAACTATTAGGCCTCTCATATTTTTGTTGCATCTTTATTTTAATCTTTACTATATTATAACCCGCGGATTCGCGGAACTGTCACATATATATTATTTGTGAGAATTTTATTTATTTAAAATCGTTTAGCAGGACTACATTTAAATGTAAATCTTTTGATGAGTCTATACATTTATAACCCACGGATTCGCGGTATGATATGTGTTTGATACAAAAGTGATGAAAACTAATTATGTGATTTTTAAGTTTGTTGTCCCATAGTTACACGGGATTACACATAAATTTCGTAAATACTCGAGACATTTATATAAAGTAACATTTTGTTGTCACGCTATAATTCAACCTAAATCATACGATTAAGTAATGTAATAGAAGGTGTTAAATTGTTGTGTACATTTTTATAAAGTATCATGTTGAATTGAACCATTAAAATTAAAACAACATCAATATAATATATAGAAAGGAAAAGGAACTTGGAATAACTTAATGTATAAGTTGTATATCATTATATCTTTGATCCAAAAGATTCAACTTCCACTAAAGAGCAATACTAATAAAAATAATGACAACAATAGCATACCTGTTAGAAAGTTATGAGTTGCTTACAATAATCAATCTTGATTCCAAATCCAACCCAACTTCAAAACACAAGCCTCTTAATCTATCTATTTATACTTTACACTTTCGAGCAGCCTATCTGGCTTACAACAAAACCACTTAGTATATAAGAATTCACTACTACTATATATATACAATAACTGACAGAACATGTTCAGGGTATATTTAACGTTATGCGATCAACATAACATCCCAATAAGTTTAATTTAGGTTTTATTACCAGGAACCACCCCATACCATATATCAAATTTAATTGATTGGTAAAATGAACACCAATAAGTTTTCCAAATAATGTAATGACAAACTATATACAATAGTAGATCATTACATATTGACTTGTATTCATCACAGGAATACATGAACCATATCCAATTCGACCCCAATTGTAGAACATTCCAGCTTCAATACAACAACCATAAAGCTTAATGCAATTTGGATGTTGTAATGCATATATCATGCCTATCTCAGTGACAAATTCACGGGTCCAAAGCCTCCTTCACCAATCGTATTACCAGGATCAAAGATATAAGTAGTTGATTTGATTTGTCTCGGAGTAAGATAACTCATCTGTAGGTCAAGTGTATGTAGGTATGTGACAATGATGGTGAATAGAATCATATTGGATTCAAGATGACCATTGAAAATGAAAACACACAAGATCTTGAGATGGCAATTTCAACCCATTTAACTACTAACTAATCAACTTGAATTGTGTTTATATGAAAATTGGTCAAAATAAAAAATTCAGCTGAAAAAGGGATGGGTCAAACATGTTAACACCAAATTCTTCAAAAGCCCAACCTCCTAAATCGTTTTTTGTATCAGTTTTGACAGGCTAAGGTCATTATACATTTTATTTGTATAATGAACAAATAAGTGTTATAGTTCAAGCATAACCCCAACCCAAGCTAACCCAGATTAATAAACAACACAAATTAACTCAAACCTGTTTTGCCCGTTACTTAACCCACCCATTTTACTACTTCTAATAAAAGCCAACTTCATATACTATCTCTTATATACTGTTCACACCTTTATCTTCTTTGTCCCCTCCTATATAACCTCTCCACCGAAGCAAAACTAAAATTCGCACGATAAATGCACATGAACCAATAACAATTCCAGCTTAAGCTCCAGCAGAGAGTCCTCCTTCAAAGTCTGCAAGAAAGCAGAATAAGTTGGTTATACTTGCTCTATTAAATTGAGAAAACTGAAAATAAAACAACAGATTTGAAAGATTGTACTAAAGCAATACATGCATTGGAACACAAACCTGCAAGCCTATGCCATTTATTAGAGTTTTGTAATTTCTATAGCATCAACAGTTGTATTGGGTTGAGTTCTTGATGGCTAGTTCCAGAAATGTATATAAGTTGTTATCGTTTAATCATCCACCTGCAAGATTGCCCATTACAACCACCACAACCTCTAACAACTTGGTTTCATCTTAAAACAATAAAAGCTTAAGAAGCAATAATGCACATACTAAACGAAAAAAGTAATACATAATATAAAAAAAATAAAGAATACTAATATGATTAGTAACGTAGACATGAACCTCTGAAATGGAGGAATGAATGATTTCCAATATGACATCCACATCTACTGACCCAAATTTTGTAGAATATGGTCTAACATTAGTTGTCTACACAAAATTCTTTAATATATCATGTAATCTAAAAAACTGACCATCAGCACTCTTGATATGACAATCTCAACCCAAATCACAACTTCGTTTTGATAAATAAAAAAAGAGGCATCAATAATTGAATGGATATGTTGGCCAAGGTTATTTACACCCTTTTCCTTATCCTTTTTCAGTTGAGCCTGATAAAAATATATAATTTAATAACAAAACGAATATTTTGAATTTGAGTGACTTAGAAGGTTATGTGGGTTAAAAACAAACTTCAAGAGCTTAGGACTCGTTTCCTTCTAAGCTGATCTTTTTTATTTAACCACTTTGTACCGTTAAAGATGAATCACGACCTTCAGTGAGCCATTCATAAGTAGATGGGTCCAAATCACCACCTACGAAATATAAATACACATATAAGAACATCGATCCGTTAATAAAGATGGGTCGATATTGCCACCTCCAAAATTAAAAACACATAGAAGGGAATTCCTAGAAGCAAGTTACTGCAGTACCTTAAGTAATAAAAATGGAACTTTTGCCATGTTAGTAGCATAAAATGTGTTCAAGCTTTAGATCCTCTTGACTGCCCGATGAATCGATCACATAAAATGTGTTTAAGCTTTAGATCCTCTTGTTGTCACTTCAGCTCGAGTCACCAAGAGCACATTCTCTTTACAAATCCTAGGTACATCAGATATAGAGGCCACAAAATGAACTGGTTGATTAGATTGGGTAACTGGTCAAAATGAAAACGGGTCGGGTAAGGTTGGCCCAAAACAAAATTTTATCCAAATTTTATTTATTACTTATAGGTAATTAGTGTGCAAGGTACAATAATAAAAGATAAAATATTATTCCAATAATATTCTAATCTTTTAATATAACGATTAAGAAGATTTTATTCTTTTGTAATACACTTTTGACATGCTTGACCCGTTTCATTTAACATGTTTCTTTATTAAGGTTATTTTTCTTTTTTAACCGTTATTGATAAAAAGTAACCTAAACGACCCACTCATAAGTAGAAGGGTCACTCGAATCAAATCTTAGAATATCTATTTAATACCTCAGTTACTCGTCTCTTGATAGCTGCCTCCAAACAATGAATAACTTGTTGCTTTCCGCTTCAGAACTAATTGGGCATCCGTCCATATGCCGGATGTAAAATTCCTAATAAATACATACATAATCACAGTAAGACACAATATATATGAATATCACATGTTTCCATTAATCAAAAACGCGTTACAACAATCTACCTGAAAAGCCTCCACACCTTCAGCAATAGTAGTAACATGAATAACGACATACTGGATATCTGTTAATCTGCAAACAGTATCAAAAAGTAACTTAGGTCGATCAGGGCACCTCAAATTCACCACACCTTCACAAGAGATGGTCATTTGGGTTTCCAAAAAAAATATTTATGGATTTGGCCACAATAACCTGGATATCTTCGGGCTTATAGAAGTCAACAGAACCCCAGGATTCCTTACATCCCACAAAGTCATTGTTCCGTCCTCATAATTATATACATAAATATATTCTTCACTATAGTCCTTATGTCATTTCAAGGAAAACCCGTTTCTTATAAACCATCGATGTAGCAAACATGAGTGGCTGAATGAACAGAGATTTCTTGCACACTCACTGAACCAAAAGCAAAAACTGGGAAAAATGAAACCCTTATGATTCAGAAGGCAAAAAGGCTTAAAATTGCCAAGCACATACATGTGAAATGACAATGACAGAAATTAAGAGGCATTTTGGAATATGACAAACATCAATAGTTCTAGTAAAACATTATAGATATTCAAACTTGGTAATTGCCTGTTAATAAATATATGCAATATCAGACATGCACATAGCTCACTAATATGTTTTACTACCAATCGGATATTTAAAGGGATGTTCTAGATAAAAATCAATGTTAAGGAACTCTTTGCTACAGAAAGGACTCATTTAGTAAAAAAGCTTGAAAATCACAATCAAATGGAGCACACCAAGTCATTTCACTTCCAATCCTTAAATATAACTGTATATTTCAGTCCATTGCAATTTATGATGTATTAACCGAAAGTGTGTCTTTATAATTCTTAATCAATATCAATATAGTAAATATAGTTGTTGGTAACTGAAATGAGACGACAAAAATAAATGTTGTTTTTCTATAACCAAAGTTGTAAGTGGACAGTAATATATTGACAAATATAGTTTTTTATAGTTTATGTATCTAAAAATGACTCAGTTGCTAGTTTTCATTTTTAATAGACCATGAGTATTTAAAGTAAAATACATGTGCACTCATAAACAATTCTTGAACTAAACATTTTCTAACACGTTAGACGACATACTGTCTCATTAATCCTAAATAACTTATATGAGTTCATAAAAATATCAGTAAATGGCTATTAAAAATCAAGCATATTTTAGAGAAGAAAAATGTATTGTACCTTCATTTTGTCCCTTCTCAGACTACTTCCTTGCTATTTCCAACGCAGTAAATCCGAAAGTGTTGAGCTGCATAGAAGTCCCCAAAGAACTGCCCTGCATTTCCAACGTCATAAAAAAAATACAACAAATAAGTACATTTATACCTAAACTGTATGTTGTGCGTTAAATGCAAGATCATCAACAATGTAATAATGTTATAAACTCACACTATCATCATACCATGCAGAATTCTCAAATCTAGTTAAAAAGAGTGGCTTTGACTACCTGAGAAAATAATTGGACCACCTTGAGTCTCATATAATCTTTCTGCTTTCATCAAATTCACTATGTGCCTTGTGAATTTTTCCATAGCAGCCTATACATATTAACATGTAGAATGTGAAGGCTGCTAGCAGTATATCCATGATCAAACTTTATGAGATCCAAAAACTGGTCAGAGTGTAAAAAGAACCAAGATTAGTATCTCATATCATAATTTAGGATTTGACCAAAATAAGTTGAGTAAACATACATTCCAAGATTCACCTTCCCCACATAGGTTGTGGTATAAGGTAATACATTACTACCTTGTAAACGGCCCCAAAGCCTCCTTGCCCAAGCTTAGTAGACTCATTATTTGCAGCTTTTTGAACCATGATAACATATTATAACTCCATATAATCAAAAAAAGAGAAAGAATTTCAGAAATTTCTCACCGTACTTCCATTCAAGCATACCTTCAAACAATTGGTGTGCATAAAATTGACCTTCATCATATTCTATATCATCTTCATCAGTTGAAGACATACCCCATTGTCTAGGTATCATTCATCTTTCTATTGCTATCTATATTTAATAATCAAAGACATGTTAAAAGAACAAAAACAATAAAAATAACTGCAATTTTAATTATTAGTAACTAAATGAACTATAGATTCTTTTTTTTTATGCAGCAACACAAAACTTTAACTAAAACTATGTCAACCAATTACTTAAAAATGTGGGTCCAGCCATTTGCAAATTAGCCAATTTCATCAAACATATTGTGATGAACGTGTTTAAAAACTCACCCAAATCTCTGTTAAAAAAATAGACAATCCGACGAGAAAAATAAAAACTTTTTTCCTTTTAGACATTTCATCAAACATATGGTGTTCATTGAATTTTAAAAGTCACATTTGAATGATCCTACTTACCTTTCACCGTCTTTCTTTACACCCTTCTTAATCTCGATTCTTTTGATGAATATTCGGTTAGAATCTAATCAAAACAAATTATCAATAACCCTAAAAGAATGCCAATTAGTACGAACTCATTGATTGTAATAAGACTTCAACATACAAAACTGGAAGTAAAACTTCATTACATGCAATTAATTTATCATTATAGCAGAAATTGTGGATGAATGTTAGGCAGGATACCTGATCAATTATTGATTTTGGGCAGAAATCATAGATGAACGTGACCACCAATCCGTAATACGCAAACAAAACTTGAACACAAATTGAAAAGACAGCGGCGAAGAGAATTTGAGAAGATGAATGAAATTAAGAATACGTTGATTAAATTAAAAGAATCAGGAACTTTTTTCGTAGCATTGAATTTTGATCCGATTTGAATTTGGCCAACTATACGCCAACTATTAAGGAAATGAGGAGGAGAGAGACAGTTATTAGTTAAACATTTTTAAAAAATAAACAAGATGATTATCTTATTATGATTTTCTTTTAATAGTAGAAAGAGAAGAGATTTATAGCCTTTCATGTTAATTACTCTTCTCAATTTTCATTTTCTATTTTATTTTTTTTTATTATCCTTAAAATCGATTATTTTTAGTAAATAGAGAAAACTTCAAATAAGAATGTTAAAAAATTAAAGAATGAAATGATCAATAATATTGTTTCATTTCAAATACCCATTTCTATATTTTTTTTTAAAATTAAATATCTCACAAACCGTACATCAATAAATTATAAAAATTATGTATTCAGAATCAGTGTCATTTTATCTTTAATTAGATATCTCACAAGCTATACTTTCGACGAAATTTTAATTTTCTATTTTTTAATGGGTTTTAAAAATTCATAATGTTAAATCACAAATCACATGTGATTTAAACACTAAATAATAATCACACACGATTATATCTTTAATCACATGTAATAATCATATATGAATTATCATATATTAGTAAGCCAATCATCAAAGATCAATTTTTAATTGAAAATCACATGTGATTATATGTTAAATCATGTATGATTAAATATCAAACTAGCAATCACATGTGATTTTTGCTAAAAACAAACGTAATTTTTGAAATTTTATTTATAATATTAATGTGAATATATATTAAGTTGTAATCACGTGCTAATTAAAGTATACAACGAATAAATAATCGTGCACCAATTTTAGCTTTTTATAATATATCACACGTGATTATATTTTTAAGACTCGCTAAAAATTTTTTTTTGGGAAAGATAGCTTGTGGGATCTCTAATTAAAGATAAAATGACGCTGATTCCGAATATGTAATTTTTATAATTATTGACGTATGGTTTGTAAGATATTTAATTGTAAAGAAAAAAGTGAAAATGAGTTTTGTAATAAATGAAATAATTCTATTGATTTTTTCATTCTCTACTTTTTTAACATTTTTATTTGAACCCACCAAGCACGATGTGACATCCATACATACTGAATTCATTTTTATATTGTTTTTTACTTAATTCGGTATCTGCTGAATGTGCATTGTTAACCATATAAGTTATGAAAATTTCAATGCGTCGTTAAACAAATGATCACTTGACTACTTTAATCGAATTCTCTGTACTGAGAAGGTTATTTTTTACAGTCAATTTTATTTATTTTTGTTCATGTTTAATTTTTTTGAATTTATTGATATTAACGAGTTAGCTCAAGAATTCTATAAAAATCAATGTACATAATACAATGACTTTTTTATATAATTATGTCTTTAGAAACTTTTTATTCTTCCACTATTAAAACACTTATCTGGGACATTCACATTTAAATTTCTGACTACGTAACTGTGCAATTGTTACATTACAATACTTAAGCATTCATTAAAAAAATAATAATAACTAAACAAGTAAAACTATGGGAAGAGGGAAATGGATGCAGTGGCAGATTCAATTTTAGCTTCAACATTAATTGGCTTCTACATTGCAATTCAAACAATCCGTATAATACCTTAAAAAGCAGTAATTAGCAATTAGCAAATCGCATAAAAAATAGTTACAAATCTGCCGGAAAAGTGATTAACAATATTGACTTTCTTTTAAATACTTATATATATATATAACGAGTTATGAACCCGTACGATGTACGGTAATTAAGTTCTCATTCAATATTAAATATATCATTGTAATGAAAAGATAATTATACAACTACTTAAGTAATTTAGAACTTTGAATGTAATTGTGACGTTGGTTTTTATTAAATATAAGACTACTTTCAATACTCGATCATCAACTAAAATAACTTTGTGTTGGTTGATTTTTTAAACATCTAAATAGAGTTGAATCCATCCACTTAGACCCTTCCAATAGAATATTTAACTATTTTTGGAGTTTTTTCGTTTAGGAAGACAAATGAATAATCCATGGACAACAATAAAAAAAAATTTAATACAAAAGTATTATAAATAAATGTAAATAATATATGTATATAAGCTTAGAATACCTACAACATATGATAAAAAACGCATCCAATAACGAACTAAAGAAATCAATCGTGAACTTGTTAATATTGAATGTAACAAAAGTTACATACTAAATATGATTCAAAGTGATAACACTTAAACAAATAAAATAAAAATTTATCGATATATAAATTATACCAACCTACAAAAAATCAACATGTCATATGATAAACTATAAAAACTTGAGAAGCTAGCCATTGTCCCTTTGATCTATTTGGACTCTGAAGTTGCTTATATGTTGTTTGGTGATTCTCAAACTTATATCTATATTTATATTTATAAATTCTAATATATTTAGATTTAATAGTTTAAAACTATTTTTTAATTAGTGTTCGAGTAAAATTGACTTATACATTTCTATTATATATAAAATAGATTATATGTCAGTCAAATTTAATTTTAATTAATCAATTGTTAATTAGCTAAATATAATAGTTGGAAATCTTTACTTTGAACATTGCACTCTACCAAACGATTCTACTATCTCAAAACCCGACAACATTCAAGTTTTGTTTGTAGAAATATTTATTTTAGACAACGAAATTTGTAAATATCTATGAAATCAATCAACATAAAATGAAAATCATAAGTCAAATAAAAATTAGATCGTGCCTGTTGCTTAAGAAAATAGTAACATGGTTTGGTTAATTAACCAAAAATATATACTACATAATAGATTAACAGACACATATAGTTTAGTCGACAATAGAAGAATAAAGATTATTCTTCAGTCTTTTAGAGGTGTTGATTACACATAAGAGGTAGTGATTATACAAGACAAATATTGCACATTCATATATGCAGTAAACACAACCAATTGATCTAACTACTACCATTAGCCAAAAGTAGAAACACAAACATAGTTCGTAAACGATCAAACATAAATCCGTTCAAAAAAGATGGAGTAATATATATATATATATATATATATATATTTAAGTTATAGTTTAATATTATTTTCCAATTAGTATTTAAGTATGATTCATAGATTTTTTAATTAATTATTATATTCAAATATTATCTAACTCTATTTAAATCTATTTTTTAGTTTATCTTTTAAATTTAAATAATAATAATAATTTATTTGAAGTTATGAGAGGCCGTCACGTGACATTTTGCCTACGTGGCAAAATATGAAGCAACCTTATATTTTTCTTTAATATATTTATAAACATATATAATATATAATATATAATATATAATATAATATATGGTTTATAAACTTTAAATATATTTACTTTAAAAAGGAAATTTCCACTGCACTTTTTGGTTGTGAGTAACTACTATTCATTACCCGCCTTTAGCTTCTTCCATGTTTCTTTTAAGTAGCATATATATATATATACATATAGGGGAAGGATTTATAGGAAGCTTCAAATTCTGGAGAAGGAAGGAAACAAATTTCAGCCCTTGATTTCATCATTTATAACATTCATTTTAGATGAATGTTAACTCATATTTTGTTATTATACATCTATGAATGTTACTTAACATTATTTTTTGATGAAGTTTTATTGATAACATTCACCCATGAATGATATAATCAGTGTATAATAACATATATGAGTTAATATGCATCATAAATTAAGGTTTTAAGAATATTAACTTGAAATTTTGACTAACATTCATCACAAATGAATGATAAATGTTGATTTTGAGAGTTTTCTGTTTAAAACGTAAAATTATAAGAGCGTTGTTTGATTAAATGATGTATATAATCTATTCATTTATATTTCAAGCTTTAATTTGATAAATCTTGCTTGAAAATCATGTTTTGATGGTAAATGGGTATTTGCTTCCCTACTTCGCTTTTTTCTTTTTGCTTCCCTCTTAATCCCACCCTCTATATATATATATATATATATGTCTTTTGCAAAGTTATCATCCTCTATAAATCTTTATATACAAATAGAGCTGGCTTGTGACTTCGTCCGATTACTCTCAATATCTTTATAATCTTATTGCAATCTGGAACATTTGTAATCTCTTACGAACCACAAGCCTCATGTTTTTTTTTGGGTCAAAGGTTTTTACACCCGGTAAGTATATTACTCCAAAAATGATTGGGTACAATGGATGTGAGTGAATTCTCACATCTCAGCCCGTTACATAGGCGGAAAAGCTTTCATAACAAAAAGACAACTACCTCCACTAAGAAGGAAACACACCTAACCACTAGAAGACATTTGACCCAAAACTGAACCAAATCTAACTAACGTTTAATTTGACCACGAAGACTAATATCAAAAATGTCACAGAAAGCTAGCTGTTCTTCTGTTAAGTCTTCGCAGTCCTCATCTTCGTCATAAGGGTTATCATCAAAATCAGCTTTCCAACGCTCATATAAACTCTTGCTTCCCGTTCCATCTCCGCTTTTTGAAGAGCCTGTACCCTTAGAACTTTTTGATGCCATGAAACTCGCTGTTTTGTTATTATCCTCTTCCACTTCATTTTCGCTATCATTGTCCTCAGTATCCAAGTTAAGATGTTTACTATTTCCTACGTTCACATATTTATCTTTCGAGTTAACTGAACCACTAGGATTAACCCCACTATCCTTTTCAACCATATTAAGAACATCAAACGGATTCGATGTCACAATTTTCGTACCACTTGAATCAGAATTATTTTTACTACTAACCTTATTGGTATTCATATCTTTCTGTTTGGCCGGCCTATTATCCATCTTGATAGCATTTGTAGTTTGAACAGGCCTGTAGACAAAGCGAGACTTAGGACCAACTGGTAAACCTCTAACAACTTGCCTTTGTGTCTTCATATTCACATCGATTACATTTTTCTTAGGACATTGGTCCAATGAATGACCAAATACCTTACAAGTGGAACATCTAGTCGGTTTCCACTCGTACTCAACTCGAATAGAATGTAATAAATAGCCATTACCTTCAATTTTAGGAACCGCCACAACAAAAGTGTCTTGTAGTTCAACATCAGCATCAAGATCAATCATTGCTCTCTCGAAACTGGACCGACCCCATGATTCCATACACATTGAGGCTGTATATGTATCTAACATCAATGGGGTACCAAGTTTTGTAGCAATGGCACTCAATCCATCCTCCGTGAATGCCGTGATAGGGACATCATGGAGTTTAACCCAAACTGGGACCCTCTTCAAGTCTTCCTTAGACACATTCGTCATGGGAGACCACTTGCGAAGAATCAATGGCACATTACGTATCAACCATGGTCCCTTCTCAAGCATTGATTCCATACCCGTATTAGAACTGAATTTGAAGAAGAAAATACCTTTCGAATTCATCATAGTACGTACAAGACCATATCTACTCCACACGTTCTTAACATAGTTTTCAACTACGGGATATGCAACTCTTTTGCCAAGAAAAAACCCATAAACAGAGTTCTCAAAACACTCCTTGACTTCTAGGACGGATTCTAATGAAACGGCAACATCAGCCCCATTACCAGCAGGGGTGATTAAGGTACGAAAGTTAGCAACTTTCTTACTTGGTTCACCATTTAGACAATTAGCATAGGAAAGTCCAATATCATTCAATTTATTACTCTTAATCTCATTAACCGACCATCCTCCACATTATTCGATGGAGTATCACTAGTACTAGCAGTAGCCACTTTGGTAGATGTATTAGGAGTACCAAACGTGTCAGACAAGCATGGAAAAGGCTCCATGGCTGTAGCTTGACCATCATCATTCAAAGGTTTTAAGGGTATCCCATCATCTCCCACTAATACGAGCTTACCTTCAAGCATTTGACGTTCAATATCATGAATCTTTGCAGTAATAGACCTCGTGTCCTTCTTATTCCCACTAATTGTATCATCGTTTCTCATTGATGAGGAATCTGCATCATTCGAAACACATGTCTCCTTATTCTTATCAGTCTTATGTCCACCCCCTCTCCCTCCTGATCCCAAGAATCCCCGTTCCATGCTAAACCATATGAATTACCAGTAAACAAACGAGTCCCAATTCAGGCAAGATTAAACCCAAACGAATTAGGTTTCAAAGTATCGATCGCCTCCTACGTAAGCGTTATTTTCTGGATATACACACCAATAATAATCAAACTGTAAAAAAGTGAAAGTAGTATGCGAACCTTAACTCCAGCGATTAAAGAAGAAAAATTAACCCTAAGTTTCGAAACCCTAATATCAACGAAATCAAACAGATCAATAAGCACACGTTATGAACAGAGAACGATCACAAAGGGATCGTTAATGCACAGTAACATGTTATTAATCCACAAGAATCGTAGAAAAGGATGAAATCGATCGCTGCGGGATTGTTTTTAGGAATCGTCTTTGGTTGCCAGAGAGGAGAGAGGACTATTTGCATAAAATACAGTATAAAAATTACAAATCACAAGCCTCATGTTACTTCATATTCGGAGACTCATGGGTCGATAGTGGCAACAACAATAAACTGAATTATGGAGTCGACTTACCCGCCTTATGAAGTCGACTTTCCAGAAGGAAATACCGGCAGGTTCACCAATGTTCAAACCACAGCAAACATTATCGGTCTTTCTCTTTCTCTCTCTCAAACACATACACACATTTTGTTTGACATTTTTCATTTTTAGTGACTCGATAAACTACTCATTTCATCAATGTTATTTACATACATCATACAATGATAGTTATTACCACGACGACCATATAGCGTGCATAACTTCTGTTGTCGTTCAATTTCTATTTCTGTACTTTCCTTTTTTTGGTAAAATTGAACTTTATTGAAAACCCAACAATAAGTTACACAATTACAAACATATAGTTGAAGAAATAGCTATTCTGTTTTCGTTCTTAGTAGATACTTTAGAAGTTTTTAGTACTGTATATAATAATAACAAAGGAAATAACCTTCGTCTTCCCATAAAATTCAAGCCGACCAGTTTGTACATTTTGCCACTGCTACATGAAAATCAATACGGAATAATTGTTGTTTCGTTGCTCTCCGTTGTTCTATTAGAAAAAGTTGATGTTGTAGAACTTGTTCATTATAATTTACTATAATTTAAGATATTCTAAAAAATTCATAAACAAATAGGTCGATTATACTCTTTCTTTTTGGTGTCTGTATTGTTAGACGTCTGATCACAAATAGAGATACGAACGTCTCTGCCCAACAAAAGAGTGGCTATCAATTTCATTTTCATTGATAAAAGAACACTCTTTTGTTATATACGCTTGATAAAATATCTTTAGGTCCATCAAGGGCCTTTAGACTATCGGTATGTTAAGCACCCACTAACTTAGAGGTTGTGAGTTCTAAGCCTGAAGGGAGGCGGAATGTATATAATGTATAGAAGCAAGATGAAGCTCAAAATTAAAGATGTGTTTGAGACGATCCCAGTAAAAGGGAATTGTGTATATTCGTGTGATAGATCATAGAATTTCCGTAAAAAAATCTATCTATAAATATTAAATAATAACTAAAATACATTAGAAACATTATTCGTGACAAAACTTAGAGCGGGACGACTGAGCTGCGAGTAATTAGTCAAAATTCAAGTGCGCGTATGTGGGTCGATATGTGAAAGCACGTGTGCGTGGGTTATGTTTGGCCATAAACTAAAGGAGAAATGGAAAATTTGGTAAAAACTTTTCTGCCTAACGAAACACAAGAATGACATAATCAAAATATGATAAATTTGATATTGAGTCAAGGTTAAGTAACATCATAAGATCATTTTTGTCAGGTTTGTGTTTGGTGCAGTGGCAGAATTAGAGGGGGACCCAATGGTGCTTAGCCTCCCTCAATGGGCCCAATAGTTACAAGTGTTTAATAGTTTATCAATGAATGTTTATAAGTTAAGTCCAATTGTGAAGTAGTCCAACCCCCCTTAATAACTCCTTTTTTTTTTCCTGCACGTGAATTTTTTTTTGTTGAAATGTCAAAACCTCATCTTCTACTTACATTTTGTTTTCTATTCATATCTCAATTAATTCGATTTGTTGTTCAATCTCTTATGTATTTCATGTATTCAATTTAATTTTAATCTCAATTTTTTTTTTGTCGACAATGCTTTTATAATTGCTTCAATTTAAAGTTGTTCATGAGTATTTTGAATCTTTTTTACTTGTAAAGATTGAGATATGCTATAAAATTATGTTATTGGTTGTTGGTATGATGTTGTTTTTATAGTTTTAGGTTAAATCATGCGAACAAAATGAAAACTAGATGTCTATTGAAAGAGGATGTGGTACATAATCAGCAATCACAACAATATGCTAATGTTTATGTGAATGAACATCTTTTTAACCGTTATATTTTTCTCGATAAAGTAAGTCCTTGTTAACTTGAAATTCTATTTCCGCCCCTGGTTCGGTGTGAAGATTGAACAGGGATATAGAAGAAATAGGGAGTACTCGATTGGTATTGGAAGTACCTGGCGGGTATAATGTGTGACTCTGTAATGTAATAGAGATTTGACAATGTGGTGTACTGTACCCAACGAGTAGTATACTTTATCCGGCGGGTACTAGGTTAGCCAATACAGTTTTGTTTTTGTTTTTTTTTTTTTTACAATATATATTATGACTTCTACTCTTGTAAACTCTAACCTACGAATTTAATAAGATTTTCTCTCTAGTTAGCCGTAGACTAAACTAATCAAGTATATTGGATATAACCATGTTCATTTGTTGTGTCGTTTAATTTTCGTACAATCTTTATTCGATATTTTGCTCATGTTTGATACGTTTGTTGTTTTTGTGATTATTGTTTTCTTGTGTGCGCCAATAAATTTCTAACAGTTTGATAGCCGAAATATGAGTTATTTTTACTTGGTGTAGAAGTATGCAATTCCAAACGAGGTACTTTTGAAGATAAGATTAAGATGGTGTTTTCGCTGTACTTAACGAGCAAAATTTAATAAAGAACTTATTCACTGAGCCATAGCAGGATTAAAATAGTAATTTTTAGTTAAGAGTTTGATATAGGATTAAAAATTTTAAATAGTTATTTTTAGGACTCAGCATAAAAAGTAATAAACGCACTACGCACCCTCAATTATGTGCCTTTTGTTGGCATTGAACTACATAGCAGACCATTTTGATTCATTTGTAGAGCTAAATGAATCCGGATTTTTGAGCCCAAGTGGATAGCCCCAAATGACCCACTCTAATTGGGCAGGCCACCTAAGAAAGTAGAAACGCTGACCATAAGAGTCTATGGTTACTGGGCTACAGTAGCCCATTAACGGTCTGTTGATACAAACCAAAAGCTCATTTTCCTTTCAAATTACAACAAATTATTGACATCTTCCTTGTTCTCCAAAAAATAAAAAAAATTGGTCTACCCAATTTGATATAGATAGATAATACATAAACAAAGTTATTATTAAATTAATCCCGGCATATACATTATTTTCGTAGTAATCTTCATCTTACGTGGAAAATATGAACTAACTTTTTCAGCATTATTAATGAGTTCAAAATGTTTATTACTAGTTTAATTTCAGGTCAACTTCTAGGTTTTGAAAAGTTCATTCCATCAACTGCAACTGCAACTACTACTGCAACTGACAAGCAAATTGGCAGAGACGTAAACTACGGTAGTGGTAGTGCTGGCATTCGAAAAGAATCAGGACATCAACTGGTAATCAACATTAGCTTCTTCAGAACACGCCCTGCAAATAACCGTTTGTAAAAGAATCAAGTTGTCTTGCAGTACTTTGTTTTGATAATTGATGAATTTTAATGTTATGATAACTTCATTAAGAAAATGACTTTATCTACTTTTAACATTTGATTTGTACATTTTGATTAACAGTCATCATGATATTTGTTGTACTTTGTTTTGTTTTATTTTGTCACAGGGTAATCGGATCAGCTTAGATAAGCAATTACATCGTCACAAATTAGTAGTTTCAAGACTTTACCACTTGAACAATAAGAAAGTATTAATAGGGTGTATCTACTTTGTAAATATGGGAAACAACGATTATGTCAACAACTTCTTCCTTCCGGATAGTTACAATACAAGCAACATTTTTACCCGAGATGAATATGCAGAAGTCCTTATACGTCAATACTCTCAACAACTAAAGGTACTAATCATGTAAATTACAGTATGTCCTTTTCTGAATTATTTTCTAAATATTCGTGTATGTAAGACTTTGGTTAGATTGGAAGGTAAGAAGATTGTTGTTTTTGGTCTGGCTAAGCTGGGGTGCAGCCCAGTTAATATAGAAAGGTTTGGTACTAATGGTAAACCATGCGTAGAGTCAATCAATAACGCGATTGATATATTCAATCATCGGCTTATTTCTCTTGTTTACGACCTCAACAATAATAACTCAGATGCAAGATTCACATATATCAACCTAGCAAGCATTTTATCACCACTAGGAGGTACTTTTCGTTAATCTAGTTAAACATGATTCTACCAAGTTCATCATTTAGTGTATGTATTACGATTTTTTAATTTGAAAATTTTCAGATGTGCCATTGCCAAGTGCTCCTTGTCGTAAAGTAAGGAAAGATTGGCAATGCATTCAAGACTCTGCTCCTTGCCCTTATCGTGATCTGTCTATTTTCTTCGATGTTTTTCATCCAACAGAAGTTTCTAAGTTCTCACCCTTGGACGCTTACCCTTACGATATAAGCCATTTGGCACAACTTTAATTAGAATTGAAATGTTACTAATGCATTATAGTTACCATGACGAAGTGTTTAATTTGACACGAGTTTAGAATTGAATATGACTATAAGTATAAGTTTAGGGGGAAAATGCTAACATGATGAAATGTTATTTTATTTCGGTTTGGCATGAATTCCTTTGCAAATTTGTGAGTGTTCACGGTTTAGCTAGTTTCAATTCTTATTGGCTTTGTATATTGGGATACGATGGCTATGTTGTGATTCGGGAATATAAAGTGCTTTGCTAATGAATTATCGAAATTTGATTGTTTATCTGTCTCTAATTTGACAATTCGACGAGTCACATTGAAGAGTTTCTCCTTCAAGTCGTCTTCTCGTTTGGTGGTTTACGATTAAACAACAAATATGTTCAATAATTAGAATACCTTTTCGTATTGGTGATAAATAGAAATGAAAGTGAACAAGTACCCACGTATTTGGTAAATTTCACCAAATTTTCTATTATTTTACCTAACTCATTTGTCCACCTCTCATTCTCTCTTTAAGAAGCATGCATTTGGCATTGAAAACCAAACTCCCGCGTCTTGTACTCCAACGAACATGGGTCGTGTTGTGGGTATCCTTATAGTGTCATTGCACTTTGTAATGGTTATAGTCTCCGGTGAACCTAAACTTCAACCTCAAGTTCCGTGTTACTTCATATTTGGGGACTCGTTGGTCGACAGTGGCAATAATAATCCACTTGCAACAACTTGGAAAGCCGATTATCCACCTTATGGGATTGATTTTCCAAAAGGTCCTACTGGCAGGTTTACCAATGGTCATACATCGGCGGATGTCATTGGTCTCTTTCTCTTTTTATCTCTTGCGTTCTATCTAAAGTTTGCATTTCAGACACACAATACAAATAGGAACATTTCGATTCATCATTCATATTTCGAGGCCAAGTAGGCACATAGCAAAATGTAGACACAGCGTCACAAATCTACAGAGAAAATGAATACAATTGCAATAATAATATTTATGTATGAATATGTGAATCTCCGATACGGACTTTGTCCCTTTTAATAAAAAATATGGACTAGTATAAAATTAAGGTCAATAAATCCTTTCCTTGATTTCAGGTGAACTTCTAGGCTTCAATGAGTTCATTCCACCGTATACTACTGCAACCGATGAGCAGATCAGTAAAGGCGTAAACTACGCCAGTGGTGGTTGTGGCATTCGTGATGAAAGTGGAAGTCATAATGTAATCACCATTTATGACGGAACTGGTACCCATTGTATTATAATTCAGTTCTTATAGACCTTCACCTATTTTACCAGTACATACAAGGCATAGCAGAGTAGTGTTAAAAGTTAATTAACTTTCATTCAAGTTATTTTTGAAAAAAAAAAAGAATTTGGTCAAATTACTTTCACTAAATATTTGGATATTTTAGCTTAATTTTCTGTGTTTTATTTACTCACAGGGTGATCGAATCAGCTTGGATAGGCAATTAATTCATCACAGTTCAACAATAGTACGCCTTTCGCACATACATAAGAACATATCATTTCTAAAAGAATGCCTTTACCTAATAAATGTCGGAAGCAACGATTACATTAACAACTTCCTAATGCCTGAACGATACAACTCAAGCCGTGTATTTAAACCGGATCAATATGCAAAAAATCTTATGCAAAGATACTCGGAACAACTAAGGGTACACATCTTATTACTAGGCTTTACACATTCTCATTTGTTCCTTTAGGATATCAAAGTGTACACTTCTTTTCTCTTTTCTCTTTTCTTTTTCTGTTATGAAAACTTGATTTAAAATCCTAGTGCTTATAATTTGATGTATTACAGTGTTTATATAAGTTGGGAGGTAGGAAGATTGCTGTGTTTGGTCTGACTCAGATAGGATGCACGCCGCTTATGGTGAACAAGTTTGGCACCGATGGGAAACAATGCGTTGAATGGGTTAACGATGCCATTAGATTATTCAATGATAGGTTTAAACCTCTTGTTGATGAGCTCAATAAAATAAATTATGATGCAAGATTCACTTTCATCAACACTACAGGCATTTTATATCCACAAGGAGGTAAAATACTTAAGTTTGAGCAATCATGATATAAATACTCGGCAATGTGTGCCTATGGCAAACTTTTTTCAATGCTTGATTGTAGCATATAACTTAGCAAATCAAGTGTATATATACAAATCTTACAATCTTCAATATATTCAATGTCAAGTTTTAAGTATAACAATGATGTTTAAAACTTTAAAAGCACTTTTACTACCAAATTTGGTTCGGTTTTAAGGTTTTTTTTTGTTTTCTAAAATATTTCAGAAGTGGGGTTACGAACACCTCCTTGTTGTAAACTAAGTGGGGATTGGCCATGTACACCGAACTCAGTTCCTTGTCGTGTTCGCTCAATGTCTATTTTCTACGATGCTCTCCACCCTTCAGAACTTGCCAACATTGCCATAGCATCAAGATCATATAAAGCAATTTTACCTACGGATGCTTACCCACATGATATACAGCAGTTGGCGAATTTAACATTGGACAAAACGGCGTGATAAATATGGTAGAGACGAAATATGAGCATATCTAAATGTTACACTCCATTATTGTTAATGTTCACTATGATGGAAGCCATTTAGGTATATCATATGGATGAATATGAGAATATCGATCAATTTTATTTTGATAATATGTTAGCCAGAAGTGTAATAAATATATGCCTGTATATTTTATGATAATAAAATGTGCATGACAATGAATGGAGTGTAATCAGTGGCGGATCCAAGTTAGATAGTGACGAGTATTTCAATCTTTATAACCCAGTAGCACTTACAAAGAGCGCAACTATTTTTAAAATTGCAATACAAAAATTAAATGTGCTCGTAGTCCGGGCTACCCTACTTATAAGGTAGCTTACCCCAGTAGTTGTTACACTTATAATTTTGATTGACAAACTCATACACTCTTAGCCAAAGGACATTTAGCCTACTGGTACCAGAGAAATCCATTAAAAAGATATTGTGGGTTCTATTATCACTTGAAACATCTGCAAATATTATTGGTGTTGTGAAGTGTATGAGCGTGATCTGAAAATGGATAATTTGTGTTGAAACAGTGACCTCTTTAAAAACGCTTTAGCCTGAAAATGTACTCAACTTTTTAGATCTATGAAAAGATAAGTTAACTGAAACAATTCAGACAAGAAACATGGCCCATAGTGTTCTTAGCTCTGTCTGAAAATTCCTGTTTATCAATCTGATTTTTTTTAAGCGATCTGTATGCTAATATATGATATTTCTATATGATTTCTCTGGCTGCGTTAAAAACCAACCCTTTGTGTGTCACATAACTTAACAGCTAAATGAGATGGCCACGGAAGAATATATGTTTAAAACGTCATCATTATATTATGCCCAACTGATTGGTATTTGTACTACCGATAAATTTTAGTATTTTACCCAACCTATTTGCCCCTTTCTTCTTACTCGTTATGTTCCATGCATTTTGCATCTAAAATTAACAACACTCCTCTCCTTGTACCACAACAAACATTGTTTTGTTCCAATTTTAACACCTTATGTAGTAGTTTATCGTCCATAATAAAAATGACTAATTATCACTTCTTCGTAGTGTTAGTGCAATTTGGAATATTTGTAGCCACTAGCAAACCACAATTTCCATGTTACTTCATATTTGGAGACTCTTTAGTTGATAGCGGCAATAACAATGAACTCATGACAGAGGCTAAAGCCAATTACCTACCTTATGACACGAATTATCCAAAAGGCATCACGGGCAGATTCACCAACGGTCGAACCATCGCATATATGATTGGTCTTTCTCTCTCATTTTATTAGTAATTATATCTGTAATGTCTCATTAAACATATAAGTTGGATCTTTTCTTACCAAATGTTGATGCATATTGATTTTTCCCTGCAAATATTTAATTGCATTGTTTTTATAATATGGATGAATCGGCAGAGAGATTAAATCTTTCTAATCTTCAAACTAAAATGAAACATATAGTACTAATTATTAATTCATGATATGCAACTCCTAATAAAAATGGAAAGATTATTACTTTTTAATCAAAACAGAATTAATTATCCAAGAAGATGGATTATTACATTTTTGACATATTGAATACCAAAATAACAAATAGTGCATCACAAGAATAAAAAAGAATTTGGTAGGGATTGATCCCTTGCCAAATGGTTAGATTATATCCCTCCCAAATAAGCCAACTTATGAGGACATTTTTTCTAATAAATGTTATTTATTTTATTGTTTCTTAACCAAAACTGTTGGGGTTGAAAGTAAGTGGTGTGGAAAAATTATCTTAGTTCATTGCAGGTGAACTTCTAGGTTTCCACGAGTTTATTCCTACGTATGCCACTGTAACCGATCAACAGATAAGTAAAGGTGTAAATTACACTAGTCGTGGAGCAGGCATTCAATGTGAAACTGGAAGTCATCTGGTAATTGTACATCATATTTTATTTCATTGATTTCTTTCAAAAGAAGAGTGGCCCTTTGTTCAATAGCGAAACATTGAACTAACAATTGATCATTGTATTTGTTTTAATTTGTCAAAGGGTGACCGAATTAGCTTAGAAAGACAATCACGTTATCACAACACAATAGTTTCACACCTTTTTGACTTGCAACGGAACGTGACATTCACCAACGAGTACCTCTCAACAAGTGCATTTATGTAGTAAATATCGGAAGCAATGATTACATCAACAACTACTTAAGGCCAACCACGTACGACACAAGCCATATATATACACCGTAAGAATATGCTACAAACCTCATACATCACTACTCTCAACACCTAAAGGTGCATATTCTATTTTGAAGTCATTCGGTTTCACTTCTTATATAATTTCATATCTTATATAATTTCATTTCTTACGATCTAGATACTTGACAGAGGTTATACAGTTTGGGAGGTAAAAAAAATTGCCTTTGGTCTTGCTCCAATAGGATGTGCCCTGCTCTAACATCCAACTTTGGTACTAACGGAAAGTGTTGTGTTGAGTCAATCGAAGATGCGGTTAAACAATTTAACAAAAAACTTAAGCCTCTCGTTGATGAGCTAAACCATGACAACCAAGATGCAAAGTTCACCTTTGTCAACGTTTCAGGCATTTCATCGACACAAAATGGTAACTAAACATACAAACTTTTTCATACAAGTTAACAATTACAAGGTCTAACCATTTAATATATTTCTTTAATATTTTCAGTTATACCAATGCCAAATTTTTTATTGTAGTGAGGTGAGGTCAGATGCACTATGTGCTCAAACTACAAATACTTGCAGTCTACGTGCATTATCTACTTACTACGACGGCTTACATCTCACTGAAATGGCTAACAATATCATCACAACAACGCCATATATAGCACTGGCACATATGGATGCTTCTCCCTATAATATTAGTCATTTGATTCGACTTTAACATGGAGGAATACTTCGAATAACATTAAGATTTTATAACCGAAATTGCAAATTAGAGAAAAGTTATTAATGTAAGAAACTATTAGAGAAAATCATTTGTGATGCTAAAATCATGTAAGGTTACATGCTATTAAGCTAAAAAAGGGGGATCGGTGTGTATATTAAAAACTTGAGGGGTAAAAAGTTTATATAAAAATGACTGATCTATAATTGATTGGTAAGTTGCACATAACTTATTTGCTATAATCAACACGTCATATAATATACCATTATAGTGGTGGTTGTTGTTCTATTAACATTGTGTTGGTATTCATAATTGGAACGCAGAATCGTTGCAAATGCGTATATGTCGAATAAACTTGTATATTTGTTTGAGCAAAAATGCATTTTTTTTTGTATTTTTTTGTGTTCATGTTACTATTCTAATTCTAACTAGTGTCAAACTGACTGTCAACTTTGACAAACATATATACTATTCACTGTTATACCTAATATGCCGTAACTAATTACTATTATTACAACTTTCGGAGTGAATTATGTACTAAATAAAAGGGTATGAATGACATTTTATTTAATAAAAACTTTATTTGACTAAACATATCTCTTGCTCGAAAGAACTCTGTTGTAATGCTTTAGAAAATTAATGTTGTTCGAAGGGTAGGACCCTTCGGTTTCTAGGGTAAGTATGATGTAAATCTTGGATGAACCTCTTTTCCAAAACGAATACACCATAAGCCTTGTCAAAGGGGGAGGGAATGTTTTCCCCCTTTGACCAACGTTCGACGTGAGAATAAGTAATATAATTCTGTTTGAGAGCAAGTATAGCAAGGGTGATATAAATGAGAATTGAATGGCTTATCTTGAGGTAGTTGAGTGGTATTTATATCCTCTTTGGTTTATATCTTTAATTCAATTTGGGTAACATGAATGGACCATCGGTTTATTCGTGTTCCGCCGTCGATTTACTCTTGATGTGCTATTTATGACATTGACATGTCACGAAAGTTTTGGGCTAGCACAAGTTTATGAAGCCCTTTGGCTTTCTTGTGTCTGAAGCCCTTTTGCATTCTGTTTGGCCATGCATCCCATCAGTTTCACTCTTGGCCGAAGGGTTCCTTATACATCATCAACCCCTAATCTAGTTCATTATGTTGCACCAACATATCATACTAGATTTATTTTATGGTTGTTGGCGATCCCATAATGGTAAACCGAAGGTTCATAAAGAATGTTGTCCATCGGTTTGTATGCCTCCAGTTTTATGTTTTTGTTACTAAAATTTTGTATTATATACAATAATTTATTATTTATTTTAATTTAAATATAAAGTTGTGTGGTTTTGAAATTTGTATTTGAAATTTTAAATGATGTGACTCAAAATGGGAATAAATATGAGCCATTGGTTTCGGTTGATAGGACGTGACCCCTCGTTTACCAAAAATTTGAAATGTTTCCTATATATAGGACTTCCGTATTTGTGCATTTAACCTTTCATATTTTTCAAACCTTAAAAATTGCTCTGCGGCCGAAGGATTTTGAGCTCTGCGACTGGAGGACCACTTCTCTCTGTTTTTCTTCATTCCTCTCAATTCTTTGTCCAGTTTTTCGAGTGTGCTATATTTCTTCGGTTTTCTACTTCTTGTTTTTGCGTAAGGTAGATTGTTTGCAAAGATAAATGGGATAGTTGTTTTTCCGTTTTAGATCAGGACCAAGTAAACTCTCTTTGTAGGAATGGAATATATTGGAGGACATTAATCCCATAAGCCCTAAACCTGATAAATGAATTGACCAACCACCGAAGGGAATGATAGATGTATATAACCGTATCTTTTATTATTTGAACATTTCGTTTCCGTTTTCCGTTTCATTCTATCCGCTATCCAATATCATAATTTTCACATATCGAGATCCAATGTAGAGCTTTGGACATTGAGCCTATGATCACTCTATTTAGGAAATTTTATACGTTAGGTCGTGCGGGATATTGGGTCACCATTAACTTTCGGGCCGAAGCTACTACTCCTTCATCTATTATCCAATATCCTTTTAGCTTGAAACATTGGAAGGATATATTTTTCTGGGTGAAGGCATCGTCCGTTCCTATTGCCATGGTTTGGAAATCGGAGAAGGTACCCTAGATAGATGATATGCCTACTGATTTAGAATCTGGAGAGGCCGAAATTGCCCTCTTAGAGGCAAATAAAATTCACGTTTGAAATTTGGGTGATCACACCTTACTCATTGTGGGTATAAGTAAAAGGTGAGATCAACCTGATGACATCGCTTGTTTCAGTTGGAAAAGTAAATGTGTGAATTTATGCTTTGTGTCTTGCTTGCAGTTTCCCCTTTTATATTTTTTTTCTAACCTTTAATTTTTTTATTTTTTGAAGAGATGAGTTTTAGTGCATATATTCGTCGTACGTCGATTAAAGGTGTGGATGCAGCTATACGCCCTCGTGCCGAAAGAGAGCCACATCTTAATCGGTATCTGGATTTAGTGGTCCATCCATATGATCATCTTATTCAATTGGTGCAACTTGCACCTTTACCTGGTCATTCGGCTACTACTAGTGGTCAAAAATGAAAAGCTCATGCGGCTTCTGGCCAGTCGAAAGCTCTTCTCTTGAAAAATGCCAAGTATAAAAAGATTGGCAAGAAATCGAAGGAAAAACTCACTTTCCAATTAATTGTCAAAAATTCCGAGATTCATCATTCTGAGTCTGGGAAAAAGAGTCATTTGGTCATTCATGCTTCTTCTTCGGTGGAGAATGTGAATACTAAATGTGCTGGTGTTAGTCAATCAGTGCAAGAAGAGAGTCGGAGGATGAGAATCAACAATTAAAAACCGATGGAATTCATGTGAACCTAGAAGCCAATAAACCAAGAGGTGAGTGGTATTTCGATGTTTATGTTAGTGCTGTAGATCGTGCTGCCGCAGAGAGATCAGTCTCTTTTCCAGAGGACGAAAGTACCTTCGGTCTTCGTCCTAAGTTTTCTCTTGAGGTCGTTAAACGAGAGTAGGATATCAAAAATGGTGACTTGATCGATAATGAGCATGCTTCCAA
Source organism: Logfia minima (assembly GCA_963921325.1). NCBI lineage: Eukaryota > Viridiplantae > Streptophyta > Magnoliopsida > Asterales > Asteraceae > Logfia > Logfia minima. Next base: position 20,888,229 of record OY992770.1, read on the forward strand.
AGACCTTATTTTCAATCTTCCCATCAGAGCGCATGAGTATGTCTTGTCCAAGATTCCATCCAGCCAGATTATGGCGGATTACTATTTAGGTCAAGCCACTACACTGATCAATGGTGGTGAAGCTTTTCGTAGATGGGAAAAGTCATACAATGACTTAAGCAAAGAAATAGCCAAAGTGAGAAAGTTGCTTGCCAATGTTGGTGATTGTGATAATAATTTGGCTGATCTGAAGCGGAAGTTGGACAGGGTTGCTCAGCCTTAAGAAACCGATGAGGTTTTGAAGAATAGATTAAAGGATGCCAAGAGGAAGAAGAAGAAAGCTTTGAGATATTTGGGAAAGTTTGAGGAGGAGCATGCTGATCTTGAAAATAAGTTTAAAAGGTCGGAGGATCATGTGACGGAGAAAGATTCTTTAGTTGTCAATTTAACCTCTCATGTTGCTGAGTTAGAGAGGTTTCTAGAATATGAGATGGATACAAATCTCGAAGGAATGGTTGTGCTTCGGTAAGAAAATGCATCTTTGGGAAATGGTGTTACGGATTTGTTGAGCCAGGTTTTTACTTTATATGATGATAATGATCAGTTAAGGGAAGACCGAAGGTGGTTTGTGAAGAGTGCAGCTAATCATGCTTTGGGCAATTTGCAGATGTGCAGTATGGATACGGGTAGGCACGAAGGTGTGACAATGGCATATCATAATTGCCATTTGGGCATGCCAATGGACCTAGATGTCGAACGGAAGATGTAACAGAAGGCCGATGCCCTTGCTCTCATCCAATATCCGTATATTCAAAAGTTAGAAAAAGATTGTGACATAACCGTCCAAGAGTTCGACGCCATCAAGACATCTAATCCCTCCACTTACAAATACTTCTACCAGATAGCTTATTGCATGATTTGGGAAGCTAAAAGATCTTTGAGATATTTGTTCTTATCTTAAACCTTGTAATTAGGTTTTGGGTTTTATAATGGATATTTGAACCTCTTTGCATGTAATCATTTGGTTATTTGACTTTGTGATTAATCAAATTTTACTTTTGTTTAGCCTTGCCATATTTAACTATATTCTTGTGTTCTTATGGCTGAACTCCATCAACTTTGGCTGAAATGATTGTGTTTGAACAAGGCGTCCCTTGAAGTCACATGTTAATTTATTAGGCTGTTAGTCCCTCATAGTTATAATTTGTGTTTATAAGGTATGAAGCTAATTAGCGGGGAAAGCTTACCTCTACGATGTCCTAGCCGTTGTCAAGACATCCGAGTAGATATGAGGGGTGAGCGTAACTGGTGTAATGCCATCGGTCATAATTTAGAACTTATTCAATAAACGAAAATTAATCCGACATAAATTCCACCCTCAGGCGGTGTCAAAATAAATCATTCGTAAGGAAAAGTTACAATTGGGACTTGACCAACAAAAGTAGTTCCTGAGATCATAACTCTGTACATAATATTTAGACAAATGAAAGTGTTCGGAATTTAAAATAATACTTGCGGAGGTTGGATCCGTTCCAGGTTCGCGGAATTTTTGTTCCTTGTTCTTTCACCAACTCATATGACCCGTTTCCGAAGGCTGTCATAACCTTGTACGGCCCCTCCCACTTTAGAACTATCTTCCCTTGGTCCTTCCTCCTACCAGCTTCATTTTTCTGGAGTAGATAATCTCCATGTTTGAAAATGGATAATCGTACACGTTGGTTATAATACTATTCAACCTTTTTCTTGTAGTTAGCTTCTCTTACGGAGGCAATCTTTCTTCGCTCTTCTAGGAAATCAAGATTCTGGAGCATTTCTCAATCATATTATCCCTCTCTAGTTTGGTTACGCAAGTAACACTAGTAAGTTCGTATTCTGATTTCTGCAGGGAGTATCGACTCATACCCATATGTTAAACTAAGTGGGGTTTCTCCATGACTTGTTTTAGACATAGTCCGGTGTGCCCATAAGTTTAACTGAATGCGGGAGGTGTTCCACTCAGTTCATCTCATTGGTTTCCACGTGTGTCTTCAAACTGTCAACTATGCTTCTGTTGATTCGCTCAACTTGCCCATTGCCTTGCGAATGTCCACATATGTGTATATTTGTTTCACACTCATTTATTCACACCAAGCTCGGAAAGGTTATCCGAAAATTGCTTTCCATTATTAGTGACTATTTCTTTTAGAAAGCCGAAACGACAGACTATGTTGTCTCAAACGCATCGCTTGACATTCCTCCATGTGATCCTTGCAAACGGTGTTGCTTCGACCCACTGTTGGTACATATTTTGTGACAACAACTTTCTAGTTTGTAATAGTTAGTTTGATAAGTCTTTTGTAAATGTTTATCTTTTATATGCTTTGTATGTAAGTTCGTACGAACTTAGGTAGGTATGAACTTAGGGACATACGAACTTAGTATGGGCCTCAGGACAGTCAAGTTCGTAGGGTCCAAGCCCGTACGAACTTAGAGTTTTTATATAGATTACTTCCATGTTCGAAGTAGTAAGTTGTTATTGTGTATTTGTAAGTCTGAATTGAAGCAAGTTCGAATAACTTATTAGGGTTTTGGCTTACGTTGAATGTAATTGATACTTACGTTCAATAAAAGTGTTCTTTACTATATTCGTGTTACTCGTTGATTATTGTTACATTTGTTTAAGGATTCCGCACTTGATAAAAGTTATAACCTCGTGGATCCAGGTTAAGGGAACCTACACCCACTTAGTGAAATAAACCACACCTACTAATAGAAACTACAGCTTTCGTGGTTCCTCGGGGAAAGGACCAACTACGTCCATCCCCTGTTTCTGAAATGGACACGCTAAAGTAACCCAAATCATGTTCTGCTAAGAGAGTTTGGCTACTCGGGTGTGTACTTGACAAGCATTACACTTCTGGTCGTGGACTCGAATGCATTCAACATGATCCTTCGTGAAATTCTCAGATTATGTACTTAGATTGTAATGGCCCTACACATCAAAGTAGGGGTCCCAAGTATGACCGCTTTTACATGTCAACATCTTGCAAAACATATATGAGGGCTTTGGCCTGCAGCTTTCGGGCTTCAAGCACATCATCCGGCAAAGTCCCAAACCTGAGATAATTTGTGATGGGAGTCATCCAAGTTAGTCTTTCATCTTCAACAATGGTGTTTAGCTTTTTGTCGTTGATCGAGCCTTACTCAAGGACCTCAACGAGTACTCTTTTCATTAAGTGGTCGAAAGCCACTTAAACTAATTTACTTAGTCCATCAGCCTGGTGGTCCCAACCACGTGGTATCCAATGTTTTGAAACCCGGTTTTTTGGGTGACCCGGCCTAGCTCCCGGATCCGGTTCGACCGGTCTGACCGGTTGAATCGGCCGGTTGACCCGCTGACTAGATTTGACTTGTCCTACTGTTTCCTGCTTCCTGTTTCCTGTTGTTGCCTCCTTAGTTCTTACTAATTTGACAAGTCACCAAACAAATATGTTACAGCCTAACTTAGCTTGTGAGACTCATTTGCTTTATGAAATACACTTATTAATAATATCTCTTTTTGGTTTGCATATATACAAAGAAGGTAGTGAAGGCTTCCATAACCATAAGCATTGCTTCTTATTTTCAACGTAAGTTACACACTTACACTACCATCATCATATCATATCCCCAGTCTCATAGGTTACCTTTCGATCTTCCTCCCCCGTGACGCTCCCAAATCGATCCACGAAATTCCACTCTCCTCTGTCTCACTCAAGTGAATTGGTTTCGAGAGCATTCCGCCACTGTATGAGAAGACCATCATCATATCATCAAGGTTGGGCCATCAAGGTGAAGGCTTCTAGAAGCATTGCTTCTTATTTTTTCTTGCTTTTTTGGTTTTTTTGGTCAAAAATACACGGTGAAATCAAGATGAGATATTTAATTTGTGCTTTTACTTATGTTTCATTTGGGATCCTTGTTACAGATCTGGTTTATTTTTCAGTTTTAGAAAAAATAATAATTATATATATAAAACGGGTCAAATACCGGTTCGGGTCACCGGGTCAAACCGATTCGACTGGTAACTCGACCGGGTTTGACCGAATTTGACTTGCACGTTAACCCGTTGTGAATCGACCTGGTCTGGGTTCCGAGTCGCGGTCCGACCAGTTCGACCGGCCGGGTCGACCCGGGTTTCAAAACATTGGTGGTACCTATTCAACTCTTGCTTCTTCAAATTGTTTCGTTAGATCATTTGCCCTTTCCATGTAAAGTTTCAATGTTGGATATCGGCTTCATATTCTCTATTGATCTACTTAGCCACAAATTTCAAGTCAACACCCGACGTTTTTGCCAAACAAAGACCGGATAACAATGCTTCATATTCTGATTCAAAGTTTGATGCTAGAAAATTGAACCGTAAGGCATACGTGTATTATGTAGCTTCCGGATCAACCAAAATTAGAATTGCGCCCGAACCAAGGTGGTTGGATGCCTCATCGATATGCAAGAATCATTCGTTTATTTTTGGCGACTTTGTTTCTGCGGCTTTCTTAGGATACCCCTTAATAACTATTGGTATTGGTATAATAATAATAATAATAATAATAATAATAATAATAATACATGAAAGAATTAAATTGACAAATGAAAAAAATAAAAGGGTTGATATTATAAAGGGAGTCAAACCATAGCTAGCTTTGCGGATACGTTTAATAAAACGAGTAAAAGGATTAGGATGAAATTTAGTTTCCTTCTATGATAGCAATGTATTTAGGTAACAACTCATTGCATAATTACTTATAAGCACCTCATTGTAACATTCACGAACTGCAACCAGAAAACACTATTCAAATCACAGAAAATAATCGTTTGATGTTTGGCTTCCGAAACGGATATACCGCAAAGTATTGTTCATGACTTTAAACTCGGTCACGATTTGAGATATTACATTATTTATTTCGTTTTGTTCTTACATTTGAGATATTATTATTGTTATACTTTATTTATGTCAATATTTGCACAGTGAGCAACGCTCAACCGCATTTCCTTTTCTTGCGGCAGGTAATCAAGGTACTATGGGATGAGTGGAAGAGGTTCAAGATTTTGGAAATACTTTAGAGAGCTACATTTGATTTATTAGTTTGGGATTTATTTATTATTTTGAGATTTTAAGATTATCGTTTGAAGACAACGTTTATGGTTGTTTTTAGACCTTCATTATTTATTAGTCTAAAATATTTATTATAACTTTAATTATTTAGTAATAAACGTGACCTTCTGTTTCATTATTGAAACGTAAATGTTACGTATAACACAAAATCCATATTGATAATGCTACAACTCTAGAAGCTTGATGGAATGAATAATTAATGACACACAAAAACAATGTATCTCAAGAAAACCTTGAAACATTTAGAACAAACGAAATATATAAGACATTAAAAAAATTAAGTTGTTTGAAAGGACACACATGGTTTGCACGCACCACTAAGAAAAAAGAATACAAGATAACTGTCAAACAACTAGATACTTAAAACATCGCAAATAACCATAAAACCATATTGCTCATGATGAGGGTGTTATAGCAAGTAGTTTCCTCAAGTCCTTGGAGCATTACCTACAAAAATATGAAAATTTATAAGTAATGCTAACATGCTCTTGGAGAATAATTTCATGTTATTTTTGTTGTTTTAATTAGTGCTTACACTAACTGGAGTGGTGTTTGATCTTGGCAAGAGTAATTGTTATTGGTTTGAAGATCATTGACTTGAAGGTAGTTTCGACCATCGAATGATTGATGAGGTGCTACTAAAGCGTAATCAGAACTTCCAGGCATCAAGCTCATGTGCTGTTGATGTGCTCTTTCATTTTCAGCAATCTACACCAACATGAAACTGTTAGAATCAATAAAACCGGTCTTAAAAATAGACATAGAGATCAAGGGAACAATATATAAACCTTTGCCCCGAGGAACTGGTTACTGTTATGCAACTCATTTTCCTACAATCAGTAAACGACTAATTGTGAAAAATAAAATTATCACTAGTCTGAACCCTAAGGTGAGCCCTAAAGATACACCAAGCCAGAATTCATGGTTTATTGCCAATAAGTACATATATCATATGTTAGATATCAAGTCGGTGACCTGAAAATATTTTTGCAGTATTTTTTAAATATATTTAAGGTAAGATAAAAAAAATTCTTAATAGCTGTACTGAAAATAAGTCAATTGATCTAGGTTATATTTTATAACTAATGGCTCAAATTGTTAAGCTGGGTGATTTAACTAAAAATGAAACGGGTCAAATGATTTAACTAAAATGAAAAAGGTCAAACTGATTGAAGCAGGGCTAATCTATAATGGTTTACTAATTCCAAGTTACTACCAAAAGATGCTAACAAAAGCACATTACTTACTCGATTTTGCATATACTCGATTTCAGCAAATAGAAGTTCATTCTGCAGATACAGTGGAAAAGATAAATGTTAGATTACCAGAACTCATAAATGTTAATGAATGAAGAATGCAGAGTTTTATACCTTTTTCGATCTGATCCTGCTAATACCTTTCTCTAATCTGGTTTCAAGATTCTTGAGTTCTTTTGCTTGCATGTTTCCCAATGATTCACCTATGATGTTCCTGTAAAATTGCCTTCTCGATCGCAAAAGGTTATAAAATTTATTTATGTCAATGGATCACACATAAAGATTGATAAAGCACATAGGGGATCTTTGAAAGTTACACGTTTTGGTTCTGTAGGTTAGCGATTTGTTGACGCAGTTTTTGAGCTTCTTGTTGGTAATACTGCGATAAAAGGCCATAACATTTTGTTATAAAATATTTATGAAAACGTTCATGTCCTAACAGATTAATTCTCCACAATCCCGGCTACTCCACACCAGACGAGAAGTTTATATTATCTTTTAAATTATGCGTTTAACTTAATCAAAAATCTGTTCAGAAAAGGTACTTGATCAAACATTTAGGCCCTTAAACATAGATTATTAATAGTTTTTACCTGAGCATTGGCTTCAGCAACAGAGCCACTGCTTGGTGGATCTAGGCATGCCTTTTTGTACCTATCTATGGTGCCTTTCACACTGCGTTATTAGCAACAAAATATAGGTCATCACATTCTCACATATTTAGATATGCTATTAAAAACATACCACTTATTTTCCACATTTAAAATAGAGCTATATTAACTGGTGGTGATATTAAAAATTCATGTTCAAAAATTTCTGAAAGTTTGATACCTAACTTACTTAATTTTTTATAGTACATCTGCAGTAAGAATGTGATAAATGCATCAATTCCATCAAGTACATATTTCAAAAACTAGGGTTTTTTTTAAAGTTTGCAACGTCTATCAACTCGATGAGAATATGAATTTGGTTTGTAAGGCCTAAAGTTAATCTTATTTAGGTTATGAAACAAAAAACTTATACAAAAATAAAAAATACATATACAGGTTCTAAGCCTTGATTTTATTAAAGACTGAGATCCTCTCATGTTTAACTTGAACATGATAGTCTTTGGGACCACATCTGAAGGTTGTTCTAATATAAAACTCCTCCAAAACCCCAAAATGTGCCTCAAGCCTAACGATACTGTACATCGAGACTTTTATCATCACGACTACATGCATGCTCCAATAATGATGATAAAATTGTTATATCTGACTCTAAAGAAAATACAAGAAGCCCTAAGCTCACTTCATGCCGTTTGCTAGTATACAAACTAAAATGCTAAATGTTGCTACTAAAACATAAAATTAACATATCTTTAACTAGAAACAATTGAAGGTTGGATTTTGATTGTAATAACTTCTTAAAGAGTGTTCTAGAAAATATATAAGCCTAACAATTAAATGTTTGATTTTGATTGTAACCCAGAAAACTCGTTATTATGCTTAGTAATATATGAAATTGGCAAACTTTGTATCTCAAATGTGATGATTGTACTGCTTTGGTCTACTATCGATGCAAATAACAAAAATACTCTTCTCATTCTTAATCTCAATCTCAGTTTCTTCATTCATATTGATTTCGTTATATATTAATCTAAAGCATTTCCAATCGACCCTAATTTAGAACTTCAAGTTTAGAAGCTTTTTCTGTTGCTATCATATGCCCAAAAAGGGGAAAATGGTTACTCTATATGTTATCTTCTACTATAACATGCAACTTTATATACATGTGCTCAAAACTTTATGCATATGAGATTAATACATTTGAGTTGACAAAATTGTGTTCATGTAAGTGTTTTTCATGTGTTTGTGTTTTATTTTTGGTATATGCTAATTACTGTGTTTTACTCAAAGGATACATGAGGCATCCCAATTACACACAGTAAAAACGCATCACTAGTCAAAATTCAACTGTTGAATCAAAAAGCATTTCACTGGCCCAAATAGTGTTATGATTTCAACAAAACCATCAACAGGAATACAATGCCACTTTTATCGGAAATCTTAAGGATTATATTTTCATTCCTTTTTATGTATCTACTATGTTTTACCTTAACTTTCCCGAAGATATTGATTGGATATCTCTGACACGTCCTCACACATCCCTTCTTTATGATTGGTGGCACATTCCTACGGACATATTTTTGCCACGTGTCATAAACCCTATTACATCTTGGCCTCTTGGGTAATCCCATTCACTCTCACCCTTTTACCCACTTGGGTAGATCCAAAAATATTACTTTCTTTCGGGGTAAATCAGAGTCGTTCTTTTCATGGCAGCATAAGATCCCATCCTATTGGTTCCCTGAAGATATATGTACTTTCATTCTCTCTCTACATATACATACACATACTTATGTATATCTATGCAAGATCTATGAATAATGTCCTAAGTTGAAACATATTTAACTCTTTTAAGTAAGTCATTGTTTAGGTTGCTATTTCAGTTTTACCAGTTTGATAACCTTTAGGCAAATATGAAGTGATTTTTAAGTTAAAAAAAAAGAAAGAATTGTGAACTTAAAATAAATTGCTAATTATGTCAACGGCAAGAAACTGAAAGTGAAATCTAGGTTGTGACGTTACCAAAGATTTCTTTCTTGTTGAGAGAAATCTTACCCATACACCTAATATTTATTTATTCTTCTTAATTAGATTTTTATGTGGGTATTTAATTTAAAGAAAAAAATTCATTAAAATAAAACATCTAGTAACACAAAAAAATGTATGCATTATCTGATAATGTCAGTGGTGAACCCTAAATTCATGTTTCATGACTAAAAGGTACACTTTTTAATCAAGATATTGTTATCATTATAGTACCCATTTTTTTAAATTTGAAAGTTCCTAACCCTTGTATGTTCTTTTGCATTTCTTGATGTAAGAAGTAATAAACCCTAAATTTGACCTAGGTAAATTAAAGATAGAGCACCTTTTTGATAGAAAATTATTGTATATAGATACCGATATTTTCGGCATACCAGATTTGTTGTCCACCGAAAAAGAATCATTTTCTATGGAAAAGAAAATTTTACTCACACAAATATTTAAAGTATATAAATGACTAAACCCTAATTAGGTTTACTTTGACAAATCTTTTCACACTAACTGATTACGGTTACTTTAAAACACAAGTTTATAAAGCTTTGTCATGACCCCTAATTTGGTTATATGCAAAATCTTAAGTGACATACGAAAGATGAAACTTTTTGTTCATATGTATGTAAATTGTAAACTGATTTGAAAACCTACTAATGCTTTTTGGTTCTGATGACAAGGCTTGATGACATCTCTTTTCTGAGAGTCGTATCATTATACTTTAGATGATGTTTAACTGACATACGTTTATTAAGGACATGTCAAAAAGATCTAAGTTTAGAACAAATAGGAACTTGACAACATCTTTGTAGGCCTTCACTAGCTACCCCTTGTGTGAGTGTGTGTGTTTTCTGTGTGTGTGTGTGTGTGTGTGTGTGTGAGAGAGAGAGAGAGAGAGAGAGAGAGAGAGAGAGAGAGATGTTAAAGAACAATGGAGGAAAGGTAGATAGGAAGCTGATCTCAGTGTTCTGCAATACACTTCCTAAATCTTTGCTTATTTGCTTACAACATATCCAATGTATGCTTTAACAACAGATCATGTAGGTACCAAAATATGAAACAAATATTGGATCATAAAGAAGTAAAAAAAGAAAATTTTAAAACAAAACATAAGCTCATTGAGGTAAAGAAACAAAGCAGAAAAAGAGAAAGACGAGTGAATCTTTGTTCTGCAAAAAAAGAAACTCAAAAATCACACAAAAAAACTTATGATTGTGTCCTAGTTCTCATATCTCCACTACAACATTCATTCATGTACTATACACCACAAATACACATGAAGAAAAGCAAATCAAACGCCTTATTAAAACATTTTTAGATGGAAACAGATGAAAAGACACATAAACACTCTTGTGGGTATTCAAGATTTGTTCAAAATAGATGCAGATTCACAAGAATTAAACAGTACCTGTTGTTGGCATACTCGTAAAGGCGACCACGGCTCGAGAATACGATAAGAGCAACCTCAGCATCACAAAGAACAGATAACTCATACGCTTTCTTGAGTAAACCGTTGCGGCGCTTGCAAAAGGTCACTTGTCGATTCGTTGTGTTTTCGATTCGTTTGATTTCGATCTTTCCCCTCCCTAACTTTCTTTGTGGAGACATCTCCTCTGTGTAATTTTGAAACGACATCTATGCAGCTGAAATCAAGCTTAAATTCATCATAAAACAATCAAATTTTATAAGCTACATAAACATCATTACAACAACAAAATAAACAGTATCAAAAAGCCCAAAAAAGTTCAAAAAATATTAGCTCATATTAGCCCAAACAACATCCTGAACATGAAGGATTTCCATGATCTATTGCTTCTTTTGTTTTTTAAGGCAACCCAAACAGTAAAGTTTAAAAATTATCATGAAATGGGAAAAGAACAAAGATAACTGATTTGCTTAGATGGTTTTTGGAATCAACTCTCTTCAGATTTGATGAGATATATGTATAAAGAGAGAAACTAATCAAGTTTCAACCTTTTTTATTTCTCTCTGCTTTTTTTGATAGTTTCCCACAAATCTCAACAAGAAAGATGCAGAAAATGGAATGGGGAGGTGGGATGGTTGATGAGTATTTATAAAGTAGACAATGACTCTTTTGTGTATTAAATTTAAGAAATCGTACTTAACGTATATCACATATAATAATACCAAAATTCGATTCATGACATTGCTATATGTATCAAAATTTTAGTGCTCAGACAAAAAAGGGGAAAGAGAGAGATATAGACCTTAATTTGATACAGAAAATGGTGTTTTGAAAATGGTATGAATTTTGGACAAAAAGTTACAAAGAACAATGTGTATCTTAAAAGTACTTATAACACAAGAATAGTTTGAGTCGACGGAAGTCCCTTTAGATTAGGTTTAAAATGGCCCTTGACTTCTGTAATGAAATGTGTGATCGTTGCACTAGCTAGATTGACCATTTCCACGTCTAAATTGTAAAGATTTTTATTGGGTTTTCAAGGTTAAATTGTCTAAAAATACAAAGTATCTTTGATTTTCTTCTTTTTTAAACTACATATATTTTTATGTATTATTTTCTCATTATAGTTTCAACATTTATACATTTAGGAATTATGAAACCTGAAAACCGAAAATATTATTGGATTTTAATAAGCATAATAAACATTATTCCACAATAATTCAAAAGATCCACCACCTAAATGTCGTATATTTTAGTGTATTTGGTGGATTAGTGGACACGTGGGTGATGTGAAGTACATACCCGATTAAGTTACTACATTCATAACTGAACCAAACACTACAAGAATAAAGGGTTTTAGCAGCGGACAAAGGCCCTCGGCGACGACCTATCGTCGCCAAAAGGTCATCGTTGTAAGCTCTCATGAGTAGGTCTACGCAATGTTAAGTTTCTACAACATGTGCGCGGCCCACATGCTTTTTTGACGACCTTAAATAAAATAAAAATAAAAATAAAAAATCTACGTCGATGTTAAAGTAGTCGCTAAAGATTTTTTAAATTAAATAAAAATATCTATTAAATTAAAAGGCTACTACGAAGCTAAAAGATTTTTAAAAAATAGAAAAAGAATGACATATTGTTTTATAAAATTTATGAGTGTCGTCACAGTAGGGCTTTAGGGATGACATGTCGTCGCAGTAGCTACCGTACATTTTGGTATGATTTTGCTGTTTTAACAGATTTCCCAGGTTCACCCTATTTAATTATGTAGATTTTCTGCAGTTTTATAGCAGATATATATACAAAATTCTCACATTTTTCGCATTCAAAACACAATTACACAAAAGTTTAAACACAATCGAACGCACTTCTAACACCTGTTCCACTTTTGGAAGACCTTGAGTTATATCTCATACAAATTATCCATTTAACCAACAAATGTACAAAACTACCAAATGTTCAAAAAGCAGAAAAGTAAATATATCAAGTGTTCTACAAACATCATAAACGATAAACATATAACAAACTTACTCGTCATCTTCATACTCATTTTCATTCTCATCCTCGCCGCCTTCTTCATGTTCTTCTTCTTCATCATCATCTTCTTCAACATCTAGTATGTTAAGGGGTGGAAACTTCGGAAGCTTGGGAACGGTAAGCCTCGCCTTTTGTAAGATAGAATGTAGAGAAGTCATGTAAGAATTTTGTTTTCGTTGAGTCGTCAACATTTGCTTGACTTCTTCTTGGGTAAACATTTTTGGTCCATGTGATTGGTTGTTTGGAGTACTTGATTCCCTAATAGACAAGATTCTACCCCGTCCTTTCTTCGAACAGTGACGGGTCCCCAAGACTTCATCCATTAGAGCATCATCATCGATAGTCGAACTCTTCTTTTGTTTTTCTCGGCCGGCCACCATTCTCCCCTAAAAGTTACAAAACAATATTTATTGACAATTAACAAACTTATACAAGTATATATTTATCTAATAGATCAGCAATTGAAGAAACATATACAACTCTAAATCAACGATTAACAATCTTATAAATTTCAACACTTTTTACACTTTAAAAATTAGTCATGACTCATTCTATCCCATGACCTATTTCTTTCGTTTGACCCATATAACACATGACCCATATATTTCATGACACATTTGACCAATTTGACTCATATAATCCATGACCCATATAACTCATGACCCATTCGACCCTTATAATCCATGACCCATAGAACTCATGACTCATATATTCCATGACCCATTTGGCCAACATGACCTACATAACTCATGACCCATATAACCCTAGATATGATTAAAACATGATTCGTGTTAAAGATTCTAATTCCACGAAATCATAAATCTATAAATTATAGTAAATCAATTACATGCATGGATTAAAAAACTAAAAATAAAATAATTAAAACACAAATATTATTTCTCATCTTTTCAATTTCTTTTTCTCCCCTCTAAAACTAAACTCGGGATTTGAGCTAAGAATTCAAAATAACTAATTGTTGAGAAACACAAATAGGTCTGACTTTTTCAACTTGTGTGACTGAGCCTCACCAAACAATTATATGAAATGTTTTTATCCCGCGAATATGGCAAATTTTAAAATTTCTAGATTTATTTGCATTTTGTTCATCAATTATCATAACTTGGGTTGATTATATACTTTTTAATTACTCCGTAACATTTTGTTTAATACTTAAATTGAGCAGGATGAATATAATATTATTTATAATTAATAATAATAATAAAATAAATATTGTCGTTCGACAGTTTTGTTGTCCCATAAATTATTTCGCCAATGCTTATTGCCCTAGTGGTCAATGAGGCTTCCTCGTAGCTTTCTCTTGTTTTAAACACAAAAAATGAATATAATATATATATATATATATATATTAATAATCAATGAAAATTAATCACGACATTGTAGAAATATGTTTAAAAACAAGTATAAGCAACTTACATCATCATCATCTCCTCGCGCTTCATATGACTTGGTTCCGTGATGAATATTGTTCGTTTATCAATTCAAAAAATTAACAAAAAATAACAAACGTAACAAGTTAGAAAAATCTTGAGTGATGGTGGTGGAAAACTTTGGTGGTCGGCCGGAGGTGTAGAGGACGTCGGCGATGATGGCGCAGCAGGGGGTGTTGTGGGCGGTGGAGTGGTGGTGTGGTGGTGAATGTGTGATGGTGAAATAGAGGTAAATGTGGTGTTGAAGGTGACTCTTTTTTGGTGAAATAAGTAAGGTATCAGTGGGAAATTAAGTGGGTACGGTGGCTATGGAGAGGAATAGGGAGTCAAAGGGTTTGGTGAAAATGGAGAAGAAGATAGGGTTAAGTGACAAAAAAAAATTTCAAGGATAATTTAGCGACGACAGAGTCGCCTCTATATGCCTTTAACGACGACAGTATTAAAAAAATCGGGAACACTTCTTTGAGGGACATAATTTTGATTTTCCCGTGAATTTTTTTTCGACGACATGTCATCCCTAATACCCTCCAACGACGACAAACAAAAATATAAACCTAAAAATTAGTCTTTAATTATTTGATAAAAAATAATAAATTTAAATTTGTCTTCCTATTTATTTTGATATCCGACGATTAAGACAATTCCTGTGAAAGTCTTTCATAGAAGTGAATTCTTATTCTTACAAAGCAAATTACATTTCTTATTGATTTGTCCCTGGACCTATTTCGATTAATTAATTCTAAATTATTTAAATTGAAATTACTCTTTAATTACTTTATAAAAACTTATTAAATTATTCGTGTACTTTATGTAAAAGAAATTTCAAAAATATAAAAAAAAAATATTAGTTCATGATTAATTTTGAAATTTTCTTTAATTACTTTATTAAAAAGGGCTTATGGCAGGGGAATGCACTCAACTTTTGCCGGATGTCTATTGTATGCACCCAACTTTACGAGAGTGCATTTAATGTACCTAACCGGGAAAAATGTACAATCGACGTAAGTAACCGGCTACGTCACCGGTAAACACCACATTTATGCCACGTCATCGTCCACCTGGCGCCGGTCATCTTCTCTGGTCAAATTCCGGTCATCTTATCCGATCATCTTCATTATGCCCTTATTCTTTTGCGTAGCTCTCTAAATGGACCCTCAAAATCCCAATCATACTTCTCTTTCTCTGTATATACGCTCGGTCTCGATCTGTATCTTATATCTCACACACATAAAATTGCATACAGAGTAAATCCTTAAAAGGAAAAAGAAACCAAAGAATTTCATAACATAAAATGATTAATAAAATTACAGATTTTTCTTAAATTAGGGTTCTTACTCCCAAAGCCGAATCCCCAAACCTTCTTCCATCACAACCTCAAGGCCCAAAGTTTACAAATTTTTGTAGTACATATTACGTATATTCAATATAACAAGCAATGTGTTAATTCAATTCATGATTCTTTCTTCAATTCACACTCCAAACCCTAGCTAAATCTCAACGATACATATCTCAAATTCAGACCAACCAGTAGCTCTTCTAACTCATAAAAATGATAACAAAAACAACAATGATGATTATTGCACCTCAAACCTAACCACCGTTAACATCTCTGGAGAACGAGAAGAAGAATTAGAAGATGATGATTGCACCTCAGGCCAAAAACGAGGTTGCTGATAACTTTGAATCAGCAATTGATGCTACTGGAAAAACTTTGGATCTACAGGTTTTAGATGGTGATAATGATACAATTAAAGGTTTATATGTGTATAAGAATAGGTTTAATTTGATTCCTAGGTCAGTTGGTGGTTTTAGTAAGTTAAAAACGTTGAAATTTTTTGGCAATGAGGTGAATTTGTTTCCTTCAGAGTTTGGGAATTTGGTTAATTTAGAAAGATTGCAAGTTAAGATATCCTTACCAGGGTTGACTGGACTGCCTTTACAAAAGTTGAAGTATTTGAAGGAATTAGAGCTTAGTACAACACCTGCTAGACCTTAAATTTCAAAACTCATGGATTTAAAATCCCTAAATCAAAACCCTAAACTTTAAACCTAAATTAACTCAAAACAAATAGAACATGAATCAGTAGATGCTTTCAATTGAAGTGTATGAAATTTTATGTGTGTGAGATATAAGATACAGATCGAGACCGAGCGTATATACAGAGAAAAAGAAGTATGATTGGGATTTTGAGGGTCCATTTAGAGAGCTACGCAAAAGAATAAGGGCATAATGAAGATGATCGGAGAAGATGACCAGAGAAGATGAAGATGACCAGAGAAGATGACCGGCGCCAGGTGGACGATGATGTGGCATAAATGTGGTGTTTACCGGTGACGTAGCTGGTTACTTACGTCGATTGTACATTTTTCCCGGTTAGGTACATTAAATGCACTCCTGTAAAGTTGGGTGCATACAATTGATATCCGGCAAAAGTTGGGTGCATTCCCCTGCCATAAGCCCTATTAAAAATTATGAATTGATATTTGAAATTAATTCTAGTTTAATGAAACAATATTTATTAAAATTACTCGTATATTTATATCATGTAACTAGTAACTTGTTTATTATATTATACGATGATGCATATAGACGGACCCATGTTATGATAATGACTTGTCTCGACCGATAATATATCGTACGCAACTTTATATCACGAAGATATATTGAGTGTAAACGTTTTGGATTCGATGAATAACTATCGTAATTATGGTTCGGTGAACAACTATATATTGAATATCTATTAGTTTTGATTGACAGTATACCATGTGCAATTTTTTTTTTATATCTCAAAGACATATTGAGGGTTGACGCCTTACGATTTATCCCGATCATTTGATTTTTCGAAGAGAGTTGACGCCTTAACCCATACTCATTGTTACCCGTTCATTTTGGAGATTATGTATCTTCTTGAAGCTCACCAATATAGTCACAAACACCTTCACCTACATAAAGTTTATGACATATAAGGTGTAAAAGCCTTAGGGTTTCACGAACTTGAATTGTCTTTAGAGTTGACATTAATGGTGAAAACGTCTTACTATTTTTGAGTTTGTACTACCATTAACGTTTCACAAACATTATAATTATGTTTGAACTAAATAGTATCCGATGTCGACTTCAATAATTGGTAAGAAATGCAATGATTACTCTCGATTGAATAGTATATATTTGTTTCATATAATTCACTTGTTTTATATGCAAATGATCTATATCGAAAATTATAAATGATGGTGACGATGATAAGTATGTGTTAAGCGTCAATTTTCAAATATAGATTTGAAGGTGAGAAAGAAGACAACACAATGTCGTATTGTTAATTGTGTCGTTTGCAACTAACATGGGCTTTAGGGATTTAGGTTTTAGTGTTTAACTTAAAATTAAGTATTAGTTAAAATCTAATTAAACTTAACTATAAATTTAACAAACCTACATATTATTTAATTTAAACTACTTTAAAAAAAGTATTAGCGACAAAGATATTATCGCTAAAGTCTTAGAGGGAATTTTTTTCTTTTTGGCTAAAAGAAAGATATTAGCGATGAGAATGTTGTCGCTAAAGCCTACACGAGAATTATTTTCATTTTGGGTGCAAACGAAAAATCAAAAAGAAAAAGAAAAGGCATATGTGACGACCAAGTCTTGGGAATAGAAGAAGTCAATATTTTTTGGTCAAAGTAAAAAACGTGAAGTTTTTTGTCGTTTCGTGGTCTTCTGCGACGACAAACTGTCTTCGCTAACGACCTCCGTTTGATTTTGTCTTTTTCCTTATAGTAAAAATTGCAGGGGTCAAGGGTGTCGTGCCCCGTTGTAAGGTCTTAGGAGCAACGCCCCTATCGGGGTCAAAGGGCGGGACCTGTCTATGGTCTCGAAACATTAACGAAAATTACTAGATTCATTGAACTCATGAAAACAATTTTCCGACATGAAACAATTTTCTAACCGCCGTTTTAGTTGATATTTATTTAGGCATATTTAGACATTATTTCTAGTATGATCTTTTGCCAAGAACATCATTTTCTCTTGAATTACCGAGCACGAATTTTGTGGACCCGGGAGATCTTAGAGTCGAAATATTATCTTTAGAAAGTGAGTTCCATATAAAATTTACATAGAATCATCCCGTCAATCGAATCATACTCCTTGTTCTAAATTTCAAACAAAAAAATAAAAATAAATAATAAGCGGCAGAGTCGGTTTTCTCATTGCCAAAGCGATGCAATCCCAACTGACACGCCAAGTGACACGGTGCTGCCAACCATGTCACTTAACCGATGCATGTCGGTTCTAACCGACACACCAACGTTGGGAGAGGCCTTAACATTTTTTAAAAATGAAAATTACTAATTTACTTCTATTACTTCAAAAATAATAATTACTTTAAATAGGAAAGTCGTTTCTTTCAATATTACTTCTTTTCATTTTGATGTATCATGTATTTTTCATTAATTATTTTTAAATTTAGATAATTAGAATACTATTAATGGATAATATGTAATATAATAATAAAATAAATTAATTAATTGTTACTGTCACACAACATACTAGTATAATCATAATGAGTTCTATTTTTTGATTTATTAAGAAATAGATAAAAAAAAAAAAAAGGTGTGGCCATGTAGCCGGGTAATACGCTTAGTATTAATAAATCATAATGAGTATTAATTGTTACGTATAGGCTTAGTATAGTTAGAGGACTAAATTAAATAGTAAAATTTGAAAATATTTTTTGCCTGTACCGCACATAATTTATGCGCTATTTGTTGCACACAATTTATTATAAACACAATTTGATCAAAAAATTTAGATTATAAATTATGTAAATTTGCATTCCCATTTAATAACACTTACATTTTGTAGAATTCTATTTTTAAAGTCAATTGGATATGACATTTTTCTTTACAACATTCATGAGATCCCCTGTCACAATATTTTTATTAACTTTTTTTATGACTTGTTTTCAAATATGATTATTATCTGAATGGTGAAATGATCTGTATACCGTTATTGTTTATTCGTATATTACTAAATATGTGTGTTTAAAATATATCTGCCAAATCAATGTGTCTTAAAAAATATATACCAAATAAGAATATTATTTTTTTTCTCTTTCCCAAGATATTTAACTAAAGACATAATGTTTATATCAATACTCAATTCAAAACATATGAATTTTTTAACAAAATGATTTATATTGATATAAATTATAAAAGGTACTCCGTAATATTTATCATAAATTCATTCGTGTGATTTATTTACTTAACTGCATTTATATTTGTTTTCAAGCATACTGGATACAAAATTCTAACGGTTGATTATCGGTTAGTTCATAAATCATAACAACTAAACTAGTGGTTCTCTCAGACTCTTCAGTTTTATCATTTAATAAAGATTAAATCCAGAGTTAACTTCATCATCAAGATCTGAAAATCAAGGCCAATTAGTCATTTACTACAGAAACTCACTGGACCAAATTAATTAATCTAGCTTTAAGAGCATCGATGAATGTTCGATGGTGAGGGACTGAGGGGCACACGAAACGGGATGGAAGGAATAGAAGCTGCTTAAGGTATTTCGGAGCTTAAAGGGAATCTAAAATATAAAGTCTTACTAATCTGATATAATTACGATTTTTCTATCATATTTTGTTACAAATTTAATAAAATTTATTCCATAACACGAAATCTATTTTCCAAAAAGTCAGTCCATCCTATAGTACGTTGAGTTTATATGTTTGTTACTAATTTAGTACGTATAGATAACAAAAAGGAAAAGAAATTCTACCACAGCAAGTATTATTTAAAAAAAATCATATTTAATCTTTTACTTATATAAATATAAAGTTTTAGAGTTTTAAAAGGAATCACGTTATCAACTAATTATTGATTTAGGGATTTAACTGTTTTCACTCTTAATCTATATAAAAGTTTGATCGAAGTTTTTATCTTGTAATGGAAATTGCAACAATATTTTCATGTGTAACATATAAATAGTTACTAAATTTAGTTGTATTGATATCATATATGTTTTGCTTTCGTCTTCAAAAATATTACATGATATACTTAATGTTGAGTTTTATGTAACATTTAACAACTATATACTAAGTAAAATATTAGATTAAACTCACTATGCAATTCAAAATAAGTCATTTACTAAATGGAGTCATGTTTGAAATGATTGAGTTAGTTATCTGAGCAATACGATGAATGATCATGTGTAAAAATATGATTGGGAAATTTAATCACGAAACACAAAGATTATAAGAAAATCGCTTTGCTGATATCTAATTTAAAACAAATATTAAAAATTAAAGACACGCAAAATAGAACATCAAAAACTTTTAGACGAAATCACTTAGAACTAAGTCACAAAATGTAAGCCTAGTCACTTTTACACATAAAATTGGCTTAATATCATAGACTTGAACTCTTTTTTAGTCTTACAATGTCATTTTTTTCACATATAGTGGATCTAATCTCTTCGACATTATATTCTTTGAGACCTTGAAGGCTAAAATATCTTGAAGATGGTTGAGTTATTGTATATCTAATACATGACATTAAAAATTTGGGGCCTTATAAAATCAGAGGCCTAAAACGCTCATGTTGGTGCATGTTTTGTGACAACAGCTTCTAGTTTGTAATAGTTAGGTTTAGAAGTCATTTTGTTAATCGTTGTAATCGTTAACTTAAGTTTTGTCTGTGTATTTTGTAGATTCGTACGAACTTGTAGGTTCGTACGAACTTGTAGGTTCGTACGAACTTGTAGGTTCGTACGAACTTAGAGTAGGTACGAACTTAGATGTTCGTACGAACTTGGTAGGTTCGTACGAACTTAGAAGCAGCAAAGTTCGTACGAACTTAGTTGCCTATAAATACACAAGTCCGAAAGAGTGGTGTTGTGGGTTTAGGAACTGGGTTTTTGTGCCTAAGTTCGAATACTCTTTGTATGTTTGAATGTAACCTCGTTTACATTAAATAAAAGTGATATTTACACTTTGTTTGTCTCATTTATTATCATTTATGTTTATGAGAGGATTCCGCACTCATATATACTTAATTACCCCGTAGATCCAAGCCCTGAGGGGACTTTCAAGTGGTATCAGAGCCTTTAAACATATGTTTTTGGTTCGGGGTAAAGAAAAGATAAAGAAACAAGAGATCACAAGTGTTTTGGAAGATAAAAGTTGTACCTTCGGCTTCCTCAAGTGTTTGTGATTCATATTCTTTAAGTTTCATTCGATTTCAACGGTTGAATCTTTCTAGATCTGAGTTTTTGCTCAGATTTGAGTTTGAACAGCAAGTTCGTACAACTCAGAAAGTGTCCTACGAACTTACCCAGATTAGCCTTCGAACCTAGCCAGCTGTAAGTTCGTACGAACCTACAGCTTCGAACCTGCTAAGTTCGAACGTTTGAAATCATACGAACCTACCCTTCGAACTTAGGTTTTGTTCGAACATACTAACTTCGTACGAACTTATAAGTTTGAAAAATTCCTAACTTCGTACGAACTTAACCTTTTTAAGTTCGAAAAAAAAAAAAGAAGTTATTTGGCGGGAAATTTCGGAAAAATTTTCTTTCACCAAAATTTGAATTTAGGCTTACCATTGTTTAACTTTGGTTTGAGAAAATTTAAATTTTACTCGAAAAAGTTTCGCGAAATTTTGGAGGGAAATTTGTGTTTTGAGTGAACTTGACGTTAGTTGATTATCTACTACAAACTTACCTCATATCCGTATATACTCTATTTACTATGTCAAATGTGAACAAGCTGATACAAATGGATCATGAAGTGGGTAAAGCTACTTCACCACCAAAGCTTTTAGCTGAAGACTACTTCGGGTGGAAAGATAGATTTGAATCATATGTAAAATTCAATGACATCAATATGTGGATCTGTATAAGTGAAGGGTATGATACACCTTTTTATGAATTCGAAGGGAAACGTAGGTTTTATTCGTATTCAAAGGATGAAGGAGGCAGACAAAAAGATGTATGATGCAGAGAACAAGGCGTTGTCTGCTATCATCAAGTGTCTTCCTGATGAAATTAGGTATACCTTCAAACAACGTTACCACTTTTCTAGAGAGCTCTGGGTAGCTTTAAAGAAAATGTTTGAAGGTAACGAGCAGATCAAAGAAAGTAGGGATGACTTGATCCGGGTATACTCATCTCAAGGGACGTCTACTAGTGACGGTTCATATGATCCGAATACACTTGTTGAAGAGCCTCAGAAATTCGTGACCACAATTGATGAGGTAGATCAAAAGGGTGCTAGTGAGAAGAAGACTGAGAGAGAGTTACCTGCTTCTGAGACCAGGGTTATAAGGTTGGAGTCTACTGATACTATGAGTACAAAGGACTTCATTGCATATATGGCCAACATGGATGCTGAGAAGCATAAGGTTACTCTAAACTTAGACTCAGTAGTTAATGCTTGTGTTTTATGTACTAACTTTGCAGAGCAAGCTGAGAATTTGATTGAATCATCTAATATGATGACGGCTCAGCTAAATGCTTTAAAAGAAGAAAACACACTTTTAAAACTTAGAAACTCTGAGTTAGTTAATAAAGCTAAATCTGATAAAGAGGATTTAAAAGTTTTAAAAGACAGAGTGAACGAGCAGAGTCAAATAATTGACTTAGCTCATGAGCAGGTCTTAGATTTAACTAAACAGTCTTTAGATAAGGAAAAAGAACCAGCAGACACTAAGGTTAGGATTGCAGATCTTATTAGAAAAATAGAACTAAGAAGATTTTCAATCAAAACCTTAGATAATCTACTAAGGGTTCAGAAACAGCCCAGTGATTATAGGGGAATGGGTTACAGTGAAACCCCTCCTCCATTTAGTCATAATTATAATTCTACATCAGATGAAACTGAGCTGTCAACTGTCAATGACTCTTTTAATCAACCAGCAGTCTCTGAGATGGTAGATATCATCGAGTCGTCTAAGTCAGAGAGAGCTGTGTTAGGGACCAATGAGGAGTCAAAAATTAAAATTGAGTTTGTTAGACCTAAAATAGAAGATGTTGAGAATATAAATGAAAAAGGTAAACAAACAGAATTGGAACACCAAGCGCATCTCAAGGCTCAAAAGAAAGCCTAGGAGAAGCGTTCGTGCTTCACGTGTTATCAAAACGGACATGTAGCAAGTGTGTGTCCATTTAAGAAATCAAAAGTTTCGACAATTGATAGTCCAAAGAGTACTTCTCCTGAAACAGGAAGCTCAGATGGAGAATCAATGCGGTCGAAATCTTTAAAAAGTTTTAACAACCCCAACAAAAGTTTTTCTAACCAGAGTAGTAGTAACTATAAGTCTAGGGTTAGATATTCTTCGAACCAAAGGCCAGTCAATCAAAGACTTTTCCAAAAGTCTCCGGATAGAAGGGCTAGTGGTAGTTCCTCCCATTTCCCAACAAGTGAGAATTCCAGAGTATCCAAGTCACCTGAAAGGCGAGACGGATATCTGAAGGAATTTACATTTGTTGATGACAATTGTCGATCCAAGTCGGTGGTGGCTTGGGTCCCCCTTTGTAACTAATGATTTTTATCTAGTATGCAGGAACACAAACTTCATAGGCTACAAGTTCAACAGAAGACGTAGCGGCTGAGGGGGAGATAAGATCAAATATGGGATGATATCTAGCTGATTTGTGTGGTAAGGCTTTTGATAAATCAAATTTTGAATTGTTTGTCCTTATCGCTGGAATGACAACTCATGAGTGAGATATCTCCCTTAAGAACTTTTATCTATCTTTATTTCTTAGAATTTTTAGTTAGTTTGGAAAAACTATAAAAATATGAGTGTCACTGTAATAACGCGAAGAAATGACGAAAACATTACCCATGCCTAGAACATTTTTATATGTGTGGCTTTTAGATGTAGTACATACACAGTAAAAAGTACTTTAAATATAAACGTAACTAATAGCTTCATCATACGATGTATTTGTAGGCATACAATATAACGGTTTTCAAGTACCCAATAAACCTTAAATAATACGATTATTCTGTGCAATCTCTATTTTGATGTATGACATTAAGTCTTAATTCTTAGGAGATAGATTGTACCTGAAAACATGTTATTGGATAAATAAAAACCAATTCATCTAGGGGGGTTCACTGATTGTTTCTTTTGCAACATCTTGAAACATGCTGACCTAGACTCTGTCAGTGTATCCTAAAAATAGAGCAAACTCGACCAAGAAACAAGAATACCATTTTCAAGGTCTCTAGTCAAACTATGTCGCTTTGTTGTACGAAAGTGCAGACCTGTCACCTCTGGTTTGATTTTAGATTTGTTAGGCTCTAACCCTAGTCTAGTCTCTTCACATGTACAAAAGTACATTGCTCTTAATATAAAGGACTTGACTTTAGAGATGAAATTTAAATAAAAAACATCCATTACATGGAATTCTGGACTTTCTCGATCCTAAGTGTATATCAAATATGAGATACATAGATAATCGTTAACAATAACTAACATTGTACTTGAAAATCCTGAGTGTTAACTGCTTAAGTGGACAACAATACCGATAATCGTCGTGAACTATAAATTATATACATAATAACATTGGAATAATTCAATTCCTAACTGTGTATCGTACGCATTATGGCTAATATGATCTTTGTCACATTGACTCTCATAAAAAGAATGTGCTTTTTAATATGAATAATTTCATATTTGTTTGGTTATATTTAGTGATTTTTCATTTTAAAATTGTACAAATTTAAGTTCTTACTAAATAGGGAGATAATTACTTTTGATTGTTTAACTATGCGATTGGAGAAACAACTCGACTGCGATTAACTCAAAACCTAGGTATGTTCATGCATTTAAGCTAGAAGATCTAAATTCGAGGAGGATAAAGGGGGTTTGCGTGTAAACAGACCGAAAGTGATGATGACGATGATATTCCACAGAGTTGGATGCATCTAGATCTAATAAAACTTGGATCTCACTTAGGGTTTCGTTTTCCTACGGATAAAGGCAAATATAAGTTAAATGAAGACGATGATTATAAATTGCAAGATGATGATGTTGATTCTGATAATGATACCTCGTTATTCACTAGAAAGTCCAACAAGAAGACATCTAGTGGGGTTATCATTAGTGAGCCGACTGCCTAATCCACAACCATCACCACCTACACTTTACAACAACAATTCCAACAACACCTAGTACAACTATTTCATCATAGCTTAGGCGGAAATCCCTTGTTGAAGAGCACGACAGCTCAGGGGGAGAAGCCTGGCAGGGGGTGAAGAGTGGTTGTAAAGAGGATGTGTTGTGACAGAGACAGACGATGATCCTAGTGACCAAACAATTTGAGCTGCCGAACTCTTCAACTGGAAGACTTGGTATGCTTGAACAGGTTAAGGGTGAGTCTAGTCAATCTAACAGGGAGAGATACCATTGAACTTACGAGTTTAATAGTGATAAATCTGAGTTAGAGAATACCTACAGAAGTCTTGTTCATAAATGAAGAAATGTCTAAAGGTAAATTGTAGTGATAGACCAAGAGGAGTTAAGATCTGAAAAAGATGAAATTCCTAAAGGTGACTCGGAAGCTACAAGAATTGTTGTGATAGACCGAGAGGAGTTAAGATCTGAAAAAGATGAAATTCCTAAAGGTGAATCGGAAGCTACAAGAGTTGTTGAGAAGTGTATGACATTATTCGATGAAGATGTCAGAAGCTAGAGATAGTTAGAGACATGAAGATTGAAGATGTCAGAGGGTGTTGAAGATTTTGTGGAAAAGGTGTTCTATGCAAGAAGACAAAAGAGCTTAACAGAATCAAGACCGAAGACAACTCGGGTGACAACATCTCCGGTGAAACCAGAGCTATCGTCAAGGGGGAGTCTGTTGGTGCATCGAAACTAGAGCTATTGTCAAGGGGGAGTCTGTTGGTGCATGTTTTGTGACAACAGCTTCTAGTTTGTAATAGTTAGGTTTATAAGTCATTTTGTTAATCGTTGTAATCGTTAACTTAAGTTTTGTCTGTGTATTTTGTAGATTCGTACGAACTTGTAGGTTCGTACGAACTTAGAGTAGGTACGAACTTGGTAGGTTCGTACGAACTTAGAAGCAGCTAAGTTCATACGAACTTAATTGCCTATAAATACACACGTCCGAAATAGTGGTGTTGTGGGTTTAGGAACTGGGTTTTTGTGCCTAAGTTCGAATACTCTTTGTATGTTTGAATGTAACCTCGTTTACATTCAATAAAAGTGATATTTACACTTTGTTTGTCTCGTTTATTATCATTTATGTTTATGTGAGGATTCCGCACTCATATATACTTAATTACCCCGTAGATCCAAGCCCTGAGGGGACTTTCAGCTTAATTCACTAGCTTTACCCTTGAACCACCATTAGGAATGAGCACTTCCTTATTCTTGGAGTAATATCTTCTCAATGAAAAAAAAAAAAAAAAGAAACAAAAGGGGTAGGAGATATGTCTATTTGGTATATATATCTAAAGATACATTGATTTGGCAAATATGTTTTAGTCACACGTCGGTTTGAAAAGTGGTGTATAGATAAAAAGTGATGATGTACGAATTAAAGATAATGAGACTTGAATAGTCAAAGGTCTGAAAAGTGCATTATACTAAAATATAGAACTAACGTATGGTACTGTTACTGACAGGTCAAAGGTTACATATCAATTATCATGAACATCTATTTCGTAAATAAAGGTCATAAGAAGTTGCGTATAGTGATGAAATTTTGGATCTAGAAAACCTTGAAAGAATAACATAAAACCACCATGTTAGGTCATCGATTTGTCATTTAAGTATTATTTTATTTGTAGTAATAAAAGATTATCATACCATATCTTAAACATAAATTTCCTTTAATGAGTGAATATGATTTAAACAATGTTAATGAACATGTATAGAAATCTTTGTATGGTTGGGGTTGTAAAGAGCAATGGGCTAATGGTATGTACTTGATGTGGAAGGAGTTGTCACCATTCCTTGCCAAACAAGGAGACATTGTAAACATGGCGTTTGATCACATGCCACTTGATTTGCTAGTAAATATGGTGATTTGAGTGGACATGATCCATGTTTGAGAAAGTTAACCAAAGCCTCGCCAACATCATTGAGTGAACATGGATTTAGACTTGGATGACATCATATTCATTACAAATGCGTAGTATTTTGTTTGAAAATGTTCATTTGTAGATTTTTGTCTAATAAAGTAGTATTTAATCAAAACTATAAATCCAATGATAACGGGTTCATGACGTTAATTAATATGGTGTTCTTCTTTTGTTTATCCTTAATTACCTTTTCAAAGAAAAATCTATCAATGTGTTTCAACGTGAAGAAGATCATAATTGTACCATTTGGTGTGATGCAACGAATAACAACAAATGTGAATCAACAAAAGTTAAAGAAGCAAGATAACCAAAAGATTAAGTACATTAATTCATATTTCATAAATTTAATATACGTATATATAGGTATAAATCATCATCCATTAAAAAAACGTTACTTAACTTAAGCTTATATCCAGTTCGGTCTACAAATTATTTTCTCCCTTTCTATACGTGTTTGATTATTTCATAAACTTTTTACATATGTGTTTGTAATGATTTTATTCCTTACTTGACAGTTTTATTTAAAATTTGAATAAAATCAAAAAGTTATATGTCCAACTTCCGATGAGATCAATTTTTAAGTCCGAGGTAAAAAAGAGTTAGGGTATGTGAGTGTTGGTTTGTCGTTCAAAAGGGTAAAAAAGATATACTGGCTGTAGGGGTGATGACAACTAGACCGTGGATCATCCCTTAAACTGCACCAACTACGGAAGGTTTCTTGAAAAAACTAGGTTTCTAAGTTACAATTTTTAGATTTTATATTACTTAATTAACTTAAACTAATTAATATAATTAAATCTTGTACTTAGTTGCTTTATTATGTGAAAGAATTTATTTAATGAGCTTTTTGTATATGTTTAAAAACAAAACTATCGTGTCTTTAGGAAATTTTTAACATTTTCGATCAATCAAATTGAAATTTGTTTACATACAAATACATTTTATATTTTATATTTATATTATATTAAATTCATTATTTGAATAGTTATAAGTGTTTATATCTTTGATCTAATAATATAATTAAAAAACTAAAAAATTACCTAGTTTTTATTCGAATATTCAGGTAACTCGATATTAATTTTAAGTAGTAAAACAATTCAGAATTTCATATATTCAAAAATGTACAGTCCATTCATTGAAGGATCGATAACTTAAGCCATATATTACTTCCTTTATCTGTAAACTAAAGTCATGTACTTTTTAGTTTTGTGGCTTTCATCCGTAACATAAATAAATATACCATTCGACCATGTGTCGGTTATTTTCCTAATTTCGTACCTAAGCATCCAAAATCATCTAAATATCCTTTATATTTATTTTTCAAGACGTGGAACTCATTTATTTGTTTTGATTTCTTTTTCTCTTTATAATTCCATTCAATTCCATATCATCATTTATAAGTATTTTGTAATTAAACATGCACCCTCGCTAGTCACTAGGAGCATAAAGTTAATTTTAGAATTACAATATTGAACCCGATTAAGTGTATTATCCTACCTCTACTGGAGATATAAATGAATGAGAACTATTTTGCATTACTCTAGTTTTAGAGATCCAATATAATTAACATCAGAGGGAAGTCATGTGTGCTACTAAAAGCACATGACTTTTATTGCAGCCAAGTATATTTGAGGAGTCACAGTGTTTGAATAAAAAAACTAGAGGGTTAAATATGTAAATATTATGCTTGTAGAAAGCCTTGGTAACACAAAACATACATGCTGCTAGCAGCATGTATGTTATCCCCTAAACATCAGTCGTCGTACACTATCACGTATTGAAGAAGCAAGGGACCACTAGCTACAAAGCACAACCATAGCTTCAATGGATCTATCAAATATGATATTGAAGTTTGTAACCTACTTTAACCCATTACGTAACATTGTTAGAATCACACATGTTTACCAAGGCTTGCTCGATCTATATTCTGTCCAGAAAAGGTTCATATCCGTATCGCCTTGAAAATTACTTATCCTTTTTTTACACACTAAGAAGCAAGAATTAATAAGTTCCAATCTCTGTTTATGCTTTCCGTAGCCATTTTTTTTTTTTTTTTACCATTATCTAACTTCTGTTGGGGCAAAATATTGGTGATACATAATCTTTTAGCATCAAGAGAACACTATGTGGCTGCATTCGTGATTTCGTCAACCGTTGATCAGTGATGGGAGGAGTTGCTTCACTCATTATTTAAATAATATCTTTTACAAAACAAAAACAACACTTAATTAGAGAATTTAGTCCTTGAAATTAGATATTAGGTATCAAACAATCAAGACTGTAACAATGTCCCTTTATATATTTCAATATAAAGTTTATCTTTTTAATGATGGAAATTGAAAAAAGAACATGACATAAAATCATAAGAAATGCAGGCAAAGTACCAAGCTCTATTTTGGAGCTATTTAAGACACAACTTGATTGCTAGGTAGATGAAGGGACCAAGAAGTATGCAGAAAATGGAAATCTGGTTTAAAGACTACTTAAATGAATGTTGTGAAATCAGTTTACATGTAATAAATAACCACAACAACACCATTTTTTGGGTGCATATATCATATTAAGGAAGTAATCATATGCAAGATTTCTGAAATGGATAACTTGCAAGCAGAAATAAAGTAAAGAACATCATGATATCTTCTTTTTAAATTCTTCACAAATAAGTGAAATTCCATCAATTCAATCTTTCCTGAAATACCATTAATATATCTTGTAACTCTGATATTCCAACTCAATTAAATCTACACAAACTAAAATTATCAGAATTATATTAGAAAAATAAGGGAATACTATATGCTTGACTCCTTGTGTTAAATAAATTAATGGTCCATGTCAAACTTTAAGAACGAAGTTGGTGTCTAAAACTTGATGGTCTAATTTCAGTTAAGTAATTTTGATGAAGTTTTATGAACTTGTGACTAAAACCACATGGTCGTGACTTCACAAATATTTGGAGTAATATATTTAGAAATAGGGGAAGGATCAACTAAGAATTAAATACATATTAAGAACTCTAACAACCACTCAAATTAATTATATGTTTGTTAATCTTAATTAAAATGTCTATTTTTTTTTTTTTTTTAGAAAAAGCAAATTTTTATTAATAAAGTATTATATACACCAGTGACATACATGCTCAAATATATATTAACATCACTAATGAGCCATGTATGTAAATGAAAATATAAATGTACATCTCAATTTACTCAATAGACCATTTACTGTAAGTGTTAATTAACATGTCTATTAAAGTATTGAATCATTATCAATCGAAAAGAATAGAGAAATTTGCCAGATGCATTAATCTATCTCAAATGAGTAGTTCACATATATATATATATATATACAGTGTAGTTCTTAACGATATTTGAGTTATAGGAACTCTTTTCTAGTAACATAATCGTGAAATTGGTGGTTATTGATTTGATGAATTTCAACTTCCGATGAAAAAACAAAAAGAACCATATTTAGGTCCATCAAAGATGAATTTTAAATTATGAAAAAACAATATGAACCCATTTTTAGGCCCGTATATTTGATGGGCCAAATTTCTCAGGACATACTAATGTGCAGTAATTATGCATACAAAGGGTGGTTTAATACTACCCAACAATCTGAATCCAATAGGCTAAAGGAGGTTACTTTTCTGTTAAATGATCTCGACACAAAAATTGACCTTGGTCTTACTTCAGACATCAACAAAGAGTCTCGTATTCATCTCTTTCAGGAACGTTATAATCTAGAAGACTTATTGGAGATGGACCTTGTTCAAAAGGATTGTTTAAAATAGGACGTCGATGGTGATGAAAACAAGAAGTTCTTCCATGGCTTAATTAATCAACGTCGTCATCACCAAATGGTTCAAGGAATTATGTTAGATGGTTCTTGGTGTTCGAATCCGCAACAAGTCAAAGATGCATTTTATCATTTTTATCATGATAAGTTCCAAGCACAGAACTCCCACATCAACTTGATCCCTCACTTGGCTTGCTCTAAACTATGCAGATCAGATAGAGATTATCATGAACAATTGGCTACTCCCGAAGAAATTAAGAAAGCTGTGTGGGATTGTGGTAGTAGCAAAGCCCCAGGGCCCGAGGGATTCTCATTCATATTCTTAAAAAAATTATGGGATCTTTTCAAATCTGATGTAGAGCTTTTTGGTATGAACTTTTTATCGACATGTAAACTCCCTTTGGGTTCTAATTCGGCTTTCATCACTCTAATTCCAAAAATTGCCAACCCGCTGCTTATCAAGGATTATCGTCATATTTCTTAAAATAGGCATGCATTACAAAATTATTGCTAAACTTCTCGATAACCGTTTAGAAAATGTGGTTGATTAAGTAGTAAGTCAAGAACAATCCGCTTTCATCTCGGACCGTCAAATCCTTGATGGTCCCCTAATGTTGAGTGAAGTCATCGAATGGTATAAAAACGCAATAAAAAGCTTTTAATCTTCAAAGTAGATTTCGAGAAAGCTTTTGATTCAGTCAGTTGGGACTATCTTGACTTCATGTTATCTCAATTAGGTTTTGGTGATACTTGGAGATTATGGATTCGGGAATGCCTTCAATCGACACGCACTTCTATTATTATCAATGGTTGCCCAACTATCGAATTTTCTATTAAACTTAGTTTACGTCAAGGTGACCCATTGTCTCCGTTCCTTTTCATTTTTGTTATGGAAGGGCTTCATTATGCTCTTCACGATGCAACTAATTTTTCTTTAATCAAAGGTGCATCTGTGGGCACTAATGGATTTACGTTATCACATTTCTTATTTGCTGATGATGTGGTCATAGTTTCAGAATGGACTAATCAGGATATGGAAAACATTCTTACAATTTTGAACATTTTCTATTTGACTTCGGGGCTCAAAATTAACATCCAAAAATCTAACGTTTTTGGCATTGGTGTTTCATCATCAGAATTATCAATCACCTCTCGGCTTGTTGGATGCTCTAAAGAGACATTTCCGTTCATGTATCTTGGTTTACCAATCGGAGTAAACATGAATCTTGCATCTTCTTGGAACTTAATAGTTGACAGATTTAAATCTAAGCTATCATCTTGCAAAACCAAGCTTCTCTCAATTAGAGGCCGCTTGACCCCCATTAAACCGGTATTAGGTAGCTTGGGCATCTATTACATGTCTCTATTCAAAGTTCCAGAGTCAATTTATCATTCCCTGGAACGTTTGCATGCACAATTTTTCTAGGGCAGTGACGAATCTAACAGAAAGCTAGCTTGGATTAAATGAGATCAAGTTTTAGCTTCTTTAGATCATGGAGGGTTAGGTGTTGGAAGTCAAAAATCTTTTAACCTTGCTTTACTTCTCAAGTGGCGTTGGAGGTTCGTCACTGATCCTCAATCGTTATGGGTTTCTGTTATCAAATCGATTCATGGTGAAGATGCAGGTTTGAGCTCTACAGGTTGTACAACGAACGGGATTTGGGCTAAAATCATTAGCTCAATCAACTCTCTTCATTCTCACGGCATTATCCCAAAAGGTACGTTACATTTTGTTGTGGGTTGTGGCAATCAAGTTAGATTCTGGAAAGATATTTGGCTTGGTGACGAGCCTCTTTGTCAGCGTTTCAATCAGCTGTATAGATTGGATATGCACGAAGATTGTTTGATTCGGGAACATTTATCCTCATCTGGATGGACTTGGAATTGGCGTAGACTGATTGAGAATGGTCGTATTGGTGCTATGTTTTCTTCTATGTTGTCTGAATTGCAACATGTCAGTCTTTCTTCAAACCCAGATCGATGGTCTTGGCAGCTTGACAAAGATGGCACATTCACTGTTGGAGAAACACGAGGCCACATTGACGATATAATCTTCCTTCTACATATACACCAATACACCTACCATCTGGAATAAATCCTTGCCTCGCAAAGTCAATGTTTTCCTGTGGAGATTGAGGCTAGATCATCTCCCTAATCGTATAAATCTGTCAAGGCGTGGTATAGAGATTGATTCCATTTTATGCCCAGTATGTAATGTGGGTGTCGAGACGTCCGATCATTGCTTTTTCTCATGAGATCATGCTTCCGTCATCCGGAGATCTATTCAGATTTGGTGCAGCTTATCTCCTCCTCCATTACTTTCATGTTCTGCTTGGCTTAATTGGATTGATTCCATGCAAAGTTCCAAGGATAAGAAGGATCGTTTATATGTTATTGTTGCCACGACCTGCTTGATTCTTTGGAAGTATCGTAATTGTGTCATATTTAATCCTCTAACAATGAGGAAATGTGACATCCTAGATAGCATTCATTCTTTCTTTTTTTTTCTTGGTTAAAATGTAGAGGTGCTAAATTGTCAAATTGACGTGATTGGTTAAGAACTCCTTTGTAATTCTCTCTAACTCTTTGCTAGAAGTTTTGTTATAAAATTTTATCTTGTTGTCCAAAAGAATTATGCATACAAAGATCCAAAGAGGTATCCTACGAAGATAGCTTTAATACGTATAGTTACATTTCTTTATAACTTATATATATCAAAGAGGTAAAGACGTGATTAGAGGTTGATATTCATGATCCTAATATTACAAGATTACAAAACATGCATTCGTGTAAATAACTGTCTGACATATATAGTTAAAAATCCACTGATGAGAAGGCATAATCAAGACTCTACCAAAGGGGTGTAGTTGAGACATGTGAGTCTACTAATGGAAAGATTTGTGTATATTAGTTATACTGTATAACTACTTTAACTGACTTTCTAAACTAAGAAATGGGCAAGTGTGGATTTGAAAACATTTATATTAACAAAATGATCAAAACTTAGCTGATGTTAATTTTACAAATCTTTAACACCAATTGTTTAAAAGATAACACATTACCACTACATGAATCTAATTCAGAAATTTGTTTGCAGAAATAAGCACGACACACAGAAGCATGCGTCCAATCATATATGGTATTTGGATTTTATAGCTTCTATCTCATCCATTAACATTTGAAAGTAAAAAATAAAACTTTTCTTTCTATTTAAATCAAAATATAAATTTTGATGATTACATATATTGGTTACTTGTCTATTTTTTCGTACACGTTGGGTGCTTTTTATGGGGTCATCACCATTGTCAAGTAGAAGCCTAAATTGGTTACTTGTCAAATCAGTGAGAGCCATCAATGGTCACCCTTCCATTGTCCCATATATCTAATGTCGTATTCAATTAAACAAAGCTTTCAAGGATATCCAATAATTGCAATTACATTATGTTCCGATGTAAATTATCTATCAAAATATTATAATCTAAGTAGTGTTTGAGTTTATAAATTATTGCAAATTACGTTAAATATATATTAACATTAACATTTATGTTAAAAGAAATAAATTTATAAATCCAACGCATACGAATTCTATAAATCTATTTATTCGTACACGTTGGGTGATAAATTTATCATGATTTAAAAAACCTTTCTTTCATTAACAACGTTCAAAGAGTACAAACAGATATTCATCAACGAATACACATCAACAGGCCTTACTACCAATACTTAATACAACCCTCTATTTGCTATCAAAATGTTATATATTAAAGTGTTTGTACAAAGCTACATATGTAGAAATTAGTATGAGACAAAAAAAAAATATGAATGAAAATAAAAAATCATACGTCATTTTGAGTCACAAATTTCTTCTTTTAATATATGTTTGGCAACAAGCCAAAGCCATATGATATGTTTCAACCTTTGAAGTCGTTGATCTCAATCTAATACTCCATCTGTCCCTACATTATAGTCGATATCTTTTTGTATAGTTATTCCTATTAAATTTTCTACTTCTATAAATCGATGAGTATAATTAATTAAATTTATTTAATTACAATCAAAAGGAAAGTTCAAATAAGAATGCTAGTAAAAAACCTAGATAATGAAAGAACCAATAGGATTGCTTAAATACCCATTTCCACATTTTTCTTTAAAATTAAATATCTCACAAACTGTACGTCAATAAATTATAAAAATTACACCATTAAAATCAGCGTCATTTTATCTTTAATTAGAGATCTCACATGATATACTTTCGATTAATTCTTTTTCCCTATTTTTTATTGGGTTTTAAAAGTTTCAAATGTTAAATCACATGTGATTTAAACACTAAATAATAATCATACGTGATTATATCTACAATTACATGTGATTTTAAATAATCATATATGCATTATCGTATATTGGTAAGTTAATCATCAAAGATCAATTTTTAATTGAAAATCACATGTGATTATACATCAAATCATATGTAATTATATGTCATATCATATATAATTAAATATTAAACTAACAATCACATGTGATCATTATTGGAAACAAACCCAATTTTTAAACTTTTATTTATAATATTCATGTGAATAAATTTTAAGTTGTAATCACGTGTTAATTAAAGTATATCAAGAATAAATAATTGTGTACCAATTTTAACTTTGTATCATAAATCACATGTGATTTTTAAGACCCGCCAAAAAAATAAAATTCGTCATAAGTATAACTTGTGAGATCTCTAATTAAAGATACAAAAACGCTGATTCCAAATATGTAATTTTTATAATTTATTGACATACGGTTTGTGAGATATTTGATTTTAAAAGTTAAAGTGGAAATGAGTTTTGTAATAAAATTGAGAGATCCTATTGGTTCTCTTATTCTCTATTTTTTTATCATTCTTATTTGAACTCACCCCCTTACAACTAATGTATGTATATGCTATGACAAGGTATGCAAAAAGTAAGGTAAAAATGTCATATTACTAAAACGTAGATTGTAATGATTATGTTTTCTAAAACTACATGTTTTTTATCTATAAACAATTAATTTGAAACGGATGGAGTATTATATTTTTACTGCCTGGAAGATGATTGGTAGTTTGGCACATGTGGGTCGTTTGCGTTAGCTTTTTAACATTTTTTCATATTTGTGGTGAATCACTTATTTTTAATTGCCAAACAATTTCTAGTCTTTTAGGTTATTTGATCTAAAAAGTCAATTTTTAGAACATAATGAAATAGAGCTTTTAGGATCAAACTTTTTTAGTTTATAAACTTCTAAGCTATTAGAGCACACGAAGTGTTGATCCAAGGGTTACAGTATTCAATGACAGTGTTTTGGGGAACACTATTGCTGAAAAAGCGAGGAGTGGAAACAATGTTCTGCATTTTATTTTTGATTTTTTCTTTGTTAGAAAATTCAAATAATTTAATAAATAGAAATAAATAACAAAATATATTAAACAAAAGAAATAAATTCATTGAAAATTTAAATAATGGAAATACAATTAAAAGTACGTTAAACAAATTATGATCTATTACGATTCCTCCAAATATGCTCCACAAGATCGGATTGAAGGCCATCGTGCATGTCTCTATCACGTAATTATCTGGTTTTCCTCTTATATGTGTCACACCTCTCAATCCAAGTACCTTGTATGTTCCTAAAAGGGACACAATACTTTTCATTCTCGGCAATATTAAAACCATTGTCTTCAATAATCATGTTAGTATACATGATTTGTTTTATAGCGTTTACGCTATAATCTCTTGCCGGTAGTTGTAATATATGCCCACGGCCTTGGAGGACACCAAATGTCCGCTCAACATCCTTTCGGGTAGACGCTTGGACTTTAGTAAACTTCACCCTCTTTGAATCGACATCACTTGAAAACCCCTCAACGAACGATGCCCATGACGAGTATATCCCTCCAGGAAGATAGTATCCTCTTTTGTAAAACTCATCACACACTTGATATCAGGATTTAGGGAGCATAATCATTTAGCAAGTTACTAAACAATGGAGATGAATTCAAGATGTTTAAGTCGTTGTTCGACCCTGCAACCCCAAAGTATGTATGCCAAATCAACATGTCGTACGAGTCAACGACTTCACGCATGATCGTCGGATACCCGTGATCGCCTCATGTGTATTTCCCTTTCCATGCATTTGGACATTGTGTCCAAGCCCAATTCCTACAATATATGCTTCCAAGTATTCCCGGAAAACCATGAATCTTTTCATGTTTTGCATACAACTGACCAATGTCTTCGTCAGTTGGTTCTCTCTGTATACGTCTGTATATAAGTCAATTATGCACATTGTAAAATTTTGCAATGTTTCACGTGATGTTCTTTTCGATGTTTGCTAATATTCGTCAAATGCATTTGGTGTTGTGTCGTATGCCAATTGGCGTAGGGCGGATGTCATTTCTTGGATAGTGCTAAAACGCGGAACACCACGTGCATCGGGTCGTTGTCAAAACTATAGAAAATAATGTTTGATTATTTATACCTTCAACAATTCGACGGAATAGTCGTTCTCTCATACATAAACGACTTTTGAAATACTCCTTGGGGTATTTTTACTTTCCATTAAAATAATTGTTCATTAACCTTTGGTGTGCACAAACCCGATCACGATATGTTTACCGACGTATATGTGACTGGGTTGGAACTTTCATTTTTATTCTCGAGGATTTAAAACTTCATTACGATAATTATGAGCTTAAATGAGTAGTTGATACATTGTTTTATCGTCGGAAGAAATTATTGTGAATTATAGAGTTTTTGAAGTGTGTTTATAGATGAGAAAAAGTGTTTTGATGTGTTTAAATTTGTATTTGAAGTAGTATCTATAGAAAGAAGATAAGGTTTTAAAAAAATAAAATCCGTCAGACATAGCCGTTGGAATATATATATAGATATTAAATAGCGGTTGTATAGCCGTTAAAAACAAAAAAGAGTTAAAATAAAATAAAATAACATATAAAGCTTGAGCAACATTGCTGGATAGATGACGTCCGGAATGTCGGGAGCACACAAAGTGGGGGTTGAGGGTCGTTCACACCATCCGGAACGCCGTTCCGAGTAGCAGAATGCCTTTCCGACGGTGTTCTCGATGGTGAACGGCAAGGCTCAAGACCCCACTCTGTGCTCTTATGTTTAAGCTCCATCTCATAGGTTGGACCAAACACTCCCATAGTACATACGTTCAACAACAAACATCT
This sequence comes from Logfia minima, assembly GCA_963921325.1. NCBI lineage: Eukaryota > Viridiplantae > Streptophyta > Magnoliopsida > Asterales > Asteraceae > Logfia > Logfia minima. The sequence continues at coordinate 20,926,280 of OY992770.1, forward strand.
CACAGGTACTTATCTATCGAAAAAATGTGATGACATATCAGACAACTAGCAAATGCTTATCTTCAAGCATAGTGTTTAATGTAACTTCACAAGTAAAAAACCTTATATTCAAATGCTCTAAGAAACATCAGAAAGAGTTACGTTAATGATTTTGACATCATCTTTAAATGAAATTAATATTCTACTATAAAAAACAAAGCAAAAACTGCAAGTTGCCACATTTCTTTACGCAATATATGAACCATATCTACCGAGCACCACATCCTAAGCAATGTAGAGAAGAATTATTTGCACAATTCCTATAGTGGCAGAGTCTAGATGCGAGATGAATGGTTGTGGCTACTTCTATCGGAGTCCTCTCCCTTGCATAATTCAAGAAGCCCAAAACATGTGAATGGTTGGACCTGCATCCACCACCATTACTTCGTACGTTAACAATGACAATTTTGTAGATCAATAACATATTATGAAGAATACAAACTGAGCACCATAAGAGTAACTCCAAAACGACAGATGGCAATTGGCAAGTTGGGCGGGTGACAAATCAACATTGATAGGTAAAAGGTATGCCTAGTGCAACCGATAAACATTTTTCTTTTTCTTCTGTATTAGTTTATAAGTAATTACCATGTTCTATATGAATGGTAAACTAGATCATTTAATAGACTATGTTTGAAATAACAAGATATGGGAGGCTTTAGGAACTTTGAACACACTATTTGATATTCAACCTATTCACCCCGTTTCCATTTTAGCTGATTTTTTAGAGTTAGCCCATTTGAGACAATGTCAATCCAGAATCCAACCCATTTACTTGTATCTTGTTGAAATTGCCTCCTTTACCTAAATCGGAAAGGTCATAGAAGGTGCAGCATGCATAAGAGAGGGGGGGGGGAGAGAGAGAGAGAGAGAGAGAGAGAGAGAGAGACCTTCCAATGCTTTTTATTGCTTATAGAATTGTAGATGGACTCCAAACGAGTGATTATCTGCCTGAATGGTGGTCTCTTTGCTGGATTCTCATGCCAGCACTCTTCAATTAACCTGTTAGAAAAGCTGTTAGAAACTAATGAGGCATAAAATCACATGTAATGAAATATCAAAATCAAAATGACTTAAAAAAGAAAAAAACAACAGACTACAATATAGATGCTGTAGGCTATGGGATCTATATTCCAAAATATGGATAATATATTTTTTTTACACACAGAACATGAGTGTTTATCCCTAACATTTCTTTTGAAATATTTATAGGCCAACACTGACCTATATATTCCAAATTTGAGCTCCCTTTTGACCCTCAAAGCCTCATTAAGATAAAGAAAGGCCTTGAGGTACTGTTCTACCGTTTAAAAGATCAAGGTTGTAGAATGATCAGTGGAATTACATTATAATATTATCTAAAGGGACACAAAACTGGAGCTAGCCGGGTGCAGACCCAGTCCTAAAAAATCTGGACCCTATTAATAGCATGGTTCAAAAGATAAAAAACCCCTATCATAACCTTAAGAAAGAGACTGATTTGGGCCCAGGTACTAACTGGTTCTAGCCTGGGCTGGTCCTATTATATAGTTATATTATAAAAACTTTTTATTTATACTGGTAACATTTAAATATCAAATAAGGACGATCAAAGACAAAAATGTTCAATTTTAATTCAAGTTTCATGACTTTATCGAGATTTAATTTCAATCTCAGGGATTCGCAAATGTTCTATATTAAAAGAAGATGACATAAGAATAAATAAAGCCCTTAACACTGTTAAGTTAACAGATAGATTTCATGAAAAAAATGTAAACAAATAAATTTTAAACGAAAAAAAAATAGTTTAATACCAATAGAATTTACATTAGTGAACTCATGAACAAGATAAATTAGTATATGGAAATCACTAAGATTAAATGAAACAAGTTCACATTATGGGCTTAAAGGACCAGGCCTTTAGGACCATACATTCAGGCGCAGTTGGACTTTTTGATCAAATACCAGGATGAATACGCAACTTTCGAGCTTAAGTAGATCTATAAGGCTTGGATTTTTAAGCTAGGCTTAGAGCGAGTCTCAGGCCACAGCCCTTTCGTGCATCTCTAATCTAGATGGTATGTTGATAGTTTCTATCCCTAGACTCCAATTCTATATAAAATTGGATTTGTATCTAAAAATATTTCAATTTGAACCTTTGAGAGTGTTTTAGCCTGACATCAACTATGTGAATATCTTAATCTCAAATCATAGAACAAAAGGTTAAGGGCCCCTATACGGGGGATTCATAAATTTCTAGCTCACCTAACACCCCCTATATACAGCCTCCTATAGAATAAAGTTATTTGTAAGCAAAGTGATTGTCCAGAGTGTCAGATATCGGCAACAATTACCCCATAGAAAACACCTTTTATCGACACTCAAAAACATAAGTAGCAAGTAAGCAGATGGTCAGAGAGTTAATGGCCTAAATTGTCTTTTACGATTATACATGACCCCAACAAATATCTACATTCCTAAATAGTAGAAGCAGATCATCAATGCTGTTATATAGTGCTTCAATAAGCATTAGTACGTACTCTTTAAGGCCGTAGGCATAACTCTTAGATAGAGCATTAAAAGAAGGACGTCCTCTTGCAGCATACAGTTTTGGGACATCTTTTCCGTCCTTCGTAGCAAACGGTTGGCAACCTTCAATCATCTTCACCAAGTCACAAGAAAAAAATTGAGCCAATCATAACAAGACATGGGCAAAAACTATCTGGTATATAAAGCAGCAACAAAATTTCTATTTTAATAAATTTTATTAATCACGTTAATGAAAAAAATATACTAATGAAACGATCACCTATTTTTCAATTTGAGCAATTTAGGAGATTGTAAGCATTTAAATACGTTTTGGGTGATACTTTTATTCAACACGTTTTACAGGTTTATCCATTTGACCCATCTGAAAATATATTCAAATCAACTCATTTTTAGGTAAATGGGTCAGCTTACTACTTCTACAGTTTCTTGATGAAAAAAACTTGCATGCTTAAAATTAGGTATATCAAACCATTAAAATGGTTAGATTACAACAAATCAAGATCAAAATATTTAACAAACCAGTGCCATCAATGATAAAAATCACCACTGTCTGAATATTGATAACAAGGTTAAAATTTTCAAAATTAAAAATCGAGGTATGATCTGTAGTTGACTCATTATGGCCAGCCACAGTAAGTTCAATAATTGATAACAAAGGTACACAAACTGTGACAAGCAATGTATGCTTTCGGAAAAGAACTATACACAAAGAGATCTAAGTAGTGCACAGTAATCAAAAGATCATCCATTTTCTCATAAGTGGTTTATATGTAACCTTGAAAATCAATTTTTAAAGGTATCATGGGGTTAAAAGCCATACCTCATGCAAAATCAAAGCAAATGAAAAAACATCCACTTTGGTATCGTAATCTTCATTTCTGTACACCTCTGGAGCAACATAGCGTCCTGCTGTGGTGCATAAAGTAACATGCATTAGCTTCAGCATTTCGCCACATTGTAAACAAAATAGCTTCAATTTCAAAACATCCAATTTTAGATGCAAACAGCACTCACAGGTAGTGCCTTGATAGGTCATCAGCTTTTTATGTTTGGCTGCATTTGTCCCTTTCAGAAGCTCGCTGACTCCAAAGTCTGCAACTTTTAGATGCCCAGAATCATCCCGCAAAATATTTCTGTTTTCTTAGTCACAACATATAAGATAGTATTTAACAATAAGAATTATAAATAGAACGTCATGACTCACAATGCATCTGCTTAATATGAAGACTTACGAAGGTTCTAGATCTCCGTGAATGATTGGTTCTGGCTTATTCTCATGCAAATAACTCATTCCCCTGAACAATCAACCACAATCCAATTTCACTTAATAATTAAATCAGTTCACACTAATAAATCAATTATTCAATCAACTGAGAAAGCCAAGCACCTGGCAATATCCATGGCATATTTTAACGCAGTTAACGGCTTTAGTGCTCCTTTTCTTTTCAAAAATGCCCTAAGATCACCCTGAAATATAGCATACAGTTGAATATAGATCCAGGCCAACAAAGATGTAACTTAGAATATAATCCAGACTAATGACCATGGTCCATGGTACCTTTGGTAAATATTCTACCACGATCATCATCGGACTGCTTTGAGTTACAGCACCGAGGAACTGAACTACATTCGGGTGTCGTATTTTTTGAAGCAATTCAAGTTCATCCCGAAAAGCCCTCCTGTACAAAATCCAGATATCAAAATAAAAAATAAAAATAAAAAAAAAATATTTAACACAGGACAATAAAGAAAGATTGTTTGTTAGTAAATGACTCACACTTTGTCATCATCGGTAAAGAGTTCATCCCCCAGCTTTTTAACAGCAACTTGAGTTCCACGCCATGAAGCCATGGTGAAGGTCCCCTGGTATCATCATTAATAATGTATATAGAAAAATTAAGAAATACCGAGGTAAGTACAAAAAAAGACACACATGCACTCAGATGGAGTTAACTAATGATGATTGACTTACCTTAGTAATGTCAATGCTGTTAGTGAAATCAAGCTCTTTCGCATCTAATTCATATTCTGGAATTTCTCGGGCATTTTTCACATGCATAGGAGCCATCTAAGTATTTGCATCATTAGAAACCGATGACAAACATTTGAAAGACCAGTAAATAAGAAACAAAAAAGAAGCTAACATGACATGCAAAAAGAAAAACTTACCAGATGCTTAGCACCATGTTTCTCCAAGACTTTGACCACACTATGGTTCTTATAATGGACTGCATCTTCAAGGGGCTGTTAAAGCAACAAAGGATTACGAAAAACAAAAATAGAATAACGAAACAACAACAAGCATGACACAGTTGATTTCCTTAGAAGCATGAAATTTACCTTTTTCTCCTATGCGTTCAATATTTTGGTACATCTAATAAAAAAAGTTTTTGTTATCTAAAAAAATTGAATCCATACATACGCTATCCGTTAGTGCTACTTACTAGTAGCTTTGGAACATGTATACTGTCTTCTGATTTTGAAAGGAAAAAAAAAACGAAAAAAAAAAAGGAAAAAAAAAAGAACCCGAACAAGTGGTTGTACAAGGAGGGGCTCAATCATGCAAAGGATTCTAATGTATTCAGTAGTACCTATTGCTACTTTGGTCATTGAACATTATTATATGTGTTCTCATTGCATACTTTAACCACACAAGTAGACTAAGTAGTTGATTAACAATGTGTCATTTACTTATAAAGATTATCAAGGCATTAATTATAATAAATAAGATTTTGCGTGGTTTTATGTTATTATGCAGTCTGAAAACTTAGTCTCTGCCACTGATTGGTAGGTATGTATTTTATGAAACCAAGAAATAAATATTTTCTATTTACATGACCGATGAATTGATTTTGGATCTATAATAGAGCCAACTTGACACAAAAGTTAAAAAATCATATTCATATATTTGGAGCTAAGATCAACAAGTATTTTAGCCTGCTAGTAGTCAGTTCCTAACTCTATTTTCTCTTGTTGCTAATATCGAGTTTATACCAGATGCATTTCTCCACTTTTTCTAACCTTGATTTATATAAAACTTATGTGATCCCTGCTAGCTTGTCTTGATTCCTAATATTGTATTGGGTTAATTCATTAAAAGTGCAACGTACTGACACCAAATGTTCTATGTATACAAGCTACCATTTTTATTGTCTAAGTATGCAACAAACTGGACAATTATGTATCGATATATGCAACATGGTAACCGGTTACCAGGACAACAGGTAAGAATGTATAAAAGCTACCCATTTTATTGTCTGGGTATGCAACAAACTGGAAGATTTTGTATCGATATATGCAACATGGTATCCGGTTACCGGGACAAACGGAGTATGGAAACGGTTTCATCTAGTTTGTTGCATACCCAGACAATAAAATGGATAGCTTGTATATATAGAACATTTTGTGGCAGTACGTTGCACTTTTGATGAATTAACCCTATTGTATTTGATCTTGTTTAATTATGTCTTTCCTTATATTTTACTATGATTTTATGCTTTCTTGTTCCACTAAGTTTGCACCCTGTATATTAATTTCTTCGTGCCACCATTTTAACCTAATCCATTTAAAGATGCAGCCTATCGGTCAATAAAAGTTCCCTATTGTGTCACATAGTAAACCATCACAAAATGGCTTAGGGGTTGGTATCCTGATATCCTCACAAGAGGTCTTAGGTTCAAACCTCACTAGCAGCACATCTTGGGGTAGCCAGGGTAAGGGTCGGAAACGGTCAAGGGATAACCCGGTTAGGCTGCGTACATCTGAGTAAAAATGCTCGCCCTCCCCGAGTAACATGAACAGGGAAAACCTTCTCCGTTTATTGTTTCACATAGTAATAGAAAAAGATTCTTGTGAAAAATTTCAATACAATAATTGAGATGGCTTAATATTTTAACATATAGACATATAAAGAAAAAAAGTAGGGATAAAGATTGATAATAGCCCACATCAAGTTAAAAATCCAACAAACACTAACCATTTACCTAACCTGTTATAGTAAGGGAAAATTGAACTTGACACATTTTAAGGACCACCAACATGATACATAAATAACATTGAACAATTTTAGATACCATAAAGCTAGTGTATGACTGCCTAGTATATCAGGGTCCTTGTACCATAAAGCTACACACATTTGTTAAATTTGATCGCTAGCATATCTCAAGGATGAAATAAACTAAGAACAATGCTTTATCATTACTTTGCAGTCATCATTTACTCCATCTGGTTTCCGATGGATCAGCCTATTCTAACATTGCAGTCATCATTTACTCCATCTGGTTGCCGATGGATCAGCCTATTCTAACACCAACAGCTCGAAATAAACATAAACGAACTTTAAGTAAAAATATTATCAACATCTCACAAAACTAGCTTTAAAGATGATCCTACCATTTTTTAATTATGAAAAGAATTGCAAGTATCCAAACAGATTATAAGAATTAATTTTCACATAAGCATGATCGTAAATATAAACCACAAGAAAATCAATCACCATAATTCAACAATCACTTTTTCAATCAATCACTATAATTCAAAGAAATATCATAAATATAAACCACAAAACATCGTAAATTTCATAAATATAAACCACAAAACAACTCATAACATATCATACCGTGCTACCCCATTTATCTTGAGGATCAACTTCAGCACCAGCATTCAACAACAATTCAGCAACATCACTAAACCCTTGACAAGCTGCAACGTGTAAAGCAGTCCTATTATCAATATCTTTAAAATTAACATCAGTTCCTGAACTTACTAGCTTCTTAATCCCTTCTAAATCACCCTCACTTGAATGAAACATCAATCTAACCCTAGGATCAATTTCCTCTAATCCATCATCTGAATCCGAATCCAAACCCGAATCCGGTGCCATCGATGACTGTTTTCCCAATGTAAACCTCACATGTGGCTTCGGTTCCATTATTTTTCCCAAATAAAACAAAAATCAGCTCAAATAGCTAGAATTGATACGGAAATTCAAATTCAAATTCAAATTCAAAATTCAGTATAGAATAGAAAGTATATATAAAGTGATATACAATTCGATTGTAGTATGAACAAATTCGAAATATATATTCGAAAGGCAGAATTTGGAATGTTAGGGTTTTATCTGTGTTTTAAATTGATGAGTATAGTTGAAGCGGCAAAAATGATGAGGTTTATGCTATGAGAATATATAAACATATATATATATATATGTATATTTCTATCTGCGTCTATCTGTAAAAAGAGTGAAAAGAATAAATCAAATGCGCGTAAGAAGCTAACGAAACGGCCGATGTGTGACTTTTTATGGAGTAATATTTTTTTCATTTTTTATTGCTTAGTTGTAAAGATCAAGTTGCATTAAATTAAAATGGAATGGCATGGCATCAGCGCATCTAAGGGGTGGTTGACATTAGTGTTTGTTTAAAAAGGTAGATTAACTTATTTGAGAATAATATAAGAGTATAATACAAGTATTTTTAATTAATGTATCTATCCAAATAGCTTACGTGCAGCCTAAGCTTACTTCTCTTGGCTCCCGGCGGGGGTTCGGTACGAACGAAGAAATTTCGAACAAAAGGGTCGGAACTCGCCGATAGGAAAGGAGAGAAAAACAAAGCAATGCCAAGAGCTCCATCAATCCGCTGTTCATCGATAGACGAAGCTCTCTCTTTATCATCTCGCGCCAGATGCAACAAAGGATGAGTTATTACGTTTTCAGGCCCCTTTTTGATTCTTTCTATTAGTAAAGCGCTAGCGCCCCTATAGAGTCAGGATATTCTGCTATCAATGAAACCGAAAGAAAGAAAAAAACCAGTTATACCGAGTACTCAGTAAATTATAGACCACTTCAAATCTTCGTTTTCGAGAGGGATGATCAACTCCACAAATATCGATCGAAACTTGAACCCTTGTATAGGTATGCAATTTAAGAAAGCACAACAATTGAAATGGGCAGTCCGTATTGGTATCAGAGCTATTCCCATGTTCCGATCTTTCCATTTTTTTTACCCATTTCTTGGGTCTTCTTCCATCAACTAAATGGATTCTTAAATCTTGTTCATGAGATTAAAAAAAAGAACTCTCTTTATATTCTAATTTTTATGTATACTAATTATGTATATTACTAAAATTACTAATATTTTTCTATTTCTTTTTCTCTGTTAGAAAAGAGAGAGTTTCCAATTTTTTACTTCACTTCAATTCAATACAATAACAATATTAATATTCAATAAAATAAATAGGAGACAGTAGTGGGAAGAGTTTGAAGACTTTCCGCTCATCTCCTGCCTTCGACTTGAAAGCGATAGGCTTTTCGCTCTCTTTTAGTCGGAGAAGTGCTACCTGTCGACCGTTAGGGAGACTACCGTCGACCGACCTTAGGAGGGAGACTACCGCCCCTGAGGGGCTTGTTGCTAGAGGCATCCCCTCAAATGAGATTTATCAACTCTACAACAGCTCCGGTTTTAGCAATAAGAGCCCGCCTTCCGGGTCCTATATTCTAGTTACTAGCTTCAAAGGAACTATGTTTCTTCTTCTTTTTTATTCGTAGAATTATTAGCAAGTGAAAATTTTATTCATTCAAATTAGGGGTGTTCAAAATTTTCGTATTCAAATTCGATATCTAAATATTTAAAATATCTTATCCAAAATATATTTGAATTTTCAAGTATCCGAAGTTTTGGGTTTAGATATGAAGTAATGTTTTTCAAAATTTCGAGTAATTCAAATATCCGAATATCTAAAAGATAGATTCTTAATATATAATTTTTAGATTCATTTTACTTAATTTGTTTAATTTTAGGAATATAATTTAAATCTTGTAATAATTTAATATATTACCTGAAATATTTGTCAAATGACCTTTATTTATGTCTTCAAAGACGAAGCTATTGTACATTTCAAAAATGTTTTTAGTATTTTTGATAAAAAAAATTGAAATTTCTTTCATATATATATTATATTTATATTATGTCAAAATCATTATTTAAATGCTTATAATTGTAAAAATATTTGATTTTAAAATACAAAAAAAGGAAGAAAAAAATGTTTATTTTTTTGACTTGGATAACCCGATATCCGTATTTGAAGTTTCGGGTATCCGAAGTTCGGATATGGTTTTGGATAGTAAAATCGACTATCCGAAATTTTAAATATTCAAACTTTAAGTTCCGAAACTTCAAATATCTAAAAATAAACACCCCTAATTCAAACACTTATTTTCCTTATTGTTGAGTTTTGTTATCGGTATTTTGGTACAAATGATTATTTTATTTAATCGTGCTTTGTTTTTAATGTAAGTTGTTTAATTTTAGCTTATTTAGTTTATTTTGTCAAACTATAGGATATTGACTTTCATTTGTTTCTTCTGTACGTTAGCATCATGAATGAATTTAAAAAATATATTATGTAGTTGGCATGTAAATGATTGTTCATTCTGAAAAGTGGGTACGTCTCATACTAAGATATGATTAATAATTGTATTAATTTTTATTATTAAATAATTAAATAAATTCATATATAATTAAAGGAGAATACGACGGAGGAATTTGAACCTTTTATTATTTTTTATCATTTGTGGTCCAACGATCTTAATTTCCTTTCGTATAATTACACTTTAGGTCCCTTAAATATTTTATGTATTTATTTAAATTTAAAAAAATATTTTTAAACCCTTAAATATTTGATATATTTATTTAAATTAAAAAATAGACCAAATAATTTATTATAAAATTTAAAGAGTCTATAAACTATATAAATAAAATCGATTACGATACTTTATTCATTTTATTAAAATTAAATTCGTCCCTCGTTATAGCGAGTTTGTAACTATATAAAAAATCGACCGAACAAAAATAAAATAAAAAATCGATCAAGATATTTATTTATTTATAAAAATTAAATTCATCTCGCGTTATAGCAGGTCTATAGACTATATAAAAAAATTAACTAAATATGTCATACATTTCTAAAAGTTGTTGTGCCTTATCGCGAGTCTATAAACCATACAAAAAAATTGGTCACAAGTTGACCATAATATTCTATTTATTTATAAAAATTAATTTCGTCTCGCGTTATCGTTGACTGATGACCTAGTTAAATAATTATAGGATGATACAATTGAGGAATCATGACCTTCATTATCTTCCTTCTCTAATTTAAGGGTGGAGATTTAATATTAGGGGGTTAAAGTCAATTTTGCTTACATGTCCATAAACTTCAAAAATTAGCAGAATCAGGCCTTATAAATTTCATAAGACTCTTTTAGTATTTTATTCATGTTAAACTCTCACAATTTAATTAATATTTTTCATCACTCAAAACACAAAACAACAAATAGTTGACACTTATTTTGTGGTGAACAATATTGTTTTATTCATATTATTTTACTCATACACTATTCTACATTAGTAGTATGTTTTTTTATTGTTATAATAAGTTTGTAATTTACTATACTTAGATTAAATATGTATCACGACGGGTTATGATGAGTCAATTATTACAGATTTTTATTTTTACTTTCGTATAGTCGTGAGACAATAAATTAAAACATATGTATATATGTACATATATATTATATGTATCATATTATATATATGTATATATATATGTGTGTGTGATAATATCAAATTGGCTCACATAGTTCTTGTTCTTTTTTTACATTATTTGAGTCAGTATGTTGGAGAGGGGTTTCCATGTTGCCTTAAAGTTAGGATTAGGATATGAAATAAAATAAGAGATGTTCCGAAAATTGAGCATCCTTATTAAGAACGTGCCCTCGAGTATTTGTATGCGACGTTGCACAGTGCATATATTATTTTTAGAGATAAGAAAAAAGGGAGTGTGGTGATGTGGTCAAGGTTAACAATCTTTAAAGCCGGTCTGATTGAGGTTAATCATTCCCCTTTTTTTATTTTAACATAATGTTGATAGTTACAATTAAGTTTTTAAATATTCGTTTTCTTTTCTTCTTATGTGGTCAAGGTTAACAGCCTTTAAAGCCACTTTGATTGAAGTTAACAACTCCTCTCTCTGATTTTAAAGGACGTTGAAAGTTACATTTAAACTCTTAAAGACGGTCCATTCAATGTTAAATATTCGTTTTCTTTTATTCTGATTTAATTGATTTAAAAATAATTTTTTAGTTCTTTTTCATGTAAGTTTAACATTAAATTAATCCTTTAAAATTTGTATCCGGTCTTAAACTTGAAGTTAAAAACTACACCTTAATGTTCAACCTCCCCTCCTACTCTTTTTATTTTAAATTAATTTTAATTTTGAATTTAACTAGGCCCATTCAAAAATATCTATATCCGTATCCATTATTTGAAAACTTGATCTGAAATTATCCGAAAATTCGTATACCCGAATTTCAAATATTTGATTTTTCGGATTCGGATTCAGAATCGATTCTCAGATAATTAAAATAATTCGGATATCCGATATCCGAAAAATAAAAATAAAAACTATTTTTTCTAATATTATAAAAAATATGAGCAATAAATAAATTATAGTTATTGAACATTGATTAATAGTTATATTACGTGGTCTATTCTTTTTCTTTCAATATATGAACTTATTAACTTAAGTTTTAATTTCATAATGTGCCTTTTATATAGATTAAATAATTAATTTTTGTGATATTCGATTACTGAAATATCTAAAAATTTGAATATCCGACTTTAAACGCTCCTACTTTTAACATTCCTCCCTACTTTTATAATTTAGTTGGTAGGTGCGAGACAATTATTTATTTATTTATTTTTGGGTTTTATTTGTTATATTTCTATAGTTGATAAGAGAGTATACATTAGTTTAAAGTCAGAAGTCTCATATTATTTGAAATTACTATTCGTAGAGATTATTTAATAATCGTCTATTTAATACCTAAATAATCAGGAAAAATTTTTTTGGCAAAAGATTGATATTCACGTTTTCATATAAAAAACGTAGTTTTAGAAAAGCAAGTTGAAACATGTTTTTTCATAATGATATTTTAAAAATGCAAATTTTGTTTTCAAAACACAATCTCAAACCACCCTCTAGAATATAAAAAGGTGGATAATCAATTTTATTTTGTCAAATACTTCTTATGATTATTTGTGATTATTATAGCACGTCTAAGATTTGGTTCGAATAGAGATGTTAGTGGATTAGTTTGTTATGTCTACTCAAATCATGGTGATGAGAAGAAGATCATTGAAATGTTACATTTTTGCCTTGTCTAGATTGTCGATGTTACATTGTCATATACGTACAAAAACTCAGTATATGTCTATGACATAAGGTATTAAGGAATGCAAGTAGTAACATGATTTGGTTGAGAATTTTGGCATGAACTTACTTTCTACTATGATAGTTAAAGTGGATATATATATATATATATACATACATACTAGGGGTAAACCTGTGTGACGTACGATAATTTAGATAATAATTTGATTAATATATTTTTATATACATTCATATAAAAAATATATATATACATACAAACACACGAATTATAGTTGAAGACATCCACTACTAGAATAACCACCTTTAGAGACGACAGGAATTGGTCGCTAAAGGCTCACATGTCGCCTCAATAGCGCTACTGAGACGACAAGTCGTCACAAAACCGTCGTCCAGGAAAGTCTACAGCGAAGACTTTTAGCGACGACAACCAGGGGCCCACCTGTGAATATTTCACCAGGAAATAAAATGCAAATTAAAATTCACAGCGATAAAGTTCTTGAATACTGTCGTCGCTAAAATTTTGGTTAACAGTCATCGTTGTAGGTTTACTTAGACAACCTGTCATCACTAATTGTCTCTGCAAATTTGGGTCAATTGTCGTGGCTAAACCCTTTAGGGATGACGCGTCATCGCTAAAGGGACTGCAGCTTTTCACAGCAACCTGCTGTTTTTCGCATTTTGCCCAGGTTTTACCCTGTTTTTCGTCGCGGCATGTTACAACCTGTGCTATAAACAGTTTATAACCAATTTCCGCACATTTTTCAAATTCAATCCGCAAATACGCAAGCAATTGTTTTCAAATGTCTTCCAATATTCGAAAAGTAAACAAGAAATATTCGAGACGCAATAACAAATGTTCAACACACAAAATGAAATGTTCAACATTACCTAAAATAAAATGTTCAACATGCCCAATAACCAACTAACTTACTCCTAATCATTTCTTCATCATCGTCGTCTCCTTTTTCGTCGTCCTCTTCTTCTTCTTGTCCTTGTACAAAATGACCTTGGGAGGGTTGAAAGATAGGAGGCCTTTGAAGGGGTATGTTTGTGTGACTCATCAAGGTAGAATGCATATAGTTTATATATTCAAATTGAGACTGCACCTGCGACTGAAAATGGGAATAATTTTGAGATTGTTGAATCTGAGCTTGAACAATCTGTTGCATTTCTTGTTGAGTATAAAATCGCGGTGCTTCTGTCACCGGTGCTTGTGATCCAACACTTGAACTTGAACTCCCACCTGACAACTTCCTACCACAGCCACGATTGTCAACATTATATCCTCCTCACTCATGGGATTTGAGCTCCCCGCTTGTGTTGTCCTCCCATTCACCAATTCCTCCTAAAAAGTAACAAAACAATAATTATTAGTAGTGATTCATGCACTTTAACAAACCTACACAATTATTCATGCCTACAGCGACGACACTCATCGCCTTAGTACGGTTGTCGGGAAACGCATCTGATTTGGAGGGTAAATCGTAAAAATAAAAAGGAGGACATTTAATATCTAAGTCTCGCAGTATAACCTGATTACACTTCGATCAAAAAAGAAGACAGGTACGGAAGCATGTTGGACCCTTTCCTTATTTAATCTTGAAATAAAATTAACCTCTATGATTATCCATGGTGATTATAAGGAATATTTTAAATCATAAACTTTAGTTTTTATAAATTATACGACGTTTACATGCACTCAGATAATGGTTATAATTTTTATTTTCTTCACTAGCATGCTAGATTTTATATTTAACTACTTAGATAATCAACTAATCGAGATATTTTCAATTTAATTTTATTTATAAATAATTTTTGTTAGTAATAAATTATTTACTTAAGAAATAAAAACTATTTAAACATTTTTAATTTAATTTTATTAGTAATTATTTAGTTGTAAATTAATTATTTGAACTATTTTTAATTTAATTATAATTATTAATAAATTATTCTTTTAATAAATAATTAGTAATTAATTATTTATTTAAAAATAGAAAGTACTTAAATAATTTTTTTTATTAATTTTTATAAAAAATTATAATTAGTAGTTAATTATTTTTTTAATATTAATTTTTATAAATAATTATAATTAGTAATTAGTTATTTATTTAATAAATAAAAACTATTTAAATATTTTTAATTTACTAATTTTTATAAATAATTATAATTAGTAATTAATTGTTTATTTAATAAATTTTAACTATTTAAGTATTTTTGATTTATTAATATTTATATTAATTTTACTAATTTTTATAAATAATTATAATTAGTAATTAGTTGTTTATTTAATAAATTTTAACGATTTAAGTATTTTTAATTTATTAATATTTATAAACTATTATAATTAGTAATTAATTAATTATTTAATAAATAAAAACTTGTAATATTTTTAATTATTAATATTTATGAATAAATATAATTATTAATAAATCATTTTTAATAAACAAAAACTATTTGAATACTTTTAATTTATTAATATTTATAAATAATTGTAATTAGTAATTAATTTTTTATTTAATAAATAAAAACTATGTAAACCCTTATGCGTTTCAATAAACCCTAAGGCGTTTGACATTTCAAGAACCCCTAAGACGTTTCATCAAACCCTAAGGTGTTTGATTAAACCCTAAGGAGTTTGACGTTTAAAGAAACCCTAAGGCGTTTCATCAAACCCTAAGCCGTTTGATTAAACCCTAAGGCGTGTGACGTTTCAAGAAACCCTAAGGCGTTTCATCAAAGTCTTAGGGTTTGATGAAACCCTAAGGTTTCATCAAATCCTAAGACGTTTCGCGTTTCATGAAACCATAAAGCGTTTCATTAAACCCTAAGGCGTTTGACGTTTCATGAAACCTAGGCGTTTTACGTTTCAAGAAACCCTAAGGCATTTCATCAAACCCTATGGTGTTTGATTAAACCCTTAGGCGTTTAGTGAAACCCTAAGGCTTTTCGCATTTCATGAAACCCGAAGGCATTTCATGAAACCCTAAGGCTTTTCGCGTTTCATGAAACCCGAAGGCATTTCGTGTTTCATGAAACTCCAAGGCGTTTCCTGTTTCATTAAAACCCTAAGGCGTTTCGTGTTTCGGGAAACCCTAAGGCGTTTCCTGAAACCCTAAGGCGTTTCATGAAACCATAAGGCGTTTAACCTTTCATGAAACCCTAAGACGTTTGACATTTCAAGAAACCCTAAGGCGTTTAATTAAACCCTAAGGCGTTTGACGTTACAAGAAACTCTAAGGCGTTTCATCAAAGTCTTAGGGTTTGATGAAACCCTAAGGTGTTTAACGTTTCATCAAACCCTAAGGCGTTTCAATAAACCCTAAGGCGTTTGACGTTTCAAGAAACCCTAAGGCGTTTCAATAAATCCTAAGGCGTTTCAATAAATCCTAAGGCGTTTGACATTTCAAGAAACCCTAAGGCGTTTCATCAAACCCTAAGGCGTTTGACGTTTCAAAAAACCCTAAGGCGTTTCATAAAGTTTTAGGGTTTGATGAAACCCTAAGGCGTTTAGCGTTTCATCAAACCCTAAGGTGTTTCATCAAATACTAAGACGTTTCGCATTTCATGAAACTATAAGGCGTTTCATTAAACTCTAAGGCGTTTGACGTTTCATGAAACCCTAAGGCTTTTTAAGTTTCAAGAAACCCTAAGGCGTTTGACGTTTGCAGAAACCCTAATTCGTTACATCAAACCCTAAGACATTTGACGTTTCAAGAAACGCTAAGGTGTTTGATTAAACCCTAAGGCGTTTGCGTTTTATTAAACTCTAAAGTGTTTGACGTTTCATTAAATCGTAACGAGTTTAATAAAATTATTGTTTAATTAACTAAAAATAACAAATATAACTAATTTGTTTATAATTATTTTTTAATTAATTAAAATAAATATATATTAGGGTTTAATTGATACAAAAATTAAAAATTTTAAACTTATTTAATTTGCGACGACGCCTAACAACGCATGTCTTCGCTAAAGGTTAACCGGGAAAATTTTAATTTTTGGGGCCTAAACAAAAAATGGAAAAGAAATTTAAAAAACCTTTAGCGATGACATTTAGCAACGACGGCGTGTTTGGTCAACTTTTGTGGAATTTTTTTTCGTTTCGTCACCCTTTAGCGAAGTCAGAGTTGTCGTCGCTTATACTGTCGTCTCTAAATCATCGTTTCTTGTAGTGATCATATGATACAAAAATCATCGGTTGATGTTTCATATATTTTGTATGATATAACTAACGATTATTTAAACAACCACACAAAAAATAATGTATGATTAAGATTGTAGCAAAAAATGTTCACACCACATGAGTAGAATACCATGAAAAAATAAGGATCAACCAAAAAATTTAGTGAATGATTCTTTAAACCATTATTCTCAGCATTGCACTCGACTGTATCATTGTGTTACCAAGATGAATTATGGTAGTGCAATAATAAGGACAAACATGTAAATAACAAAGATGATAACATATTTCTAAATTACAAAGTAAAATTAATGCCTTAAAGAAGCACATGGCCAAAAATATCAAGAGAGCGATGACCTCGAAGATTAAGCATCAAACAATTTAAGATTTTTCCAGTAGCCTTCTTCATAGTTATCAGTACCAAATTGCTTGGTGTTCAATCATAAATTGGTAGAAGATAATAATGATACTGCTTAATTAGCTCTAATAATCTACGAACATATATATTTATCTTTAAAAATATCAAATTTAAATTAGAAAACCTAGATAATATCGTATTCATATAGTCATATTTTATTTAATAAGTAAATATATTAATATTAATAATATAGTAGATATCAAAACTATTTATCTCATCAATAGGGAAATGTTCAATGTAATATATAAAGCACTGACCATAACCTTGAAATTTCCTCTAGTGGCTTCGAGTTCGATAGCGCCATTGGGGAAAACATTAGATAGCGTGAATGGTCCACTCTATCTTGACTTAAATTTTTTGGAAAACTTCTTGAAACGTGAGTTAAAGAGTAGGACTTTATCGTCAGTTTTGAACCTTGAAATTTTAAGCCTAGAATCATGAAATATTTGGTTCGTTCCTTGAAGCAATATGAATAGTCATAGGCCTGGTCTCTCAGCTCAACTAACTTATTAAGCTGCATTATTCGATGTGGTCCACTAGTAGAAGAGTCCAGACTGCAGTTCTTCAGTGCCCAGTAAGCTTTGTATTCTACTTCAATAGGGAGGTGGCATGCTTTCCCATAAACTATACTGTAGGTGTTGTTCCTAGCGGAGTCTTATAAGCCGTTCTAATGCCCATAGGGCATCATCTAGTTTATCACCCAATTTTCTCCAAACTGACCCATAGTTCTGATAGGTGTTGCAACATTTTACCAGGTTGTATGCATCCCTAAACATAATAGGCTAGTCAAATCTGAAATCGTAGACTTTCCTTGCTGTCATATTTGGTCCATGGTGTCCTCCGGTAGGTTTGTGATGACTTTGGTGTAGAGTGTGCTCTACTTCTTTACCATCAACGCATCTTCGAATAATCTGATTAGGACAAACTTTGAATAGGAAGGGATTGTCCCAAAAGTAGTGTTTTACATCTCGGAAGAACATGCATCTTCGAGAGGATGACATTCCTTTTAGTATGATTCCTCCTACCAGAAAGTTTGCGAAGAGTACATAGTTGGGGTTGTCTTTAAATTGAGACCCCTTGTTCTTTTCTCCTAGACACATCAGTTGCTCTTCTGGGAATTGGTCTCGAATATCTTTCTCATCAAGCTTTTCCATTGTTCGATTTTCAAATCGACTGAGATGGTCTGCTGCGATATTTTTTGCTCCCTTTTTATCCTTGATTTCTATGTCGAATTCTTGGAGTAGTAGTATCATCAGAGCAATTTAGGTTCTGTGTCTTGCTTATTGAACTGATATTTCAATGGTTATTGATCCTGTTTAGACGATAGTTTTGGATATGATAAGGTAAGATCGAAATTTATCAAAGGCGAATACTACCGCAAGCAAATCCTTTTTTGAGGTAGTGTAGTTTTCTTGAGCATCCATGAGCGTTTTGCTGGCATAGTAAATTGGTTGAAATTGTTTTTCCTTCCATTGCCCTAGAACAACTCCAACAAATAAATCACTAGTGTCACATATGATCTTGAATGGTAGGTTCCAATGTGTGCCTACTATAATTGGTGCATGTATGAGTTGATATTTTAGGTAGTTGAAGGCTTTAAGCATTCTGTTGTAAAGACAAATGGAGTGTCTTTCTCAAGAAAGTGTGTCATAGGTCGCGAATTCTTAGAGGAAATCTGTTGGGAAAAACAAGGATCTAACCAAAGTTATAAATCTGAAGAGTCAAAATCTGAATTTGCATATTTTACTAAGTGTAAAATCTTAGTCTGTGTAATTTGAGTATGGGTGATGTACAGACTGAGATGATCACAGACTCAGAACATACAGACTAAGACCTTGACAGACAAAGATCAAACAGACTGAAGAACACAGACTCAAGCCATACAGACTGAAGTTCACTTTGACAGAGTCAAGCCCAGAAAGTCAAGACCGTTACAGATTCAGAAATTAATGTGCTGCCAAATCAAATATTCAAATTTGATTTTAATTTAGTCTTCCCTACATCAAGCCGTATCATTAACTAACATTAATCACCTATGCATGTATAAATAGGTGATTAAGAGTTCATTAGAAAATGTTGATTACGTAGCTTATTTTTACTCTATACATAGAAATTATACTAAGCTATTTTCTGTGAGTGATTAATTTGATTTAGCTAAGTGCGATTGAATTAATCATCTTTGTAATCACTATTGAATTATTGAATAATACATATTCCTTAAATTCAATTACTTTTGTTACAATTATTCTTGTTTCCGCCAAGAGCAAACCTTGTTTGAATATTGATTAACTTGAATATTATAATTAAACGCTTAATTAAATCTGTTAATTAAGTTCTGAGATCTATGCGACCTAACAACTTATATCAGAGCAAATAAAGATTTAATTAGAAATAATCATAATCTTTAAATGATCAAAGGTACCAATAAAATTCAAATTAATTTTTAAATCAATCCATATATTAAAATCTCTATTGTTGCTATGGTTGGTAAAGGTATTCCAATTTTCAATGGAACTAACTTCACCCATTGGAAATTGAAAGCTGAATGGCACCTGACAAGCATTCATGATGAAATGCTTAGGGTTATTTAGGAAGGACTTATAGTTCCTGGCAAAATTGTTGAGGCTATTAAAGATTCTGAGGGGAATGTTGTTACTCCTGAAAAATTTGTTCCATATGCTAAAAACACTTGGACAGATCTAGACAAGCAATTATATAATCTGGATTTCAAAGCAAAAAGTGTTTTAGGAAATGCTGTTAGTGAGCATATTTTTTCTAAGAAATCTGGTTGTAAAACTACTAAAGCTATATGAGACATGCTCATAAATCAATATGAACGTGTAATATTAGTTAAAACCCAGAAAAAGAAAAATCTCAGTAGAACTATGAGAATTTTGTTGCACAACCTAATGAATCACTTACTGATATTCATACTAGATTCCAAATCTTAATTAATGGTTTGGAAAGATTTGAAATTATCAAAGGTGATTTTGAAGTCTGTGCAAAGTTTATTGATATACTTCCTAATACTTTCTCAGAAGTTTCCAAACCATGTCTATAAACTACAAAAAGCACTACATGGACTAAAACAAGCTCTAAGAGCTTGGTATGGCACTCTATCAACCTTCTTTCTAGATAACAAATTTACTAGAGGATCAATTGATAAAACCTTATTTGTCAAAAAGAATAAGGGTGATGTCATATTAGTCCAAATATATGTTGATGATATAATATTTGGGTCTAAAAATGAATCCATGTGTACATGATTTTCGAATCTTATGTCAAAACAATATCAAATGAGTATGATGGGTGAACTTACATATTTTCTAGGATTACAAGTCTAGCAGAATTCTGATGCTACTTTTATTAATCAAAGTAAATATGTTAATGATTTACTTATTAAGTATTCATTTAATAATTGTTCAAGCATGAAAACTCCAATGAGTACTGTAGATAAGCTACATAAAGATTAGTCTGGTACATATGTACGTCAAACTACATACGGAGGTATGATTGGATCTTTATTATATCTTACTGCAAGTAAACCTTATATTATGTACTCTACATGTTTATGTGCCAGATATCAAGCTAACCCAAAAGAATCTCATCTAAAAGCTGTCAAAATGATTTTTGGGTACCTAAAAGGTACTCCAAACCTAGGTCTTTGGTATCCCAAAGATTCAAGGTTTGATATAATTGGTTTCACAGATGCAGACTATGCAAGTTGCAAATTAGACAGGAAAAGCACCTCTGGTGGATGTCAACTTCTAGGTGGCAAACAAGTGAGTTGGTCAAGCAAAAAGCAAAATACTGAGGCTACATCCACATCAGAAGCAGAATATGTTGCTGATTGCAGTTGTTGTGCTCAATTATTGTGGATGCAACATCAATTGGTAGACTATGATGTGTTATTTTCCAAAACACCCATCATGTGTGACAATCAAAGTGCCATTGCAATAACTAAGAACCCAACATTTCACTCCAGAACCAAACACATTGAGATCAGACATCACTTCATCAGAGATTGTGTTGAAAAAGGCAAAGTGATTCTCAAATATGTGTCAACCAATGACCAATTAGCAGATATTTTCACTAAATCTCTTAATGAAGATAGATTCTTTTATCTACTTGGTCAACTAGGAATGTTAAATCCCTAGTTTTTCTTTGACATTAGAAAGTTCAATTCTCAGTTTGTGTATTTATTTTTGGTCTTAGTCTATGTAAGTTTTACAGACTCACACAGTCTACAGACTCACATTTCACCAGACTCAGAGTTGTTTGTATATTGTGTAAACTACAGTTATTTTACATAAAACAAAAATGATAAAAATATTTTCTTTTAATTTTCTACAATCCAAAATCACCAAAAACATTTCTTATTTCTATTTTCTTATATATAAAAATCCCAAAAATATTTTTTAATCGCCCCATGGACGAATATGATATATCCAGTGGACAAATTCTTATTTCTATTGTTATATCCCTAATGAGCATATCAAAAGCCTAGACTTGCAGTAAATCATCATCTATGTCATCTCTTTTTGCAATCAAAACAATGGTGATGAATGGACTTATACTACACCATCCAATATCAACTATGCAAAGCCATTTAAACAGGGTAAGCAAGTAAAAGTATGTATTAATAATCAGGTTACCACTATTTCTATTCCATCTTCAAAATCAAACATTGGATATGTGCAGTTAATAAATTTCATGAATGCCCACCCTTTAAATGGTGCATATTTTAATACTCTGCCTTATATTTTTCCAATGATGTTGAATGAGTGATTGTACGCCTGCAGTTCAAATGATGCCAATAATTTTTATCTGGCACTATTGATCAAGGTAAATGGGTAATTACTCTTGATCAAGAACTAATTAGGGATGTCCTAGATTTACTGATGGGACAAAATTTTGCTGCAATCCCTTTTAAAGAGGTAGCACCGGCTTCTCTTAATCAAATTGGATATACCAAAGCTAGAGGAACCATATTCATGAATGCTTTTAGCCCTATATGGAAATTCTTAATTTTTAGTATTATTAGAAGTTTGGATGGTAAATCTGGTAGTATATGGGAATTGAACGAGTTTGAATTACAAATTTTAAGTTCATACATTACTAGAGTAAATATTAATTATGCTGAACTATATTTTAATGAACTTCTTCAACTTGTCAATGCCCTTACCAGAATCTTCAATGTTCCTTTTATTAGATTGCTATCATTATGTTATGAAAAGAGATTTGGTGTTGAACAGTACCAAGTCTATACTAATGATTATGCAGATTTTCCTGTTCCCATGCCGACCTCCAAGGTTTTCAATCATGTGATTAATCCTGTTGAGGTCCCCATTACACCTGCTATGCAAAATTGGATTGATCATTCGTATATTGTCATTGTGCCTAATGAGGATGATACTCCAGGTAATAGTGAGGGTGTAAATAATGAGGATGTAGTTCAAGAGTGTGTGGGAGAAGGAGTACACACAGAGTCTGGAACATCAGACTCAAGATTTGAGTCTGGCTCTACAGGCTCAGAAAGGACAGACTCTGATGTCTTGTCTTCCTCTACTAAAACATGTATGTTTCCTCAACAATCTGAGGACACGTGTAAGTATTAACTTCTCTACTTTCCTATTTTTGTGCTTCCCTCTTGATCCCCTATATATATTGTTGGTGAGGTTGTAAGACTACTCATTAGCAACCTAACATTTCTATTAAAAAACTAATTTCTCTATCTTCTACCTACACAACCCGACACAATTCAATTTTTCACACTCATTAGCAACCCAACCCAATATTTAATAAATATAATTTATGTTTATTTTTAGTTTATTAAAAACTACTATAAATATAAAAAGTTATTTTACATTCATCAAACATACTTAATAAAATAGATAAAAACAAGTTACAATCATAAACATGAAATATACATCACATATACGAAAGATACAAACTACATAATTATTCATTAGTGTCGAATTTTTCTGATATATGCTTAATCAAATCATTTTTTAGAGTGTTATGAACTTCTCAATTGCAAACTTGTGCCCTGTTGGTCATATAACTGGATAGGTCTGCAATTCGTTGAGTAGAGTATTTAAAAGGTTGTTCACCATCTATAATTAAAAATTCGAACGAATCATATTTTGTGATATTTGAATATTTTCAGTGACATGAAATTGATTGGGATTTGAAAAAAACTGAGAGGTTTCATAACCTTATAAAGTTTGGATAATCTTGAGAATCATCAAGATTAAAACGAAATTTGGATACGAAGGATCCAAGGTAGCAAAGAAATCAAAAGAAATAGAAATGAAGAGTCAGGATTACATATGAACTATATCAATATTATACTCTACTTAGAGAAAAAAAATCACGAATTACAGTATTTAAAAAAAAAATGATTGAAATAATGTTGAGAATTATAAAGATGATAAAGGTTATCTAAATAATATACATATGCATATTAAAAATTAACATGTGGCATAAGATAATAAAAAAAATGGATTATATATTTGGAGGCTACCTAAATATATCATTTTATTTTTGTAGGCTACCCATATTTGAAAATGATTTTGTAAGCCACTCAAATATATCATTTTGTTTTTGTAGGCCACCCATATTTGAAAATGATTTTGTAGGCCACCCAAATTTGTATATTGTTTCATGTATACCAAATTCGACTAAAAACTCATCAAAAAAAATATGAAGAGACACAAATACCCCTATATTTGACACAAATACTCGTGTATTTGAATAAAACTAAAATAATATAAATAATGTTAATTAACAAATATAGGGGTATTTGTGTCTCTTCATATTTTTTTTGATGAGTTTTTAGTCGAATTTGGTGTACATGAAACAATATACAAATTTGGGTGGCCTACAAAAACAAAATAATATATTTAAGTGGCCTACAAAATCATTTTCAAATATAGGTAGCCTCCAAATATATAATCTCTAAAAGAAATCTCCATACATTTTTTTTTAATTAGAACAAAAATAGCTTAATTTGTTTTTTTTTCATTGAAAAAGTGACGAGCGGTCACATAGTAGAATTTTTCAATCCATCAACAACCTATTTAATTTTTCACTATTATTAGCTTAAAAAGATTAATCATTCTCATTTTTCTTTTTCTTCGGTTGAGTAGTTTTAACCAACCTATACTTCTAAGCATTAAAAGACAGTAGATCAGCATCTTTAATCTTGTCTATGTAAAGAGGGTTCAAATTTTTGAGACGGGCCTATCACAAGTCTCTTAATGAGCCCACAATATTCTAGCCCAATAGAACATGGTATGGATTTTCTCAAATCCATATTGGAAGGCCCAAGAGAGACTGATCCAATCTTAACCTTGGCATGTCAAAACCCATGATTGAAACACAAAATTAGCTGAAACAGTCAAATTATAACCAACAACTGCTACTTCAGCCACAATATTTGCTAATACTTTCCCTTTTAACAACCTTTCCAAAGTATCACGTCAGCCTTTAACATATCACATCTTATCATTTTGTTTCCAATTAACCTGACTATTTAACACGTAATAAGACTAAATGCAATACAAATAATGTTCCAAATAGAGATTGTGTATATTTGTATATTTCAACATCTTCAAGAAATGACAATACCTCCTCAACGCCAACATCAAAAGTTGATGTATCGCTTTCCCAATAACATCTGACATAACTCCGCATTCCTCCTCAAAATATTGTTTGTTCTCTGCAATTTTGAATTTCAAAATTGTACCTTTTGGAGTTCGGGCGGGAATCGATGATACAGCAGCGGAAGCCAATTCCTTCTTCCCGCTTTCATGACTTCCACATATTTTCCATCCAAATTTTCCCCCACTATATCGTTTTTAACACCGGTGTTGATATCATCACCCACTAATTCATTTGATCCATCTTCTTTGTGTATGAAGTTTAATGAAAGTCTCGATGCCCCCAAATTTGTTACCTTGCACTCTCTAGCGTGGATAGCAGCCATACTGATTGAAGTTCTGATGAAGAGTGAATCATGAACGATTCAACAGGTCATGAACGATTCAACAACCGATGCTCTTCAAACCTTGATCTCGTTCACTGGCAAAGAAGGGTTAAAGGTGGGTATTTGTTGTGACTTAGAAGGTATATCGAACACCCACTCAACCCTCTTGCATCCTTGGTGTGACTTGGAAGATGATTTTTCAAACTTTGCAATGTTAGCTCTGAGCTTAAAGTTTCCGATTTAATCGGTTTCAAGAGCTTGAATGTTCCCGAATCTGAAGAAACGAGCAAATTCGAATCTTTTACCCGTCGTGCTCACCTTTCTAGCCATGCATACATCGGCTATCTCGCCGACCTCTGCAAACACTTCATGAAGACTGACTTTGTTCCATTCGGGGGAAAGTTGGAACATTATTGTTCCATTCGGCTATCTCTCCGACCTCTGCAAATATTGAATGAAGGAACATTATTCACTTTAACATAGTATCAGAGCCTAAAACCCTAAACCCCTAAATCATTTTTCTGCCCAGGCGAACTTCAAATTGCTACAACATTGAATTGATACGAGATATAATCCCAAAGATTCCTTTCTCTTTCTGCTCCGTGATTTTACACGAGATATAATCCCAAAGTTTCCTTTCTCTTTCTGCTCCGTTGAAGAGAGAAGCTTCTCTAACAACTTTGTTTATCATAAATAATCACAACCATAAACAATTTTATTCATATTATATTTTGTTTAGTCTATGTATTTGTAGTTACAATTCAGCAGTACGTATAAAAAAAAGAAGAAAAAAGACGAATTATCTAAATGGATTTCAAGGATCGGACCAAACTCAATTACTTCAGCTTTTTGAAGCCCAACAAAATTACTAGCCTAATATGAACTCTTTCAAAAACTGTCCCATACTCTACGCATTTTTTGGCCAAACTCAATTACTATGCTAAGTCCAGGCCCAATTCTCAGCTTCTCAGCCCACAGCCGCTTCAGCAGGACCACATGACAAGTCTAGCAAAATCGAGTACTACACAAGCTTTGAACACTTTGACTCCTCAAGACTACGTTGTCACGGGTTGTATAGGTCCCCGGAGGTTCGGATCTACGAGGTAATTTGATATATGTGAGTGCGGAATCCTCAAATATACATAAACGATAACAAACGAGTAATACAAATGTGTAAAGATCACTTTTAAGCTTTATTGAATGTAAACTTATATTACATTCGAACTAAGACTTACAAATACAAAGTATTAGAACTTCGTTTCCTGGAAAGTCAGTTCCTCAACACCTAAATCCTATTTTCGGACTTGTGTATACAGCTTCTAAGTTCGTACATACTCTAAGTTCGTACGAACCTACCAAATACACATACAAAACTAAAGTTAATAATTACAACGATTAACAAAATGACTTATAAACCTAACTATTACAAACTAGAAGCCGTTGTCACACAATATGCACCAACAGACTCCCCCTTGACAATAGCTCTGGTTTCACCCGAGATGTTGTCACCTGAGTTGTCTTCGATCTTGATTCTGTTAACCTCGTTTGTCTTCCTGCATATAACACCTTTTCCACAAAATCTTCACTACCCTCTGACATCTTCATCTTTCATGTCTCCAACTATCTCTGTAGCTTCATGAAGCTTTATCACATCATGTCATACACCCTCAACAACTCTTGTAGCTTCCGACTCACCTTTAGGAATTTCATCTTTTTCAAATCTTAACTCCTCTAGGTCTATCATTACGATTCACCTTCAGAAGTTTTAACATTTTATGAACTAAACTTCTCTAGGTATCCTCTAACTCGCTATATGATAGCACCCAATTTTTCCGATTTGGCGGTTCGATCTATGATTTATCATTCATGGACGTTCGCGCTTCCCGCAGGCTTTTTTATAGGGAGAGAGTCAGGGGGCGGTACGGAATATTGGTCCGCTCCGCAAAGCTTAGCTTTTCGGTTCCCTCCCCCTATGCGATCGGCCTTATTACCAGTCTGCCTCCTTTCTCTTGATGGTAACGACTTCGGGCATGGCCAGCTCCCATAGTGTGACGGGCGGTCTGTACAAGGCCCGGGAACGGATTCACCGCTGTATGGCTGACCGGGAAAGTAGCCATACCTTTAAAGGTAGCAAAGATAGCAGTGGGAAAGCAAACAAATGCTTCACGCAAATAGTGTGAAAGAGGTTCTAAGCTCAATAAGCAGATAAGGCATCAGATCTTGGGGAAGAAGAAGACCCTAGTAAACTGCTAAACCATATTCGTAATTGCTCGCCTATTATGAACTTGACCGTTGGTGCATGTTTTGTGACAACAACTTCTAGTTTGTAATAGTTAGGTTTAGAAGTCATTTTGTTAATCATTGTAATCGTTAACTTAAGTTTTGGATGTGTATTTTGTAGGTTCGTACGAACTTATAGGTTCATACGAACTTAGAGTAGGTATGAACTTAGGTGCCTATATATACAAAAGTCCGAATATTTCAGAAAGAGAGGTTTTTGAGAGGTTATTCGGAGTTGTAAGTTCGAACTCTATTGTAAGTTCGGATAAAAGTGATATTTACACATTTGTTTACTCGTTTGTTATCGTTGTTTATGTGAGGATTCCGCACTTGTATAAACAAGTTTACCTCGTAGATCCGAACCCCAAGGGGACTTACAATTGGTATCAGAGCCTTCGAATTCGTTCGATTTGGTTCGGGGTAAAGAAACTTTAAAGAAACGAGAGATTACAAAAGATTTGGAAGTTAGATTGTTGTTTTTAGCTTCCAAAGTTGTGTATTATCACTTAGTATACAAGGTATTCGAAGTTGCATGTTGAAACGAACTCAATTCAGATATGAGTTTTTCAATAGCAGATCTTACAAACTTAGAAAGTACGTTCGAACTTATAAAGTACTGTAAGTTCGTACGAACTTGTACCCTTCGAAGTTACCTGCGGTGACCCCCCTTCGAACTTAGGTTTTGTTCGAACTTAGTAAGTTCGTACGAACTTATCTATTCGAAAATTCCTAACTTCGTACGAACTTAACCTTCATAAGTTCGATAAAAAAAAAAAAAGAATTTGAATTTAGGCTTACCATTGTTACTTTGGTTTGAGAAAATTTGAATTTTACTCGGAAAATTTTCGAGAAATTCTGGCGGGAAATTTGTGTTTTTAAGTGGAGTTGACGTTAGTTGACTTTCTACTACAAACTTACCTCAAATCCGAATACATTCTTTCAAGATGTCAAATGTTAACAATATGATAGAAATTGATCATGAAGTAGGTAAAGTTACTTCACCACCAAAGCTTCTAACAGCTAAAGATTAATTCTGGTGGAAAGATAGATTTGAATCATTTGTAAAATTCAATGACATCAACATGTAGATCTGTATAAATGAAGGGTATGATACACCTACTTATGAATTCAAAGGGAAACGTAGGTTTTATTCGTATTCAACGATGAAGGAGGCAGACAAAATGATGTATGATGCAGAGAACAAGGCGTTGTCTGCTATCATCAAGTGTCTTCTTGAAGAAATTAAGCATACCTTCAAACAACGTTACCACTTTTCTAGAGAGCTCTGGGTAGCTTTTGTGACAACCCTCGAAAAGTGGTACTTTCCGTGCACTTTAAAATCATGCATTCTTACGCTAGTTCCCTTTAATGAAATCAAACGTGTTTTAAACTGAGATAAGTCTAGCACACGCCCACGTTGCACGTTTTGGTTCACACTACTTTAATGCTTGATGCATTTCGTTTAAGTAATTATTGAGAATTTCACAATATAAATCGGATGATTTCCGATAAACACGAACGTTGGTGATAACTTTTTCCCGAACGGTATAAAACTATTGAATATAATTAGTAGTTAACTACTTATATTGTTATGCCACTTAAACTAATCATTTAGAAGCTTAAACATGTCAAAATAATTCCAAGCAAGCTAGCACATAGCTCTAATTTAACCAAGCAAGCTAGCACATAGCTTTAATTAAATCCAAGCAACCTAGCTAGCATGTCACTTAATTCAAATGCAGATTCCTTTTCTACGTGATCTCACTTCGCAAGCTCCTTTCTCAACCATATGTTTTCTCCTACTTGGTTACTTGCTTAATTTCACACTCACATGTTTACTTGCTTGCTTATAATCCAACGCCACTTGCTCCCTTGATTTGATTGAAAGACTAAGCACCTCCCATCACCACCTCCCCTTGCTTCACATTTAAGAAAGGCATTAAACAAGAGAAAACATTACGTACACACACTTCACAATTTCATTTCAAAAATTCTGCACATTTCTCTCTCTCATTTTCCCTCTCATTTCACCACTTTCACCACCTCCTTCAAGAACAACCACCACAAACCACCACAAACCACCATGAACCACCACCTTTTATACCTCATTTTTCACCTCCTTTCAAGCTCTTGATCATCATTAAGTATTTAAAAAAAAAAAAGGAGATTTGGGTTGAAGATTTCAAGTTCTCTTCTTTTTACCATTTCATCCTAGAGCATTGTAAGGAAACTCTCCCTTTTGATCTCTTATTTTCTTTCATTTTAAATACCTACATGCTAGATGTTCACTCGTACGTTAAAATCAACTAATATATATTATCTATGTGTTATTAATGGTGAAAACTCGTTAAAAAGAACTAGAGAAACTCAAAACTCAAAGAAACTTACTGGACAGAAACTTTGGACGAATTTGGAAGACCATAACTCGGTCATAAAATAACCAAATCTAGTGATTCTTGAGCCTAACATTAAGTTTAAGAAGTTAGGTTTCCAACCCAAGTGGTCTCATGTAATTTGGACAAGTTTTGATACCTCAAAACGATTTTATAAGAACATGTATCTAATCTGTCTTCAGGAGACGAAATATGACTCTACTTTACGAGACCCCAACTTTTTATCCACATATCCAAAAGAGATGAATCTTTTTCCTAAAGGTCACATTTTGTCTTATCTTTAAAAGTAGTATGATCACGTTTTGTGAAGATGAGTCTAGCTCTGTGAACAAGTGATTTTCCTATCAACTGTCCAGAAACGTAGTTGCTGTACCTTTGTGTACAAATAAATAGTTTTGAACCCCTTATAGTTGTTCAAAAATTATGAATCTTACTTTTCTGTAAACCTAAGACATAGGGGAACATATGATAAAAATTTCATAAGAAAATAAGTTCGTTTGACCAGTCAAAATGATACCACAAGAAGGGTAAAAAAAATGGGCAGAATCTGTTAAAAATGTAAACAGCACTAACTGTGGTCAAACAGTGTTAACTTTGGTCAAACAGTGTTAACTTTGGTCAAACAGCACTAACTGTGACTTAACAGCACTAACTGTGGTCAAACAGTGTTAACTTTGGTCAAACAGTGTTAACTTTGGTCAAACAGTGTTAACTTTGGTCAAACAGCACTAACTGTGACTTAACAGCACTAACTGTGGTCAAACAGTGTTAACTTTGGTCAAACAGTGTTAACTTTGGTCAAACAGTGTTAACTTTGGTCTAACAGTGTTAACTTTGGTCAAACAGTGTTAACTTTGGTCAAACAGTGTTAACTTTGGTCAAACAGTGTTAACTTTGGTCTAACAGTGTTAACTTTGGTCTAACAGTGTTAACTTTGGTCAAACAGTGTTAACTTTGGTCTAACAGTGTTAACTTTGGTCAAACAGTGTTAACTTTGGTCAAACAGTGTTAACTTTGGTCAAACAGCACTAACTATGACTTAACAGCACTAACTGTGGTCAAACAGTGTTAACTTTGGTCTAACAGTGTTAACTTTGGTCAAACAGTGTTAACTTTGGTCTAACAGTGTTAACTTTGGTCAAACAGTGTTAACTTTGGTCTAACAGTGTTAACTTTGGTCTAACAGTGTTAACTTTGGTCAAACAGTGTTAACTTTGGTCAAACAGCACTAACAACACTAACAGCACTAACTTAACAGCACTAACGACACTAACAGCACTAACTTAACAGCACTAACGACACTAACAGCACTTACTTAACAGCACTAACGACACTAACAGCACTAACGACACTAACTTTGGCTTAACATCACTAATAATGAAAACAACATTACAAAAACAACACTAAGCCCTGTAAACCCAATATTTTCCAATCTTGAACAAATAGATAAATGTATTTAAACGTCACGGTTTTGAACAAATGATAATGAAAATTTTTAATCGATTTAAGAATCGCGTTTTCACTAACGATATACATTTTAGGTATTAAAAACCTTAAATGTACACGGTAATAGCAAAGTAATTATGTTTTCGAGAAACATACAAGTATGCATACAAAACTATCACCAACGAGTCGTACATACGTTTAAATAGCAAGTAATACTCCTACTAGTTGAGTGAACAACTAGCATAGACAGGCCATTAGAGCCGTCTACTTATATAATTGACCTCATGCGTATAGGGCGTTAGGAGGCTATTTCTATTTGGGCAAAAGATACATTTTGAAACGCTAGCACTCTTGCTCACCAGGTGAGTTCGCAGCCCCTCTTTTACTGTTTTTACTGCTTTATAAATTGGGGTGAAAAACATATGAACTGTCTTGTAAAACATGACAATGAATCTTGTGCGACCCTAAGTTAACATGATGTAGGGCATTGAAGTCCTCTTGCTTACACAATATGACCATTAGCTAGATGACGCTAGCCACGTGGATATACGGATAGTACTATCGGGGTGACTACCCGCCATAATTGTTATCGGTTAGTCGCGCTAACTGTCGACGTTGTATCGAAATAAGGATCGTATATCTAGTTTGTTGAGAGGCACAAGCAAGTAATGCGAGTCGTGGATTGGTTATAGACATAGGTGTTGTCACATTAACTCGTATGACCTAGCTAGTCTATGGGGGATCACAGTCATGGCTTTGTTTAAATGAATATGTTATTTATCTTATAATGTTGCAAAGGTTTATGCTTGCAAACAATTGATTTATACAAGTAAAGGTTTAATGATAGAGTCTTAAACCTGTGGATTCACTCAACAATTTTGTTGACGATTTATAAATATGTTTTTCAGGGAATTAGCAGCGATGTAAGATTATGCATGCATATTTTGGGACCCTTGCTCATCACGATGAATAGGATACCATCCTTTTGATAAATATTGAAATTATGATTTGTGATTAAAATGTTAATCATATTGTTTTGCTAAACATCTATTGTTTTGTAAACACGACGAACATGTAACCGTGTTATTTAAACTATTTATGGTATTCTAATTATATGTTTGCGATAATCATACGCTTATTGATTGTTCTCATCACGCCCCCGAGCTTCCGCACTTGTTACTCGTGAAACGATTTTATCGGGGTGTGACAGCTTTGAAGAAAAGATTCGATGGTAGTAAACATATCAAAGAGAGTATGGCTGACTCATATCAAGGGACGTCTACTAGTGATCAATACTCAGGGAATAGTACACATTCTAGAGCCTTGGTTAGTGAAACACATGACGGTTCATATGATTGGAGTTCACCTGTTGAAGAGCCTCAGGAATTTGTGACAACATTTGATGAGGCAGATCAAAAGGATACTAGTAAGAAGAAGATTGAGAGAGACTTACATGCTTCCGAGACCAGGGTTATAAGATTGGAGTCAACTGATACTATGAGTACAAAGGACTTCATTGCATATATGGCCAACTTTGCAGAGCACGGTTATTCTAAACTTAGACTCTGTAGTTAATGCTTGTGTTTTATGTACTAACTTTGCAGAGCAGGCTGTGAATTTAATAGAGTCATCACAAACGATGACAACTCAGTTAAATGCTGTAAAAGAAGAAAACACAATATTAAAACTGAGAAATTCTGAGTTAGTTAATAAAGTTAAATCTGATAAAGATGCTTTAAAAGTTTTAAAAGACAAAGTGAACGAGCAGGGTCAAATAATTGACTTAGCCCGTGAGCATGTTTTGGATTTAACTAAACAATCTTCAAATAACAAACAAGAACTAGCAGACGCAGGTTAGAATTGCTGAAATTAATAAGAAAATTGAACTAAAAAGATTTTCAATTGAAACCTTAGATAGTCTATTGAATGTATAAGAAGCTGACTCTACTACACGACTAGCAGTCTTTGAGATGGTAGACATCACCGAGTCGACCAAGTCAGAGAAAGCTGAGTCAGGGACCAATGAAAAGTCAATCACTAAAATTGAGTTTGTTAGACCTAAAATAGAAGATGTTAAGAATAAAAATGAAAAAGGTAAACAAATAGAATTGGAACACCAAACGATTCTCAAGGCTCAAAAGAAAGCCTGGGAGAAGCGTTCGTGCTTCACGTGCCATCAAAAAGGACATGTAGCAAGTGTGTGTCCATGTAAGAAATCAAAAGTTTCGACAATTGAAAGTCAAATGAGCACTTCTCCTGAAACAGGAAGCTCAAATGGAGAATCAATTCGGTCGAAACCTTCAAAACGTTTTAATAACCCTAACACAAGTTTTTCTAACCAGAGTAGTACTAATAGAAATTTTTATAATTCGAAGTATAACTATAAATCTCTGGTTAGATATTCTTCAAACCAAAGGCCGGTCAATCAGAAACTTTTTGAAAAGTCTCCGGATAGAAGGCCTAGTGTTTATTCCTCCCATTCCCCAAAACTGAGAATTCCAGAGTATCCAAGTCACCTGAAAGGCGAGATGGATATCTGAAGGAATTTACATTTGTTGATGAGAATGGTCGACCCAAGTCCGTGGTGGCTTGGGTCCCCATTAATAACTAATGTTTTTATCTAGTGTGCAAGAACACAGACTTCAGAGGCTACAAGTTCATCAGAAGATGTAAGGACTGAGGGGGAGATAAGATCAAATATGGGATGATAATCTAGCTAATTTTTGTGGTAAGGCTTTTGATAAATCAAGTTTTGAGTTGTTAGTCCACATCGCTGGAATGACAAATCATGAGTAACATATCTCCCTTAACAACTTTTACATATCTTTATTTCTTAATATTTTTAGTTAGTTTGGAAAACCTATAAAAATACGAGTGTCAATATAATGACGCGAAGAAATGACGAAAACATTACCCATGCCTAGAACATTATTATATGTGTGGCTTTTAGATGTAGTACATACACAGTAAAATGTACTTTAAATATAAACGTAAATAATATCTTCATCATACGATGTATTGGTAGGCATACGACATAACGGTTTTCAAGTACCTAATCTATATTAAATAATACGATTTTTCTGTGCAATCTCTATTTTGATGTACGACTTAAGTCTTAATTCTTAGGAAATAAATTGTACCTGAATACATGTTATTGGATAAATATAAAACAATTCATCTGGGGGGTTCACTGACTGTTTCTTCTGCTACATCTTGAAACATGCTGACCTAGACTCAGTCAGTGTATCCTAAAAATAGAGAAAACTCGACCAAGAAACAAGAATACCGTTTTCAAGGTCTCTAGTCAAACTATGTCGTTTTGTTGTACGGAAGTACAGACCTGTCACCTCTGGTTTGATTTTAGATTTGTTTCACTCTAACCCTAGTCTTGTCCTATAGCTAAAACATGTACCAAAGTACATTGCTCAAAATATTAAAAGGACTTGACTTTAAAGATGACATTAAGTTAAAACATCAATTACATGGAATTCTGGACTTTCTTAATTCTAAGGGTATATCAAATGTAAGATACATAGTTAATCGTGAACAATAACTAAACGTGTACTTGAAAATTCTGAGTGTTGACTGCTTAAGTGGACAACAATACCAATAATCGTCGTGAACTATAAATTACATGCGTAATAACCAAGGAATACAATAATTCCTACTGTGTACATACATCATGGCTAATATGATCTTCGTAACAATGACTCTCACAAAAAGAATGTGCTTTTTAATATGAATAATTTCATATTTATTTGTTTATATATATAGTTATTTTTCATTTTAAATTGTACAAATTTAAGTTCTTACTAAATGGGGAGATAATTACTTTTGATTGTTTTACTCTACGATTGGAGAAACAACTAGAACGAGATTTATTCAAAGCCTAGGTATGACAAAACATTGAAGCTAGAAGATCTAAATTCGAGGATGCTATTGGGGTTTGCGTGTAAACAGACCGAGGGTGATGATGAAAGTGATGATGACGATGATATTCCACAGAGGTGGATGAATCTAGATCTAATAAAACTTAGATCTCACTAAGGGTCTCGTTTTCATACGGAAAAAAGGCAAAATATAAGTTAAATGAAGACGATGATTATAAATTGCAAGATGATGATGCTGATTCTGGTAATGATACTAACTAGACGGTCCAACAAGAAGATGGGCTAGTGGGGTTGTCATTTGTGAGCCGACTGCCCAATCCACAACCATCACCACCTACACATTACAACAACAATTCCAACATCACCTATTACAATTATTTCACCACAGCTTCGCCGAAGATAAATCCCTTGTTGAAGAGCGCAGCAGCTCAGGGGGAGAAGCCTGGCAGGGGGTGAAGACTAGTTGTAAAGAGGATGCGTTGAGAATCAAACAGAGACGGAGACAATGATCCCAGTGACCGAATGTTGGAGGGCTGCCTAGCAGTAGACCAATTGATGGCGAGCTGCCTAGTAGTAGACTAATTTGAGCTGCCTAACTCTTCAACTGGAAGGCTTGGTTAGCTTGAACAGGTTAAGGGTGAGTCTAGTCAATCTAACAGAGACATATACCATTGAACTGACAAGTTTAATAGTGATAAATCTGAGTTTTAAGATACCTAGAGAAGTTTAGTTCAGAAAATGAAGAAATGTCTGAAGGTGAATCGGAGTGATAGACCTGGAGGAGTTAAGATATGAAAAAGATGAAATTCCTAACAGTAAGTCGGAAGCTACAAGGGTTGTTGAGGGTGTATGACATGATCTATTAAAGATGTTAGAAACTACAGAGATAGTTAGAGACATGAAGATGGAAGATGTCAGAGGGTAGTGAAGATTTTGTGGAAAAGGTGTTATGCATGAAGACAAAAGAGCTTAACAGAATCAAGATCGAAGACAACTCAGGTGACAACATCTTGGGTGAAACCAGAGCTAATGTCAAGGGGGAGTCTATTGGTGCATCGAAACTAGAGCTATTGTCAAGGGGGAGTCTGTTGGTACATGTTTTGTGACAACAACTTTTAGTTTGTAATAGTTAGGTTTAGAAGTCACTTTGTTAATCATTGTAATCGTTAACTTATGTTTTGGATGTGTATTTTGTAGGTTCGTAGGAACTTAGTAAGTTTGTACGAACTTAGAAAGTGCCTAAGTTCGTACGTTTTTAGGTGCCTATATATACACAAGTCCGAATATTTCAGAAAGAGAGGTTTTTGAGAGGTTATTCGGAGTTGTAAGTTTGAACTCTATTGTAAGTTCGAATAAAAGTGATATTTACACATTTGTTTACTCGTTTGTTATCATTTATGTTTATGTGAGGATTCCACACTAGTATAAACAAGTTTACCTCGTAAATCCGAACCCCAAGGGGACTTACAAACTCAGACTTATCACTATTAAACTCGTAAGTTCAATGGTATATGTCTCTATTAGATTGACTAGACTCCCCCTTAACCTGTTCAAGCTTACCAAGTCTTCTAGTTGAAGAGCTAGGCAGCTCACATTATTTGGTCACTGGGATCATCGTCTCTGTCTCTGTTTCTTTCTCAACGCATCCTCTTTACTATATGTCTTCTCCCCCTGAGCTGCCGCGCTCTTCAACAAGGGATTTATCTCCACCTAAGCTATGAGGAAATAGTTGTAATAAGTGCGGTTGGAATTGTTGTTGTAATGGTGGGGTGGTGATGGTTATGGATTGGGCAGTCGGTTCACTAATGACAACCTTACTAAACCGTCTTCTTTTTGGATCTTCTAGTGAATAACAAGGTATCATTATCAGAATTAGCATCGTCATCTTGCAGTGTATAATCATCGTCTTCAATCAACTTATATTTTCCTTTATCCGTAGTAAAATGAGACCCTAAGTGAGATCCAAGTTTTATTAGATCTAGATTCATCCAACTGTGAAATATCATCTTCATCATCACTTTCATCAACACTCTTGGTCTGTTCACACGCAAACCCCAATATCCTCCTCGAATTTAGATCTTCTAGCTCACTGCTTTGTCATACCTAGACTTAGAACAAATCTCGTTCTGGTTATTTCTCCAATCTTAGAGCAAAACAATCAAAGGTAATTATCTTCCCATTTAGTAAGAACTTAAATTTTGTACAAATTAAAAATGGAAAATAAAACATAACAAACAAATATAAAATTATTCATATTAAAAGGCACATATTTTTTGTGAGAGTCACTGTTACGGAGATCGTATTAGCCATAATGCGTACGATACACAGTTAGGAATTTAATTATTCCGATGTTATTATGTATGTAATCTATAGTTCACGACGATTATCGGTATTGTTGTCCACTTAAGCAGTTAACACTTAGAATTTTCAAGTACAATGTTAATTATTGTTCATGATTATCTATGTCTCTCACATTTGATATACACTTAGGGTCGAGAAAGTCCTAAATTCCATGTAATGGATGTTTTTAATTTAAATTCATCTCTAAAGTCAGGTCCTTTATATTAAGAGCAATGTACTTTGGTACATGTGAAGAGACTGGATGAGACTAGGGTTAGAGGCAAACAAATCTAAAATCAAGCGAGAGGTTAGAGGTCTGTACTTTCGTACAACAGAGCGACATGGTTTTACTAGAGACCTAGAAAACGGTATTCTTGTTTCGCGGTCGAGTTTGCTCTATTTTTAGGATACACTGACTGAGTCTAGGTCAGCATGTTTCAAGATGTAGCAAAAGAAACAGTCAGTGAACCCCCCAAATGAATTAGTTTATATTTATCCAATAACATGTATTCAAGTACAATCTATCTCCTAAGAATTACGACTTAAGTCATACATCAAAATAGAGATTGCATCAAAGAATCTTATTATTTAATATAGATTAGGTACTTGAAAACCGTTATGTCGTATGCCTACCGATACATCGTATGATGAAGTTATTCGTTACGTTTAGAATTAAGGTACTTTTTACTATGTATGTCCTACATCTAAAAGCCACACATATATAATGTTCTAGGCATGGGTTATGATTTCGTCATTTCTTCGCGTCATTACAGGTACACTCATATTTTTATAGGCTTTTCAAACTAACTAAAAATATTAAGAATTAAAGATAGATAAAAGTTGTTAAGGGAGATATGTTACTCATGATTTGTCATTCCAGCGATGTGGACTAACAACTCAAAACTTGATTTATCAAAAGCCTTACCACAAAAATCAGCTAGATTATCATCCCATATTTGATCTTATCTCCCCCTCAGTCCTTACATCTTATGCTGAACTTGTAGCCTCTAAAGTCTGTGTTCTTGCACACTAGATAAAAACATTAGTTATTAATGGGGACCCAAGCCACCACGGACTTGGGTCGACCATTCTCATCAAAAAATGTAAATTCCTTTCAGGTGACTTGGATACTCTGGAATTCTCAGTTGTTAGGAAATGAGAGGAATAACCACTAGGCCTTCTATCCGGAGACTTTTCGAAAAGTTTCTTATTGACCGGCCTTTGGTTTGAAGAATATCTAACCAGAGATTTATAGTTATAATTCCAATTATAAAAATTTCTATTAGTACTACTTTGGTTAGAAAAACTTATGTTGGGGTTATTAAAATGTTTTAAAGGTTTCGACCGAATTGATCTCCATTTGAGCTTCCTGTTTCAGGAGAAGTGCTCATTTGACTATCAATTTTCGAAACTTTTGATTTCTTACATGGACACACACTTGCTACATGTCCTTTTTGATGGCACGTGAAGCACGAACGCTTCTCCCAGGCTTTCTTATGAGCCTTGAGATTCGTTTGGTGTTCCGATTCTGTTTGTTTACCTTTTTCATTTTTATCGTTAACATCTTCTATTGCTGGTAGAGTCAGCTTCTTGTACATTTAATAGACTATCTAAGGTTTCAACTGAAAATCTTTTTAGTTCAATTTTCCGATTAAGATCAACAATTGTAACCTTAGCGTCTGCTAGTTCTTTTTCTTTATTTGAAGACTGTTTAGTTAAATCCAAAACATGCTCACGAGCTAAATCAATTATTTGACTCTGCTCGTTGACTCGATCTTTTAAAGTGATTAAATATTTTGCACAAGATTTAGCTTTATTAACTAACTCAGAGTTTCTTAGTTTTAAAATTGTGTTTTCTTCTTTTAAAGCATTTAGTTGAGCCGTCATCATACTAGATAATTCAATCAAATTCTCAGCCTACTCTGCAAAGTTAGTATGTAAAACACAAACATTAACTACAGAATCTAAGTTTAGAATAACCTTATGCTTGTCAGCATCCATGTTGGCCATATATGCAATGAAGTCATTTGTACTCATAGTATCAGTTGACTCCAATCTTATAACCCTGGTCTGTGAAGTAGGTAACTCTCTCTCAGTCTTCTTCTCACTAGCATCCTTTTGATTTGTCTTATCAATTGTGGTCACGAATTCTTGAGGCTCTTCAACATGTGTACTCCAATCATATGAACCATCATATGATTGAGTAACCAAGGCTCTGGAATGTGTACTATTCCCTGAGTATTGATCACTAGTAGACGTCCCTTGATATGAGGCAGCCCTACTCTCTTTGATCTGTTCACTACCGTCGAATCTTTTCTCCAAAGCGAACCATATCTCTATAGAATAGTTGTAACATTTGAAGTTATGCTTAATTTCTTCAGGAAGACACTTGATGATAGTAGACAATGCCCTTTTCTCTGCTTCATACATCCTTTTGTTTGTCTCCTTCATCAGTGAATACAAATAAAACCTATGTTTCCCTTTGAATTCATAAGAAGGTGCATCATACCCTTTATTTATATAGATCCACATCTTGATGTCATTGAATTTTACAAATGATTCAAATCTATCTTTCCACCAGAAGTAATCTTCCGCTTTGAAAAGCTTTGGTGGTGAAGTAGCTTTACCTACTTCATGATCTATTTTTATCAGCTTGTTCACAATTGACATC
This sequence comes from Logfia minima, assembly GCA_963921325.1. Lineage (NCBI taxonomy): Eukaryota > Viridiplantae > Streptophyta > Magnoliopsida > Asterales > Asteraceae > Logfia > Logfia minima. The sequence continues at coordinate 20,966,686 of OY992770.1, forward strand.
GTAGTTAGAGAGTATACAAGATCAAATTTTCCCTCCAAAGTTCGCGAAAATTTTCCGAGTAAAATTTAAATTTTCTCAAACCAAAATTAATCAATGGTAAGCCTAAATTCAAATTTTGGTGAAAGAATTTTTTTTCGGAAATTTCTCGCCAAATAACTTCTTTTTTCGAACTTGCGAAAGTTAAGTTCGTACGAAAGTAAGTTCGAAGAGGTCAAACGAACTTGACTGCCAAAATTAACTGTTCGAACTTAGACTAAGTTCGAAGGCTTCAAGTTCGTACGAACTTACAGCTGTAAGTTCGAATGGTATTCTAGGTAAGTTCGTACGATCTGTTGTTGAAAAACTCAGATCTGAAAATTTTGGATCTGGGTTTCTTTCAACCTGCAACTTCGAATACCCTGCAAGGAATGATTTCTAACACCTTTGGAAGCTAAAAACAAAGTTTCTAACGTCAAAGTCTTTTGTAATCTCTAGTTTCTTTATCGTTTCTTTACCCCGAACCAACTCGAACGAATTCGAAGGCTCTGACACCACTTGTAGGTCCCCGTAGGTTCGGATCTACGAGGTAATTTGAGAGTGCGGAATCCTCAAATATACATAAACGATAACAAACGAGTAATACAAATGTGTAAAGATCACTTTTAAGCTTTATTGAATGTAAACGAGTAATACAAATGTGTAAAGATCACTTTTAAGCTTTATTGAATGTAAACTTGTATCACATTCGAACTAAGACTTACAAATACAAAGTATTCGAACTTCGTTTCCTGGAAACTCAGTTCTTCAACACCTAAATCCTATTTTCGGACTTATGTATATATAGACACCTAAGTTCGTACGAACTTAAGCAGCTTCTAAGTTCGTACGAACTTACTAAGTTTGTACCTACTCAAAGTTCGTACGAACCTACCAAATACACATACAAAACTAAAGTTAATAATTACAATGATTAACAAAATGACTTATAAACCTAATTATTACAAACTATAAGCTATTGTCACACAATATGCACCAACATGTTGGAATATTGATATAGGTGCGTCCTCCCATCTAATTTCCAATGCAAATAATCTAAGTACTTTATTTAACAAATGCATTTATCCATCAAAAACAACTACTTAAGCCGAAATTTGTCGTTCACTCTATTAGCTTAGACGTTGAGCCTCATACTCCTTCCCTTAAAAGGACAGTCAAATCTTTGTTAGTGATGGTGCTTCCATACCAGTCACCAAAACGGGCCATAGCACTTTGCTTAATCCTCATCGTCCACTTCACTTACATAATGTACTTGTAAACCCATATATTGTCAAATTTTTAATTTCAGTTTGTAAATTAACTCGTGACAACAAAGTTTCAATTGAAGTTGATGAGCTTGATTTTTTCTGAAAAAGATTATTTGACTCGTTAAATCCTCCTCCGATGTGATAGTACCAGAGACCTGTACCCTGTCATGAAGCCCAACCAACATACCATATATGCTCAAGCTCTTATCACTAGTCAACACACGTGACATCAATGACTTGGACATCTTGGAAGTGATGTGCTATGTTCTCTTTTTTCTAATAATGTTATTTTATGTAATAAACCAAAGTCTCCCCTGCTTTGTCATGCTTATCAGCTTGGCAAGCATGTGAAACTTCCATTTACTATTTCAGACGCAATTGTTGATTCAGCTATTGATCTTGTTCATTCAGATTTGTGGACTTCCCCAGTTCCGAGTCGTAGTGGTGTTAAATATTATGTCATTTTTTGGGACCATTTTTCTCACTATTTGTGGGTTTATACTTTGCGCTCTAAATATGATACATTTGTTGACTTTCTACAATTTTGATCTTTTGTAAAGACGCATTTAATAAAGAAGTTAAAGCATTTCAATGTGACCCTAGTGATGAGTTTTATAACACCACATATAACCAACTTTTCACCAATCATGGAATTCATATACGTTTTTCATGGCCCCGTACATCACAACAAAATGGAAAATCTAAACTTATGATTTTCACTATCAACAATCTCGATTGGACACTTTTGTTCCAAGCACAATTACCCCCTCATTTTAGGGTTGAGGCGCTTCAGAGGGCTACCTATCTCCTAAACATTTTACCTTCCTCCGCCATTAACAAACAGACTCCAACTTTTACCTATACAATACCAAATCCAACTACTCGACTTCACGAGTCTTTGGTTGTCTTTGCTATCCCTACCTTGATACCCCCCACAAACTTGCCCCACGCTCGACCCCTTGCATATTTCTTGGCTACTCGTCCAATCACCATTGGTACCACTGCCTAGATCTTCCTACTAACAAAATAATAGTTTCCTACGATGTCACTGATGTGTATTAATCTAGTTATAAAATTAGTAAAACTAAGTCAAAGCTAACTATTACACAATTAGGCAAGTATACCTAATCGAATAGTAGTATAGCAGTGATAAGTTTTCCGAGTAGTCTGTCACAGGAACAGTTTATATGTACTTTGAGGTTTATTTGTCTAATCTATAATTTAAATTTGAGTAATTGCCTCTTAACGATAGGCAGCTAAAAGGTATTTAAATAAAAACAACTAAAATGATAATTAAACCAATTGGTAGAAGCATGTTCATCTAGACTTGTTCCCCCTAGAGTTGGATAATAGATAAATATGTATTTTGCATATATGAATTAATAACCTAAACTACTTGTTTTCACAACGCAGTCGTTTAAATGAAATCATAAAGACAAAGTGTCCTTGAAAAATTAATATTTCCAATTATGGTTAATCAACTCAACTAACATGACAATTTAATCTTATAATCCTAGTGTCGTAGAGATTACTAAATTATACAAGATGTCTCTCAATATGACTCACCCATATTCTAATTCAATTAATCTAATTCAACTCTTTTATTGTTTCCAATTAAAAGTAAATGTAATATGACAATCTAAGAGTTCTTACTCATTAACACGATTATCACACTAATTGAATAAGCTAAGTTAAATTAAATACAAATGGTTCTACGATTAAATGTCATATCATACGCAAAACATGAATTAAAATATTAAAAACCCAAGGGTTATAAGCCTAGTTGAACAATAAGAGTTTAGCCCATTCTCATGGGTTCAATCAAACAAATAGTCATAATCAAGGAATGATTCATAATGTGATTATGATGTGTACAATCTAGTTATAAGTTTATGTTAAGAAATACCGCAAATTGACTATTACACAACCGGGCAGTGAACCCTGTCGCGTAGTAGTATAGGATGGGTAAATCCGAGTCGAACCAAGAGGACCGTGCAATTAAGAGTGTTTAGCGAATTTAGTTAATCTAAAACAAGTAAGTAAACGTGGGGGTTTTGCAACCGAATTATTGCTTTGCAATTATCGCTAAATGTAATAAAATAAATAACAGACAGGTGGATACTGAAGTATCAGATATAAAGAGGAACATTCACCTAGACTAGCTCACTAATGGTTTCGGAGTGTTTGTTAAAACCGGTTTATATGATATTGTTCATTAAACTAAATCGAGTATGGAATTCGTATTCACTTCCTCCAAAAGATTAAATAGATTTACCCTTTCGTGTTCACTAGGGGTTTCTACTAAACTAGCTTCAATTTAATTCAATAACTAATGATTTAATCTTTTAAACTTACGTTCGCAAGCATATTAAACCTAAGGTGAGTTCTCTTCTTGAGTTTGATACAACCACAATCAAGCTAAATTAATCAATCCATACAAATCTTGCGTTTGCGTAGATTAGGTAATCATTCATGGATAAACAATTACAACAAACCCAAATAATGCACTAGTATTCACTAGAACATTCAAAGCTTCATTAATGGATAAACTAAGCTAAATGAAACTTAATCACAATTGGATTTTCAATTAAACATTAGTTAAACAATGATAAACACCAAAGATTTACACCCCTAACCAAGAATTTGCATCATCTAGATGAATGTTAAATAACTTAGCTCATAGCTAGACAAAGAACAACAATGAACATGGTGAAGTTGCAAGTAAACATTCAATTTAAATGAATAAATGTAAACTAGATTGTACCAATGTCTTACAAAGTTGATTCCTTAATCTTGTAGCAAAAATAGATGATCATTGATGAGAAGCACTCAATGTTCTCCAAAAATCCCCCAAAAGTCGACTAGAGTGTAGTTAATGTTAGATATGTATTAATTAGGGTTTCTAACTAGAAATAAAGCAGATATCAGCAGTGCAGACACCTTACCCGGCGGGGAGTCAGAGTACCCGGCGGGTACTTGCTCAAGCCCACCCGGATGGAAGGCTGGTACCCGGCTGGAAGCTTAACCGGGAATAGATGAGTTCCTGGCGGGAACTGACACTACCCGGCGGGTAGTTGATGACTTCAAAATCTCTGTGACACTTTACCCGGATGAATACAACAGCCTGAATCGGGAAAGGATGTACCCGGCGGGGCCTCCTTCTACCCGGCGGGTACTTCACAGTTTTCAGCATTTTTCAACCTGTTTTTCGTCCAATCACCCAATCTCCAATCTATATACTTAAAATTCCTGAAAATCATAATCCTAACATTATAAGTATCAAAGGTTCATAAAACACATAAGAATTACGAATAAATATAAGGATATTGCATTGGATGAATCTATATAAATCGAGCAATATCAGATTACAAATATAAATCAAACATAAATAAACAAGATTCGAATGAAAAGAAATAAATACTAAGTTCTGTGATGATTACAAGAGGAATGAATTGCTTAGGGTGTCCCCAAAAGCTCTCCAAATGCTCCTAAAATCGGCCTTAATTCGTAGGTAATCAACATGTTAATGATCATTAGGGTTTAGGTGATAATTAAGGCTAATACCCTTAACCGAACCTTCTACCCGGCGGGTAATAGGAGTACCCGGAGGGTACAAGTGCCTCCCCACGCGGATGAATCCCTTTTTCCCGGCTAGGCCTCCAAATTGGAATTTGATGAGTACCCGGCGGGTACTAGGACTACCCTATGGGTAATATTCATTTTCAGCCTTAAGTTCCTTTTTAGAAGTTGTAGCCCTCTGAGTTCCATGAATTTAGGCTTTTGAATCACCTCAATCAGAGTCCGTATGAGGGAGTTATGGTCAAAACCATGGAGCATCGCAAAAGCTGCAAAAATCAATCGTTTCTTGATCTTTTCTTCATCTCTTCTCGATCTCTTCTCGGTTATTAACATGAAACTAAACTAGACTAATTAAGTATTGAAACTTCATAATTTAACTAAAATAATATACGATTTGGACCGATATCGCACCTATAAATATGTCTAATTTAGGCGATATCAGTCACTTTGATGAGACTATATTCCCATATGGTTTTGTCACACATAACCATGCTCCCTCTTATACCTTTATTGATAATGAACCAAACATTATAACACACCAATTACTTACCAACTCTTATGTGCCTGACCCAACTCCACCGACACAAACTTAAAACGAGGCACAACCTGACACATTAACAACCACTGCAACTACCGCAACCCAGCCTATCCCACCCACCCCGTTCGAAGCCCAACCGGCCTCCACCTCCCTCCCCACTCAACGCTGCCCAACCCAACCTTGACTCATCATATGGTCACTTACTTCCAACTAGGTAACAACAAACCCCCTTCACGTCTTAATCATAAAGTGTCCACCATTTCACCTACATCTCAAAAGCTACGTTCATGCTTTAAATGACCCTAACCGGTAATGTGCTATATTTGATGAATACAATACGCTTATTAAAAATAATAACTTGATTCTTGTGCCACGACCAACTAATGCAAACATTGTTCATTCTATGTGGTTGTTCAAGCACAAGTATTTTGCAGATGGATCACATAGCAGATACAAGGCTCACTTTGTTGCTAATGGACGTAGTTAGCAGGTAGGAGTTGACTATGATGAAAAATGTAGCCTAGTTATTAAACTAGAAACTCTTCGCACGATGCTTAGTCTTGTAGTTTCTTGACATTGGTCGGTTCATCAGTTGGATGTCAAGAACGTATTTTTACATGGATCTTTATCCGAGACTATTTATATGCATCAACCCCTGGCTTTCGTGACCTGCAAAGTCCCGATCATGTCTGTCTTCTACGAAGGTCTTTGCATGGTCTTAAACAGACACCTTGAGCTTGGTTTCAGCGGTTTGTGAGTTATGCTACTCGTGTTGTATTCTTTCATAGCTGTTGATGATATTCTTTTAACAGCATCATCGCCAGCTTTTCTGCTACAAATTATTGCTTCATTACACATGGAGTTCTCCATGACTGATCTTGGTCCGCTCAACTATTTTATGGGCATCTCAGTTTCTCATACTAATACCGCGATGTTTCTTTCTCGGAAAAAGTATGCAGCGGAGATTCTTGATTGTGCAGGTATGTTGAATTGTCAAACATGTCGTACTCCGGTCGATTCAAAGTCTAAACTTGGTGCTGGTGGTGTTTCAGTTGCTGATCCTACTCTGTATCAAAGTTTTGCTAAGGCCCTACAGTACCTCACATTTACTAGGCTCGACCTCTCATTTTAAGTTCAACATATTTATCTCTTCATACATGATCCTCGGGAGTCTCATCTTGAAGCTCTCAAGCGTATTTTACGGTATGTGAATGGTACTTTGGATCATGGCTTGCAGATTTGTTCATCTTCGACTTCTTCATTAATAGATTATTTGAATGCTGATTGGGCTAGTTGCGCAACAACTAGCTGCTCTACTTCGAGATATTGTGTTTTTCTTGGTACTATCTTGGTCTTCTAAGCGATAATATATATCTCTCATTGTAGTGTAGAGGCTGAGTATCGTGGTGTTGCGAATGCTGTGGCAGAGACTTCTTGGTTGTGAAATCTTCTTCGGGAGCTTCATCTCCCGCTATTTTCTGTTACGCTTGTGTCAGTGTCGTTTATCTCTCTTCTAATCCGTGCAACATCAGAGCACGAAGCACATAGAGATTGACATTCAGTTTGTACGCGACTAGGTTCTGCAGATCAGGTTCAGATTCACGTTTTGAATGTTCCGTTACGCTAACAGTGTGCCAATATATTCTCCAAAGGTCAATATGAGCGTCCGACGTTCTCCCGCTCCAATTGCAGGGGGTTGTTAGCAGGTTATTATTTAGATAGGGTTATTTTATATTGGGCTTAGTGCATTTACGCTTTGTCATGTATTTACATTATGTCTGACACGATTATTGAATGAGGGAACATTATTCAGTTGAGCATATGTCACTGGACAAGCGTATGTTGATGTTTCACATCTTTTTTGTTTGATTGACAAGTCAATCTTTCCTTGTAATCTAATATTTCACACGTTAATTCAGATGGTACTACAAACACATTCAACATGTTAAGTGTTTTTCATTTTTCGGTACTTCGTTTAAGACATGACAAACGATAATGATCTTTCCCTATAATTAAAATTTTCACCCACTTTTCGATAATATTGTTGCAAGTGCTAATTTCCTGCAACTGGATTTTGCTTACAAAACGTAGGTGTCCTAGGAGACAGGTAAAGGGTAAAAAAAGGCCATGCATTCACATTTCGAGAATGTGCGTGGCATAATATATGGTTCATTCAATTGTAGTACTGTCATATCAAGCCATTTCCGTTAATTTTATTTCTACTTTAACTGAAATATAGACATCTCACTCATAACAGAGCATTTATCAGTAGTTGGTCGTTAATTCTATTTACAAAGCTAGGAGCAGGACAAAATGAGTAAACTAGCAACATGATTACCTGACGATATACAAATAGTAGTACTTTACTACTAGGAGTCAGCATTCTTGTTCAGAAATTTGACTATTTGAAAAGAGGTTGTGTGAGCTAGAAGATGATGCTTCAAGAAGACTCACCGTTTCTTCAGAGTCTGAAGTATGCATCACTTTTAACGTCCCTTTGAGTGCTTGAACGCCAAAATCATCATCATACTAACTAGAAATTATGTTTGGTTCCTTAATTTTGCAACGACCTTCAAGCATATTCACTACTTTAGACATCATTGGCCTGACAGTCTGACTGATTTGTGCATAATAGAGCGATTTTCATCATTCTCATTGCTTCTTTTTTGTTGAAATTAGAACACAATCTTTGATCCACCAACTCTTTCAGTTTCCCTTTTTGTTTCATTACAACCGCCTTAGAAAAACAAATGTATATATAGTAAGACTTAGTGAGAAGGATTAGGAAGTAGTTTCGTAGTTTCACAGTTTCACGAGAAATGATTTTTACCAAATCAAGAAGACAATAACAGTCTTCGCTTGGCTGATATTTCATATTATTCTTTCCAGCGACAATTTCTAGTGCAAGAACACCAAAACTGTATACATCTGCTTTGTAGTTTAAGTGGCCCCACAATGCATATTCTGGTGCCATGTATCCCCTAGACGACCAAAAAATATAACAATGAAAGGAAACGGGAAGTAAAATTACGAAAGTGAGCAACATAAAAAGGATATAAGAGACTAATAGCTTATGTAGTTCGAGCGTGACAAAGTGAGTATTTTCCTCTTCACGAAGCTTGGCTAAACCAAAATCAGGTATCTTTGGAGTAAGGTCGGTGTCCAAGAGTACATATGTAGCCTTGATGTCCCTATGAACCATTTTTAGTACCGACTCTTCAAGCAGGAATGTCAACCCTTTGCAATGCCAATACAAATCCTTTGCCTTGTAGGCCAATTGATTTCAATCTTCGGTCCTGCTTGATAAAAGCTGTATGATTTAGCGCAGAATGAATCAAATGCGTGATTATTCAAAGATTTTACCTAGACGTACTTGGTTCACAATGAAAATGACTGATCGATAAGGTTTGTGAATGGACATGTGAATAACATAAAATTACCATTCTAGTCTATTGTACGATTCAGAGGTGAACGAAGTCTAACTTTTAAGTGAAAAGGAAATGAACGTTGTGATAAATGAAAGAGACATCTTTTCAGCAACTTATTTCGAAGCTAAAACGATTGATGCTACATAAATAAGGCATTTGACTGATAGTAAATATTTATATTTCATTACATGATGCATGAAATGTTAGAAAAATTATGGGTCGGTGGGGTTTCTTGATTGATCAAGAATAACTTAGCTACAGGAGAATACCGAATAGAGTATGTGAAAGAGAACTATTTTCCATGTACTCGTAAACAAGTAGTAGCTGGTTGCCTTCAACACAACAGCCATGTGGGGTGTTGAATACCAGCTATCATTCCTATGCCATTCACAATTTCACGGTTTCCTTCAATTAGACGTTTTTTTGTTTAATCTTTTATCTCTTTTACAAATTTATTTCTAAGATTGTATAATTAAACATTGTGTTTGTTCTGTCAAGAATTGTAAATACACCACTCTGCAAATCTAATCCTCTTAGTTCTGCAATAAAAAAAGGGAAAATCACTAATTACATCTATTGACCAAAGGTATTTAACACACTAATTCTTTGACTTAGACTTTTAACAAAATAATCCATTAATTCGCGCTCTACGAGTCCCCTAAGACGATCATTAATTAGTTCTCAAAATGTAACCATTTTAAGCCCTTTTAATAATAAGTCAAATACTAATTAATTATCAAGATCGACATGGGTCAGTCGGCGATCACCGACCAAAAGAGTGAACCGGGGTTTGACACGTGGCGACGGGACACGTCAATCACGGATGATCGCCTTTAAGGCTTTAAAAAAGAATACGGGCCCACAAGCGACCACCTAGAGCCTTACCTACTCGCATCTTGACACATGGCAATCACCCTGTCGATCGATGAACGCCGTTCTTACTTCCACTTACATATTGTGTTTTTTTAGGCGAGAAGAAGCAGTTTAACCATTTTTTGGGTTTCAAACCTTTGGGTTTTTGTTCTTCATTCGCTCTTTTCACGAGTACGTGGTTTAAAAAATATTATTTTTTGTATTAGGGTTTCTATTTTAGTTTTAGGGTTTTAGGGTATAAGTTTACCTAATTTCATTCCTTTGTTCTTGAAGGTTAAATTTTATAGATTTTGCATAAACAATGGATGATATAAATTTTGATCTCAATGTAGGTTTTTTTTATTTGATTTATATTTATTATTATTTGTCTAAAGTTTGTATTGTAAGAGTATACTATGTTTGTAAATTAGTTATTATTAAGTATACTCTTTACATTGCTTAGTTTTGGTAAATAAATAGTAATTGTACATTTCTAATTTCTTAGTGATATGGTCTTAATCATATATATTTTATGGAACATATTCTTATACTTATATACATTTTAATTGCAAAACTATTGACTTCGATACTGATTTAGTTAATACTGCAATTAGGATAGAAATGGAAGCTAGAGCGAAAAGAAGTTAAGAACGACACAAAATGAAGAAAAACGAACGAGTCTAGAATCTTTGGCAGAAGACACTTATTGGGCGGATATGGATGCACCTATTGGGCGGATATGGATGCCCTATCAACCGGATAAATTGAATCTCATTTATTTGGGTATCAAACCATTAACCCTAATTCGACCCAAGCAACTGCAAGAGGCTATTTTCTGGAGCTTTGGAGCATTCGAGGAGCTAAGAAAAAAGAGATTTGTTCTAGCTAGGAGATTACTCGTGTTTCGGTTTGCAATATTCATTCGTCTTGTATTCATAACATGCTTTATCTTTTTGATACTTGTTTGTTTCCTGTGAACTTAGCCATGAGCTAAGCTTTTCATTTGTTTACTTAGATTATTGAACTTAGATAAAGATTTAATGAGTTTATGTTGATGATTCATTCTATTTTATTTATTAATGTTTAGTCGTCAATCCACGGTCATTTAAGAGTTTACTTGAATTGAATCTTAATGTAATTAATAGATTTATACTATAACTAACGTTTGTATGGACCTATTAGTTATTTGTAATTGGTTAACCTGTTAATTGATTATGATTTGAAACTGTAACCAGTAATAGGTTAAGATTATCACGAGTAATAAACTTGGATGAATATGATAATTATATTTGGAATAGCTTCTAGGTATAATTATTAGACACTTGTTAGCGTAAGGTCCTTAGGTTAAATTATTAGTAACAGTGAGAAATTTAATGCACAATTAGTGGTGGTCACGTTACAATAGCTTCTTTCGTATGAACTACTTCGTAGGGACTTTCCAATAGTTGTAGGGTTAGAGGACTCTAACGGGAAATCTAATTTACGTTAGTCATTCAACATAGAATATTATCAACATAAAAACTCATAAAAATCTAAATCTAAAGGATACATAGATCTAAGTAAACATGTATTCATATCTCTAAATTTCATAAACTTTTCTAACGTTGTTTTCCACATATGGTTGTTATTTAATTCTACTTTAAATTGTGTTGAGAATATATTAGAGGATTTATCATTTGAATATTTAGATGCTAACTTTTATGTACAATACTTGTAATAAAACTGTACAATTGTATTCTGAGTGGTATAAATACCAATGTGTACTCACAATAGAAGAACCTTTGACCATATTTGACGATATAAGATATTCACCAAATTCTCTCATGTTCTCGTAATATACATATAAATCATATGCTCTCTCATGTTCTCGTAATATACATATACATCATATACATACTGTTCATATCAAATTATCATCAAAACTCGATTTCGATCCAACAATTGGTATCAAAGCAACCGTTTATGAGTATAGGATTATCTTCATTAGTTGATTGAACAAATTCAAGTGGAATTTGAGGAATTTGAGCAATTTTGACCTAAAAATGGGTATAAGAAAGTTTGTACTACTGTGATCATCAAAATTCATCAATTCATCATCGATTTGTGAAATTGATCCAATAGAAAGATTAATCTGATCAAGTAGTAACATAATGGATCGAAATTCAAAGTTAAAATCTTCCAAAATAATAGTTTGAGAGTGATTTTTGTCCGATAAGTGTTTGGTTTTTACGCATTTGATTTTGATCAAATTTGAGTGTTTGAGGATGAATTGAAGAATTTTAACCAATAGAACTTATTCATAAGTGCTCATGATCAAATTGAAATTGATTTCAATCATCTAATTCATCATCTGATCAGATTTTGGATTTTGTGTTCATCACGGTTTGGAGAACATGATAGTGGTTTTGGTTGATCTCGCATCTTAGATCTCGCATATTTAGTCTCGCATCATTGATCTCACAAGTTTGATCTCGCAGGGTATCAGGTTGATCTCGCAGATGATATCAAACTCGCTATAGTGTATTTTGTTGTGAACAGGAAACTGGGCTCAGGACTGCAATCTCACACCATTATACATATCTCGCAGTATAGTGCGAGCTCGTTATAGTACTTGTAGTTGTTGTCGTACAGATCTTGCAAGACATAGATATAATTGTTGTGTCACTCTCGCGATCTCGAACTTTCTTAACAAGTCAAGTAGTGAGATTTGTGTGACAACCCTCAAAATCAGGTCAAATTCCGTACATCATCTTACGTGCATTATTAGGTTAATTCTCTACTACTTAATGTGAATTTGTTTTTATTGAAAATAAGTCTAGCACAAAGCCCACAATGCATATTCTTATCCACATTATGTTTAATGCATAGTGCATTCTCTTACGTAATTATTAAGAATTACACGAAACAATCGGAAGGTTCCGACAAACATGAACGTTGGTGACAAACTTTCATAAATAACGTAAAACTATTTGATAATTTAATACTAGTTATTTACTATATTATTAAGCTAGTTTAAGAGCATAACGTTTTCGGACAATTGTAATTCAACGCTTATATGATTTAAATTAAGCGCAACGGTTGATGCGAATACGTATTTATTAAACGAAATATTCGCAAACGTACGTATTTTATCGAAACAACTTATAATTTTCTAAATTTCAATTAATATCCCTAAGTTACCCAAATTATTTAATTAACACCTAATTAATCACTACTTAACCTAAAGTACTAAAATATCTAGTTAAATTAACTAATAAACAAAGATTAAGAAAGTCAAGAGGAGGCCATCCCTCCCCCTTAACCCTTTGGCCATCTCTTGCACCACAATTTCGTTTTGTATTTATGTAGAGATTGCACAATGTTTCTTACCACACTTGTAACATTTTTTATTCTTGGAAAGAAATGTTCTTGGCGGTTTGTGAGTGGGTACAGGCCCCAAAATTCCTTTTTCTTTGTCGAAGATAACAAGTGTAGTAAGGAGTGTAAGCGGACCATACATTAACTTTATTTAATTTTTATATTTTAAGTCAATTTTATGTTTTCTGGGCTTAACAATTCTCTTGCCCATTTCTTTTCTAAGGCCTTCATCCCTGATGGGTTGTTTGCCTTTGTTTTTAGGAATGGGCTCACTGATAGATAGAGAGATGGTGTTTTCTGACTCAGTTTTCTCATTAATTAGAGAGGAGGATTCAGGTTTATCAGTGACAAGATCATCAGATTTGTTAATTAGAGAGGAGGATTTAACAAATCTATTAGGTTTTTAAGCATCACCCAATGTAAAACTTGTCATGGGAGATCCTTCATCATCTGAACACTCATCAGCCCACCTAGTTAAGGGCTCGTCAGCTATGTTAGCAGCGAGCTCATAGTCTCTACCAATGATGGCTTGGACTTGTCTAGGTATCTGGCTGTTGACCACTAAGTGGCCAGTTTAGCACATTTACACCAGGACTCATACACTTTCTTTAAATGTGCTGATTCTTGTTGTGATTTTGCTGTTTCCTTCATTAGGATGGCATTAGCATAGCGCTGTTCTACTAGATGTTGCTTAGCCTCTTTTAATTCAAAATTGTCCAGCTCGCTGTTGGACAAATCAAGAGCGATTTTTGAGATTTTTTCATTCAAGTCCTTTTGAATTTTGTGGGCATACTCAACATCACAGATGAGAGAGTCAAGAAGTGTATTTTTCTCATCATCAAAGATAGATTTAAACTTGTGTACTTTGATGAGTTGTTCTCTGTCCCATGTAGTAGCTGATGAGAGATTTGAAGAGGATGCTTTAGTTGCATTGTTTAGCTGAACCATGAGGCATTCTAGTTTAGCAATGGTTTCTTCTTCATCAGCAGAGTGAGAAGGAGATTCAACTTTCTCGAGAAGAGATATAGGAGAAGTCTCTAGTGAGAAGTTTTCAAGGAGAAGAGTGTTCTCTAAACTTTCATTGTCATCAGATTCAGAGACATTCACAGAGAAATCATCTGATTCATATTCACTCACTGAGTTGGCCATAAGGCAGAGTCCAGCAAGATCTTCACGATCAGATGAAGAGGAGTCATCAGAGGATGAGGTTTCTTCACAGATACCAAGTTTGTTAATGTCTCTATGTTCAGCAACAAGGCCAATATCATTTTTCTTGATATGTTCTTTAAGTTTTATATACTTGGCTTTGTATTTTGATGCCTTTTGTGACTGCAACAATTTGTTGGTTTCAACACGCTTAGCCTTGCAATCAGCAGCAAAATGTCCATGTTTTTTACAGTTAAAACAGATAACATCAGTTTTGTCAAAATTTTGTTTTCCTTTGAGTTTCTCGCTGTAGGGATTTTTCAGGTATCTGGAAGAAGATGCACCTGATCTGATGGCTGGGTTTTTGTTATAGTTGGTAAATTTCTTGAATTTACTAGCCATCAGTGCCATCTCTTCAGCGAGAGATTCAAGATCACTTTCATCTTCATTAACAGAGATGTCAGCTTCACCTCCACTTTCAGAATGTTCATAAGCTGACTCTGCAGAGGATGTAGAAGGAATATCCTTGATAGATACAATTTTAGCCACTAAGGCAGAGTTAGAAGGTTTGTAGGTCTCTGAGAGAGCAAGTTTTTGAAGTTTATTTTGCTCCTTACATAGAAAAGTTCCAAATAAAGATTTCATTGTCATATTTTCTATATGACTTGTATCCCTGAGGATATCACTGGAGTTTTCATAACAGCTAGGTAGAGAGTCCAAAAATTTGTTCATTATGTTAATTGACTCTTTCGTTATGCCAGCTGTTTTCATATCATTTAATAGACAGTTGAACCTATTGTAAGTTTGAGTTATGGACTCATTTTTGTTAGCTTTAAATAGTTTATATTGTTTGTTTAGAAGAACCCGTTTAAGTTTAGCAATCTGATCTGGTCCTTCATATATGGTACACAAGGTTTCCCATATATCTTTACCACTTGTGTAGTTTATCACATAGTGGTAGACAGAGTTTGGTAAAGACATGACTATAAAAGATTGAAGCTTTGAGTCAATATCCACCAATTTCTTATCTTCCTCAGACCATTGACTGGGAGGTTTTACAATACTCCTAGGAGTAATATCCTCATCACTACCAACAGAGGTATGATTTCTTTCAACTATGGTATGAGGCGTGAAAGGACATTCATTTAAGATTTTAATAAGAAGAGAATCTTGAGCCCTTAGAAAGAGAAGCATACGACCTTTCCACATTTGGAAATGGTCAGCATCAAATCGAGGTGGTTTCCCATTGGAACCATTGTCAATATATGCATTCATACCTTCAAAGTTGGAGTTAGTAGTCATTGCAGATCTAGATATTAGATTATCTAACTGCTCTGATACCAATTGTTGGTCCCGGATTGTCAATTTAAAGTTTATCTACTTACAACAAATGTAAAAAAACAAAAAATTCAAGTTTAAAGTTTTCTTTTATTGATTTGAATCAATTGAATATTTTACAAAGTTTACTTACGGAAATAGACAAGACAGACAAGTCTAAGTAAACTAACTTGTGACAAATTTGGCCTCAACAGATCATCAGCGAATAGCTCGCTGATAATGCTCAGTGACCAACACTTGACAGATAAGTGAGGGCACTTGGTTCTCTGATATGCAGGAACATGATTGAATCACAGGTTGATCGTGAATACAAAATTCTGGACATTTAATATGGTAGTTGAGTGTGGTATTTATAGACTCACACAATGAGAGATAAAACCAACACGTGTCAACACCATATTTGTTGGGAGAGTAATGCAACTTTCAAGGTATGAATGTGACATTACATCCTAGGAATAAAGTTTATATTTTACTTTATTCCTAATTTACAGAAAAGGTACAAGGAATTAAATGCAGTTGTACAATAAGTGAACGTACATATCTTAGAGAAGATATACACGCTTCCTTATGTACTGCATAAGTTGATCTTCTTTTGTACATTAGGTATTTGTCAGACCTAATGTACTTTCTAGGAAAAGGCATGAACTTCTCTCTGTCTCTGTCTTCAGTTCTTTGACTTCAACAGATGCTTCAAGTTCTTCTCAGCGTCAGCCAGTGTAACTTCTGAAGATTAAGTGTCCATCAACGAATGATGATCACTTCATTATTTTCTCAAGTTTACAGGAAGGTCAGTGCTAACCTATGCAGTAATCAGAGTAGACTAGTGAATATTCTAAGTATAGAATGGCTCACTGATCAGTTTGATCAGTGAGTGCTTCTGCTATCTACTCTACTGTTTGCTGCTAACATATGCAGCAAACTGTAAAGACACTTAAGTGAATTTGTCATCTATAAATTACATTAGAGGGGTCTCTGACCCAACACTTATGTTAGTTGAAGTGATTTAAGTCTCATTTTCTCATTGTACTTTCAACTTTTATCAATGTTCAATTGTTATTTAACTCAAAATTGAATTCATTAATGGATTAATAAACATAATAAGACACGTTGCACAATGATCCAACTAATTTATCATACAAAGTTGTTGCGCATCTTGGTAGATCAAGATAAAAAATCATGTTTTAAGAATTGTGTGAAAGATATAACCACGTGTAGAAGAGGTATCAAACTTTATAGTGTGAAAATTGCTAGTGAATTAACCCTTTCCGAAACTCATATTGAGTGAATTTGAAATCATCAAATTTAACCGGTTTCTTTTGTACTTTTCAATACTTTGTGAATTCATGCTATTTTGCATATAGTTTTGGAAGCATATGTTCTTTTTTAGGAGTTGATATAACTTATTACTCCGAATATGAGTTTCTAAAAGGGAAAAATGTTTCGTGGAATTAACCCTAAAATGTATATTATTCATAAATCAACCCAATGCTCTGCGGTTGCCAAAATATATGCTTCCGTTTGGTGCTGGTAGTAGGATGTGTGACTTTGGATCAGTTACTTTAGGAAATGCATTGAACAGCAGCCTCCTAATTAACAAACCCCACAATAATTACACCCCTACCAACCATATTTATAGAACGCGCAAGTGGTAGCTTTTCATTATTTATAAGACGTACAATGTTCCTAATTTATGAGCTTATTTTATTTATCATCTACTCATCTCCTTCATTTTATCATACACTGAAATGGAAGTTGTAGGTAATTATATTGTAATATCCTCTGTAATATGTCTTCTTGTATGTTTGTGGTGGAGACACCATTCGAGTCCGATGAAATCCCTCCCACCAGGGCCACCAGGTTGGCCTATTGTTGGCAACCTGGTTCAAATCATCCTTGAAAAACGTCCATTCATGCACATTGTACGTGACTTGCGTGTCAAGTATGGTCCGATGTTCACCTTGCGGATGGGCCAACGTACCTTAGTTATTGTAACAAGCTCTGACCTCATCCATGAAGCCTTGGTTCAAAAGGGTCAGATTTTTGCTAGTCGCCCACCTGACTCCCCTATCCGATTACTATTTAGTATCGGCAAATGCACCATGAACGCTGCAGAATACGGTCCAGTTTGGCGGACCTTACGACGAAACTTTCTAAAGGAGGTTATAAGCCCTATCCGCATTCGTCAGTGTAGTTGGATCCGTAAATGGGCATTTGAAGAACACATGAAAATGATAGAAGTTGAAAATTCACAACATGGGTTTGTTGAGGTTTTGAGTAATTGCAGGCTCACAATTCTTAGAATTTTATTAAGTTTGTGTTTAGGTGCGAGAATTCCAAAGGACAAAATCAACTACATAGATAGCATAATTAAAGATGTGGTCATGATCAGCATGCCAAAGCTGCCAGATTTCATGCCGGTGCTCCTCCCACTATTCCGCCGTCAGCTGGTGGCTGCTAAGGAGTTGCGGCAGAAGCAGATGGAATGTTTCGTGCCACTGTTAAGAGCAAGAAGAGCATTTCTTGAAAGTCGTAAAGTAGATGGTATGCAACCAGATGATTTGGAGGTGAGCCCAGTTGGTGCTGCTTACATTGACTCGCTTTTCAACCTTGAAGTGGCAGATCGTGGGGTCTTAGGTGAGGAGGAGCTCGTGACACTTGTGAACGAAGTGCTTGTAGGTGGTATAGATACTACCACGGCCGCAATCGAATGGGCGCTGCTCAATCTGGTATTGAATCAAGAAATTCAAGAAAAACTGTACCAGGAGATAATTGAAAAGGTTGGTGTAAATGGTGTAGTTCAGGAGAGTGATGTAGATAACATGCCGTATCTATCAGCAGTCGTGAAAGAGACTTATCGTCGACACCCACCAAGCCACTTTTTACTATCACACACTCCAACTCAGACAACTGAGCTTGGTGGTTACGTGATTCCTCCTGGTGTGAGCGTGGAGTTTTACACAGCTTGGGTAGCAGAGGATCCTAAGATATGGAAAGATCCCAAAGAGTTTCGTCCAGAAAGGTTCCTGGAAGGTGAAGGTGCGAATGTGGATGTAACAGGGGTGAAGGGATCAGTGAAGATGCTTCCGTTTGGTGCTGGTAGTAGGATGTGTCCAGCGTGGACATTGGGTACACTACATGTTAGCATGTTGCTAGCCAGAATGGTTCATGCGTTTAAGTGGGTGCAGGCACCTGGTCCTCCACCTGACCCGACCGAGACTTTTTCTTTTAGTGTAGTCATGAAGACTCCTCTCAAGGCAACTATTTTGCCCCGACACAACTCTTAAATCCGTGATAACTTAATTGGGGATTCAATAGTATTGATTATGTGTTAAATCAGGAGTTGAAGTTGGATTAGTTCTTAAATAACTTCCTCCATAGGCACCGTAATTTGTGTTTTGGGTCTTCTCATTAGAGACACAAGTTTTATGGGTGTGTTTATGCAGGTGTTTCGTTACTGTATTGGTGTTTGTCACTTGTACTAGCATCTTGCTAGATTTTTAATTTTAATAATCTTATCATCCAAAATAAATATAAATAAATATAGTCTCTACATAAGTCTCAAGTTTAATGCAATTATATACAGAAGATTGTTATTGGAGATGTTGTAATTAACTAATCAAATTGAACGAATGAAATCGAAATATTAGCAACATAATCAACATTCAAAACCTTAGAACATTATACATTGATTTATTCAAAGATCAATTCTTATGTTATTTGCATACACCCAAAATATGGATATAGGGTTAGAAACCCACTTGTAATTCAGATTGTACAATCTCAGCCTAATATAGCTCAACTCAAGTAGGCCTGGTAATGGATTGGATTGTGATCCAAATCCGATCCGATACGATCCAGTTATATGAGTTATCGGATAAAAATTGATCCATCAATTCAATTAGTGATTCAATACATTGTTCTGTTTGTGACGGATCAATACTCGGATGGATCCATAATCCATCCGAATTGATCCATTTAAAACAAAGAAACAACTTTTATAGCCCTGTATCATACTATGTGTATCATTAATCACGTAAAGATCAATCCACACATGTATTTTACTTCTTATTTTTTTCCAATTTACATGCAAAATATATGGAATTTTGATAATCAAATTGTACATGCAACATATTATTAATTTGACCCAATTTCACATTCATCATTGATCCTTATCCTTTTCTTCACGCACACCATGATTAAACGCATCTATATAAGTAAAGTAGTAGAGTATGCATACACGTTTTCGATGTTTATTTCATTTCTGAAGGTTTATCTCAATGTTTGAACACCGCCTTTTTTAGACACATGTGACACATTTTGTAACGTATAGTACGTATTTCCATCTGCTTGTAGTCTTGGTTTGAATTGTAAATTTATAATCTGTCATCTTGTATGATCGATTGTATCGGTGACGCATCGTGAACCTACTGTTTCTTTGTAGTCCCGTCGTTCAATCTCACAGTTTGGTTATTGTTTGCAAACAAAAGTAATGTTTTGATAATATTTTTTTCTTGGTGGATGCCGTTTCTTATTCGTTATACCCAATTATTTACGTTAATTCTCATTCTTTGTTACTTTCTTGCTGGCTCATTCAAGCTAGCCTCACTAGGATTAATAATCAGGTACCATTTTTCTCTTCCATAAATTATAACGGTACAACTACTGCTTGACAATTTTATATTGACAGTTGGTGTTTACATGTTCTTTTGAGTTGATTAGTAGGCATGTAAACGAACCGAACGAACACGAACGGGGGTCTGTTCGTGTTTGTTCATTAAGGTTTTATCCAACAAGCGAACGAACACGAACTGATAACCGAACGAATTTTGTTGTTCATGTTCGTTCACTAAGAAAATTTGTTTGTTCACGAACTTAAACGAACTTAAATGAACGACTATATAATTTAATGCACTCGTTCGTTAATACGTAAAATGAACCTAAATAAACACAAATGAACATATAGATATACATATATATTATATAACTTGTAGTATTCCGATACAAATTCAACATTACAAAACGACCAAAATGTGATGCTTAATTCTAACATATCAACAAGTTTTATAAGACATCAAAGTAGATCAAAAAATAATATCTAGGTGCCATCATCCAAAAAATTTCTCCACAATGCATACTTGAAAATATTCATTCATTTACTTCATGACCACCTTTCATCACCATCCATCCTAAAATTATAGTAACAATAGTATTAACTAAGAGAATGAAAACTAAAAACAAAATTATTCAACTTTACATAAAGAACAACATACCTCATGGAAGTTCAATATATATAATATCATTCTCCTACAAGGAACACAGAAAAAGAAAATATTAGTTATTGTAGGAAAACAACAAAAATAAGCATATATAAGAAAATTACCTTCGTTTTCTTTTCATGTAGCCCATAGTAATGACGGTACCAATCAGCTCCACAAATAAGCATATCTACCATTTTAGTTCCTAAGCAAGAACGATGTGGCTCAATAACCCTCCCACCAGCACTAAAAGCAGATTCAGAAGCAACAATGGTCACTGGAATTGACAATATATCACCTGCCATCTTAGACAAAATTTTATACTTCGAGCTTTTTTCCTTCCACCACACCAAAGCGTCAAAAGATTCACCCGGCTTAGTAATGTACACCCCTCCATCTAAATAAGTGGATAATTCTGACTTCTCACTTGGAGAAGAAGTAACAGTGCTTTTGACGTGTTGATCATACTTAGTGGTGCTAGTTTTGATACGCTTACCCACTCTAAAAGTTGGAGTGCTAGAGCCCCTATTATGCAATTCACTTTGTATGCCACCAGTTCCACTACTAGATGAATCAACATTAGAAAACTTATAAGCATCAACGTACTCTGCATACAATTCATGTAAAGTCTCCTTAACAAGCTTAATTTGTTTAGCAGCCTCCTCCGCAGAATAAATAGTACTAAATGAGAACTTAAGCAAGTTCAACCTATTTCTAGGATCTAAAGCAGCACCAACTGAAATCAATAGATTACTTTCACCCCAGTACTTATCAAATTTCTCTTTCATCTTAATACCCATTGCTAACATGTAATCACTCTCATCCAAAACGATATCATCCAATGCTTCTTTTATCACATATAACTTACTAAGAAATAAATTAGATGTAGGATATTCCGAGCCTATATAATTTGAATTAGAAAAATAAATACCAAATATACATGAACCGGAGCGAAACAAAGGTATAAAAAATGAACACATAATATCTTAACAATGAAAACAAATACATTATATAATTAATTGATTGAGTAATACCTGAAATTATTTTAGTGGCCTCATTGAAAAGTGCTAAGAATGAGCAGACATCTTCAACTTTTTTCCAGTCTTCAGTGCTTGGTAAAGTGGTGTATGTAGAGTCCTGGTCAGCGTACGACACAAACACATCTTGAAACTCCAAGGCCGTAGACAACATAGCATACGTGGCATTCCACCTAGTACTAACATCTAAGATCAAATGTTTGTTTGGCATAAGAGGCACCCACATACTTCACACTCGCACGAACATTGTGAATTACCTTTTCAATTGCACACATGCCATCTTGAACTAACAAGTTAAGAATGTGTGCACAACATCGCACGTGAAATCTTGTTAAATGCCAGATTGGCTTCCTTCATAACCAAATTAAACAAGTTTTACTCAACAAAATTAAAAGGCAACTCGTGAACCATGATCATATGAGAAATAACCTCTCTCATCCTAGTATTGTCGAACTTCCAATTCTCGACCATTGATGGAGAACCTGAATTTCCAAGCGACACCTTTAAATTTAACTGGCCTCTTTTGACGACTCGTAATTTACTACAATCACCCATGTGCCTAAGCAATGGTGTGGTGGTTCCACTCTTAAATTTCTTTAGTTTTTGGTTACAATGGATGCACTCGTGCATTACAGTAATTCCATCATCCAATATTAACACACGAAAATGCTCCCAAACTTCAGACTTCAACTTTCTTTTCCTTTTAGTATATGGTTCATGTTCTTCATCGTTGGCTGCGTTTGCTTGTTCCACACCCGCAGTTGCGTCATGTACAGCTTCATTAGTTCCTCCACTAGTATCATCAACAACAGTAACTTCTGGATTATTTTCCATAATATTTGCACTTGAACCTAGAATTTAAAATACTGTAAGGATAAATATTCAATAATACTTGTTATACAAATGAAATTAAACATACATTTGGACATCAAAAATCAAAAGCAATTACATAGGATCTGTAACTTTTCTATACTAAAGGCTTATATGATTATAAGTATGATTAATTTAGAATCTTCTGTTCGCTTCACGATTACAAAATTAAATTGAGGAATCATGCTATATCTCAAATAGCAATGGTCACATATATAATTGTTGTTTTAAAAAACTAAAAACTAAAATATAAATTATAAAAAATTATACATAAAGTTGAAAGCTACACCTTAATTAAAATATGTTTTTGGCTCTACACAATTAACTGAAGTAGAGGTCGATATACTAGTTAAAAGCTACAAGTTAACTGATATACTAGTGAATGAAATTTGACCTCTAGGCTCTACCTTCGCAAATTAATACGTCAGTTAATTGATCAAATTTTTTGATCTTACGAAACAATGAGAAAAAAATGAAATTAGATATAGAGCTTACTAGTAGTAGAGATGATGTTATCAAAATGTTGTATGAAGATATAACTGCGTATTTGTTCCGATCGTCCGAAAGAGGCGCAATGGAAGTAGTGGAGATGAAAAGGTGCAAGTGGAGTTGGGATGTACAAATATGTGAACGTACTGTAATAATAAAGATATTTATGATTTAAATATTATTATTTATAGATTAGATTAATCATGAAGATATTTATAATTTTAATATTATTATTTATAGATTAGATTAGATGTTACTAAAATAAGATATACAAAATTACAAATACATATTAATTTAATTAAATTATTAGTAAACAAACGAACGTAAACGAACATATTTTCGAACGTTCACGAACGTAAATGAACGAACGAGACCTATGTTCATGTTCGTTCATATAATTAAACGAACGTAAATTTATGTTCATGTTCGTTCATATAAAGAAATGAACGAACATAAACGAACTTCCCGCCGCACGGTTCACAAATTGTTCGATGAACGTTTGGTTCGCTTACAGGCCTATTGATTAGTACTATCTGAAGTCATAAGGGTCATAAGTGAGTGTATAGCTACACTAGTAAGATTATAGCGATATTATAAGATTATATAGAGTAGGAAGTAAAAATTCTTTTTGAAATAATTTTGGAAAAAAAAACTTAGTTTTTTTAAATGGATCGATCAGAATCATGATCCATCTATTTTAAATTAGTTGGATATGATCGGATCAATATTTATTGAATTAAATTGAATTGGATAATAAATATACGATGATAAGTTGGATCACTAATAAATTGGATAAAGATCCGAACTATATTCATCCATTGACATCCCTAAACTCAAGTTGTAATCACATCTTAATATGTAAACCTTTTCTTAACAATATCTAACTAGGTGTTCGGTGTAAACCTAAGTTCCGACATGTGAAAACTCTATGACTTGGTCCATATATTATTAATTGGCTTTAGACTGGGCCCAACATCACAACTAAATACCGTTGGAACATAAAAGCACGCTCATTCAACGAACGGGTACCGATAATGCATTTACTTTTGCTTTCAACTCTATTTAAGTCGTCCACGGGGACGAGTGAAGGTTGGTGTTTCTTGGTGGGGGTTTTTGTTTAGCCTCTTTATTTCTTAGAGTGATTCTCATGTAGATTTTCCTTGTTTTATTTTTGGTAAATAACTTTTGTGGTTCGTAAAAAAAAATCAAAGGAGTTCATTTAGAAAGCTCACCTGCCATGCATTTCATTAAATTTTATTGTCATAAGAGTTTAGAACTTTATATTTATCACAAGTTGAGCTTGATATATAAAAATATTCCTAACGTTCTTGTTTTAAGTTATTATTATTAATAATGTTATTAAAATACGGGTTAATTCTTGGATTAAATGTTTATCAAAGTCAATAAAATAAAGTCAATTTCCTATTTGGTCATACGCAAAAGTCAATCGGTAAATTCATGAGAAACCTTCCTAATGGAATTAGTTTATTAAACATTTGTTAATGGTTTAGTTATAATAATGAGCTATGGATTTTCTTAATTAATTAGTTAAATTATTAACTAATAATTAATTAAACATGAGTTAGTTGACTAACCTAACTAGATGGAAGTGTGTAGTTACTTCATCTAATACTTACAACTAGATATGATCTAGTTTGTTGATCATCTAGAATGGTATGACTTCCCTTACACACTTGAACCATGTTTTGGAAGCATGGTCAAGTATATGGTGTAGAGTGATATGATCAAGTGTATGGTATGAAGTATGACTTTAGGCATACACTCCTTTATATACACTTACATACTCTATCAACTAACAACACTTCCTCCCTCACTCTTACTCCCAAAAAATCAGTCATCTTTCTCTCTAGAACACATACAAAGTTTCAAGTGTTCTTGGTAACTAGCTTGTTCAAAAGAGCTTGTAGAAGATGATCAAGAAATGAGGCTCTTGCAAACACATCCAGTTGGAGACTTTTGATGTACTCCGATAGAAAGGGTGTTGCATCTCCCTCCAGGATCCCTCAGGCTCAGTCTAACAAGGAAGCAACTTGCTTCCATTGTGGTGAGAAAGGACATTGGAGGCATACATGTCCAAAATACTTGAAGGAGCTAAAGGAGCTTCGGGCAAAAGGGGTCGCAGAACCTTCAAGTATGTTCACGATTGAACTTAACAATACTTCCATCTCTAACTCCTGGGTATTGGACACAGATTGTGGTACTCACATTTGTACTAATGTGCAGGGACCACAAGAAGTAAGTAACTAAGAGCTGAAGAGCTTAATATAATTATAGGGAACAAGGATACAACCTCAGTTGATATAATTGGAGACTACAAGCTTACTTTTAATACTGGTCTATGTATTGTTTTGTTAGATGTTGTTACAGTGGCTCTATGGCTAAAATATTTAATGATTTGTATAATGAGGGTTTCAAATTTGTATTCGAGAATGGTAACATCTCAATTTATAAAAGTGGAATGTTTTATTTTAAGGCATGTCCTTGTGGAGGCATTCTAGAAACCACTATAAAATTAAATGATAGTTCAATCTACAATGTTAATTCATCTAAAAATGTTTTGGATAAGACGTATCTATGGCATTGTCGATTAGGCCACATAAGCAAGAAACGCATCGCCAAAATCCAATCGGGCGGAGTGTTAGAATCATTTAATATTACATCATATGATGAATGTGAATCTTGCTTATCGGGTAAGATGAAAAAAGCACCTTTCATAGCAAGCTGTGAATGGGGAAATGATCTGCTGGAGCTAGTACACACTAATGTGTGCGATCCATTTAGATCGCCTACTAGACATGGCGAATAGTACTTCGTTACTTTTACTGATGATTTTAGTAGGTATGGTTATGTTTACTTGATGAAACATAAGTCTAAAACCTTTGAGGTGTTCAAAACATACCAAAACAAAGTACAAAATCAACTAAACAAAAAGATCAAGATTCTCCGATCTGATAGAGGCGGTGAGTATCTTAGTCAAGAGTTTCGTGATCATCTACGGGATTGTGGGATTATCATACAATTAGCTACACGTAGAACACCACAACATAATAGTGTGTTTGAGAGGAGAAATCAAACATTGCTTGATATAGTTCGATCCATGATGAGTCAAGCTACGCTCCCAATCAGTTTTTGGGGTTATGCTTTAGAAACTGTTGCAAAGGTCCTTAACTTGATTCATACCAAGAAAGTTTCCACAACAGCTTCTCAAATATGGAGTGGTACCATTGGTACAATCGCATTTATGAAAGTCTGGGGTTCCGAGGCTTACATCCGATGTGAGACTTAAGAGAAGTGATTATTCGATGGATACCTAGTTGGGGCTTTTGGATACTTTTTTTACAACCTTGCCTATTTGTTGCTCGAATGGAAGTCTTCTTCGAGAAGGAACTGATATCCAAAAGAGATATTGGGAGTCGAATAGATCTTGAAGAAATTCAAGAACCTACCGACGTGGAAAATAATTTTGGCACTAGTTATGGTCAGCTTTTCATTGTACCTGTTGTTGACCGAAAAGCTGACATTATTGACACAAGTTCTCATCAAGTAGTCGATGAATCGACTGTTGAGGGAGAAACTGTAACACAGCTCCCACTTGTACACAGGTCTAATAAGATGCAACATGAACCTAAAAGATACACTTTAAAAGTATCTGAGGGTTATGAGGCACAGATAGATTATGATGAACCTACTACTTATCAGGAAGCTATGGCAAGCCCTGAGTCTGCAAAATGGCAGGAGGCTATGGACAACGAGATCCAATCCAAGCATGATTATCAAGTTTAGAGCTTGATTGATCGTACACCAGGGGTGTAAACCATTGTGTGTAAATGGGTATTCAAGAAGAATAGCGACATGGATGGGAATGTACACACATTCAAAGCCAGACTGGTGGCTAAGGGTTACACGTAAACTAATGGTGTAGACTACGATGAAACTTTTTCACCAGTGGCTATGTTGAAGTCGATTAGAATACTTATTGTCATTAGTGCGTTTTACGACTATGAGATATGGAAAATGGACGTAAAGACTGCTTTCCTTAATGGTAAACTAACTGAGGGATCTGTTTATGACACAGCCTGAGGGGTTTGTACATCCTAAGTATCCTGAAAGTGTATGCAAGCTTCTAAAGTCCATTTATGGACTTAAGCAAGCTTCTCGTAGCTAAAATATTTGCTTTCACAAAAAAATCAAATAGTTGGTTTCGTAAGAAGTGAAGATGAGCCTTGTGTATATGTCAGATCTGTAAGTCCCCTTCGGGCTCGGATCTACGGGGTAAACTTGTTTATACGAGTGTGGAATCCTCACATAAACATAAACGATAACAAACGAGTAATACAAATGGGTAATTATCACTTTTATTGAATATTCGAACTTACAACTCCGAACCTAACTCTCAAAAACCTCTGCTTTTCTGAAATATTCGGACATGTGTATATATAGGCAACTAAGTTCGTAGGAACTTATTAAGTTCGTATGAACTTAGGCACTTTCTAAGTTCGTACGAACTTACTAAGTTCGTACCTATTCTAAGTTTTTACGAACTTCTAAGTTCGTACGAATCTACAAAATACACATACAAAACTTAAGTTAACGATTACAACGATTAACAAAATGACTTCTAAACCTAACTATTACAAACTAGAAGTTGTTGTCACAAAACATGCACCAACAGACTCCCCCTTGACAATAGCTCTAGTTTCGATGCACCAACAGACTCCCCCTTGACAATAGCTCTGGTTTCACCGGAGATGTTGTCACTCGAGTTGTCTTCGATCTTGATTTTGTTAAGCTCTTTTGTCTTCGTGTATAGAACACCTTTTCCACAAAGTCTACCCTCTGACATCTTCAATCTTCATGTCTCTAACTATCTCTAGCTTCTGACATCTTCATCGAATCATTGTTACGAAGATCATATTAGCCATAATGCGTACGATACACAGTTAGGAATTGAATTATTTCTTGGTTATTATGTATGTAATTTATAGTTCACGACAATTATAGGTATTGTTGTCCACTTAAGTAGTCAACACTCATATTTTCAAGTACAATGTTAGTTATTGTTCACGATTAACTATGTATCTCACATTTGATATACTCTTAGAATCAAGAAAGTCCAGAATTCCATGTATCAGATGTTTTAACTTTAATTTCATCTCTAAAGTCAAGTCCTTTATATTAAGAGCAATGTACTTTTGTACATGTGAAGAGACTAGACTAGGGTTAGAGCCTAACAAATCTAAAATCAAACCAGAGGTGACAGGTCTGCACTATCGTACAACAAAGCGACATAGTTTAACTAGAGACCTTAAAAACGATATTCTTGTTTCTTGGTCGAGTTTGCTCTATTTTTAGGATACACTGACTGAGTTCTAGGTCAGCATGCTTCAAGACGTAGTAAAAGAAACGGTCAGTGAACCCCCCAGATGAAATGGTTTATATTTATCCAATAATATGTATTCAGGTACACTCTATCTCCTAAGAATTAAGACTTAATATCATACATCAAAATAGAGATTGCACATAATAACCGTATTATTTAATATTGATTAGGTACTTGAAAACCGTTATGTCGTATGCCTACCAATACATCGTATGATGAAGCTATTAGTTACGTTTAAATTTAAAGTACTTTTTACTATGTATATACTACATCTAATAGCCACACATATAATAATGTTCTAGGCATAGGTAATGTTTTCGTCATTTCTTCGCGTCATTACAGTGACACTCATATTTTTATAGCTTTTCCAAACTAACTAAAGATCCTAAGAAATAAAGATAGATAAAATTTCTTAAGGGAGGTATATCACTCATGAGTAGTCATTCCAGTGATGTGGACTAACAATTCAAAACTTGATTTATAAAAAGCCTTACCATACAATTCAGCTAGATTATCATCCCAGATTTGATCTTATCTCTTCCTCATTCGCTACTTCTTCTGCTGAAATATTAGCCTCTGAAGTCTATGTTCCTGCACACTAGATAAAAACATTAGTTATTTAGGGGGACCCAAGCCACCACGGACTTGGATCGACCATTTTCATCAACAAAAGTAAATTCCTTCAGATATCTATCTCGCCTTTCAAGTGACTTGGATACTCTGGAATTCTCACTTGTTGGGAAATGGGAGGAGCTACCACAAGACCTTCTATCCGGAGACTTTTGGAAAAGTATTTGATTAACTGGTCCTTGATTTGAAGTATATCTAACCCTCGATTTATAGTTATAATTCCTATTACTACTACCCTGGTTAGAAAAACTTTTGTTGGAGTTGTTAACACTTTTTGAAGGTTTGGACCGAAATGATTCTTCATTTGAGCTTCCTGTTTCAGGAGAAGTGCTCCTTAGACTATCAATTGTCGAAACACTTCATTTCTTATATGGACACAGACTTGCTACATGTCCCTTTTGATGACACGTGAAGCACGAACGCTTCTCCCAGGCTTTCTTCTGAGCCTTGAGAATCGCTTGGTGTTCCAATTCAGTTTGTTTACCTTTTTTCATTTTTATCCTTAAAATCTTCTATTTTAGGTCTAACAAACTCAATTTTAGTTTTTGACTCTTCATTCGTACTTGACTCAGCTCTCTCCGACTTAACAGATTGTGTTAACCCAGGGATTGCTGATTGATTGAAAGAGTCATTGACAGTTGACAGCTCAGTTTCATCATATGTAGAATTATAATTATGATTAAATGGAAGAGGGGTTTCAGTGTAACCCATTCCCCTGTAATCACTGGGCTGTTTCTGAACACTTAGTAGATTATCTAAAGTTTCGATTGAAAATCTTCTTAGTTCTAGTTTTCTAATAAGATCTGCAATCCTAACCTTAGTGTCTACTAGTTCTTTTTCATTATCTAAAGACTGTTTAGTTAAATCTAAAACATGCTCACGAGCTAAGTCAATTATTTGACCATACTCGTTCACTTTTTCTTTTAAAACTTTTAAATCTTCTTTATCGGATTTAGCTTTATTAACTAACTCAGAGTTTCTCAGTTTTAAAATTGTGTTTTCTTCTTTTAAAGCATTTAGCTGAGCCGTCATCATATTAGATGATTCAATCAAATTCTCAGTCTGTTCTGCAAAGTTAGTACATAAAACACAAGCATTAACTACTGAGTCTAAGTTTAGAGTAACCTTATGCTTCTCAGCATCCATGTTGGCCATATATGCAATGAAGTCCTTTGTACTCATAGTATCAGTTGACTCCAATCTTATAACCTTGGTCTCTGAAGCAGGTAACTCTCTCTCAGTCTTCTTCTTATTAGCATCCT
Source organism: Logfia minima (assembly GCA_963921325.1). Classification (NCBI taxonomy): domain Eukaryota; kingdom Viridiplantae; phylum Streptophyta; class Magnoliopsida; order Asterales; family Asteraceae; genus Logfia; species Logfia minima. The sequence continues at coordinate 20,997,151 of OY992770.1, forward strand.
TTTGATCTGCCTTATCAGTTTTGGTCATGAATTTATGAGGCTCTTCAACAGGTGTACTCCAATCATATGAACCATCATGTGTTTTAGTAACCAAGGCTCTGGAATGTGTACTATTACCTGAGTATTGATCAGTAGTAGACGTCCCTTGATATGAGCGCTCTACTCTCTTTGATCTGTTCACTACCATCGAATCTTTTCTCCAAAGCTACCCAGAGCTCTCTAGAATAGCCGTAACGTTGTTTGAAGGTATACTTAATTTCTTAAGGAAGACACTTGATGATAGCAGACAACGCCTTTTTCTTTGCATAATACATCTTTTTATCTGCCTCCTTCATCGTTGAATACGAATGAAACCTACGTTTCCCTTCGAATTCATAAGTAGGTGTATCATACCCTTCAGAGATACTGATCCACATATTGATGTCACTGAATTTTACAAATGATTCAAATCTATCTTTCCACCCGAAGTAATCTTCAGCTAAAAGCTTTGGTGGTGAAACAGGTTTACCCACTTCATGATCCATTTGTATCAGCTTGTTCACATTTGACATCTTGAAAGAGTGTATATGGATTTGAGGTAAGTTTGTAGTAGAAAGTCAACTAAACATTAAGGTCACTCAAAACACAAATTTCCCTCCAAAATTTCTCGAAAATTTTCCGAGTAAAATTTAAATTTTCTCAAACCAAAGTTAAACAATGGTAAGTCTAAATTCAAACTTTGGTGAAAGAATTTTTTTTTTTTTTTTATCGAACTTGTGGAGGGTAAGTTCGTACGAAGTTAGAAATTTTTCGAACTTATAAGTTCGTACGAACTTAGTATGTTCGAACAAAAAGTAAGTTCGAAGGTGTAAGTTCGTACGATGCTTTCTAAATTCGTACGATCTGCTGTTGAAAAACTCAGATCTGGAATTTTTTAGATCTGGGTTCGATGCAGGTATTCAACCTGCAAACTTCGAATCCTTGAATACTAAGTGATAATACACAACTTTGGAAGCTTAAAACAAGAATCTAACTTCCAAATCTCTTGTAATCACTCGTTTCTTTATATTTTCTTTACCCCGAACCAAAAACGAATTGTTTAAAGGCTCTGATACCATTTGTAAGTCCCCTTGGGGCTCGGATCTACGGGGTAAACTTGTTTATACGAGTGCGGAATCCTCACATAAACATAAACGATAACAAACGAGTAATACAAATGGGTAATTATCACTTTTATTGAATATTCGAACTTACAAAAGCATATTCGAACATACAACTCCGAACCTAACTCTCAAAAACCTCAGCTTTTCTGAAATATTCGGACATGTGTATATATAGGCAACTAAGTTCGTACCTATTCTAAGTTTGTACGAACCTACAAAATACACATACATAACTTAAGTTAACGATTACAACGATTACCAAAATGACTTCTAAACCTAACTATTACAAACTACAAGTTGTTGTCACAAAACATGCACCAACAAGATCTAGTGGGAGCGTTGTATTCTTCCTTGTATTATATGTCAATGACATAATACTCATGGGAAACGATATCCCGACATTACAAGATATCAAGTCTTGGCTCGGGAAATGTTTCGCTATGAAAGACATGGGAGATGCAACGTATATATTGGGAATCAACAGCTATCGTAATAGTTCGAGTAGACTGATTGGGCTAAGCTAAAGTACATACATAGATACGATACTGATATCACAAAACTTATACATATTTATAGCGGCGATATCGGTCCAAATTATATAGTAATTTAGTCAATTTATGAACTTTCGGTACTTAGTTAGCTTAGATTTTTTTTCAGGTCAAAGATGTTGAAGGAAAACGAAGAAAAGAGAAAAGAGCAGAAAAACAGCAGAAGTTAGCCACTACCTGTCGGGTAGGCATATTACCCGCCGAGTACTTGCTACCCGGACGGGTCCACCATGTCTCAACCGGGAAAACTTTGGACAGAGAATCGAAATTGAATTATACCTGCCGAGAACATTGGTTACTCGTCGCGAACTCATGTGTTCCAGTTTGAAGGCTTAGGCGGGAATGAGACACCCAACCGGGTGGGATCCACTTTTACCCGTCGGGTACTTATGGCGGTTATGGACTTTTGGGCTTATATTCTTAATTTAATCCTAATTATTATTAACTTTGGTCATCAATTAATTGTGGATGATTCGAGGCTACCTTTGAGAGCTTTTGGGGACACCCTAAGAGATTCATCATCCTTTTAATCATCATAGAAGTTAGGTGTAGGTTCCCCTATGACGGATCAATGAGGTACTCAACTATATTAGAGTGCAGAATCCACTAATATAGATATAAACAATAAATCAACGAGCATAACAAATACGTAAAGAACAAGAATATTAATCTTTATTGAACATAAACTCGGTTACATTGAAACTAAGACAAAAACTCTCTCTTTTAGCGTTCTACGAACTTGCACTAAGGTCTAAGACTGAATTCACGAAATCAATAATCACCTATTTCAAACCTACGGACATATACATATATATTAGTCATGTTCGTAAGGACTGGGCCCTACGAATTTAGCTCACTTTGAAGCCCATACGAACTTGTCTAAGTTCGTAAGATCTCCTAAGTTCATACCTACTCACTAAAGTTTGTACGATTAAACATATAAGACAAAAGTTAATGATTTCAATGATTAACAAAATGACCTATTACAAACTAGAAGTTGTTGTCACACAAGATGTACCAACAGACTCCCCCTTGGCAATAACTCTAGTTGTGTTCGATCTTGATTTTGTTAAACTCTTTTGACTTCCTGCATACAACCCCTTTTCCACACAAACCTTCACTACCCTCTAATATGTTCAACCTTCATGTCTCCAATTATCTCTGTAGTTTCATGAAGCTTCATCAGATCATGTAATACACCCTCAACAACTTTTGTAGGTCAATCTTTTCAGCTTCTGATTCAGCTTCAGGAATTTCATCTTTTTCAGATCTTAATTCCTCTTGGTCTATCGTCTTTTCTCCTCCTTTCTGTTTCACCTCCAGAAGTTTCATCATTTTCTGAACTAAACTTCTCTAGGTCTATCACCTTTTTCTCCTTCATCTAACTCATACTCATCACTATTAAACTCATTAGTTTAATGGAATCTGTCTCTGTTACATTTACTAGAGTTTTAATAGTATTGTTGACTAGACTCCCCCTTAACCTTTTCAAGCCTACCAAGTCTTCTAGTTGAAAACTCCCCCTTCACCTGTTCAAGCTTACCAAGTCTTCGCAGTTCAGTTCAGTTCGCAGGAACTCAGTTCGCAGTTCAGTTCAGTTCGCAGGAACTCAGTTCGCAGTTCAGTTCAGTTCATGCTGCAAACTAAACTGCAGAAACCCCAAAAACCGAACCAAATCACTCACAAACACAAAAACTCAGTTTCGTATCAATCTAACCAGCTTTCTAACATCTCTAATACATCAAGTAGCATCATATAACATATTTCAACATCAAATACACACCTATTTCAAAGATGTACCAAATTACAAGTTTATAACCAAAATAACAAAATGCTTACAATTAGGAGAAATAACAAGATGATAATGATGACAACTAAAACAAGGAATCACGGCAGATCAATAACACTCTCAATTTAATGCTAATAGGTGTTTTAGGAAAGGAACTTGAGAGAATTGAAAGAAATGAGTAGGTAACCAAATTAGATGAAATGAAGGAGGTTGGTGATTTATATCACCCACCAACTCACGTGTTTGATAATTTTAATCCCATGTTTGGCTTATTGTCTGGAACTTGAAAACCGTTTTGCGAGACAAGTTATTTTATTTTACCGACAACTATTTTAATTTAAAACTATTAATATTTTACCTGACACAATTAACTATTCGACCTTAATCTAACTTTCCTATCTAATAGACATATTAATATTATATAGAAATTATAATTAAATATAAAAATTAAGGAAATTACCAGATTACCCCTAGGCCATAAGAGTGGATGTTACACTTAGTGTCTGCTAGTTCTTTTTCTTTATCTGAAGATTGTTTAGTTAAATCTGCAACATGCTCACGATCTTTAAAAGTGATTAAATCATTTGCATCAGATTTAGCTTTATTAAATAACTCAGAGTTTCTCTGTTTATTAATGTATTTAGCTGAGCTGTCATCGAGTTTGATGATTTTATTAGTTTCTCAGCCTGCTCTTCGAAGTTAGTAAATAACACACAAGCATCAACTACAAAATCTAAGTTTAAAAGTACCTTGAGCTTCTCAGCATCCAAGTTGGCCATATACGCTATAAAGTCCATTGAATTCATGTTTTCAGTTAACTCCAGCCTTATAACCTTGGTCTCTAAAGCAGGTATTTCTCTTTTAGTCTTCTTCTCACTAGCTTCCTTTTGATCTTCCGTTTTCGTCTCATCGATTGTGACCATGAACGCCCGAGGTTCTTTAGCATGTGTACTCCAATCATATGAACTGTCTTGTGTTTGAACAACCAAGGCTCTAGAATGTGCCTTTAGTATCTATGGTCGCATTGTCTGTCTGGGACTTCCCAGTGAAGAATGCAGTGACTCCATTACTTGTAAATGCACTAGAATCAGACTTCTTGCCATGATAGACACTCGAATCTTGAACCCGATCATAACCCGTCTCTTTCTTCTGCATGTTTAAGTCATAGACCCGCAACTTTCCTACAACTTCATCAAGCGTTAATGTTTTATAATCTTTGCTCTCTTTGATCATCAAAGTGTATATATCCCACTTTGGCGGTAACGCTTCTAGAACCTTGTTATTTCTCACCGTGTCAGTAAACGATAGTCCATTGTTGTCCATCTCAGTCATTAGATGATAATATCGAGTCATAATATCTTCCAATGACTCGCCCATCACGTGCTTAAAAACATAGAATTGTTTTGTAAGCAAGTCAGCCCTACTCTCTTTGATCTGATCATTACCGTCGAATATCTTCTCCAAAGCTAACTAGAGCTCTCGAGAAGTGTTGTATCTCTTGAAAGTATGTTTGAACTCCTAAGGTAGACACATGGTGATAGTAGACAGCGCCTTGTTCTCTGCTTCATACATCTTTTTGTCTGCCTCCTTCATCATTGAATACGAATAAACCTTAAGTTTCCCTTCGAATTCATAAGTAGGCGCATCATACCCTTCACTTATACAGATCCACATCTTAATTTCATTGAATTTTGCAAATAATTCAAATCTATCTTTCCACCAGAAGTAATCTTCAACCTTTAGAAGTTTTGGTGGTGAAGTAGCTTTACCTACTTCATGATCCATCTCAATCAACTTATTCAAATTTTACATCGTAATTAGAGAGTCTACGAACTTGAGGTAAGTTTATATAAGAAAGTCAACCAAAGTCAAACGAACTTGGGACAAGTTCGTATGAGATGATCACTCAGACAAAATTGGGACTATTACATATACCACCAGGTTCGTACGAACTTAAGGTAAATTAGGTTCCTACGAACTCGCACAAGTTCGTATAACAAAACCCGGTCAACGAAAGTCAACAGATCAATCGAACTTGAGAAAGTTCAAAAGCTAATCAATGAACTTGGTTAATGAACTTTGGAAAAGTTCGAAGAGTGGTCAACGAGCGTGGACAAACAAACTTGGTCAAGTTCGAAAGTAGTAAGTTCGTACAAACTTACAGAATACAAGTTCGTAAGAAACCACACAAGTTCGTACGACGATCTAATTAACCCTAATTCGCAAGTTTGGAATCTGGGCTCTTCTAATGCGCTGTTTTCGTACGAGTTCATATATTCAGTGATCTTCAACACATTTGAACGTAAAAATCCCAGTTTTTATCGTCAAAATTTTCCGTAATCTCTCGTTCTTTATCGTGCAATACCCCGAACCGTAAACCAATTAATGTTTAAAGCTCTGATACCACTTGTAGGTTCCCTGTGACGGATTATAGAGGTACTCAACTATATTAGAGTGCCGAATCCACTAATATAGATATAAACAATAAATCAACAAGTATAACGAATATGTAAAGAACACGAATATAAATCTTTATTGAACATAAACTTGGTTACATCAAACTAAGACAAAAACTCTCTCTTTTAGCGTTCTACGAATTTGCACTAAGCTTTAAGACTGAATTCACGAAAACAATAATCACCTACTCAAAACCTACGGACATATACTTATATATTAGTCAAGTTGGTATCGACTGGGCCCTACGAAATTGGCTCATTCGAAGCCCATACGAACTTGTATCAGTTCGTATAATCTCCTAAGTTCCTACATACTCTCTAAAGTTCGTATGATTATACATATAAGACAAAAGTTAATGATTTCAATGGTTAACAAAATGACCTATTACAAACTAGACAATGTTGTCACACAAGATGTACCAACAGACTCCCCCTTGACAATAGCTCTAGTTGTCATCGATCTTGATTCTGTTAAGCTCCTTTGACTTCCTGCATACAACCCCTTCATGTCTCCAACTATCTCTGTAGTTTCATGAAGCTTCATCAGATCATGTAATACACCCTTAACAACTTTTATATGTCAATTTTTTCAGCTTCCGAGTCAGCTTCAGGAATTTCATCTCTTTCAGATCTTAATTCCTCTAAGTCTATCCTCTTTTCTCCTACTTTCTGATTTACCCCTAGCAGTTTCATCATTTTCTGAGCTAAACTTCTTTTGGTCTATCACCTTTTTCTCATTCAACTAACTCATACTCATCACTATTAAACTCATTAGTTTAATGGAATCTGTCTCTGTTACATTTACTAGAGTTTTAATAGTATTGTTGACTAGACTCCCCCTTAACCTTTTCAAGCCTACCAAGTCTTCCAGTTGAAGACTCCCCTTTTACCTGCTCAAGCTTACCAAGTCTTCCAGTTGATGGCTAGTTCATATGGTGAGATAGTTGTAATAAGTGCGGTTGGAATTGTTGTTGTGGGTTGTGGGTGGTGGTTGTGGGTTGTGCAGTCTGCTCATTAATGACAACCCCACTAGATCGTCTTCCTTTTGGACCTTCTAGTTAGTAACAAGGTATCATCTATCAGAATCATCATTATCATCTTGCAATGTATAATCATCGTCTTCATTCAACTTATGTTCACCTTTATCCATAGTAAAACGAGAACCGGAGTGAGATCCAAGTATTTTTAGATCCAGATTCATCCAACAGTGGAGTATCATCTTCATCATCACTTTCATCAGCACTCTCAGTTTGTTCACTCGCATCCCCAATAGCATCCTCGAATTTAGATCTTCTAGCTTCAACACTTAGTAATACTTTAAGTGATTCATCACCATTCCAATCATCATAGAAATTTGGGTTTGTTTCTATTCATTCGAATCTTTATTATTTTATGATTAATTCACTTTTGGAACCGAATATGAATTATTATTAGATTATAGTTATTTGTTTGATTGAACCCATGACAATGGTCTAATTCCTTTATGTTCATCTAGGCTAATAACCCTAGATGTTGGACCTATGATATTTTGATTTTTATTATGCGTATGATTTGATGTTTAATCGAAGAACGATTTGTATTTGATTATGGAACTTATTCAATTGGTGAGATAATTGTCCTAATGAGTGAGAACTCTTAGATTTCGTATTACATTTACTTTTGAGTGGAAACAATAAAAGAATTTAATTAGGTTAATTAAATTATAATATGGGTGAATCATACTAAGAGACATCTTATGTGATTTTTGTAATCTCTAGGACACTAGGATTATGAGATTAGATCATCATGTTAGTAGGATTGATTAATCATAATTGAGACCTATAACTTGTAAAGGGCACTTGCACTTTATGGCTTAACTAAACGATTGCATTGTGAAAACAAGTAATTTAGATTGTTAATTCTAATATGTTAAACACTTATCTATTTATTGTCCAACTTTAGGGGGTAAACAGTCTAGATGAACATGCTTCAATCACTTGATTGAATTATAGATTATTGTTTTACTTAGTTAATTAATACATTTTGACTATCTGTCGTTAAGAGGCACATTCATGACAACTTAGCTATAGATTAGACAAATAAATCTTAAAGTACATATAAGCAGTTCCTGTGAGAGATTACCCGTTAGACTTATCACTGCTATACTACTATCTGATTAGGTATACTTTCCTAGTTGTGTATTAGTTACTTTAATATTGTTTTACTATTTTTATAACTAGATATTTACACATTAAATACTGAAAAAATAATTATAGACGACTCCAAAAAGGGGTGTGTTCCTATGAACTATGGCATGTCATTGAGCAAGTCTCAATGTCCTACTTCCGATATGGAAATAGATGTGATGAGTCGTATCCCATATGCTTCAGCTATAGGATCGGTCATGTATGTCATGATATGTACTAGGCATGACGTATCGTATGCTTTGAGCATAACTAGTCTTTATCAGGCAAAGCTAGACGAGGCTCACTGGATTGCATTCAAGAACATTCTAAAGTATCTTAGGAGGACTAAAGAGATGGTCTTGGTGCATGGTGGGAAGGTTGTGCTGAGTGTCTAGGGATGGCTGATGTAACGTAAAAAGTCATGTTTTTACGCACATTATTTACCCTATTTTAACCCTAATCTTGGTATATATTCATGATTTCAAGGTTTTATGACCATAATCTATCAAGAGTGCCAAAATTTAGACATTGTTTCAAAAATGAATAAAAAGACTCAAATAACGTGTAAACTAGAGCTAAATCAAACATAAACGATTCGCACGAGCTCTTAAGCACCTGAAGTTTCCAAAAGTAGGAAATTAAATTTAATTAAATTCATAATGTGCCTCAGGTAATTACAAGAACGTAGGTGAAAGAATCGTGCAAAACGGACAAAAAACGAAGAAGTTACGACCAACTGAAGATACGAGAACGCATAAACCGCACACGACCACACCGTGGTGACCGTATACGGCCATGGTGACCGTATACGGACCTCTAGGAGACCGTATACGCCCCCTCCATATAGGGGTATCCTCCACTTTTGGTATTTTTGCTCCTTGTTATGCCTTGTGCATACACCTAATGTTTAAGGGGTATCAATGTGGGGTGTCAAGGTTTTGTGCAAAGATTGGATTTTTATACTACACTCACATACGAGAGGATTGAAGATTGGGGGTACTTGGGACATGCTTTGGCCTATAAATACCACCCTTAACCTCCTCATACCTACCTCCATTTGTAAGTCCACTGATCTTGGTTCGATAACTCCGTTATCTATAGTATTAAGGTGCGGAATCCCTCAATACGATTAATTCAAGATTATAACGCGATTCTATTAACTAATATGCTTTGTTTTGATATTAACGAATGTTAATCAGTCAAAACCTAGCCGTAAGTCTATTCAATACTCTCTGGAAACTCAAAACTCAGTTATTCGTATTAATCAATCGATTATTTAATAATTAACTTAATTATTCATTAAATACACGTCTCAACTCGCAGCCCGTGGGCTTTGCGAGTTGACTCAGCTCGCAAGACAAGTCAGCCTAGTGACTCATCTCGGCTCGCTAGTTACATGTGTTGCGAATACAGATCTCATCTCGCAGGTCTATGACTTGCGACTTGAGTTTGGCATTGCGACTTGAGTTCTCAATTCGCAATTTAGACTTTAGTTCGTATTCGTTACTTGTCTAATATTAATATATTTAACAAATAATAATAACAAACTAATATCATATATTTACAAATCTAAACCAATGTACAAACTTGATAATAATAACACAAGTCCTATTACAAGCTAGATCTGTTGTCACAAAACATGTCTCAACACACATTACTTATACCTTCACCTACACACACCTCTCTCTCTACTTTCTCACTCTAGACTAGTAGTTAGTATAGAGCTTAGAGCTCTAATTGTACGGAGGTGCTCCAAGACTTCGATTAAGCAAGATTTGTTGTAATGCTTATCCAGGTTTTAATATTTATTCTATCTTCATTATTTAGAAATGCATGCTACGATTATAATTATGCTAGGCTAAACAAATCCATAGTTGCTATAATAGTCATTATGCTAGGGTAGTTATGCTATAATCTATGTCGTTACTCTGCATGTATGAAATTAAATTTATGAAATAAATCTTGAATGTTTATGCATTAGACTGATGCTGTGATTGAGACCTACTGATGAATTTGGGCAACTTCTAAATGTATGTCCCTCTATTATCTGTCTCTGACGTTCGATGAACTCGACACGGCCGGTGTTCTCCTGATTGAAATATATCGGAGGGAGACACGGAGCATATGATTAGAGATAGATTAGATTTATCTTCATTTATCAAATATTTTAGAGAGAACTTTCGGAACATTTGTGATTTAATCATTTTTTGAATATCCCGCATGAAGTGAATTGAATACTATTCCACCTACTCTACTGCATATTCTTGTTTGATTGTTGCCTTAGGATTTGCATGCTTATATCAACTTATCTTATTGTCATGGTTAGGTATATGAGTAGGTTTTCAAACATGAAATAACTTCATACATCAATTTAACATGCTTAGAATAGTTATGATGATTAATATGTAATAATGATGAACAGTTTAATTGGCCATTAGACAAAACCATCCCAACTCATTCCACGAGGTCACTCATGTTCATGTTATCGTTTAATCAACGATTGATGCCATGATACGGATATCTCTGATTTCTGAGATTGGGGAATGAGACTCGCGGATAGTTGTCAGTTAAATTTGTCACTACGTTTAGGACAACTTCTGGTGTAGTATACACTCCATAGTGGTTATCCATGTGACAGATTGTTTATCTGATTGTGGACAACTCTACGTTTAGTAAGTAATAGGCTAGGAGCTATGGCTCATTAGGACATAGAAAATATATCCCATAAGGGAAGATAAGGAACCTTCTAACGAAGCAACGTATTAGCAGGCTGAGTCTGTGGTATAGCAATGGAAACACCTATATGTGTAGTACAGTTGTGGAAGCCCCGAAAAAGCCGTTAAGTCTAATACTTTGTGAAGTACCGTTCGTTGTTTCAAACTCGTCTATCAATCCCTAGGTCTATCATCATAACTATGCCTTAATTAAAGTAACTATCCCTAAATGGCATATACGAATTTCATAGTGACCACTCGCTTAACTCTTAGTACTCTGAGTAACCTCCACCCTTAACTTATTCTAAGTATTCCTTAGATAATTAGAAAACCAAAAAAACCACTCTCCAACTATTTTTTATCGCAGTTAAAATACAAAAGATAATTAGCCTTCCTAAATTAGTATGCATGTGTTGTTTGAAGAACGACACCTAAGTCATACCTACCGCTTACTACCCTAATAATAACTTTATTAGATTATAAGTAGTATAAATTAGGATACCAAGCAAACAATAAAATATAAAACACCTACTAGTGCGTGCCCTTTTGGTCACTGTCCGGCGTCTACAACCGACGACGACACGTGGCGATAAAAACTGACCGATTGGGCGTCATCACTAGCTTTCAGTCTGACAGAGATAATTGCTCTTCACAATCTGGATTTGTGTTTGTGCTGCATTATGGAGCCATCTCTTGAAGAAGTTCCAAGCAGAGCACTATTGCATATTCGACGTCTGAGGCTGAGTATATAGCAGTGACTGAGGCTTCTAAAGAGACTATGTGGATTAGGAAATTTATTGGGGATCTAGGTATTGTTCCAACTTCCAAGCATCCTTGATTCCACGAAGGTTTTCTATGATAACGAAAGTGCGATTGTTTTGGAAGCATGGTCAAGTGTATGGTGTAAAGGGATGGTCAAATGTATGGTGTGAAGTATGGCTTTGAACATACACTCCTTTATACACACTTACACACTCTATCAACTAACAACACTTCATCCCTCACTCTTACTCCCAAAAAATTAGTCATCTTTCTCTCTAAAACACACACACACAAAGTTTCAAGTGTTCTTAATAACTAGCTTGTTCAAAAGAGCTTGTAGAAGGTGATCAAGAAATGAGGCTCTTGCAAACACATTTGATTGGAGACTTTGGGTGTATTTCGATAGAGGGGTTCTACTTTGGAACCTACGTAACTACCACTACTCTCCAAAGTTTGTCATCTCCTTCATCTTTGTCCAAATATTTTGTTAAAATGTTTTGGTCTAACCATACTCTAACATTAATTACTTAAATAAACAAGGTATTTTTAATTTTATCCATTTTGCTCAACGTACATTTTTATGTCCAATTTATCCATTATACTTGCAACATTTGTCCCATTTTAACAATTAGGTAACACGAAAACCGAATTCATTACTTCTAACTGAGAACCTCCACTTTTAATTAGAGATTTTTGCACTTAAAGTTTGACACATACACCGCATATAAATAACTTTTACACAATCTCTAAAGTATGATAATTTTTTTCTTGATCTACAAGGATGTCTAACACCTTCTAGTGGTAAATCAATTGAATCATTGTACAACATATACGTCGTATTATGTTCGTCAATTTAACAATGAATTCGATTTGTAAATTACGTACATAAGGGTTAAATATGAAAAAAAAAGTTCAAAAGATAGTGGAGAAATGAGTCAAAAAATACGTTGGAAAAAATAAGAACAAAACTGAAGTACATTGTATTTTAGTTATTACCTTTATAATATCAATTATTTATAAAAAAGGATTTTAACAAAAATTTTATTTCCAATAATAAAAAGCTTTTCAAAGCTTTTTTCAAAAATCATAGAAATACACTTTCAAAAAAGATTTTCATGTGTGACTTGAAATTTCTCAAATTTTTAAACAAAAAAGTTTTTTCTTCAATAAATAAAAGTTTTCTTAAAGCTTTTTTGAAAAAAGCTTTAAAACAAACCTTCATTAAAGATGCTCTTACCGATATAAGAATATAAATATAATATAGACAATCATTATAGTTAAGAAGATTAAAGATAAGTTACTAAAGTATGATAATGACGCGGAAGTGTAATACAATTGTAAAGTTGAAAGGACTCTGAAGGTTGATATAATAGGATGAAATGCTTATGTAACAAATCATTAACCCAATGTTTTAAAACCCAGTTTTTTGAGTGACCCGGCCAGACCTTTGGGTCCGTTTCGACTAACCGGCCAGTTCAACCGTTTCTCTATTACTCACTAGCCCAACTAAACCTAAGCCTAAATCCTTAGTTGTGAAATTGATTAAACATTGCAAACAAGAAATTTAAATAGCCCAAACTCACCTTATAAAGCCCACCTAAAAACTCAAATAAGCATCCAAAAACTTTGCTAATCTGCTTCAAAATCAAAAAGTCAAAAAATTGCTACCTGTTTGACCACATGACCTGCTTTACATGAACAAATTCAGATTTCGCCATTGGAAATCACTACCACCATCGGAAATCACAACCACCGCCGGAAATCACCACCACCCCTCTCATTTTGTCGGAAACTACCACCACTACCATCGCCTTTTCATATCTGATGGTGTTGGATCTTAATACCAGATCTGGTGGTATGACTGCCAGAAGAAGAGTGCGGCGGTGGTGGTGGTTGCCAGCCGGATGTTGAATGATCTTGGATGGTGATAGGTGATGGTGGTTTTAGGTTTTAGGGTTAGGAAGAACAATAAAGCAAGTGTAATTGAATGAAAAAGTGAACAATTCGTGGGCCTCATGTTTAGATCTGGTTTGACCAAAAGAAATAGTATTAAATCGGGTCAATCCCGGCCGGATCACCGGGTCAACCAGGTCCGACCGGAAATATGGCCGGGTTTGACCGAGTTTGACTTCTAGGTTAGCCCGCTCCTAGTTCGCTCCGTATATTTTTCGGGTCGCGGTCTGACCGGCCGAGTCGACCCGAGTTTCTAAAATTGCATTAACCTCATGCGATGTAGACCCACCAAAACAGACCAACCAAACTAGAAACTAGTACCAAAATCTATCACTCTAGATAAAACAATGGTACCCTCAAATTAATATATAAGAATAGTTAAAACCAGTGTTTTTAAACTTGGGTCGATCCGGCCGGTCGAACCGGATTGAACCGGAACCGGGACCCAAGCCGGGTCAGTTACACCCGGGTTAATGTGCAAGTCAAACTTGGCCAGTTTTTCGGTCGAACCGGTTTGACCCAGTAACCCGGACCGGCTTTTACCCGGTTTTATATATATAAAAAAATTTTTTGTCTTAAAAACTAGATCTGAAAACCTGCGTATTTTACCCTCTCTTTCCAGTCGAAACCCTAAGTCGAACCATCTGCAAATCCAGCCAAAATGCTCCATCTCCGGCCGTTTCTTACCTTCTCTGGCCGATTGCCTTCATCTCCGGCCGATTTGATAAAAAGATCAGTCTTTTTAAGATCTGCTTGTGCTATTTAAAGTAGTAACAATCAAGTAATCAGATTATTTGATAAAAACATTTGTGCTTGTGCTATTTGAGTCTCCCGCCGATGATGTTGTGGTGATTTGATTGATGTTATTGGTGATTTGGATTTAACGATTGAAGTTTGTAGAAGCTATGGTATTTTTTTTTTAAACTAGAGCTCCTGTTATTAGAAATTAGAACACTTTATAATTCCCTGTGATCAAAAGACTTTATTTTGTGCAAATTAGTTTGGATTAATGTTTTCTGTTGGGCCGAGTTTATGTAATGTGGACCATGTGGTATCTTAGTTTGTTTTTGAAATACATGTGGACTTGTCACTGGATCCAAAAAACTCTTGGGTGGGCTGAAAAACAGAAGATGTTGGGCTTGGTACATGATTGGGCTAGCCAATAATAGAAATTCAGTTGGGCCAGTCCGACCGGAACCGGGAGTGTCACCGGGTCAACTTAGAAACCAGGTTTCAAAACATCGGTTAAAATGCCCACCAAACTCAAATAATTCTCATACTTGAACTACACAAACACCACCTAATCGAAAATTAATATAATCAATAATGGCACTATATCAAATTAATACATAAATTGTGAAAGTTTATATAATTTGTATTCGATTAGAAACTTGATAACCAACTTCATTTTATTACGTTTGTAACTAAACTTGTTTATTTATACGAAAATGAAAACTAATACTCGTGTTAATTAATAATGCTTTAGTAAGAAAGAAACCTACTGTGAATAATAGACAATTAAACCGGTGCCTATGGCACCTTCGTCCTCCATCTTGGCTCTCCTGTGGCATCCTGTCCTCCGTCGTGCCTATGGGCACGGGCCTATCCGGGTCCCGTCCTTGGCCTAGCCGTTCTGGGCAAAACGGTTCGCTCTTCGTCCTGTGTTCGTGCGTGTGTATAACGGATAGCAGCAACAGCTACCCTGACTAAATAAAAAATAAATAAAAAAATCTACTCCAAACACCTATATAAATACATACATCATACCATTTTTTTTTCACTCTCACTTCTCAAAATTCCTATTTATTTACATATATATCAACAAATTCTCACAATTTCTACTTATTTTCACACTCACTTCTCACCATTTATATATAATTTAAACACTTTATTTTATTTTATGAAATCGTTAAATGGATCACTTCCAATGTTCTGACGAAGTTTTCGATCTAGAAGAGCTCAAAATAAGTATTGCTAGTTACGATCCAAATGTTATGTTCTATATTCTTGAATCGTTAGAAGAAAATGAAGAAAACGAAGTCGAAAGTTCTCGACCAAAAATATGTAGAAGGTATTTACATAGAGATCGAGCCAGTGCCGACGAACGTTTTTTAAACGACTACTTTTCCGAAAATCCAACATTTCCGGAAGATTACTTTCGAAGACGATTTCGGATGAGCAAGTCATTGTTTCTCCGTATATGTCAAGGTATAACGTCTTACTCTCAACAACCAATACCTCCTTATTTTAGTTTTTTTCATCAAGCGGGACGTTTTCGGTATACTTGGTTTTAACGTTTTTCAATTGTGAAATTCCGCCATACGACAATTGGCATACGGTTGTGCCGCCGATGCGTTTGAAGAATATTTACCCATGGGCCAAAAAACTTCATACGATTGTTTGGACAACTTTTGTAAATGTATTTCATTTATACTCGACTGAGTACTTAAGAAAACCTACACAACAAGATTTCCAATGTTTACAAGCTAAACATGCGGAGTTACATGGTTTTCCGGGGATGCTCGGTAGCATCGATTGTATACATTGGCCTTCGAAAAATTGTCCAGGAGCATGGAAAGGTCAATACACACGAGGTGATCACGGGCATCCAACAATCATGCTCGAAGCCGTGACCTCGTACAATTTGTGGATTTGGTACGCTTACTTTGGTCCTGTAGGTTCGAACAACGACATTAATGTTCTTAATGAATCGGATTTGTTTAGCGATTTACTCCAAGATCGAGCTCCTGATGCAAGTTTTACTGTGAACGGGGTTGAATACAACAAATGATATTACCTAGCTGACGACATTTATCCGGAATGGGTGACTCTTGTTAAATCGTTTAAATGTCCGATTGAGGAAAAGAACATCAAATACAAGAGATTCCAAGAAGCTGCAAGAAAAGACGTGGAACTAACATTTGGTGTGCTTCAAGGTCGTTGGGCAATACTTAAAAATCCGGCAAGACCATATAGCATCAACAAGAGAAGAAGAATCATGTACACTCGTGTGATTTTACACAACATGATAAAGGAAGACAACGGACGCAATATATGTCAACTTGAGGAAGACTACCTCCGAAACCCTAATAATTTTCCACCACGTTCTTGGTCGGAGAGGGTGGAAGCTCATGATCATAAGGACAAAGAAATACGTGATAAGCAAACGCATCATCCACTTCGTAATAATCTTATCGAACACATTTGGAGCCTCCCGCCAAATTTTCGTGTTTGAAATAATGTTACGCCTAACGAACTCACGAACGTCGAGTAATTGTAATTGTTTCTTAATTTTGTAATTTTTTATTATTATAAATGTAAGGTAGTTTTTTTTTTTTTTTTTTTTTTTTTAAATTATTGTAATTTTATATTATTATTAATGTAACATATTTTTTTGTTAATTATTATAAATTTTTATTATTATTAATGTATTAATATTTAAGAAATGACGTGACACTTATGTGGATGTCAGAGTCTTGGGACGTCAGAATATGCAGTATTCAGTTCGGGATCAATCTTCAGTCCTTATGCTGATATGGTGCTAATGTAAAAGTCAATTCTTAATTTTAAAAACATTACAATAGAAAGTGATCTTAGAGTATATTCTAAAAATTTAGACTCAACATATATACAGTTGAGTAACAAAATCTCATTAGCCGTTCCAAATAAGCATCTCCAATGGATACCTTGGGGCATGAGCAGATCTTGCACACGTGGACAACATCCCCAAGCTATCCCATCATGAATGCTCATATCGATAATCTAAGAGCATTAATACAACTTTTGAAAGTTTAATATTTTTCAAATCACTATTACATTAGTATATTAGAGTAAACAGAGTGGTCAGTTGACCACTTCGAAAAAAGTTAGACACATGATCGTCATATCATTTTTATATTAAAATTCACACTTCAATTAATTTTTTACTCATACTCATCACACCGAAAATTGGATTCACAATTAAACATTTTTACCTTTATAAATAAATTACCCACACACCAGAAAAAAAAAAAAAGGAAAAAGTAGTTCACTCAAAGTGAATACAATCCTTTTGAGCCTTTCAATTTGTGAATCAAAACACTCGTAATCTATTAAACTCTACAAAACTCATTAGACTGACACTTCATTATTATTTTAAATCACTTACCTTTCAATCACACTGTATGATTATTTCAACTATTATAAATATAAAATACAAACTTAAATTATAAATAATAAATTATAATATTGTAAATTTAAATCTATCTAGATAAACATACTAAAACATGAACGGGTCAAATATGCAAGGTGGTAGGCAAATCAAATAAATAAACTAGCTACTTGGTATTAATTTAACTAATCGAAACATAAGAACAGCCAAAATGAATTTACTACCGGAAGCAACAAGGTACAAAATATGAAGTTCACGTGGTTAAAATAAATCCTTACAGAGCATTGTCTACTTTTTAAATGCAAATAATGAATGTAAGCCCACATCTCTAAAGTCTAACAAGAGTGTGTACATACACAAACCCTCACTGCACATTTGAAGAGCTGGCAATCTCAGTGTTATTAAACATTTTTACTTTTAACGCATTTCTTTTTATCTCGACTTTAACAATTTTTGTCCATATTCCATTAAAATTTACAAATATACCGTTAAGTTAGAGTCAAATGACAAAAATACTCTTCTATCTCTTCCATTTCATTTCTCTAAATTCATCTCCTCACTTGAATCTACAAAACAAAAACCCACAGCCACACATCCTTCTAACCATCACCACTTAGGTAAATCACCACCATGACATAATCTCCTCTAAACACTACCACCACCGGTCGAAACTTGACCAGAATTGAAGGTATAAACCGGAACTAAATGCGACGACCGGCAAGGAAACACATGAGCAACAATGTTTTCAGGCAAAATCTACAACAAATCGCGTTTTTCCAGCGATATCTGGTCGAACGGTTTTTTTTTTTTTTTTTTTTCTGACAAAGGTAGGAGCTATTCCCCACAAGATCAAAGCATTCCAAATCCGTGCACACCAACCACCATCACTATCAGATGTTCATCGACACCTCATTGGAAAATGCTCCAGATCAGAAACGCCTAAATCGGAAAATGGAAAATCAGATCTGGAAAACACGAGTTATGGTGGTGCGGGTTTTTTTCTTTAAATTGAAAAACCGGAGTTGGTGGTATTTTTTCAGCAATAGGTAGTTGCAATTATTGGGTTTTTTTGTCAGGTGGTGGTGGTGGTGTAACTACTGGAGTTAAGGCGGTGTGGATCTTATTTTGTGTTTGTATACTTCAATTTGTATTTGATTTTTTAGGATAATGAAGGGATTTAATTGGGTATTGGGAATTTTGTGGTTTCAGTTTATAAGAAAGGTGACTGGTGGTGGTGAATCATATCAGGTGGTGGTTATGGGATTTTAGGTGGCGGTGGTTGTGATTTGTAAAGTAATATGTATGTACAGAAAAAGATGAGGTTATTTTGATCAATTTATTTGATTTAACTAAAAAAAACAAACTGAAAATGGACGGACAAATGCGGTAAAACTGACCAGATGACAGGGACAAAAATTACAGTTTTCTGTAAATCTAAATTAAAAGTTTATTAATAATTTAATTACAAAAAAGGAAAAAGAATCTAAAAATGAAGTATGAAAAAGGAGAAAGAAAGAACAGAAGTCCGGAAAGAAAAATTATGTGGTCTCAAATTGTGTAAACCTCTAAGATGTGATGGGTTTCTGAAGTTCTTGCTTTTAGGATTAATTTCCAATTTTCTTCGTAAAACAAGCATATCTATTCATTTCTAAACCCAAACCCTAATATCACAACCCACGATACAAACACCACCTAAGTTTTCTTCGATGGCCTTAGCGAAAAGTTTTATTTAATAGTGGAACATTTTGATTTTGATGAATTATATAGGTCTTTTACGATATATATATATATATATATATATTTTTAATCTATAATCTTCCTCACAATTTTGGGTTGATTGGGAAGAAAAATCGTATTCATTGGTTCCAAATATCAGATAATCACTAATATGCAATGTTTTGAAAACTGGTTTTTACGTCGGACCGGTCGACCTTTCAGTTCCGGTCGGACTGGTCAAACCGGCCGGTCGGACCGGTCTTTGACTTTCCTTGACTTTTTGAGTTTTTACAAATTTTTTGACTTTTTATAATTATTTTTTGACTTTTCTTAACTTTTTATAACTTTATTAGAACAAACCCTCTTTGAAAGTTTGTCACAAACAGATCTTGAAAAATATACAATAGTCAAAAGAAAAAAAACGGTGATTTAATCCATATTACGAGTGAAAATATATGACATTTCAAAATGTATACCTCAAACTTTTAAAATTACAATTATATATTATGATATATTGAAATGAAACATATAATGACTATGAACTTATTATAGGATTGTCAAAATAATCATTAAAAATACTATATAAAAAATTATTAAAATAACCATTTACAAATTAGTAAGAAAATACTAATAATTACAACAATATCACAAAGTAATAGCTAGATTAGTTGGCAATCAAATCATTCAACAAGCATAAGGTTAGAGGTTTAAAACATGGGGTAGGCATTTATGTTGTGTT
This sequence comes from Logfia minima, assembly GCA_963921325.1. Lineage (NCBI taxonomy): Eukaryota > Viridiplantae > Streptophyta > Magnoliopsida > Asterales > Asteraceae > Logfia > Logfia minima. The sequence continues at coordinate 21,017,285 of OY992770.1, forward strand.
TATTTTTCTTTAGTGTTGAATTTGTCCCACATTGGTGGCAAGACAAACCAAAGCTTACCATGCCCTCCTATATATTCTAAGCCAAGGACACAAAGTAATTCCAACTTGGTCACAGTTGACTTCCTAATTTGGTACGTTTACCTACGTGATTTCGGTTTAGAAAAAAAAAATATCAAAAACCGGTCTGAACCCGGTTCCAGTTTGACTGGCCAGTTCCCGGTCTGAACGGTGGTCGTTGACTTGGTCAAAGGTGGTCCATAACCGGTTTCATTTCGGCCGGCTTTCTCGTTATTTCCGGTTTGACCGGTCTGACCGGACCGGTCAGATCGGTTTTCAAAACCTTGCTAATATGTCCCTCTTTTGGGTATAGATTTACAAATATGATTGCTTTCTCATCTCTTATTTATAAATTAGATTTTGTGTCCATCCGCTGGACAGAAAACAAACACTTTAGTTGCAATTTATACATAAATTCTAGCCAAATCCTTTACTACTTTACTTACATGCATCCCACAAATTAGATTATAATCTCTTCATTAGGCAGAAATAGGAGATTAAATAATATTAAGATAGAGAATTTAGTTACTTGACCCCTATAAGAGATAAAACGTAACCCGAATTTATTCATTCATAAGAATTGGTTGAAATTGGCAAGTCTAGGGACCGTTAAGTTAACAATTAAAGTAGCAATAGTTAGAGAGCGAACCTAGCATATTATGTAAATGCTAGATGATAAAGTATTAGTAGTGAGAAACAAAGAGTAAACAATCAAATGAAGCCCTTCATATTTCAGGAGGGTGTGAATGTTTAAGGGATCCTGATCCATGTTTTGCAATAGTAGCAAGTAGCAAATATCAAAAACCTACATCTTTTACTATGTTTCTGAACAGTTAAATATAAAAATATTGCCACTAACTTGCTCATGGAGATCAAATGCAACATAAAGATTACAGGCATATAAATAATTGTATTGCACAATTTTCGAACCTCAAACGATAAGCTCTTGAAAAAGTGATTACCAATTTCCAAAATTTTCCACCTATTTGGCTTAAAGGAAACAATGTTATTACCTTTCAATAAGTATAAAAAAAGGAAGACACAAAATGAATAAGAATATTTAACATTTATAGTTAATGCAAATTTGGAAGTGAAGACTAGAAATGCTTATAGGTTTCTAGCATTGATAAAAAGAGAAGACAAAAAAGTGGTTGGAGGTTAGTCCGACCCAACACCTACTAAAAGTTGCCCATTTTAACACGACAACTTACCTGTACTAACAGTTCCCAATTTTAACACAACCAACCCGATTGTCCATTTTAACACTTCACTGAATCAAAAGATAGCAACCAATAGCACATTAAATTCTATTCTAAAGCATGGAGTGTAATCTATATTATAGTTAGCAAATAGGTCGAATGAGTCATACAGGGTCAAGAGTCCCCAAACTTTTCTTTCTAATGCATACAACCTCATACAACATCAAATGTGAAGCCCTACCTTATTCAACATGTTCCAATCAGTCTCTTATAAACACCAGTAATCTCACTATAACAAATTTTGTAAAAGTGAACATTGAAACATAATACGTACAGTTACAAAGAATAATTCACAAATAAGCTAAGGAAATGACTTAATTATGACAATCGTCCAACTGTCAAATACACAACGAGAGCATGAATGTTAGGAACAATATGCTGATTAATACGCGCAATATTTCTCCTATTTTAACTCTAATCTTGATGAGAAATATTTGTTTTAAATGATTATTCACTTAAAATCATCAAAGGGGTTGAAATATAGATGACGTATTAAAAATCAAAGAAATCGATCTAAAAACATACAAAACAAAGCAAAATAATTAAAGCACGATTAATTCGCCTTTTAATTACCCTTATGCTACAAAATGATAATTATTCTTAATTAGTTTTATGTTATTCCTCATGTAGTTACAAGATCGTGGGTTCAAGAATCGTGCAAAACGGACAAGAAACGAAGAAGTTATGCCCAACCGTAGATCACGAGAACTTAGGATCCGCACACGGCACCATAAGGCACTGTATACGGCACCAAGGTTGTGACAACCCTCGAAAACCGGTATAATTTCGTACACAATTAACATGCATTCTTACACTAATCCCCTCTTAATGAAATCAAATATGATTTAAACTGAGATAAGTCTATCACACACAATGCACATTTTAGTGCACACTATTTTAATGCATGATACATTACGTTTACGTAATTATTGAGAATTACGCTATTCAATCGGATGAATTCTGAAAAATACGAACGTTGGTGAAAAACTTTCATAAATAACGTGAAACTATTTGATATTAAATAGTAGTTATTTACTTATAGTATTATGTTAGGTTAAGAGCATAACCTTTTTGATAATTGAAGATAAACACGTACACGATATTAAATCAATCACAACAACGTTTATGAATACAAGATTAATTGAACGAAACATCGATAATTTACGAATAATTTGCAATTTACTAACAATATTCTAATCTCCCTTAGTTTCGCAAATTAACCATAATTATGTATGTTACACCCAATTAATCACTAATTAATTTAAACTATAAAATTTACCCACTTAATTAAGCAACTAGCCTAACCCCCTCCCCCCACCCTTGACTTCTTGGCCGAATTTCTACCACCACCCATGCCCCCCATTTCCCTCCTTCTTGCTTGTTTGTACACTCCATTGCACTCCTTCCCCTAATTAAATATTACATGCACCATGCTAGGAAATATCTTGTGTCCACTTGAAATATCACTTAAGTATTGAAGCTAGTTGCAAGACAAACACACACACACACACTTCACACTTCAAGACTGCATTCTCTTCCTCTTCTCCTTCCCTTTCATGATCATTCATCACCTTCATCTTCATCTTCATCATATCTTCTTCAAGATTACTACCATATTCCACCATGAACCACCATTGTTATACATCACTTATACACACTATTTGAGCTCATCAACATCCTTGGATTTTCTGGAAATTCTCATAATCTTGAGAATTGGAATCATTAGAAGAAAAGCTTAGAAATAGGGTTTTAAAGGACTTGGGTTGAAGATTCAAGCTCAAGTTCAAGTTCTCTTCTTTTATTATTACTTTCATCCTAAAGCTTTGTAAGGAAACTCTTCTTGATCTCTTCATTTCCTACATTTTGAATGCCTACATGCTAAATGTTCACTCTATAGTTAAACTCGACCAAATGAATGTTGAAATGTGTTTAAAACAATCAAGAACGAGATTTGTGTTAAAATGAGTAGCAACATGTATGGTTTGGTGATATATGTATTATGAGATGATTTATAAGTGTTAAAACGAATTTGTGGTTAAAATGGTGAAAGAGTTGTTAAATGAACGGAAAACGAAACGAATGTTTTAAAATGAGCATTGAAAACCTCCAACGTCATATTTTGGACAAGAAACACGTTTCATCTTGTTAAAATGCTAAAAATTTGGTTTGAAATAGCTTAGATCGTGTTTGAAAGCATTTTGTGAAAAACGCCAAAATTTGGCCTTACCCAGACGAGTGAGCCTTCACCCGGACGGGTGAATTAACATGCCTGGAGTTCTGTTGGTCAGTCACCCAGACAGGTCACATGTCACCTAGTCTGCTTAGACTTACCCGGCCGGGTAACCCCTGTTCTAGCAGACAAAAAAAAGTCTTTTTGATACGAAAGCACTATGTTCTCGAGAAACTTAAGAATCTAAGTATACACGATACGTACTATCATTTACCTTTATAAATAGATGTTAGGATCGGTCTTGATCTTAATAAGACTTATAGTTTTAAATAACTATTGAGAAACTTGCGGAATAGTACTTGATAGTCAAAGAACAATTCATAGAACAATATATCAATCAAAAGCTCCAATATTTGAAATATCAATAATACGAATACAAAATTGTATTAGGGTTTACACCTTGAAGCTACGTATACCTCTCTATTCTATAAGATCTCTATTTATATTTAGTATAGAGTCCTAAACAAGATTTCCTTTAAACTAGGAAACAATCTAACAAACTACTTTATCTGTTACCATAATTACAGTATACGTAAACAGTACTAACAGTGTAACAGTACAAACTTAGACAAAGATTACAAACTAATGATGTAACACCCCCAAATTCAAGTGCGTTGTTGCGGAAGCAAGTTTTGGGGTGCTACTAATCAAATATCAACAACCATGGGTAAAGCAAACGACATCTATATGCAACGTTTGAAAAGTAGTTACATCTCATAAATACAAGGTTTGAAAACATAGTGTCTTCGGTTACAAAAATGTAGTTCCCTAGAGTCCACGCGTGTAGCGGGAGATTCTATTACATAATCATAATATACAAAAGATAATGCTAAGAATCTCCGTTAGATGCAATGTAGAAATCATGCGACTCTAGCTAATGTCCAGGGGTGAACCTACTCCGTATGGGTACCTGAGATACAAAGCCTAAAGGGTCAACCAAAAGGTTGGTGAATCTCACAGGGTTAGTAGTAAAGTAATCGTTTGTGAACCACAATCAAGTACCGGCAATGCTATCAAGCAAGGTAAGTAAATCAGTTTGTAAGTACAGTTGCCATGAGCTCTAAAGTTGAAGCTTAACCGTTTGGTGTGAAATTAATCACGTACCCCCGTGAGTGCTATCCGGACACTCATATGTAACAATTACCAAATGTCTGTTTCTACGTGTTAATCTGTACGTGGTGGCGCTCCACCCCAGACAGGGATTGTCAATCCCAAATGGATCCATTTACTAGTAATCGCGCTTAATCATAATTAACAACTAAAGATAGGAGGCTTTCAGTGGATAAAAGTAACTCATGCAATGTGTGTAAAAGAAATCAGTTCAGTACATTGTGTTCACGTGTAAAACAGTGGCTAAGTATCTCACCCCAAAGTATAAAAACAGTAAAAGTGGGGCTGTAAGACTCACCTGAGTCTAGTAAGTTCGTAAGTGAAATCAACAAAGTAAGCAGATGTAAGTCCGTGAATCGGTTCTCAGAACCCTGCAACCTTCTGGCGTCCGAAACGCACAAGGTTGTAAGTAAGCAAGTAATTAAGTTGGTGTCTTAAGAGATCACCCATGCTAGTTGTCTACTCAACTAGGAAATGTCCATGTGTTCGTTTAGTAATCCGTTTGTATTTTGAAAACAATTAGGGCCCATTGGTGACGGTTTGTAATAGTAATTCAAAAGTGTTATTATCATATGTATCGTTGTATCAGGTTTCTTTATTTGTAAGCGTTCGACATTTAGTTGTGGAAAGTATTTATAAGTTCCTGGGTAGCGGGGTCCAAGGGGCGGCAGCCCCATGGCGGGGTCCAAGGGGCAGAGCCCCTGGCTGGGGTCGAGCTGAGATTTCGGTTCGCAGGTCAACCCTGCGAGTTGAGATTTCGGTTCGCAGGTCAACCCTGCGAGTTGACATTTCGGTTCGCAGGTCAATCCTGCGAGTTGACATTTCGGTTCGCAGGTCAATCCTGCGAGTTGACATTTCGGTTCGCAGGTCAATCCTGCAAGTTGACATTTCGGTTCGCAGGTCAATCCTGCGAGTTGAGATTTAGGGTTTAGGTTTGGGTCTGCGAGTTGAGATCTCGGCTCGCAAGACGGACAGATCTCGGCTCGCAGGACGAACTGTTCGGGTAATTATCTTTAAAAATCCCTTTTTAAGTCGGTTTTTGGGCAAATCTTTGTTGAGTAAACGTACTAGCATGTAAATAGAAGCTTTACAAGTCATTTAAAAGGGTTTTTGAAGCTTCTTACAACAAAATCCGAAATTTGAGGAGATGAAGGTGATGATGATTATGATGAACCTCTTGCTTGTGTAAGGGTGGTGATGATGAACGATTTTTGGTGGTATAGTTCTTGTGATCTCAGTTTTTTTAGAGAGAGTGTTGTAGAGATTTGTAGAGAGAGGGAGATGAGAGGAAATGGGTGTAAGTGTGTGTGTAAAGTGAGGCTAACAAGGAGAAGGATGGGTTAAAAGGGTTGGGCTCGCGGGCTTGGGCCGACCCACCTTGGGTCTCCGGCCCGCGTGTTTGCGTTTCCTAGTAGTATTATGTCTTGTAGTTGATTAAATTCCTAATTGTTTATTCGCGAAATCTTTTTAAGATTCTTAATTATGTTTTAAATAAATACGAAAATTCGTGTAATATATCATAGTAAATAATGATTGTTTGGATAACGTCACGTTATTTATAAATTTTGTCACCAACATCTCTAACAGATATAAGTCGGACCTCGTCCGGTTCGTAAGTACACGATTTAATCAAATCGCGTAAGCGTGTATGTAATTACACCAAAATGTTCCATATACTTAGAATATTACAAAACTAAATACATGTGTTTACAAGTAGTTTAGGCACTAATTACAAGCCCTAAATTGGCGGTTGTTACAAATGAAGACAGTATTAATGCTATAACAGTATTAACTTTGAAGCTCTGCAGTATTAACTCTTCATTGTAGTACTAATTTGGTAACAGTATAAACTCTTGCAGACAATAGAAACTCTGAAGCAGTACAAAGTTTTTCAAATAGTAGAAACATTAAGCACAATACTAACTTCTGCAAACAACATAAACTGATTTATTCCCAACAATCTCCCACTAAACTTATGATGTATTACTAACAGTATTAAGTTTCTCACTTAGTATATGACCTAATCTCCTCTACCAATCTTGACACATATACTTGATTACTGTTTTGCACCTTAATTGTCAACATACTTGCAAGCACACTATGATTCCATGGATACCTCTTTCCAACAAAATAATATCCAACCCCTCCATCGTGTTGATGTGTATGATGTACTCCACAGTTATCAAAGCATTGCCAATGAGTGACTGGTGAAAAAGGTTTGTTAAAGAATTTCATATCTTTGTCAGGTTCATACAACTGTTGTAGATACTCATACAGCTTCTTGTTATCATCATATTCCTTTTGATCAGCATATTTGGCTTTTGCAATCTTCCACATCTAATCCAGATCTCTTCTATTAAAAGTCTTAATCATAGACAAAAATGTTCTATGCTTTTCAATAGCATCTCTTGCTCTGACCACCTTGTAATACTTCTTTCTATTAGCATCCATGATCTGATACTAGTTTATGATGATATACCCAGTGCTTAGAGGTGTGGGTTTAAAAATTTCTTCTGCTACTACTCTCTCCTTTTCATCCTTTTTCTGTTTTTCAGTTGTAGATGGCACATCAGTATGCACATCTGTTTTCTTCTTTTCAGCTTCAACTCTTTTCTCAACCTTTGCCTTTTTATGCTTAGATTTTGTAACCGCAGTCTTTCCTATTTCCTTACCACGCCTTTTCCTTCTTTCAAACTGTTTTATAGGTTCAGACCTGGGTTCATTCATTCCTTTTAAGTTCCTTTCTTTACCATCCTGTTCTCCGCATCAATCTGAGCTATTCTTATCTTTTCCCTCTCATACAGACCTTTTAACTTTTCCATATCCATAGCAACCAATCTTTTCACATGATACCCAACAGATCTTAAGAAATCAGCATATCTCATTCTTTCTTGATTCTTAGTTAATGGTTTTGCTTTCATATGCTTATATTGGTCAGCTGCTAGCTTTGTTCTTCTTTCAGACAACAATCTCTCTAACTGTGCTTCTCTTTCTTCCTTTGTAAACTTAGCTATAAACTCTGCATGAACTTTTCTAGCTAATTCAACATCAGCTTCTATATTTTCTTTTCTTGACATTGGCTTGGGTTGTTCAACTGCAATACCCTTACCTTCGTTTTTTATGTTGATTTTACTTTCTTTAATGATTGGGGTAGTTGATAATGGTTCATTTATGCTTATTCCCTTGGCCTTTGGCTTTTCTTTCTCTTTTGGCTCTCAGACACCCTTAACAATACCTCAGCTGCAGTGATCTCATCATCTAGTATCACAGTAGAAACTGGTTCATCTGATTTAGCAGCACTAACTTTTTCCTTTTCAAATATAGTACTAACTGGCTCATCTTGCCCAGCAGTATTAAATCCAAAATCTTGTAATGCTACACTAACAGCAAAACTAACCTCAGCAGCACTAACTCCAGCAGTTTTAACTTTCTCACTTACAGTACTAACTGGAACAAAACTAACTAAAACAACATAATTGTTTCGTTTTCACTTACAGTACTAACTCCAGCACCATCAGTAGTAACTGGAATAGCACCTGCCACATTTTCCTCTTCCAATTCAACATCAACAATGAATGGTGCCTCTATATCTATATCTTGAGAAGATTTATCAATTGATTTAGGCTTTTCCATCTTCTTCTCCTTCAACAACTCACTCACCATCTCATTCAATCTCTGATACTCCCTTGCCTGAGATTCCAACATGCCTTTCTGCCTTGTAACTTCATCACTCAAATTGGTACAAAAAGCCATCAATTCCTTAAGTAAACTACTATCTTCATTACCTCCAGAAGTGTTAACCTCTCTTGGTAAATCATCAGAAGGTATACCCTCTGATTCATGCCTAGCATGATCATCAGAAGTCCCTTTGTTCTTGGTACTAGGACTTGTACTAGGATCATCTTCCATAAAAGGTTCAGCATGTACAGTTTCCTCTGGTTGGGTCTTATTGATGTTATCACTATCCTGTTCTGCCAATGGGCTAGAATCAGTAGCGATAGCCCTTCCAGAATGGTCAACCCCTCCTTATGGACCACCCTCTGTTCAGTTTGTGACTAAGACATCTGACCAGTAGGAACATCAAATGCCTGTTTTGATTTCTCTTTTTTGGTTGGCTTCTTGGTCCTTTGTTTTCTTTTGGATTTAGTACCAACAGTTGTGGGTTGAGAAGCAGATGGGCTTTCTACTTCTTCAACTGTGGTAGAAGTTGCAGCAAACATTGTTGGAAACAATGTTGTAACCTTATCAGAAAAACCAACATTCACTCTCCTCATATTTGTAAATAGTTTCTGAGTATGGGAACGAACAATAAAAATTTTAGGATGTGCAGATAAATCATTTAATTCCTCATTTAAAACTGTTTGCACAAACCTGGGATACATCAAAAATTTCTTAGAGCTATGTTGCTCAAGATTTCTCAGCATGCCATTAAAAATAAACTTTGAAAAGTTAAAAAGTTGTCCTGTAGATAGGCATACAATTGCAGTAGCAAGTGCACTCCTAAATTCATTCCAACCTTTTCTTTTAGAAGATAGGCATTGTTGTACAGTATGTATTAAAAATTTCCATTGTGGGGAGAAGGTCCTTTATAAAATGTTGATTTGTTTATTTCTCCTTCATACCCCATCGATGCTATGGTATCACCTACAACCGTATCATCAAGAAATTTCATACCTGTAGCATCATTAAGATGCAGATGAGTGCGTATAGTATCCTCTGATACAGAAATGGATTTTCCTTCAACATATGCTGTGATTTTCTTTGTTCCATCGTTGTTATCAATCGTAGCACTCGACCAAAATCTATTTATATGATTAAGATAAACGGTCGGATTAACAGTTAGGGCATAATGGATATTGCTATTTCTCAAGAAATCGATGATTTGATGAAAGTCGATGGCTTCTTTAGGTTTCTTTAAGAATGCCACAAGATTGTGGTTTTCTACTGTCGGTAATCGAGTAGAAGTTGATGTCAAAGCCATTGAATCGAGTGATTTAAGTTGAAGATTGAAGAAAGATTGAGAGTTATTTGCGTTTGGATGAAAATAGAAAGTGAATAAGATGTTTCTGTATGGTGAAGTAATGTGTATTTATGTATTTGAATATTTGAAAATACTAATATAGAAACAGCACTAATGAAAACCCTCGAACAGTATAAACTGTGCTTACAGTACAAACTGAGCAACAATACAAACTGGACTAACAGTATCAATAATGTGTGCAATATTAATATTTTAAATACTCACTTACAACATAAACTTACAGTACAAACTTAATATTGCAGTACAAATTAAGTCAACAGTATAAACTGTAGTAGCAGTATAAACTGAACTGACAGTATAAACTTGAATTTGGTCACTTTCTTCTTACAGTATAAAGATCAAACAGTATAAAGTGTTCCTTACAGTATTAACTTTTCCCTGATGTATGAAAATACCATCCTGTTTTTACTGCACTTGTAACCCAAGAAAGAAGGTAAGTTCACCCATGGAGCTCATCTTGAACTTATAATGCATCAACTCTTCAAACTCTTTACATAGACAATCCCTTGTTGAACCAAAGATGATATCATCTACATAGATCTGAACTAAGAGAATATTATCCTTGATTCTTTTGGTAAACAAGGTTTTGTTTATAGCTACCCTCTTGAATTCGTTGTTCAAATAAATACATGGACATAGTATCATACCAGGCTCTGGGTGCCTGATGTAGTCTATTCAGAGCTTTGTAAAGCCTGTAAACTCTGTCAGGATGTTTGGGATCTTCATACCCTATAGGTTGACACACATATACCTCCTCTTCAATAGTGCCATATAAGAAGGCACTATTTACATCCATCTGATACACTTTAAAACCCTTGAATGAAGCATATGCCAAAAATAATCTAATAGCTTCTATCTTGGCTATAGGGGCAAACACTTCATCATAATCAATTCCTTCTTCCTGAGTGTATCCTTGTGCTACCAACCTAGCTTTATTTCTGATCACAATCCCCCATTCATCTTTCTTATTCCTGAATACCCATTTGGTTCCAATAGCTCTTTTGCCCTTTGGGAGGTCAACCAAGGTCCAGACCTCCTGAATTTTAAACTGCAGCAGCTCTTTTTGCATAGCTTCAATCCACCCTGGATCCTTTAATGCTTCCACAACTTTCTTAGGTTCTAACTGGGAGAGAAAAGAGACAAATAAAGAAGTATTGATATCCTCTTCATTATCCCTTGTCTGTTGTCTAGTTTGGACAGCAGAATCAATGTCTCCAGTCACATTTTCCAATGGATGATATCTATGTGGAGTGTAATATGATGTTGAGGTCATTGGAGTAACTGGTTCCAGGTTTGTAGGATTGAAGTCTTCTACTACAACTGCTTCTTCTAGAGTAGGCATGTCAAGATCTGTTGCATAACCATCAGCTGAAATGTTATTTGTCATCTGATGCTTCAACAGATGGTGAAGCAGCTGGGCCTGCAGATTCAGGTATGGACACACTTTCCTCAGGTGGATCAGGTGTCCAAATGGGAAAGATAACATACTTAGATTGATCCTTGGATTGATCTGCAATAATGGAGTCAGTGGTACCTGCGGAGGATTGCTCATAGATATATCTGAAAGAATAGGTTAGAGCATCAATATCAAACAGCCAATTTGGACCTTTGCCTTCAGTATTAAGAGTATTCTCATTAAACGTCACATGCATGCTCTCTTCTATTATTCTACTTCTTTGATTGAATACTCTGTATGCTTTACTTTGAGTAGAGTATCCAACAAAGAATCCCTCATCTACCTTGCTATCAAATTTTCCTAAGTGATCTTTGGAATTTAAGATTGTACAAGGACCCCCAAAAGCTTTCAAAAAGCTAACCAAAGGTTTTCTTTGAAAGAACAGTTCATAAGGAGTCTTGTTATGAGGCTTTACTATAGATATCATATTCTAAACATAGCAGACAGTACTAATTGCTTCTGCCCAGAAGGTCATAGGCAATTTAGCATCTGCTGACATAGTTCTAGCAGCCTTAATCAGTGTCCTATTTTTCCGTTCTGCTACTCCATTATGTTGGGGAGTCCTAGGAGCACTAAACTGTCTTGTAATTCCTTTAATTTCTCAGAATTTGTTCATCTCATGATTCTTAAACTTTGTGCCATTATCACATCTGATGATTTTAACAGTTTTAGAGGTTTGAGTTTCTATATTAGTAATGAATGATTTAAGTATATCACTTGTTTCATCTTTTGTTCTAAGAAAGAAAACCCAACTAAATCTGCTATAATCATCAGTGATCACTAAGCAATATGACTTTTTACTTATGCTCATCACATTAATTGGTCTAAATAAGTCCATATGTAGTAACTGTAAAGGTAAGCAGGTAGAACTTTCTGTTTTAGCCTTAAAAGAAGTTTTGTGTTGCTTGCCTTTTTGACATGCAACACAAGGATCATCACATGAATATTCCTTTTCAGGTAGACCTCTTACTAAATTTTGTTTAACAAGTTTATATATAGTCTTGTAATTCATGTGACACATCCTTCTATGCCATAAAGCAGATACATCAAGAGAAGCTTTGGATAAAAGGTAGTTTAGATTTTGTTGAGGTTTCATACTTGCTAAGTCAAAGCAGTTACATTATCCTTCCTGGGAGTTCTTAAAAGAATCAAATTTTCATCAATTTTGAATTTATGTGAAAGGATAAGGCATTCTGTGTCACTAAAAAGAATTGGGTTCTTTTTATCTGTGATTTGACTCACACTTAGCAAGTTATATTGTAACTGCTCAACAAAATAAACATCTTTAAAACTTATCTTTTCACTACTGATAACACATTTTCTAGTAATCTTTCCTCCTTTGGGATTACCTCCAAATGCTACATAGCCACCATTGATGTTTTTGAAGTCCTGTAGCTGTGATCTATCTCCAGTCATGTGCATTGTTATAGATCATTGATATAAAGTTTAAGAATCAAAGTGGTTTTAGGTGTGATAATGGCACAGAGTTAGTGTCTTTTTGGAACCCAAACCAAAGTGGTTTTAGGTGTCCCATGTGCATCAATGTAATCAAATCTCTTATAGATCATTGATGTTGATGCATTGTTGGTATTGGAAACATTTGAGTTGATAGTAGTAACAGGTTTATAAATTCAACTAATGTTAGACTTACTTGCAGCATTATTTTGTTGAACAGTATTAACTTTGTTAACAGTATTAACTCTGTTAACCGTACTAACATGCCTAGCAGTATTAACTTTGTTAACAGTATTAACACGCCTTGCAGTATTAATTTTGTTAACAGTATTAACTTTGTCAACATTTTTAACACTATTAGCAGTATTAACTGTTAATGCTGTTTTTGTAGTCTTTCTACTGTTGGCTTTATTAGTTAGTACTGCTGCATTAGTTTGTACTGCAGCAGTCTTAACCATGTTAGCCATGGATTTCATCTTTCTAACAGTACTAACAGAGTTAATTTTTGATTTAAAGTTTGAATAATTAACTCTGTTTGATGGTGTCCATGTTGGTCTTACAATCCTTTGATGATTATAATAACAGTCACATTGAAGATGATTTTTTCTACCACAAATATAACAAGCCTTTTCTTTAAATACAGAAAAATCATGTTCCAACCTATGTGAAATCATTTGATTCCAATTTCTCTGATTTCCCCTGGGAATCGATTTTATTCCATGGTTGCTTGTTTTGCATTTGCAATGAGTACATCTGCTTTCGTTAGTTTTGCTAACATTATTCATTTTAAATCTGTGATTTTTAGCTTCAACTTTCTTTTGATTAATTCTAAATTAGATTTATGTTTAAAAAGAATTTTCCCTTATGCTAATTTATTACTTTTAATCATAGTAGCTATCTCCTTAAGAACTTTCTTTTCATTATTTATAGATGATTCAGCTTTCTCATCCTTGTGTTCCTCTTTATTCTCAATTTCTACCTCATCATCATCAAATATCCAACTGGTTATCTCAACCCTGTCTAAATCAATCTCATTCTCAGTTAAACTTTTAGATGGGTCCACTTTTATAACTTCAACTGATACATTCTCCTTCAAAGTGTTGATATTAAAATCATTTTTAGTAGGAAAGTAGTTGTTGTTATAAGTGGAGGAACATTGTTATACCCTAGTCCAGTCTTAAGTTTATCATGAATTTGAGACTTGATTAGATTTTGAAGATTTTGAGAGGCATTTTCTAGATCACTTACTTTTAATTTAATATATCTCTCTCAGTTCTCACATTGTCTAAATCTTTGTTCAACTCTTCAACTTTATCTTTCAAGCAATCTTTTTTCCACCTAGCATATTCAATATCATATAGGTATTGAGATTCATTCTTTTGATATGCTTTTATTTTTTCTTCTAAGTTTTCAATAGCAGCAATTGTAATTCTATTTCTAACTTCCCATTTTTCCAGTTCTCCACAAATCATTAAATTATGGTCTCTATAATGTTTAACAGTTTTCTTGCATATAGATGAACACAATTTATTTTGTACCTCTTGTGGAACTTCACTTGAAGTCTCTTCTTCTGCAATAGCCATTAAAGCATGATTTTGTATTTCATTATCTGCTTGATCACTCCAATCAAATCCAAAACCATCCTGTGAAACCAACGCTGTAGAGTTTGAATTGTTTTGGATTAGAATGTTCCTTCTCTACACTGCATTGTAACCTCTAGATCTTTGATCATTCTCCTCTGATCTTCCTGTACTTCTACATTCTCTAGCAAAGTGTCCCAATTTATGACAGTTACAACACTCCACTTTACTCTTATCAAATCCTGCTCCCTCTTCTCTTTTATATGCAAAGTTATTCCTTCCAGTTCTCTGTATGAATCTTTTTGCCCTTACAGTCAACATGGCCATTTGCCATTTGATATCCATCTCCTCTAAGTCATATGGATTTACTTGCTCAAGTTCTTCATTAATTAGAGAAGAACTCACATTGCTAGCAAAGAATGCTTCTATAACTTGTTCACAAGTTTTATCTTTAGTAGAACTTGATCCAAAACCTACTGTCGTGTTTGATTAGCAGTATGACTTTGTGATGCACCCATAGAGATAAAAGCATCATTATTTGTATATCCTGTTGCTTGCTTTTTACTTTCAACTTCTGACTCAAATGATCTTAGATCATTGTATAAGTCATCTAGCTCTTTCTCATCAAGATCATTGCCTTGTCTCAAAGCCAATGTATACATAGTCCATTCATCACCTAAAGATCTTAAAAATTTTCAGTTAAGATCATATTTATCAATCTTAACATTATGATTTTCAAGATCACCAACTAGCTTTGAAAATCTATCAAAGGTTTGAGTTAAAGTTTCTGTCTTTGCTGAATTAAAGTTCTCAAACTATTGTTTGAGAATAGACCTTTGAGTTTTCTTGGTATTATCATTCCCACTAAATCTCTTTGCTATTGCTCCCCATAATTCTTTAGCATCGACACACTTCTCAAATCTTCTTTGATATTCAATAGGAATAGACATTAAAAGAGTGCTTAATGCCTTCATCTCTGTAGCTCTTTCTTTTCTCTCAGCATCTGCAGTATTAACTCTTCATTGCAATATTAATCTGGTAACAGTATAAACTCTTGCAGATAGTAGAAACTCTGAAGCAGTACAAAGTTTTTCAAACAGTAGAAATATGAAGCACAGTACTAACTTCTGCAAATAGCACAAACTGATTTACTCCCAATAATAGATCACTTACGTATGTATTTATTAAACAAACAAGCCAACGACACTTATTTTTGGATATTACACTATCGTATGAAATTATTGATATTTTGAGAAGTAATATAAATAAGGGATAATTGATTCGTATTGTGCTAGCTTTAAATTTTTTTCTACTATATGCGATAAACTTATAAAAACTCTATTGTATGTTGTAAACCTGCTAAAATCTCTATTTTATGTTGTGTGTCACTTGAAACCGGGAATTGGATGACGTGTAACGTGTTAAGCCTACTTCGCAACCAACTTAGGATCCACGTCTATGGCCAAGTCAAAATTTTGTCCCGACATAAAAGGGTTCGTTTAATATACCCAAGCCCATTTTGAAAACCCTACAGTTTACCCCCTTTTAATGTTTTTAAAATCCTAAACTAAAAAACCCAGGTCACCTCTTCATTCACCAAAACACACACAAAGAAGCAGCAGTTGTAGCTATGAAGAAACGCAAGCTTACATCAAGCTCTGTAGAAGCAGCATCTTGTGGTGGATCTACAGTGGTGTCGAGGAAGA
The DNA here is from genome assembly GCA_963921325.1 of Logfia minima. Taxonomy (NCBI): domain Eukaryota; kingdom Viridiplantae; phylum Streptophyta; class Magnoliopsida; order Asterales; family Asteraceae; genus Logfia; species Logfia minima. The sequence continues at coordinate 21,033,179 of OY992770.1, forward strand.
GCAACACCAACACCGCACCTGTTACTACCATAGATTATGAATCTAGTGATGATGACTTGCATTTCAAGAGGAGACCTTCGAGATACGAGTCATCTCCGGTAAGGGAGCGGGACCGAGATCGAGACTGCAATAAGAACCATGATCGAGAACACTACATCAAGCACATAATCGGGAATCAAGCAAACGGACTATATGATTTCTCATTTCCCCCTTTTTAGAATCCAAATGTATTATGTGTTTGTTCTCTTTTGTATATTTGGATGTATCACCATAACTTAACTTGATATAAATAAGTATAATATACTTTAGCCTATTTGGGTTTTTCAATTTGTATGTCTAATTTTTGGTAGAACTTATGCTTGATTTTAGCATATGATGCGCACCCAACGGTCGGTCTAATCCTGACGAGGTGTCGTCGGTTTGTATTGATACAGGATAGTGATCGAAGTGTGCACAGTCAGTGTGTGTTTTAAATTTTATAAGAGTCGAGGCTCAAACTACGTGTACTACCTACTACACTGGGTGAGTAAGCAGTAAGTATAACTCGAGATCGTTTGACGATCGTCACGAATTGAAATGAAGGTTATACCTAGGATATGTCCTATATTAGGATGGATTTGTGTAAGGTAGGTAGATTTGTGTTGATTTTAACTAAAGTACTCGCATAAAAATAATTCTAAACTATGAATAGATAAATCAGATAGATAGACTGTGATTGCTGAAACTTCGACAATTAGGTTTTCTGGATGATATTCATTATAAAGATTCCCCACTCACTGTGAGCTAACATGCTCTTGTAGAGTGACTTGACTTGATATCTTCCAGTGACTACCTTTTATTTTTCAACAATGACTGTTGTATTTATTGATTGCATAATTAATAAATCTCTTATGCACACCATGGTGTAGAATAAACATAGTTGAAATTATTTACTTAGTAGTGATCTTCTTCTGTAATGAGAGCTTGTTATTATCTTCAATAGCAGTGACTAGGTTGACCAGCGACGAATGACCAACTTATATTTCACGAGTTTTGACTTCATCATTTCTAATGATAGTTACTCCAATGACTAAGTTTATTTGTGACTAGTGATCCAACAATCTTCTACTAATGACTTTTGTCATAGCCGTGACTAGGTTGACTAGCGATCAGTGGTCCAACTTATAGTTTAGGAGTTTCGGCTTTATCATTTCCAATTATGTACTCCATTGACTAAGTTGGTCAATGACCAGTGACTCAAAAATCTCCCCCTAAATGATGATGACAAAAAATCCTTAGACATACTTACATACGAAGAAATCACAAGGACTTAACTAGCTATCGCTAAGTGTTTAGAATTAAACACCAATTAACTTATTAAATACTTGATCCTTATAATTTTTCTTTTTGGATTTTTTTTTTTTCAATTTTGTTCATGATCTTTTCAAAAGTGACATTTATTTATATATAACAAACAAAGATACAAAGATCCTATTCTATTAGAGGTGATTATCAATCTAGGCCCATTTCCTCTTTCTTTATTTGCTCACGCTCCCTCATGATCTTATATTTTTCTTCTAAAGGCAGATACCTCATATGCCTGGCCAATGCCTCATTCTTCACTATGTTTTTCATCTAGAGTTATCTGGGAGGCAAGCTACCTTCATCAGCATAACCATTAACTGGTCATGATCCATCTTCTCAAGCTCTGCTACCCCTTGGAATCTAAAGTGACAAATATTATCAACATATACTACACCACACTTAGGATTGATTACTTCTAGTCCATCTTTTTTTTTAAACCCAGCAAAAAGTGTTAAATTAAGATTCATGGTGTTGGAAATCCTATATAAACTTTGTGTTGGACTTGTTGTATACGTGTGGCTAGCTGGCCTCTATTGATCTTTTCTAGTAGCAGCTAAGTCATCCTCCTTTAATAACCTAAGCATAACCATTTTTCTAAATAAACGATCTATTTCATTCAACATATCTTCTTTTGTAGCGCTGGTAGAGTGGCTGATAGCAAGTGTTTCCTCATTCCATTCTTCTCTGTGTAGCTTGCAAATTTGATCCACAGTAATTGCTTTTCTCCAATCTCCTCTCTGTAATTAGAGTTGAGTTTGAGAGTTTGACTTAGAGCTTTTTAGGAGCACTTTAGTGATAGGTGTAGGGTTTGATCTCCCTACCATCTTTTTGTGTAATCTCTTGTCTCTTTCCCTCATAAGTCAATCACTGTTAGCACTAACTCGTCTTTTTGTTGGCTTAGGTGGTTCCCTTGCTTTCTTACCCTCTAGCTTCATCCTTTGATCCACAGCTTCTAACTCTTTAGCTAGTTTGACTGAGGCTTCTTCATCAGCAAGCACTTTTTTTTTCTAACTCTTGATTCACTCGAGCTTGCTCATCAAATAACGGGAGCTCTTTGTCAACATCAAGTTGAATCTTTTTCTTTTCTTCCTTATCTCTTTCTATCTTAGCAGCTAACTTCCTAACTTCTTCCTAAGTGACCTTCATCTTCTTCGGACTTGGACTCCTTGATTATCTGACACTTGGAAGTCCATTATTTCTTTTCCTTTTCTCTTTCTAGAGATGATAGTTGAAATCACCTCTTGCTCACTGGTATCTTGGTGTACTCTTCTCTCCATCCATCCCCATCTCTATTGCTCATAACTAAATATTGTAAAGTCAGTCACTGAGTCTAGCTCCCCCTGAGTTTTGGCATCACTGCCCACTCCCTAATCAACATATCAATCATCCTTATTTCTTCTACATTGATCTCATCAAAAACTGTACTCACTATTATATCCTCAGTAACCTAAACCTCTGTAATCATAGTCTCATCCTGAGAGACTTTATCTGTTTCTTTCTCAGTAGCAATCTCAGCAGTAACTACTCTCTCTTCTTGCTTAGGATGTTCAAAAATTGGTGGAAGTACATAAAATTTGGCTAACTTACTTTTCTCCCCCTTTTTTTTATCATCATTTTGGGCAGAATAAGAGAAGCTCTTGGAGCACCATATGTTCCTCCTAGATCAGCATGAGCACCAACAACATCACTCTCGCTACTACGCTTATCATTCACAAAACCGGTAGACTTCCGTTGAATCAAAGCTTAGATCATTTGTAGCTCTATTCTTAGGGCAACAACTTCCATGAATGTGAATCTCTAGGACTCCACATGTGCTTTTTCAGGAATCCAGCTTTTTTGCTCTCTCAAAAAACCAACTTAATGGTGGGATCTATCTTTTCTTCACTTTACTGGATTACCTTTGGAAGTTGATCGACGATGGCAGAGGATGATTATATATAAGTTGCCATGGTAGTGACCAACCTAGTTTTTGCCTTAGTCACTACATCAACATTATGTTGTTGGGCTTTAATTACAATATGTTGTGTAGCTCAAACAACCTCTGTCTGTTCTTTGAATTTGGCCAGGGACTCAAAATTTGTGATGTGACGATTGTGAAGCTCATAATGTATGGTTGATTGGAGATCGATCTCTTTAGTGTTCTCAGTGATCACGTCTGCCCAAGGCACCAAATCCCGATATAGCCTTGCATGCTCCAATACTTTTCCAAACAGATCACTGATGAAATCATGAGTTTTGTCCCTGGCCTCTTTGAGAATGTAGACCTCCTGTTGGGATGAGGCAATACACTTCATGAAAAGTTTATGAGTACCTGTATCATTACAAATTGTTCCTCTCTATCGGGTGAGTGAATAATTTTTTCACCAAAGAGAGGAGATGAGGTCACTAGTATAGTAGGTTGGGATTCTAATGGACAGGAGCCTATCAATTTTTCAAGTTTAGGAATGGATGGTTCTCCTATGAATTGGTCAAACTGATCGTCTAGTTCCAGTGATTGATTAGGTTGATGATCATCATTAGCAATCAAATCTTGGTCACTAGAGATGGAAAGATTATCCAGCTCTCTTAGTGGTGAGTTACCCTCAGTGCTAAACTGATCCCTGAGGGTTTCAATGGATTGCTCAGCTGAATGAGGAGGCTTCTTTTTTAAATAAGAGGTTAGGGTATCATCAGTGCCCTCTAGCGTAGCTAGACCAACGTTGGACACTAAGATATCTATGGGTGTGACTCCCTCATCTTCATCAATTTGTGTTCTAACTGATGGATCATTGGTAGTAGAAATTGAGGCCTCTCACTCACTATGTGACTATAGTGAGTCATTGATAGCATGTTTAGTGATAGGAGAAAGAGAAGGTGAATAAGCCGCGTATGTAGGTGTCGGATCACTGGATAAGAATATGTTATCATCCACCAGTGCCCCTCGCCCTTTGTGAGGATGCCAAATGGTTATACGTTTGACTCGCTGGTTGAGTGGGAGAGACACTCAGAACTTCCCTCACTGTATATAGAGATACATCGGCTGTTTGTAGGGGACTCCTTTTGAAGTCACTGGACTTTCACAAGTCTAGTGAAGTGACTAAGGTGGAGGGTTGATCATAACTACCCTTAGTGACTGAACGTACAGTCACTGATTCAGTTCTGGCATCCTTGGATGTCTTCTTTGTTCTACGTCCCCGATCCTTTAATGTCAGGGACCCTACCTTAGATTGTACCTTTTGGATATGTTGAGATAGAGATTTCGTGGATGGTAGGACTTCTCTGATGTTCACTTGGGGTAGTAATATGTGATAGAGAAGTAGCAGGGAGTGAATAAATAGGGTTTGGAGAAAAAGTGTTTTGTTGGATTGACATAGATTGAGGTAGGGACACAATCGCTAATTTAGCAAAAATGTGAGCTCTCATCATACTTGGTGCAATGCCTTGGAATGGCAGGTGGTTGATAACGCGTAAAAAGTCACGTTTTTACTCACGTAATCTTGTCTGTATTAGTTAAATAATAAATATTTTAATCCAAATATTACATTTATTTGTTGTATTATGTTAATTAGGTGATTACAAGGAAAATGCAACAAGACTCACCAAAAACGGACGAAAAACGAGTAAAATGGAACAAAATCAACATAAGACGTTTCATTCGTGTTCTAATCATCTATTTGACAATTTTGAGGAAATTATCTTTCATCAACCTTAAACTAAATATCATGAGATTACGATTGCGTGGGTTCAAGAATAGCTTAAAACGGATAAGAAATAAAGAAGTTAGAGCGAAACAAGCAACGGAGAATTACGATTCCGCGAGGACGCGACACCGTTCATACAGGCCAAGCCAGCCATATATGGCTCAGTTAGAACCGTATGCGGCTCACACCCACCGTATACGGTTCAAATGGTCAAAATACGGTTCGGGGATACCTCTATATATATCCAACTCCTCCTTCTACCAAATCATCATAATCCACTCACAATTACTTCCAAATTAGTAGTTTATCTCTCTAGCTTAGGATTTAATTATTATTAGTTTAATAATTAATTAGAGTGTAGCAAGTGAAGAATTGTAATCCGTTTGGAGTACGATTGGAGTCCAGCTCTTGTAATTTCAAGTTTATTACGAACTCGTTATAATCTACGGTTATCTCTTTCCTTCATTTATTTTAATTACAATGTTTAATATTAATGTTATTATGCTAGATTTAGGAATTACCATGATTTGCGAGTAGGTACCTTGCGTGTTTATAATGATGTAGTTAGTTAATTAATTATGAGATACTGTTACACTATTTAATCAGAAATGTAGTGTTTTAATTAAGGTTTCTATTTATGATTTTAAACCTTATTATAAATGTAAGTCCCCTATGAACTGATCCACGAGGTAAATACGTTTATTAGAATGCGGAATCCTCTAAGAAACAAAACGTTAACTAAACGAGTATTACAAATACGTTTATAACACTAAATAGGCTTTATATATTATAAACTTGTATTATATTCGAACTAAGACAATATTACAAAGTATATTCGAACTTAGCTTCCTGGAAACTCAATTCTCAAAACGTACAAATGACAATTTCGGACTTTGTTTTTATAAGCAGCTAAGTTCGTACGAACTTACCTAATTTCGTAAGAACCTACAAGTTCGTACGAACCTACATAAATACAAAAACAAACTAAGTTAATAATTACAATGATTAACAACAAAGACTAATTACAAACTAACTATTACAAACTAGAAGTTGTTGTCACACAAGATGCACCAACAGACTCCCACTTGACAATAGCTCTAGTTGTCTTCAGTTTTCCTGCTGCAGTCGATCTTGACTCGATCAGGTATGTCGACTCCCAACCCATAAACCTTTTCCCACACAAACCTTTACCACTTTCTGATATCTTCGGCCCTCATGCCTCCAGCTATCTCTATACAAGATCTTGTTTACATGAAGCTTCATCTGATCATCTTTGGACGAGTCGGAAAGGGTGACTGCCGGGGTTCATCAATCGATAGATCAACATTTCGTTGCGCAGAACCCGCTCTTCTAACCTTTCATTAATGGCTGTCAAATTATTGACACAGATCTCTTGACTCGTAATGACAGCAGTCAAAGCCGTAACCATATGCATTAAGGTGGTGACTCGGTCTTGAAGATAGGAAAGATTGGCCGAGTCGGAAAGGGTGACTGTCGGGGTGGAGACGGAAGGTGCAACTTGAGCTGGAGGTGGAGCGGTAGCTGGTGGTGGTGTTGGAGTTGGTGTGGCGGTTGGTGGGGTGGTGGTGGTTACACGGTGGTTGTAGGTGGTGGGGTTATAGAGACTGGGGGTTGAACACGTTCCCCGATGACCACTCCCCTAGGACGTTGTCGTTTAACAAGAGGTGGAGTGTCATCATCACCTGAATCATCATCACCTTCATCCCTAATGACAAAGTCTCATCAGCATCAACTTTTCATTTCCCTTTATCCTTTATAGAGTGCACACCGATGCGAATCGCAACGACTCGCGACCCGTGGACCCCTAGAGTTGGACGGTCTTCACTGTCCGGGGTCACTCTCGGTCACCTCTGAATCTCTCTCTAAGCTTCTTACTACATCAGCCATAGAGCGGAACTCCTCCTCAGCACCGGCAGTATAGTTATCAATATCATCGAAAACATCATCAAGGTCAGGTTGTGGACCAGTAACCAACACATCCACATGAGCCTCGACACTTGTAACAACCCAAAATTTAAAATACAGAAAACTGAGGATTTTAGCCGTCACCCGCCCGGGTGAGTGTCTTTTATATGTGTCCCATCCGGGTGAGGTCACTTTCCAGCAGATTGTGGGTTAACTCTAAAAGTTTAAAGGGTTATTATGCAAATTTAACACTATACAATTCAACTAATAAACTCTAGAACATACACATACACATATACGCTCATGCACACACATCACACCTCCTGAGGTTTCTAGAATGAAAAGAAGAAGAGATAAATCAGTGGGATAACATCAAATTGAGTCAAGAAAAATTAAATTGAAGCTTCATTCATCATCTTCAACCTAAAATGAGTAAGTGTTCTTTCTCTTTTAACCTAATAATTGGGGAAAGTGGTGTTTGGGTGTCTAATCAAGTGAAACACTCGTATACGATGATTGATTTAGTTCCGTTGGGTTGATTGGTTGAGTTATGAAATTTACCTATGTGGCATCAATTATTGTATGATGTAAGAATATGTGGAAGATGATTATTAGTTATTTAATTAATGTGCTTGATGTTACTTGATTAATTTACACTCGATTACTTACTTATTGGGGATATGTTGATTAAAGATGAATACTTGATTGGGGTGATATATGTTAGTATTAAACTAAGTGTACTTGTTATGTGAAATGTTGATGAGCTATTGGCCACATGTTGGTGGTCGAATAAGCGGAGATAAGTATTAGCCTCGTAAAGAGGAGTTTAAGGTCAATGACCTAATCAGGTGTTACTTGTTTAATTGTTAAATGGGGTATGATAATATATATATATATATAAATCTTTCGATGAAGGTGGATTAGAAACGTGATGGAATGTTTATTCAGTATATTTTATATATGTGGGTGAGTGTGCCTAAGACTAACTTCAACTGTTAAATGATGCTATTTATAAGTCGAACTCAAATCACAGGTTGACTTCAGTTGTTAGTTGATTACCTGTTATTTAATTGAATACAAGCCGTCAGTTAGCTTCCATGGATGGTTGATTATACGTATGTTGGTTGAATATATAATCATAATTTATATACAGGTCAGTGATTAATAGTTCGTTCGCAGGTTGAATGTGATTTCATCATGTCATTGAACACATGTTACTAACTGATTTTGAATGGATGGTGAATTACAGATTGATAGCTAATATAAGTGAAAGGTTGCATACAAGACGTAAAAGTTGATTTCAGGAAGTTAATAAGTTCCAAGTTGATAGTTGCTTAAGTTAAATTGTCATTGGTGTAATGGCATACTTATTTAATTACATATAATCTCACTAAGCTTTAGCTTACTATTTTAGTTGAATTGTTTTGTAGATTTGAACGGGTCGGGTAAGAAGGATGAGCATGGGAAGGGATTGGCTTAGTGCAAACGTGGATGATTATTTGCTATATGTTATTCTAGAGATAAGTTTCTTAAGTCATAGTTGTGATTACTCAGCTTGTTGGATTTGACCCATGTTTTCAGAAAGGTGTCAATTTGAGTAAATGTATTGTGTTGTAAGACACTCTAAGAAATCTTCAAGGTTTCTAATAAACTTTCATTTTGGGATAATATGAACATTGTAGTTAAAACATCTACATGAAAAAAAAAAATGTATGGGTCTCATAACACTTGTGCCGGCACCGCCCTGAAGTACGTCATGTACAACAGACTCAGCAATTTTAGAGACAATTCTCTCGCCCGCTTGGGGATGCTCTATCTGGTGCAGAATCTCCTCAACTACTTGCTGCAGTGGCTCAACAACAGCCATTGGAGGTTGTACTTGTTCAGGAACTTGGACAGGAGCTTCAGCAGCTGCCTGGGGCTGTGGCTCATCCCACCATCCATCATTCTATGGAGCCACATAGTTGGTATTAATAACTGCCCCAAACAATGCATGAATATTTTCTTGACGTCTGCTGATGTGACTCAGACAATGCATGAATATTTTCTTATCCACTGAAGTCAAATGCACAACTGGGTCAACAGCTGGTAGATTTGGAATCAACCCCCGTTCATCATAACAAATCTCGGGTAAAGAATGAATCGATCCTTCACACTGCCCTTGATCCTTCACACTATCTCATCAAAAAAGAATTGTGAGAAGTAGTAAGGCTTGTTGTAAACCAATGAAACCATGCAAGATTGCATTTTGTGGTTCATGGTGTCAAAGTCGGCCTTCTTTGGTCCGAAAGAGACCAGCAAAAAGTGCATCAAGTACCTCTATTGTCCAAAGAGATAACTCTTGGTGTACTGGGTGTGGGTGACATCCCCAACATAACCTATGCGCTGAAAAGCGCCAGCACGTATCTCTAGTGGGAAGGAGGTCGGGCCATTCTCCTGAGCCTCCGTACCCAGCTGAAGAATTATCCGAAGATAAGCAGCAGTAAACTCGATGTTGACCGCATTGAAAGTGGATCGGATGACCAGAGGTTCTGGTAGACAATCATAGACCGTATTCGTCCAGAATTGACGAAGATAATCGATCCACAACGTAGGCGAATGGGTGAGAGCAAAGAAAAATGTAAGTCCACTCGATCTTGGTTCGATAACACAGTTATCTATAGTATTAAGGTGCGGAATCCCTCAATACGATTAATTCAAGGTTATATAACGATTCTATTCACTAATATGCTTTGTTTTGATATTAACCAATGTTAAACAGTCAAAACCTAGCCTTTAGTCTATTTAATTCTCTCTGGAAACTCAAAACTCAGTAATTCGTCGAATTCAATCGCTGCCCATTAATTAACATAAATATTCATTAAATATACCGTTTCAATTCGCAGCCTAAGTCAGCCCAGTGACTTGTTCTCAGCTCGCTATACTTATACCCTGCGAGTTCAGATCTCATCTCGCAAGTCCTCTAATTTGCGACTTGAGTTCTCAACTCGCACTTTAGACTTTAGTCTGTATTAGTTATTTGTCTAATACTTTAGCCAATGTATTTAACAACAATAATAACAAACTAATATCATATATTTACAAATCAAAACCAATGTACAAATTTGATAAGAATTACACTAGTCCTATTACAACCTAGATCTGTTGTCACAAAACATGTCTGAACAAAAACTCTCGAGCGCATTAGAAATTCCAAGATACCTCGGTACTGCTCGGTGGCTGGATCTGCAAGATCAAACAAGATCGCAGATTGTGCTTGTTGTGGAATTGACATACTTGATCACCCATTTTTAGATGAGGATTATCAATTAGATGATGTTTATCGGTTTGAAAAAGCTTAACACGGATCAAATAAGGATTTTGAGTTCGAAAATGATGAAACAGTGAGTAAGTTTGAAAGCTCCGGCTAGGTTCGTACGAAGGTAAGTTCGAAGGGTTTTGAAAATATGAGAGGGTTTGACCGGGTCAACCCCTTAAATACCCTTAAGTCCAAGTTCGTACGAACTTGGACATTCGAACCTGACCTAAGTTTGTACGAACTTAGTCCTTAGAACTTAAAATTTTCGCACGAAAACCGTTTTGAGATGACCAAAATACATAGGTTTTCAGCTTATTAAGTTTTGAGCGATTAATCTAAAAAAATGTAAGAATTTCCCGTAAACTAAGAACTTAAATTGAAAATGCGAATATGAAATTGTTCATACTTTAAAACGTACATTGTTTTTGGGAGTGTCACTGATACAAAGATCGAATTAGCCATGATGCGTACAATATACAATTAGGAATTGAATTTAGTCCGTTGTTATTATGTATATAAGTTATAGTTCACGACGAGTCCACTTAAGCAGTCAACACTCAGAATTTTCAAGTACACGTTTAGTTATTGTTCACGATTAGCTATGTATCTCACATTTGATATACACTTAGAATCAAGAAAGTCCAGAATTCCATGTATCGGATGTTTAATTTTATGTCATCTTTAAAGTCAAGTCCTTTTATATTTTGAGCAATGTACTTGGGTACATGTTTAGCTATAGGACAAGACTTGGGTTAGAGTCAAGCTAATCAAAATCAAACCAGAGGTGACAGGTCTGTACTTTCGTACAAGATGTAGCAAAAGAAACAGTCAGTGAACCCCCTAGATGAATTAGTTTATATTTATCCAATAACATGTATTGAGGTACAATCTATCTCCTAAGAAATAAGACTTAAATCATACATCAAAATAGAGATAGCACAGAATAATCGTATTATTTGATATAGATTAGGTACTTGAAAACCATTATGTCATATGTCTACCAATACATCGTATGATGAAACTATTAGTTACGTTGTATTTAAGGTACAATTTACTGTGTATGTACTACATCTAAAAGCGACACATATATAATGTTTTAGGCATGGGTAATGATTTCATCATCTCTTAGCAATAGCACAGAGACCCTCAACTTTTTATAAGTTTTCGCAAAGATAAAAATAAACTACAGCTAGACAAAAGTTCTTATGGGAAATAACTTATTCAAAATTACTCATCCCATTTAGTTGGATTAATAACTCAAAAAGAGACATATCATAAGCCTTAGTATAGAGGTCTGCTAGATTGTCATTAGTGGGAACCTTAACTAATTTACATTTATTTTTCAGCACAGTGACGAATTAAATGATGTCTTAAATCAATGTGTTTCGTTTTACTATGCTTAATAGGATTATTAGTTATTGACATGGTGGACTGGTTATCTATCACAATAGGTGTGTTTGAAAATTTTAAACCATAGTAACGCAACTGTTGTTGTATCCACAAAACTTGTGAACAACAACTACTAGCTGAAACATACTCAGCCTCACAGGTTGAGATGGCAACCAATGCTTGTTTCTTGCATTGCCAAGAGACAATGCGACCACCTAAAAGTTGACAACCGCCAGTGGTTGATTTCCTGTTCAAGTTGCATCCTCCGTAGTCCGAGTCTGTATGGGCCAAGAAGTCAAAATTGCCTCAGGAGGGATACCAAAGACCTAACTTAGGTTTTCCCTTCAGATAACACATAATTCTTTTCATTGCCTTCATATGGGACTCCTTTGGATTAGCTTGAAATCGAGCACATAAGCAAACAACAAACATTATATCAGGCCTTAAAGCAGTTAGATACATAAGAGAACTGATAATAGCCCAATATTGAGTCGGATCTACATCTTCGGTACTCTCCGTGTCTGGTCCAAGATTGTGATTCTTGGGAATCGGAGTGCAAAATGACGAACAATCTTCCATGTTGAAACGTGTAAGCATCTCATGCACATATTTCGACTGATGGATAAAAAATCCGTCCTTCTTTTGATCAACTTGTAATCCTAAGAAGAAGTTTAGCTCCCCCATAGCACTCATCTCAAACCTTCGCTTCATCGCCTTCTCGAAATCTCTGCACATGTTCTCGTCAAATGACCCAACGAAGATGTCATCAATGTAAACTTGTACAAGTAGGTTATCATCCTTCTTCCACTTAATGAACAACGTGCTATCTATTTGGCCTCTCTTAAACCTATTCTCCAAGAGATAGGTAAATAGTGTCTCATACCATGCTTTGGGTGCTTGATGCAGTCCATACAGAGCCTTATCCAATTTATATACTCTGTCTGGATAGTCTGGATCACTGAACCCGGGAGCTTGTTGGACAAATACTAGTTCTTGAACTTTCCCATATAGGAAGGCACTCTTCATATCAGGTTGATAGACTTTGATCTTTTTGTGTGCGGCATATGCCAGAAACAATCGAATTGCTTCCAACCTTGCTACCAGTGCGAACACCTCAGTGTAGTCTATCCCTTCTTATTGATTAAATCCTTGAACAACTAGTCTCACTTTGTTCCTTGTTACAATTCCTCTATCATCTCTTTTGCACTTAAACACTCATTTGGTGCCTATTGCAAACTCTCCCTTGGGTAGGTCGACTAGCTCACATACCTTGAGCTTCTCACACTGTGCAAGCTCCTCTTGCATTGCTTCTACCCAGGAGTTATCCTTGAGAGCCATTTGAACATTCTTCGGCTCTACTTGGGAAATAAAACAGCTATACAGACATTTATGCATTATCCCAGTTTCTTGGATCGATACATAAAGACTGGTGTTGTCAAATATGCCTCTACCTGTCTTCACACTTGAACTAGGATCACCAATTATGTTATCGATTGGATGATTCTTGTTCACTCATCTCGAGATCGTAGTGTCAACAAGTAAATCAGATCCGAGATTTGATCATATCTCCCCCTTAAATGGTACATCATCTCTAACAATTTCTTGCGCATAATCTGTAGCCTCTGAAGAGAGTCGATGTTCCATTGACCTAGGATCAACTTCCTCAATCTGTTCGGCAACTATATCTTTTCCTTTATCTGTTGATTCTTCTGAACCGGGATCACTAGATCTTGGTGCAAAGCTATTATCTTCACCATCATCCAGTATTACGTGTTTTATCCCTAAAGTGTCAACATCACTTAGGATAGGAAGATTAAATGACTTGAAGACAACATCATAATCAAATAACCAATTTGGCCCAGTTTGTACTGCTAGAGTGTAAGATGTGACTTGAATGTTGAAGACAATCTTAACTCTACCAGATGTCTTATTGAAGACCCTTTTGTTTGGAGAATAGACTTCATAACCTAGGAAGAATCCTTCGTCTGCCTTTTCACCAAATTTTGGTTGATTTTTGGTCTTTAATAAGGTACAATGAACACCAAAAGGTTCAAGACCGATTAAGTTTGGTTTTCTACCGTTTAGAAGCTCATAACACGTTTTGTTATGCCTTTTGATAGTTAAAACCCTGTTTAATACATGACAAGCTGTATTCACTGCCTCCCCCCAGAAAATGACAGGAAGCTTTGAATCAACCAGCATTGTCCTAGCTGCTTCAATCAACGTTTTATTCTTTCTTTCAGCGACTCCATTCTGTTGTGGCTCATAGGGTGCACTAAACTGGTGTTGAATTCCTTTGCTTAGGCAAAAGACGTTCATCACCAAGTTTTTGAACTCTAAGCCATTGTCGCTTCTAATCTTCTTGACTCCTCAACCGCATTAGAGTTGTCTCATCCTTTGTGCCCAAGAAGAATACCCATGAAAACCGCGAATAGTCATCAGTTACAACCAGGTAGTATGTTTACCGCCTATACTCCTTGCATTCACCAGACCGAACAAGTCCATGTGAAGGAGTTCAAAAGTTGAGGCAATGGAGTTTTGAGATTTGGACTTGTGAGATTTCTTGTGTTGTTTCATTTCTGACACGGCACACATCTATCCTCTAACCCGAAACTCTTCAACAGTACACCCTGTACTAGTCCATTTCTGACTATGAAGTTCATCTTTCTGAAGTGAAGATGTGCCATCCTCCTATGCCACAATTGTGATTCACTCTCAAAAACTTTAGATAGAAGACATGTCAACTCCTGTGAACATTCAGCCACACTCATGTCCATCACATAAGTATCATTCTTCCTTGGTGCCCTCATGACGATCCACTCTTCTGGTATGACAAACCCGAGTTTTAGGATTAATGCTTCTCTATCTGTAAAATGAACGGGATGTCCTTTATCACAAATCTGAGATACACTCATGGAAATTTATGTTTCAGCTCCTCAACATAGTTGACTTGCTCTAGTATAATTTTCTCATTTGTGACATTACTTAACCCCGTGATTTGTCCTCCTTTTGCCCCCGCGAAATTAACATATCCTTCTTTCTTGTGCACAAAATCCACAAGATTCTACCTCTCCCCCGTCATATGTCTGGAGCAACCGCTATCAACATACCACCAGTTAATAGCTCTTATGGTTAACTCTTGCACATAAAGTGAAAACAAATAGTCATTAAGGGGGACCCAAGCTACCACGGTCTTGGGTCGGCCATTCTCAACAAATGTAAATTCCTTCAAGTATCCATCTCTCTTATCAAGTGACGTGGATACCTTGAGAGCCACACGGGTTGGTGAATGGGAGGTTTTATCAATAGGCTTTCTCTCCAGAGACTTTTGAAAAAGTCTAGAATTTACATGCCTACGATTTGAGGTAGATCTAACCTTAGACGGATAGTTATAAGTTGAATTTTGATAATTCCGATTACTACTATACTGGTTAGAAAAACTTTTATTCGGTGTTTGAAAACGTTGTGGAGTTTTTGACCGTGCTGATTGTCCATATGAGCTTCCTATCACAGGTGATTGGTCTTTTTTCACCTGTGATGTTTTACCAAATTTACCCTTGTTTGGACAAATACTTGCTACGTGTCCCTTCTGATGGCACACAAAGCACGAACGTTTCACTAAGGCTTTCTTAGGAGCCTTGTGATCCGTTTGATTGTCCAAAATGGGTAAAGTTTGAAAGGAGACATGTTCTACTTGTTTCCCCTTGTCCTTTTTAATATTATCATTATCATTATCAAGTGTAGGTGAAACAAATTTAACCATTTTATTAGACTTCTCTTTAACAGATTTTTCTTCCATTACATCATCGTTTTCAAAAGTTACTTTCTTTATAGGAATTGGTGTCGTGGAAGTCTTAGTAGTCTGTGACTCTGTTTCTATAACTGTCTTAGCTCTCACTGGTTTAACAAAGTGTATTAACCCAGGGACTGCTTATTGATTAATAGAGTCATTTACATTAGACAGCTTAGTCTCATCAGATGTGAAAGTATAATTATGATTAAATGGAGGAGGAGTTTCAGTGTATCCCATTCCACTGTAATCTATGGGCTATTTCTGAAGACTTAGTAGATTACTAAAGTTTCAACTGAAAATCTTCTTAGTTCTAATTTTCTATTAAGATCAGCAATCCTAACCTTAGCATCTGCTAATTCTTTTTCTTTTTCGGAAGATTGTCTGGTTAAATCAAACACGTGTTCATGAGCTAAGTCAATTATTTGACTCTGCTCATTAACTTTGTCTGTTAAAACTTTGAAATCTTCTTTATCAGATTCGGATTTGTTAATTAGCTCAGAGTTTCTTTGTTTTAAAACAGTATTTCCTTCTTTTAAAAAATTGAGTTGAGTCGTCATCATTGTAGATGATTCTATCAATTTCTCAGCATGTTCCTGAAAGTTAGTACATAAAACACATGCTTTCACAACTAAATCCAAATTAAGTAATACCTTTTGCTTCTCAGCATCCAAGTTGGCCATATATGCTATGAAGTCATGTGAGTTCATGTTCTCAGTTGACTCCAGTCGCACCACTCTAGTCTCTGAAGCATGTATCTCCTTCTCTGAGCTCTCTCCCAAATCTTACTCAGACTTGTCATCCTCTTTCAATTCTTCAATAGACGCCATAAACGCCTGAGGTTCCTCGGTCTTGCAACTCCAATCATATGCCCCATCCTGCTTCTGAACCACCAGAGCTCTGGAATTTTGATTATTCCCTGAGTTGTGGTTGTTGCTTGAGGTCCCTTGATTAAAGTGTCTCTGCCTATTCTGGCCTGAAGTCTGTTCCCTCTTCGGTCTCTGACATTCCCGAGCAAAGTGCCCAAAACCATCACGGTTATAGCACTTGACTTTGTTTTTGTAAAAACCGAGTTTGCTGCTAACGAACTTCCGACCGGTTCGGTTCATGAACCTCTGCGCTCTCCTTGCAATCATGGCCATTTGCCACTGCAAGTCTATTTCTTCTAGATCGTCAGGGTCTAGTTAGTCATAATCCTCGTTCACCATTTCAGGATCCGTGACGTTACCCTTAATAAAGTTCTCATGCGATGGTATGAAAGATGCAAGAAGGGCTACTTCATCTTCAGCAGATTTGATACTCATGGACATAGAATTGAATCTACTAGATGTCCCAGATAGTGGTTTCCTGTCCTTGCATGAGTCTTCAGATGATGCCACGTAATAGACATTGCTACCAGAATTTCTGATAGCCGAGTCTGTCTCATCATCCCTAGTGAAAAACGCTATAACACCATTACTTGTTGATGCAGCGGAATCAGACCGTTTACCATGGTAAACACTAGGATCCTGAACCTGATCGGATCCTATCTCTTTCCTTTGCATGTTCAAGTCATAGACACGCATCTTTCCAATAACTTCATCAAGCGTGAGAGTTTTGTAATCGTTACTTTCCTTTATCATCAAAGTGTAGACATCCCACTTTGAAGGGAACGCCTCTAGAAGTTTATTGTTCTTTACCGTTTTCAGTAAATGAAAGGCCGTTGTTATCCAATTCGGTCATCAGATGGTAAAATCTTAATATCCTCCAATGACTCGTCTTTCAAATGCTTGAAGATGTAGAACTGTTTAGTAAGTAGGACAGCTCTACTCTCCTTGATCTTATCATTTCCATCAAACCTCTTTTTTAAGGCTAACCAAAGCTCCCGAGAGAATTGGTAGCGTTTAAAAGTATGTTTGATCTCTTGTGCGAAGCCTTGTTTTCTGCCTCGTACATCTTTTTGTCATCATCCTTCATTAGTGAATAAGGACACAGTTTTTGTTTACCTTCAAACTCATAAGTTGGTGTGTCGTACCCGTCATTGATACAGATCCACATTCTGATATCATGAAACTTAGCAAAAGATTCAAATCGATCTTTCCACCAAAAATAATCTTCACCTTTCAGAAGTTTAGGTGGTGAGGCGGACTTACCTACCTCATGATCCATTTCGATCATTTTACTCAAATTAGACATTATATCAGAAAGTCAACAAAAGTCAAACTTGACAAGTTCATACGAACTTAGGTTAGTTCGAACACACAGTAAGTTCGTACGAACTTAGGTTAGTTCGAACACACAGTAAGTTCGAAAAACCCCCTAAGTTCAAAAAGGTCAAACGAACTGGTCAAACGAACTTGACTGCCAAAATTGACTATTCGAACTTAGACTAAGTTCGAAGGCTTCAAATTTGTACGAACTTACAGCTGTAAGTTCGAATGATATTCCAGGTAAGTTCGTACGAAAAACTGTTGAAAAACTTAGATCTAAAGATTTCAGATCTGGGTTTCTTTCAACCTGCTAATTCGAATCCCTTTTGTAATAAATGATATTAAATACCTTTGGAAGCTAAAAACAACAATTCTAAAGTCCAAATCTTTTGTGATCACTTGTTTTCTTAACGTTTCCTTACCCCGAACCAAAACAAACGAATTCGAATGGCTCTGATACCAATTGTATGTCCCCTATGAACTGATCCACGAGGTAAATACATTTATTAGAGTGCGGACTCCTCTAATAAACAAAACGTTAACTAAATGAGTATTACAAATACGTTTATAACACTAAATAGGCTTTATAGAATATAAACTTGTATTATATACGAACTATGACAATATTACAAAGTTATTCGAACTTAGCTTCCTGGAAACTCTGTTCTCAAAACGTACAAATGACAATTTCAGACTTTGTATTTATAAGCTGTTAAGTTCGTACGAACTTAGTAGCTTCTAAGTTCGTGCGAACTTACCTAAGTTCGTACGAACCTATATAAATACAAAAACAAACTAAGTTAATAATTACAATGATTAACAACAAAGACTAATTACAAACCAACTATTACAAACTAGAAGATGTTGTCACACAAGATGCACCAACGATAAATATCGCATTTCCATTAATGAACGTGATTACAACTTTTATATTAAGACTTCACGAACCTTAATACAAAGTAATTAATTATCTGTGTTTTGGTTTAATTACAACACTATCTAACCATAGTAAGAGTACATCGTAGATTACTATGGAAACACTACAAGTGGATTACATCGTAACTACTAAGGAAAATACTATGAGTTCACCGTAAGATTACAACACGATGTGTTCACCGTAACAGTACATCATAAGATTACTATGGAAACACCAATAGTACATAGTAACTATTATGGAAAACACTATGAACAACATCGTGTAAGTACTTAAAGCAATGGGGCAACTAGCTAATAGTTGGTTTACATGGTATGAGCTTGAATCTATGGAAATACCATCAATAGATTACCTAACCAAACGCTTAGCGATTCCTTGGTACATTTTAGACAATATTTTTCTTAATCATAAATATAGCTTTCAAGGTGCTAAAATACAAACTCAGTTTATAAATCTAAAACGAAAGACCAATAATCAACAAACATTCTATTTTTTTTTTGTCTATCACCTTTAGATTTTACCAACACTAAGAAAGCAAATTAAAACACCAGACCTTAAAGTTATATTGACTATTATGCAGTGTTAAGAACGATCGGATATAAAAAGGGTTCTTGTTACTTTATTCACAAACCTTGGAATGGTCACATCCCAACAAGGGTCATTTTTCCGATTAGAATCATTACGACCAAATTCCTAGTGACATGCTAATCGATTATTAGGAAATTTTGCGTCTACACTAGTATCTTTCAATATAACCAAGTCAATAAGTTACCTGATAAATGTTTCTGTTAAATACAACTTTAAACGCAGCATCCCATAATATAACTAACGAATGCATGACAAACACCGCTTCTTTATTATCTGCATTTACATTACTTATTATTTGCTTTTCTTTAGTATAATTAAAACCCAAAAACTTTCCCCACTTTTGATAAACCCCCTCACTAGTTTTAACACATTCGCTTGAAACATTTCAGTTTCAATTCAGCTAGTCTTTAAGAACGACACCTAAGTCTGTTAGGAATATAAATAGGACTTGCATGTGTATTATTTGTATTAAGTGTGAGTCGTATGAGATTAGTATAAATAGGTGGTTAACCTTTGTTATTTGTAACACTTACATTGAAAATATTCATATATGCTTAATAGAAAATCATTCAACATTCATCATACATTTGCTTGATTTAGGACTAACAATTGGTATCAGAGCTTGTGTGATTGAAGAATTGAAGGAAAACGAATCGAAATCATCAAAGAAAACAAGAAGCTGTTCATAAAAAGTCAAACAAAAAGTCAACTGTTCAAATTCATTAATTCATTAATTCATTAATTCAGTCATGTTTTTGTGAAAGTAATCCGATTTTTGATCAAGAAACAAGAATCAAGCATCAATTTCATATACTTCAATCCAGAATCCATTGAATTTGAAGAAAATCGCAAAATGGGTATTTGAAGAAGAACTTCGGATTTTTGATCAAATTCACCAAAATTATGTGTTTCTGATCAAGTTAAGGATCAACAAAGGATCAGAAAGTGATATACAACATATAGATTGAAGAATTCACGGTCAATTCATTCAAATTCTTGAGTTTGATTCAAACATTGAAATGGTGGTTATTTTCAATTAATAGGTGTTTAAACTCGAAATTGATAAATTCAACCGATCAAAGTACTCCATTAGTGTTATAGAACATCCAGAAATCAAGTTCTGAAGTTAGATCCAAATTATATTCCAAATTTAATTTTGGAAAATAAAATTTTTGATCTTGAAAAACAAATAACCACTCTACAACTAACTTTTGATCAATAACGAACAACTCTTTTGCAAACTATTGAACACGTTAAAAGTAATTCATCTTCATCTAGTTCAGCATCATTATCAAAATCTAACCATGAACTTGAATTTGAGAAGAACTTAGGAAAAGAGTTTGACAAAAAGAAAGTCTCAAATGTCAAACACGTTTTGAAACCACAAGTGAATGTTCCAGAGAAGACTTATACGGATAAATCTTCCAAACCAATTTCAAAAAGGATTTCTCAGTTTACCAATTATTCTTTGCAAAAGAATAAGTGTTATTCTAAGGAATCACATTCACCTGGAACATTTACTCAAACGAATTTTCATCGTTCAGATTCTTATGTTTTCAACACTTCAGGTAAATCAGTTTCTCAATTTCCAAAGAAAACCAAAGTTTGGAAATCGAAACAAAGCTTTTCTGAACAATCTTCCCAAGCAAAGTCATTCAACTACTCAAGATTGAAGATGTTTGCTCTTGCACCACAAAATGTTTCTTATCCGGCGCAAAGAAAGAATGATTTTGAAAACCCTATTCCCAAAAGATTTCACTCACCGTTGATTCCACGAAACTTATTTCGAAATGAAACACCGAGTTTCAATTCCAAATGGAATTCAACGTCTTTAAACCAAATAGACACAACTTATAAATGGTTTTCCAAATTCTCAAAACCCATTGGAACTGTGCTTAAATGGGTTCCAAAATTTGTTGTCTACATTTCCAATCAATGACTTATGAACAACTCAGTTCATAACTCGGTTTTAAAATGAATAGGACTTATGAACACATCGATTCATAACTCGATCTTCAAATGAAAATGGTTTCTGAACATTTCAGTTCAAACCCGTTTTACTTGAAAGAGCTCAAAAGTGACATTCTTTTTCTTTGAAAAATAGTCTAAATGATTCGGGAAAAGCTTTCATTGTTTCAGATCGAGCTCTCGTCATACTTCTTTTTGAGAAATGTAGACTATATTATAGGAAGAGCTCGCACAATATCAAAAGATAACTCACCTTCATATGTTGCTTTTTCACAACCATTATGCATATGTTAAGGGGGAGTATGCTTCATAAAAATCAAAACTTTCAAGTGTTAACATCTTTATCATTATCAAACACTTTGAAAGATTTTCAAATGATTTTGGTTTTTATACTCTTGGAGGGAAATCATACCGAAGACATCTAAATCGATGTAATCCCAAAATCATGATGTGATGATCAATTAATGATCAACTTTTTGGCATATGCTGACATCTGCACTGAGTTTTATAGAATAAAATTACTCCTTCGATCCACCAGAGCCGGATGGATCTACCACAGGAGCCACCTTCCAAAATTTTAGGATGCGAGGGTATATTAGGTCTAAGTGAAAGGGTTGGTGGAGACTAAAGTGCAGATCAGCATACATTCAATAATGCCAAATGCAAAAGAGAGAGAAGTTGAAAAATGTGAGAGGTTGAGTGAGGAGTGTGTGAAAGGGTTAAAAGAAAAAGAAAACCCTCACTAAACAAGAAATCGCCGGGTTGCCACATCTACTATCGGATTTCATTCGTTGATTTCTGGTATTGAAGAAGACATCATGGACCCAGTGATGCAATGCACATTACCCTCCTAGCCACTCAAGTACTTCTTAAAAAGTCCTTGTTTCACTTTCTCACGGAGATTTAGCACATAATCTATTGACATCTCGTTTGGAGTTTGTTGATATTGAAACAAGAGGACAATTTGCTCAAGTCCCTGACTTCACTTAATGCACGAATCGAGTCTAGAGCCAAACGATATAAAAATATTTTTAGGACACAAAGTGTATTTTTTACACACCATGTCTAAGTGACATTATGCATATCTATGTGATATTGCCGGAACATTCATAGTGATACCTAAAATGGTATTCCACAATGATTGAATGGAAATCCTACCAATGCTAACATCAATGCCAACATTGAAAGTAGGTCACTTAAATTGATTCATTTCATGTTTCAATTGGTGTGCTAACTGGTAATCTATGTGATCCAGGAGTTATAGTGTTTTCAAAAATGTGTTTTCTGAAAATACAAACAACTTTTCTTTAATTTAATCAAGTGAATTGTTGTCTTACCCATTGGTTACAAAATTGATGCTTTACATGGAGTTTACGATCATTTTTCCGCATCATTATCCCTGATAATTGATTTGATAGTATTTCTTGAGAAGTTTCGATTTGTGACGTTGGAAGGTTGTTACTTAGATGGTTTGATGGAGTTTACTATTCTTCAAACACCCTGTGCTACACCATATTCACGATGCTCACGATGTATCATAATCATCATTGAGGGGGAGAAAAGAATTAGAGTTTGAAGATAGTAAAGGAAAGAGTTTGCATTAGAGTTTGTATTTTGAAGATAATATGTTTAATGGAAGATAAAGCTTCAATGAAGAACTAATATCATCTTTCTACAAGTTTGGGAAAAGATTATTGATTTGAGGGGGAGCAACATAGGATTCGAAAATGGTTCAATTTAGAAAGTAAAAGCTCCAGAAGATCAATAGTCAATTGAGGGGGAACAATAGAAGAGAAGCTTCGAAATAATGAAAGATTAAAGTTTCAAAAGATCAAATCATATATCTTTCATACATCAAAGGCAACAAGCAAAGGAAGCTTAAAGAGATCATAATCAAAGAAGGAAGTTCTAGATCTCAAAAGAAAGTTCTAGATCTCAATACCAAAGAATTCAAAGAAGATATATTAAGATCTCAAGCAAAGAAAGCAAAGAAAGCTCAAAGAGTTAAAGCAAACAAAATTCAAGAGTTTAAAGTAGAAGAATCAAAGAGAATTAAAGGATATATCAAAAAGCTAAACTAAGAAGACAAAAAGAGTCTGCTTGATAAGGAAAATCTGTTCAAAATACAAGATGCAAATCCTAGGGGGAGATTGTTAGGAATATAAATAGGATTTGCATGTGTATTATTTGTATTAAGTGTGAGTTGTATGAGATTAGTATAAATAGGTGGTTAACCTTTGTTATTTGTAACACTTACATTGAAAATATTCATTTGTGCTTAATAAAAAATCATTCAACCAAATTCTCTCTCAACATTCATCATACATTTGCTTGATTTAGGACTAACAAAGTCATACTCACCAATTACTAACCCTAGTACGTAATAAGTAATTTACTAACCCTGATCGCGCATTATTCGGTCACCGTCCGACAACCTCAACCGACGACGACAGGCCGCGACAGAACCGACCAATCGGGCCACATTAGTAGTCATACTCATCAAACAAATCTTGAATGATTAGTGATAAGAACCTAGAATATGGAACATGTATGACTAGCTCGTTAAAGATCACACCAGCGTAATCAATATTTAAGTTGTTGATTAGTGACCCAGCGAGTTAAGCCTCCATTGTGTTCAATTGATCAAAACTACCTTGTTTTATTCACAGGCACTGGATTACTGTACCGAAGAACACATTCTAGACACTATACATATTTTTCTTGTGGATGGTTCCAAAGCGTTTGGATCTATCATCCCTAATAGTGACAATAACACTGATTTTGGTTATACCAATGATTCCATGCTTGGAATCATCACCAGTAGGCAATGGATCAAACACTTGAGAATTAGGTAACCCAAGAACAATACGGATAGTAGCTGTAGTGATTAAAATTGTTTTGGTACAGTTTTCTATGTACACTGTAATTTTGATACCCCGTCTACAATAGAGTATGAACATGTCTACCAAAACTCACAAAGTAACTGTGGGTAAATGGTGCTTGGAGAACGAGTTAAAGCTTGACAAAAAACGTGGGTTTTGAAAAAATTATTATTATTTCTGAAAAACCTTCTTTTTCAATCGGAGGAGCTATATAATTGTGTTTGGGGACGTGAATGTAGAGGTTTTCATCAATATTCAGTGGTCTCTGGGCCTTTTGGTCATCTGAAGGTTAAAACCTATAAGTAGAAATTGTTATAACATTATGACAAAAAAATTAAGAACACGACGTTATTAGGGTTTAAAAAGAATTCGGGGATTTTTGAAAAACAAGAGAACTAAATGAGAACATTAATGAATAATGAATAAAAATGAGGTATTAATATCGTTTATTCTCACCATTTAAAAAAGAATGCAATGAATATTATTGGTGGAAAATGATGGCGACGATGATGAACGTGGTGTTGAGGTGATGACGTTAATGGTGATGGAAAGTGGTATGCTGGAAAAACGGTCACGTAGGGGATAGAAAAACGGTCACGTAGGGGATAGAATGTCACAGAAAATGTCAAAAAGTGTTTGAAATTCGATAATATAGTATTTTTTAACATCCATTTCTGAACATTTAATTTTTGTTATTATTTAATGAAAATGATTGTAACCCAATAAATACATTACACATAATATTTTTTGAGCATTTTTGATAGATTTTATAGATGATTTTGACTTTTAAATACATATTTGATGTTTTTTACTTTTTATAATATGAAAAAGATATCACTGCAAAATATATACAAAATTGACATGGAAAAGATAGATCCCTGAGATACTGAATGTATAATATTTAAGAATAGATAATGATGACTAACTGGCTCACAGTCTAGCCGATCAAATCAGTTAGAAACTATAAAGAATGAATATATATATATATAGCTATGGATATATATATTATAAACTCATATGAGAAATATAAATAAATAAGAACTACTCACTAATATCATCAGTGAGTTATACTTAAGTATTTACATATAAACTTATTCAAACCATGATGAAGACAAATGAAATAGTTATTGTTCACTGATGGAATAATATCGTTGATTTATTTGTTGGAGATTTTCTTTAGTGACCATTAATAATTTATTTAAATTTAACATACTCAACAAACTGATGAGAAAATTAAACCTTTTCTCATCTATAGGTTTACTGAACAGGTCAGCGAGTTGGTCATCAGTAGGGATAAACTGAAGTTCAATGTCACATTTCATCACATGGTCTCTAATGAAGTGGTAGCGAACATCAATGTGCTTTGTCCTTGAGTGCATCACTGGCTAATTAGCGATAACTATGACACTTTTACTATCACAATAAATTGGAATAACATCAAATTTGAGACTATAGTCAGCTAGTTGATTCCTCATCCAAAGGATTTGGACAGTGCATCCACCCACAACGACATATTATGCTTCAACAGTGGAAGTAGAAACAGGGTTTTCTTTCTTGCTTGACCAACTTACAAGTTTTTCTCCCAAAAATTGACAACTATAGGATGTACTTTTTCAATCCAATTTACATCCAACATGATTAAAGTCAAAGTATCTCTTATGCGAGAAATTTGAACCAGATGTGTACCAAAGACCCAATCCTGCTGATCCCTTTAAATATCTGAAACTCCTCCTAATAATGAGTAAATGAGATTTCTTTGGATCAGTTTGATACCTAGTACAGAGATAAGTAGCATACATAATATATGGTCTACTTGTGGTTAAGTATAGTAGTGACCCACTCATACCTCTCTAAGCAGTGATGTAAATTCAAATTTCTTCTATAAATCTTTAACATATTTTACCTTGGTTTATAAAAATTTCAGTTTTGGATTGTTTTATTTGTAATCCCAAGAAAAATGTCAATCCTCCCATCATTCTTATCGCATAACCTTTAGTCATGAGATCAGCGAACTCTTTACACATAGTTTCATTTGTAAATAGTGTGCTATCTATTTTACCTCTCAGGTAATCACATTTAACAAGATAGATAGATAGAGTATCATACTAAGCTCTAGGAACTTGTTTCAAACCATACAAGGCTTTGCCTAACTTGTAGACATAGCCATAATGTTTTAGATCAATGAATTCAAGTGGTTGCTTAACATGTGGAAAACCTTGAACTTCTTATGTGTTGCATCAACAAGAAAGATTTTGATTGCCTTAAGTCTTGTCACTAATGAAAATGTTTCATCATATGCAATGCCTTCTTGTTGACAATAACCTTAAGCAACCAGTCTTGCTTTATTCCTTACTACAACTCCTTCAACATTCATTTTCTCCCTATCATTGATTTACCATGTGCTTGAGGCACCAATTTCTATACTTTGTTTCTTTGAAATTGGGTCAGCTCCTCTTGCATTCTGATATTTAGTTATGATCAGTAAGAGCTTCATCAACCTTCTTTGGTTCCATAAGTAAAACAAAGCTTACAAACAAATAAAAGTTAGCAGTAGCAAATCTAGTTTAAACTCTGGAGTTGGGATTACCAATGATAAGATTGTTATCATGTACCTTACTCCATTTTGTCATTTGTTGTGGTTCAGCAATGATAAAGGCAGATTTATGAGTGATTGATGATTTAGGGATATGTTCCAAATGAGTGGATGCAAATGCAGTGAGTGTATTATTATGAGATAATAATTTTGATGTTTAACTCACTAGTATATCTTTTGATAATCCAGAGTCATCGTTGTCATGTTTAGAATCTGAAGAGAAGTTGTGATACTTATCATTAGGTAATGGTAGACATGAGCTACCATCCTTAAAGATATGAGTTTCATTGGAGTTTAGTGACTGTAGTCTTTAGGATTAGTGGATAACTCATCATAAGCTTCATCAAAAGTGACATCTATGAATTCCTCAATGCATTCCCTTCTTGAGGAAGAGTGTTGTTTACCTTTCTCACATATCGAAATCTGGCGATTTTTTTTTTTTTTTTTTGCAGAAGAGATTTTCCTTAATGTTTTTTCCAATATTTTTCTTTGCTAATTATCTTTTGTAACCTACTCTCCCAAACCTCTTTTAAAAAAGGCACACAAGATACAACATGCGGAAACAAACCAAAACATGGTATGCAATGAAAAATTTCAACATAACAAACATAAAACGACATAAAATGGAAACAAACAAAGTAAAAATGCAATAAAAAGATTATCCAATGCCCATAATAGAAAAAAAAATACTAAATGCAATAGCGAATAAAACATAAAATGGACTAACAATACCAAAATATCAATCATAATATGCGGTAAAACAAATATATAAAATGCAGTAAAAAAGAAGATTCACTAGTAATGACTAAACAGAAAATAAAATGAAGTAGCGAATAAAATATAAAATGCAGTAACAATAACAACACATCAAACTTAATATACATTAAGAAAAAACCCTATTAAATGCATTAAAAATAAAGATCCACTAGTGATGACTAAACATAAATCAAAATGTAACACTAAATACAAATTTTGATCTTAAAAAAAACATGAACAATTTAAAAGATATAAAACACAATATTTACGGTTTTCTTTCCTTTTTCCTTTCGATTATCAACTTTGAAGGTTTGCAACAGAACTGAAAGCTTCATTTGATAATTTATGCATATTTTACTCAAAATCTGACAAAAACAGCCGATTACAAGTGATTAATAGTGCTTGTTTTGCTGTATTTTTTATTATTCATGAACTAGGACTAAAAACGGATGTCGACTATATGTAATTTCAAGTGTGCGTGTGTGAGTTTAGTATAGAAGAAGAGTATGAGTCATTTGAATTATTTTGTTTTCTTATGATAGAGATAGAAGTGAAAGATGCATATGTGCCTTACAGCTTCCATTCTCTCATTAATAAATATCACTTAAACCTTTAAAGTTTGATCTATTTACAATAAAGACCGAAGCACCTTTAGAATTTTCTAATTTGTAAACCGTTAATTTAAACGACTGAGATTCGTAACTCTTTCTTCTCTCCACCTACCGTTTTTGAGTCTCTGTCTAACTTTTTTACGGAGACCGTTAATTCACATGTAAATGTATACTTCCTTCTCTGTTTTTCATACCTAAACACTATATTCTTGAGTTTTTTTAGTGAAAAAGAAGGGGGTGGAAAAGAAAAGAGAAGAAAAGAATGGAAAGGAATGTAATATAAGATATGTTACATGTATTCTCGAGTTGAAATGAAAGGAAAAGAAAATAAAGAAAAATATTATTTTCTCTTATAATCCCTTCAAAATTGGACGAAAAATATTTTTAATAAAAAACTCATTTATTTTCTTTCATTTCTTTTTCCTTCATTTCCTTTTCCTTTCGTTCTCTTTTTTTTCTTTCTATATAAGAACTCAAAAATCACTTTAAATTAATTTTTGGTTATAAATCATTATTCTAATTTCCTTGATCCCACAGAAAAGATTGTTTCTTCCCTCTTCTTCTTCACCAATGTATCATGTCCTAGCCCTAACCGTAATCCAATTCTATGGTTACTAATTCCTTACGATAATTATGGAACAACACTCCAAATCCAGCATCAAAGACATCGATTCCGAAGAATTCCTCCTTATCGATGCCTCAGAATCTTTTGATTCCAATTCCATTCCCAATTCTTCATCAATTTCCGAAATCGATAAGTCCGTCACTTTCGTCGGTTTCGATATTCATGATTCCACTATATCATCAAAAGAAAATAATAATAGTAATTCCAAAGTTTCTACCAATTTGAAGGATTCTGAGAAATTAAAAAGTAAATTCAAATCGTCTAGGGTTCGTTCCAGCTCAAAGAGTCTGTTGCGTAAACGGTTAATCGACGAAAATGCCGATAATAGCTCTGTAATTACGAGTGTCAACGATGATAGAAGCGTCGATAATGATTCAATTACAATCGATTCTGCAGTTTCGGGTTTGAGTCTTGTTATAGCGTTAGCCGCATTAGTTATTAAATTGGTAGGGTTTCAGTTAAATATATTAGTTAGTTCTGTTACATTTCCTATATGGTTAACTTACTATTCTTATGTGTTTATGGTTGACCCGTTTCGGAGTATAACGCTTGCAAAGCGTTATATTTTTAGAAAGATTTCGAGGATTTTTTGTGTATGTAATGGTTGTGTGAAATGGATCGTTTACATGTTTATTAGAAAAAATGAATCTACATGGAAGTTTTGTCTGCAAATCTGTTGGGGATTGTTGTGGTCGATGTATGTTGGTTTTATTTTGGTTAGTTTGTTAGTGTTTTCGTTTGTTATTAGTGGTATTCTTTTGAAATATATTATAGAAGAACCGATATGGATGACACGGGATTTGAGCTTTGATTATTCGAAGGATAGTCCTGCAGCTTTTGTGCCACTGATGACGTGCCCCGAGCCGTCTTCTCTGGAATGCAGTGAACTGATTCAGCCGGGGTGTACTGCTGATTTGCGGGTTATACCTCTTAATCATAAAGTACATGCTACTGTCTCGTTAACATTGCCGGAATCGTACTACAATAGGAATCTTGGAATATTCCAGGTATAAAGTAGGGAAATGTAGTTATATGCTTGCTTGCTTGACGTCCTTTTGTTTATTGTCGTTGTTGTTACAATCAAATATGCTTCTTTTAGACTTAAAACCATGTTGTTCCATGGAATGGAAAATCTATAACACATATGATACTCTTTAGGTCCATGAGCCCCTCTTTAGGTTGTAGTAAACAGACGCAAAGTATTAGGTAATAACACTTACCTATGTAAATATATCTTGAGAAAGTGACTAAGCGAGTATAATTCTTCTGGCTGGAAAATGTAGCATGACAGTAGTGTGCATGATCTGAAAAAATCTTCCCAATTTATAAGTACTGGATGGTTTTTGTCTGCTTAAATACACTAACTGGTCTTTGCTTGACATCCTCAATAACATGGAAGCGTCCCTGGCATTGTCAAAATAGCTTTAGCAGAGGGGCAACTGTACAATAACTTTTAAACCACTAGCTAGAGGTGTCTAATTTAAAAGATCTTGCTCTTTGCAGTATACTCGTTACAAATGCATGCTTAGAATAGATGAATAACCATTAGCTAGAGGTTTTATTGAACTATTTCTATATCAACCTTCTGAATACTGTATGTTATAACCATACACTAGATAAAAAAACTGAGTAGGGGAGTGTTAACTGTTAAATCGTAAAGAAAACAATTTGTAGCTTTTAGATGTGTTTGTACATGACTGACAATTCTGATAGCCTGGTTGAGAATCTGTTTCGTTTATTGCTGGACAGTTTTGTAAATAGGAAGTAACTTTCTGTAAATGCTCCCCGATTTTAAAATTAAGAACTTCTATTATAGTTGGCAAAAGTGATTGGTAGAAACGACAGCTCTGCCTGAGTGATACACAAAACGTTGTTGTTGAAAGCTTTTCCCAAATAGTGTAACCTTATAAACAACTAATCTTGACCTTATACCTGTCCACCATTACCTTACAAACTAATAACCTGAACTCTACACCTTTCTTAATTTTCTATCAGTATGAAAAAACAATTTTTGATGTGATGTTTTGATGAAATTCTTCTAGTATTTGATAAACTGGTGATGAAAAACCAAGTGAAGGCCAAGGTTGCTATATAGCAACCAAGTTATACCATTTTCTGTAATCAGATTTAAAACCTTAGACGTTCACTAACTTGAGTGATTATATCTCTAACAAAAGTACGTTGAGTGATCTATTAGAACAATGATGAAACTTGGTTCTTATTTACTGGCATTGGTTCCAAAATAGACCTTGAAAACCAGAATCTGTAAATATATGGATTAAATTTCTATTTCATTTGGTGAGAAAGTGTTACATTTTGTGTCTTAATTTGGCGAGAAAATGTTACAATTTGTGCTTTAGGTAGCAACTGCTCATGCAAAGTGTTACATTAGTCACTTTTATTTCTCCTTCTAACTTAAACTTGATACATTGGTGTTT
The DNA here is from genome assembly GCA_963921325.1 of Logfia minima. Taxonomy (NCBI): domain Eukaryota; kingdom Viridiplantae; phylum Streptophyta; class Magnoliopsida; order Asterales; family Asteraceae; genus Logfia; species Logfia minima. The sequence continues at coordinate 21,064,190 of OY992770.1, forward strand.
CATGATCCACAACTAATGTTTCTTTATGTCCTTTTCCTTGAAGGTCAGGATAGACTTCCTTTCTGGTAACGGTCAACGCCTTGCAAGCAGTAGACAACCGTGTATGCTCCATTTCAGAAGTCAACCCATTCGCCTTATGCTGACTTTTTTGAAGCTAGTACCTCTCATCACCGGCTATTCATCAGAAACCCAAACACTAGACATAAAGTTCAGAGGATATACCGAAAGAGACACTCCCACCTCTTGCCTGAGAGTCATTCTGGAACAACGAGCAGAATTCACTAAAGGGGCTGGTATTCCTGAGATATATGAAGCTAGAGTCACAGCCACCATTCTTGAAAAGGATTTTGTGGTCTTGGAAAGGAACACTGTACATATGGGCTACCATTATGATTTTTATGGTCGAGTTGTTATTCACTCTTGTATGTTGCACACCTGTTATCGTTCCATGGTTGCAGCCAAGACGTGTTCCTTCGAACAATATTGCTTCTCCGAACCCCAGGCCTGTTCCAAAGCAGCGTGCTACCTGATGTTTATGAAACGCCTAAACCTGTTTCTGCGTGGATAATGGATTGGTGTTCTTTGTACACAACCTAATTCATACTGTCCATACATTTTTTTTCTTTCTGGTAACAGGTGTAGTTGTATTGTAATAATCATATTTCATATGTACCTTATATATTTTACAATTCATAAATTCATCTGTAAATACATATAAATTGATCAAAGTGTTCCAACAGGATCATTTAGCGTTGATTTGGGCAATCTGAAAACAGCGCAACAGTGTAATCCATGCTAAATTATACTCTATTTTTCCATGTCTTCAAAGGTGCTCGCTTCAGTGGATCTTTAACAGGTCCTTGAGAGTTGGTTTAAATTGGACAAAATTGGAGTATTAGCAAGGAGTCGGTTCTGTGGAATTAATCGGTTTTTACTTTCTATTGGGTGGTTTTCTATCGTTTTTCTTTTCTGTCCTAGGTTTCTCATGTACTTCATGCTTCTTTTGACTATTTATTCTTCCTTATTTGACTGCTTAAAAGAAGTGTTTTAGCGGGATTGGACGCCACTAAAGTATGTGTAACTTAGTGATTATTATGTAAATACGACAGCTATATTAAAATGCCTTATTAGCTCAGCTTGTTAGAACGTCGACGAAAGTCGCCGGTTCGAGACCTACATCGGCCAACTTTTTATTTTACAACTTTCTAAAGTTTCAGTTAAGCCCCTCAATTTATGCTTAAAGCCAATCTAGTCCCTGACTTCCATAAACATAAAACCCCTAAAATTTACTAGCTTTCACAGAACCTCAAAAATGGCAATTAGGGCTACAACTACTCTTTTCAAACATTCACATCTGATCTTTATTATTTTCGTTATCATTTTACTTCTACTTGAAACAACAACATCGGTGTACGGGTCTGTTAAACCGAAAAAGAAGAACATAGATCAAAAACAGCAGCAGATACAACAAAAGTGTGAAGAAACGGTGACACAATCAGAGTGTTTGAGAAACAAGGATTGCAGATGGTGTCAAAGTGATGTACTTGATGACACGTGTTTCTCTAAATCTGAATCGTTACGTTTGCCGTCTCATATTTTCATTTGCTGATTAATTAAAATTAATCATAATCCTCACGATCTCCTTGTTTCTAGATCCAGTGATTTCGTTGTTTGTTTAGTGATTATTAGTTTTTTTTTTTTTTTTCTAGATGTATAAGATCCTGAAATTTACAGTTGTAGAATAAGGTTATTTGCAAACTGTTAGTTTTGCTTTTTGTTCTTCTGTAATTTACTGAGATTTGAAATCAAAAGCACTACCTTGATTTGCATAGTGTCTTAATTTGTTACTTATTAGCCTGAATTAGTTAATATTAATTGAATGAGTTGTATTAATCTTTAGACAGATGATATGGTTATGATGTCTTACTTTGTTGTTACTTGTGTTTATTAATGCCATCATATCATATAATATCATATCACCTATAAATAATAGTAATGTTAACTTGATTTGCTGAGAATGACTTGTTTAAGAACCAGAATATATTCAACAACCAATTTAAAAGATTTTCAGTATACAAAACCATCCTCAAGTTCCATGACATGCTGCTCATACTTGTAGTGTCATACGGAAAACAAATTAATTGGCAATAATTAGTGTTTGCACTTAGAAAAAGGTAAGCTTGAAAGATTTGGTTAGGTTATACCATATTACCCAAAAGGTCATGGGGAACGAACCCTTTGAGAAAGATGGTTGCATACAGACAGAGACTTGTAACCGTGGCTAGGTCATGGGTTTATGCATGGTCTAGTTCCTAAACCAAGCATCATATTCAAGTAATATGGAATTAACTTGATGAATAATTTAAACTCAAAGAGTTAAGCATTGTGATCGAACGAGTATCAAAATGAGATTAGTACATGTTGATGTGTTTGTAATATGAGTGTTGCGTTATCCGGACCTCTAAAGAGGTGTGTAATTACTCAACCATAGTTTAATCACAAGATTGTGTACAAAGTACTTACAGTTGGACTTTTGAGTTGGCTCTTGCAAAAGAAGGTTATTTGAACCCAAATAATATTGGCTTTACCATAAACTGATACTGTGTTAAAAAGACATTCATTTCATATGCTAGGTTTTCAACTTTCTTACTTGTATAAATTACCATTCTGTTACTACACATGTAATTATCAATTACAATTGTACTTCCTTCCAATTCTCATATAGATATCTATTCAAATCTTCAAATTCAACCAACACTTTAACTTGACAATAAACAAAACAAAAAAGTAATACTCAAACAAAACAAATGTAATTCAAACTTCAACCAGAGTTTGTAAGTTTGAATTCTCACTCTTTTCAAAAACTTCATCTTCAATCAACTTCTCAGATTTCAAATTCTCAACTTCATTACTAACATAATTCTTCACAGCATCCCTCAAATCTTCAACCTCATTACATTTTTCAAAAAAACCATCCATCAATTTCTTCAATTCATCATCTCCAAGATCATCAATAAAAGGTTTTATCGGAATCGCATTCTCCGGCTGCAAACTGTACGAATTCGGATTATCATCAACAATCAACGCATTCTTCAAATCCCGCCCTAAATCTGACAAATCCTTAACAAACTTCCCCTCGAATTCCTTACATGAATCCCGATACAATCTATGAGAAATCAATCCCTTTCGATCCAATCTGTCCAACACCAATGAAGCATACTCCTCAATTCCCGCAGTAAAAATCACAATTTCAAAACCATTTCCAGATAAAAATTGAAGAAATTCATCGACAAATGGACGCTTTAAAACATAAAAAAGAACTCGTTCCCCGTCGAGCAACGGCTTCACTATGAAATCAAAGTTTCTCGGACGAATGAGTCCGTTAGCAGGTACCGAATGAATTAGGGTTTCATCGAGGTCAAGAAAGACAGTCTTCCGATTAGCCGAATCTAACGGAGGAAGCGAAATGGTTTCCTGAAATAGAGACCTGCGGACATTTGCTATGTTGTCATCGTTTGAAATTGAGTACTTTTTAAGGACTCTGTAGCCTTTTTTAACAGAGGATTTATGCTTTGGAGTTGCGATCCGAACGAGCTTCGAGAAGATTTTGACAAGACGGCGGTGGCAGGTGTAGATAGATTTGTTGATGGAAGCTACTACAACAGAAGCGGTCTTGGTGGCGGAAGTGACCGGAGTTCGCTTCCGGCGACGGAGATTGTGGTTGTGTTTGGACGGAGATCTTTTTGTGGTCTTTGATTTGGACACCATATTTTTTAGGGTTTCTGTCAAATGGTTGAAAAAATTAGGGATTGTGGAGAGGAGTTGGGAAATGGGGGGTTTAATTTAGTTTCGAAATCAGGTTCGGAGTAACGGTCTGAAAAGGATAGGTTCGGTACCGAACCAAAAGGTGTTTAGTGTTCTGTAAAAGGAAAAGACCCGAGGGTAATAAAGATAGATACAGCTGGAAAATGTTTTCAAAATTTAATAGTCTTGGCGGGAGAGTAAAGGAAAGTTTGAAAATAAGTGGACTATTTTTGTATTAGGTATGACTAGGCCTGTAAGCGAACTAAATATTCATCGAATAATTCGTGAATCGTGCGACGGGAAGTTCGTTTATGTTCGTTCAATTATATGAATGAACATGAACATAGGTCTCGTCGTTCATTTATGTTCGTGAACGTTCGAAAATATGTTTGTTTACGTTCGTTTGTTTACTAATAATTTAATTAAATATGTATTTGTAATTTTGTATATCTTATTTCAGTAACATCTAATCTAATCTATAAATAATAATATTAAAATTATAAATATCTTCATGATTAATCTAATCTATAAATAATAATATTTAAATCATAAATATCTTTATGATTACAGTACATTCACATATTTGTACATCCCAACTCCACTTGCACCTTTTCATCTCCACTACTTCCATTGCTCCTCTTTCGGACAATCGGAACAAATACGCAGTTATATCTTCATACAACATTTTGATAACATCATCTCTACTACTAGTAAGCTCTATATCCAATTTCATTTGTTTCTCATTGTTTCGTAAGATCAAAAAATTTGATCAATTAACTGACGTATTAATTTGCGAAGGTAGAGCCTAGAGGTCAAATTTCATTCACTAGTATATCAGTTAACTTGTAGCTTTTAACTAGTATATCGACCTCTACTTCAGTTAATTGTGTAGAGCCAAAAACATATTTTAATTAATGTGTAGCTTTCAACTTTATGTATAATTTTTTATAATTTATATTTTAGTTTTTAGTTTTTTAAAACAACAATTATATATTTGACCATTGCTATTTGAGATATAGCATGATTCCTCAATTTAATTTTGTAATCGTGAAGCGAACAAAAGATTCTAAATTAATCATACTTATAATCATATAAGCCTTTAGTATAGAAAAGTTACAGATCATATGTAATTGCTTTTGATTTTTGATGTCCAAATGTATGTTTAATTTCATTTGTATAGCAAGTATTATTGAATATTTATCCTTACAGTATTTTAAATTCTAGGTTCAAGTGCAAATATTATGGAAAATAATCCAGAAGTTACTGTTGTTGATGATACTAGTGGAGGAACTAATGAAGCTATACATGACGCAACTGCGGGTGTGGAACAAGCAAACGCAGCCAACGATGAAGAACATGAACCATATACTAAAAGGAAAAGAAAGTTGAAGTCTGAAGTTTGGGAGCATTTTCGTGTGTTAATATTGGATGATGGAATTACTGTAATCCACGAGTGCATCCATTGTAACCAAAAACTAAAGAAATTTAAGAGTGGAACCACCACACCATTGCTTAGGCACATGGGTGATTGCAGTAAATTACGAGTCGTCAAAAGAGGCCAGTTAAATTTAAAGGTGTCGCCTGGAAATTCAGGTTCTCCATCAGTGGTCGAGAATTGGAAGTTCGACAATACTAGGATGAGAGAGGTTATTTCTCTTATGATCATGGTTCACGAGTTGCCTTTTAATTTTGTTGAGTACAACTTGTTTAATTTGGTTATGAAGGAAGCCAATCCGGCATTTAACAAGATCTCACGTGCAACCACTAGAGAAGATTGTGTTTCTAGTTATGAAATTGGAAAGAAAAGAATTCAAAATTTGATAAAATCTGTCAACCGTGTGAGCATCACAACTGATCTTTGGACATCTTGTCAGACTATTCATTACATGGTGATCACTTGCCACTTTGTAGACTCTGATTTCAAGCTTCACAAATATATATTGAGTTTTGTGAAAGTGTCTCCACCGTATACAAGAGTTCATATCTATGATTCCCTCTTCAAGTGTTTAAAAGAGTGGAATATTGAGTCAAAGGTTGTTACGTGGAATATTGGTTCATATCTAGAACCAATGATGTGGTAGCTAGGATGTTGATGGCAAGAATAAAACTTCAAAATAAGCTACCTCTTGATGGGAAGTTCTTTCATGTGCGATGTTGTGCACACATTCTTAACTTGTTAGTTCAAGATGGCATGTGTGTAATTGAAAAGGTAATTCACAATGTTCGTGCGAGTGTAAAGTATGTGGGTGCCTTTTCGGCCCGACTGGATTTGTTTAGTCAACTTTCCAAGGAGTTAAATATGCCAAACAAACATTTGATCTTAGATGTTAGTACTAGGTGGAATGCCACGTATGCTATGTTGTCTACGGCCTTGGAGTTTCAAGATGTGTTTGTGTCTTACGCTGACCAGGACTCTACATACACCACTTTACCAAGCACTGAAGACTGGAAAAAAGTTGAAGATGTTTGCTCATTCTTAGCACTTTTCAATGAGGCCACTAAAATAATTTCAGGTATTACTCAATCAATTGATTATATAATGTATTTGTTTTCATTGTTAAGATATTATGTGTTCATTTTTTATACCTTTGTTTCGCTCCGGTTCATGTATATTTGGTATTTATTTTTCTATTTCAAATTATATAGGCTCGGAATATCCTACATCTAATTTATTTCTTAGTGAGTTATATGGGATAAAAGAAGCATTGGATGATATCGTTTTGGATGAGAGTGATTACATGTTAGCAATGGGTATTAAGATGAAAGAGAAATTTGATAAGTACTGGGGTGAAAGTAATCTATTGATTTCAGTTGGTGCTGCTTTAGATCCTAGAAATAGGTTGAACTTGCTTAAGTTCTCATTTAGTACTATTTATTCTGCGGAGGAGGCTGCTAAACAAATTAAGATTGTTAAGGAGACTTTACATGAATTGTATGCAGAGTACGTTGATGCTTATAAGTTTTCTAATGTTGATTCATCTAGTAGTGGAACTGGTGGCATACAAAGTGAATTGCATAATAGGGGCTCTAGCACTCCAACTTTTAGAGTGGGTAAGCGTATCAAAACTAGCACCACTAAGTATGATCAACACGTCAAAAGCACTGTTACTTCTTCTCCAAGTGAGAAGTCAGAATTATCCACTTATTTAGATGGAGGGGTGTACATTACTAAGCCGGGTGAATCTTTTGACGCTTTGGTGTGGTGGAAGGAAAAAAGCTCGAAGTATAAAATTTTGTCTAAGATGGCAGGTGATATATTGTCAATTCCAGTGACCATTGTTGCTTCTGAATCTGCTTTTAGTGCTGGTGGGAGGGTTATTGAGCCACATCGTTCTTGCTTAGGAACTAAAATGGTAGATATGCTTATTTGTGGAGCTGATTGGTACCGTCATTACTATGGGCTACATGAAAAGAAAACGAAGGTAATTTTCTTATATATGCTTATTTTGTCGTTTTCCTACAATAACTAATATTTTCTTTTTCTGTGTTCCTTGTAGGAGAATGATATTATATATATTGAACTTCCATGAGGTATGTTGTTCTTTATGTAAAGTTGAATAATTTTGTTTTTAGTTTTCATTCTCTTAGTTAATACTATTGTTACTATGATTTTAGGATGGATGGTGATGAAAGGTGGTCATGAAGTAAATGAATGAATATTTTCAAGTATGCATTGTGGAGAAATTTTTTGGATGATGGCACCTAGATATTATTTTTTGATCTACTTTGATGTCTTATAAAACTTGTTGATATGTTAGAATTAAGCATCACATTTTGGTCGTTTTGTAATGTTGAATTTGTATCGAAATACTACAAGTTATATAATATATATGTTCATTTGTGTTTATTTAGGTTCATTTTACGTATTAACGAACGAGTGCTTTGAATTATATAGTCGTTCGTTTAAGTTCGTGAACAAACAAATTTTCTTAGTGAACGAACATGAACAACAAAATCCGTTCGGTTATCAGTTCGTGTTCGTTCGCTTGTTTGATAAAACCTTAATGAACGAACACGAACAGACCCCCGTTCGTGTTCGTTCGGTTCGTTTACAGGCCTAGGCATGACGGATGGATAATCATGCAATTTAAATAGATTATGATTCGTTTTATAATCTATAAGTAACATAGTTGGTAAGAGTGAGTATGGTTCGGTTTGAGTCGGTTTTAGACTAAAATCGATGACCGAATCATATATATCGGTTTTTGAGAAACCAAAACCAAAACCAATTGAATTTTTCAATTTTTAATATGGTTTGGATCGGTTTTATGGATTTTTTAGTTTTTGGGCTTGGGCTTATTCAGCCTAAAAATATTGTCTTTTTAATATTTCAGCCCAAATAGTATTTTTGGCCAAACAAAATTAATGGGCTATTAATGTATTAACCTACACAATTCTAGATAAAAGTAACATTAAATTTAGAGCAACAACAACAATTCAGATGAGATTATACTAACCAAAACATGAATTCACTAAAGTATAACAATTTTCGTGATTACAATAACAAAAATAGCAAGTACTGAGTTTTGAAAAGCCCATTAATAATAACAAAAGAAGAGAAGCAGCATGATCAAGCAGCAACAGGAGGCCAACATCAACTAGCAGCAAGTCATTTACTTTACTTATGCATGCCAACATCAACTAGTTTCAACTATTGAGTCAACTAGCAGCAGGTCAACATCAACCAACAACAGGCCATAAACTAACAACATTAAAAGCTCACTAAAACACAATAATGTTGTGGAAGTATCTATTTATGATATACCAAAATATAGCAACAGTTAGAAAATTTATTAATTATAATTTGAAAAGAAGAAAATGACACATGTAAGTTCACATCAACACATGTTCACATAAAAAACAAAAGAAAATATTAGGAATGTACTTTGGGAGTATCCATTAATAGTTTGTGTGTTATTGAATTGATTTGCCATATATGTAAATTGATCATGGCAACAACTGATTTTATTATCAAAATTTTGCATTCAAATTCATCTAATTCTCATTAATATCCTTCATCTTATTCCATTAAAACTTAAGCAAGTATTTTAGATCACAATTCATTTTATTTCTCCTATATCTCATTTAATTTATTAATTCATATACTGTAATCAAACTTATAATTTGATCATTATCAACCGTTAATTTTATTAACATGATTCACACATTTACAACTATAATTAGTAGTCATAAGATACTAATTTTGATGTTGATTCATTTTTAATGGAGCATAACAAAACCTAAATTCAATAATAGGCTCTAATAGATCATTAGTCTTTCAAAACCTTGGAAAAAATTAATATATAGCAAATTATAATATGATGATGTTAAGTTTAACATTGCAATAAAGTAGTTGCTCATATATTCAATTTTAACAAAAAGCTTAATGTTTAATCAAACTAATCAGAAAACCTAAAAGTATAAACATGCAACTTACTCTCCAATTGATAAAGTTAGGGTTTCAATTAGCAGAAACCTCAATCACAACACTTTCTGAGCATCAAGCAACCTGAGAAAATAATACAAACACTATTAAAATCAAAACCTCCATCGATACATATGTATATACATACATACGTATAAAAAAAATAATAGTATGAATGAACTTACAGGTACATGAAAAGTGGGTTGATGAAAAGTAGGTGAAGAAGGTGAAGTGAACTCAATAAAGAGAGGGGGAGGCGGAGTATGGGCGTAAAAGTTAAAAGGTAAGAAACTAGTGACCTAATATAATTCATGTAGTAAAAACTTGTACTGTACTACATAATAAGCCCTAATATTTGTATCTGGTTTGGTTTGGATCGGTTCGGTTCGGTTTCAATCGGTTCGGTTTTTATTGTCGGTTTTTGCATATAAAATCGAAACCGAAACGAAAAAATCTGTTTTTTAAAAATCAAAGTCCAAACCATCGATTATTGAATTGGTTTGGTTTTTTTTGGTTTTTCGGTTTTTGGTTTGGTTTTTGCTCACACCTAGTAGTCACATTGGTCAAAAGTAGGGCTTAGGCCCACCCTAGAAAAAAAAATAGTAATAGTTATATGATGTTTAATAATATTTTTCATAATAATACATTCTTGACCCACATTGAATATTAAACTTAAACATGCTAATGGCCCACCCTTAGTTTGAAATTAGAAAAATAGCCCATTAGCTCAATTTTATTCCATACGGAGGTTTGACCGTTTGAGTATGATTAGTAACAATTTTTATTCTATTAGCTCAATTTTTATCTCTTATAATAGATTAGAAAACCACTACGATTTGTGAAGCTTCAACGACGCTTAGCACCTCACAGGTTTGAGTACCAGTATTCATTATTCCTGTTTTCAATTCATCAAGTATACTTGTTAATTAATTACTTGAGCTTTTATTTGCTAACACATTAACTAACAAATTTATTATTGTTCTTTAGGAGTTTAGTTATTATAACTTTTGATTTGGTTCAAACAAAACAAATTATTGTTATTTGAAGGTTCTAGTTATTATATGATATTATATGATATAATATCATGTTAAGATTAATGTTTTGCTAATTATCAAAGTTAGTGATTTTATTGATATAATCAATAATAATTTGTTAAGTTATGATTCATATTTTCCCATTTATAAAATAGTTTAGCTTAATATTTTGTTGTGTTGGTGATTGTTGATATTTGTTCGTATAGTTTCTTGATAATCTAATATTGTATTTGAAATTTGTGAATATTGTAGAGCTATGAAGAAAAAACAAAAAGAAAAACTATAAATTCTTTTTTCTCAACATCTGTGAATCCTCCACCACCGCCTTAAACGGTCGAAAATCCTCCATCTCCACATCAAATTCCACCTCCAACTGTTGAAAATCCTCCAGCACCGCCATCAACAGTTGAAAATCCTTCATTTTCATCCGTAGAACATGATCCCAAGCTACGTTTACCTATGTGGAATTATCCAGTTAATAAACGAGATGAGATTAGACGAGGTTACTTAAGATTAGGTCATCATCAACTTGTACTCCATGAATACCCTAAAAGTGGGCCAAATAGTCATCTACGTAGTTTTGTAGCTAAATGATATTCCGATTAGCCTTGGCTAGAGCATTCTAAAACTACTGACGCCGCATATTGCTTTTATTGTTATCTTTTCTTAAAAGAGCCTAATACTCATAGCAATAAAGATGCATTTGTAGTTAACGGTTTCAGAAATTGGAAAAATGTCAAAGGGAAGTACTGTTCATTTAGAAAACATATAGGAGATGGACCTAACTCTCAACATAATAATGCTGTAAGATTTTGTGACATGTTGATGAATCAATCAGGACATATAGATAAGGTGATGCAAATACAAACAGATAAAGAGATTATGAAGAATAGGCTAAGGGTTAAAACATCGATAGATCATGTTCGTTTAATTTCATTTCAGGAAATTGCTTTTAGAGGTCATGATGAGAGAATTGGTTCAAAAAATCGAGGGAACTCTTATTGAGTTGCTTAAACACACAGCTTCATACAATTCCGAAGTTGCAAGTGTTATCTTGGATAATGCTCCCAAAAATGCAAAATATACATCGCCCGCTATTCATAAAGAAATATTGAATGTGTTTGCTGAGAAAGTACGTAAGAAGATAGTAGAAGATATTGGAAGTTCCAGGTTTTGTATAATTGTGGATGAGGCAAGTGATGAAAGTAAAAAGGAACAAATGGTCATTATTCTTAGATTTGTTGATAATAAAGGATGCATGCAAGAGCTATTTTTCAATTTTATCCATGTTACAGACACGTCACCTGCCACTTTATATTCTTCAATTTGTTCAACTCTTTCTTCTTATAAGCTTGCTACTGAGAATATTCATGGACAAGGGTACGACGGAGCCAACAATATGAGAGGTGAATGGAAGGGATTACAAGCATTATTTCATGAGGATAATCCATGTGCATATTATATACATTGTATGGCTCATCGATAACAACTTGCATTGGTTACAGCAGCTAGAGAGGTGCACTCTATATATGAGTTTTTTTTCTAATGTATCTTTAATTGTGAATGTCGTTGGTGCTTCTTGTAAACAACAAGATGAGTGACAAGTTGTTCAAACTGCTGAAATCATAAAAATGTTAGAATATGGTGAAACTGAAACTAGTAGAGGAGCTAATCAAATAGGTACATTGAAGAGAGCTGGAGATACACGTTGGAGTTCACATTTTACCTCACTTAGTAGTCTTATTCGAATGTACAATCCAACTTGTAGAGTTTTGGAAAATATAAAAAAGGATGGCTCTAACTTTAAAACGAGAGGAGAAGATAGTGTCGCATTAAAAATATTGACTTCTTTTGAGTTCGTATTTATCTTGCTTATGATGAAAATAATCTTGGGCATCACTGTTGTTCTTTGCCAAGCTCTGCAACAAAAGTCTCAGGAGATCGTAAGTGCAATCCAAATGGTTTCCCAAACAAAAGAGTTGATTGAAATGCTTCGAGATAACAAATGGGATTCTTTTATTAGAAATGTGATTAATTTCTGCAAGAAGCATGATATTGATATTCCTGATCTCAGTGCTCCGTTAAAAGGACCCAAAAATTTTTTTTTTGACATACATATAATAAAAACTTTTACTACCAAAACTATTGAAAACATGAGCATCCGTGTTTAGTAACTTAACATTACTTCTTCAACATAATGCAAACATAAGTATTTTAACCCATATTGACACTTATACAAAACTGGGCACATGCACAAGTTTGATAATCATAACTAAGTTTAAGTGAACTAAGCTTGCTTCTATAATATAAGTAAGCATCCACTTGAAGTCTAGGCTAATCTTTTTCCCCGGTCATTCTTGTTACCCGATTCACATGTTCCTACAAAATATTTCCAGTTAAAACTGTAAGCAAGAAGCTTAGTGAGAATATAGGACGTTAAATAAATATAGCATCTATGACACTTTCATTTAAGTTAACAATCAATATGACAAGTTCATCCTCTCGCTAATATGCAATCATTACGTCAAGATTCAATCAAAGATAATAATAATTTGATATCACCCCTTTTAGCTTTTACATATACATCACCACTTAACAACTTCAACAATACAATTAGCTTTTACATTCACGTAGACTTGATATCACCCCTTTTAATCAACATCAACTTATACAGTAGAAACAATTTAGGAAATTTAGGTAATTTTATACTTTATTAAACAAGACACCTCATTTAGAATTCATCATCGAAATCATGCATAATTCAACTTCTAGCAAGTAAATCATCAAACCATTTGTTGTAAAGCATTTGACCGTTTCGGAGTCTTCATACGTATACAGAAGAAAATGACTCTAGATTAAACACTTGAATCCTCTTACACATACGTAATCCGGATTCAATCGTTTAATCTACCTATTTTACAATATATATACTCACCTCTTGAATTGAATGATAATAATTTGACGATGCGTTCCCCCCTTCTTTGACACCTATTACATAACATATAATATTTCAACAACAAAATTTAGGAAATATAACAATAAATTCACAGAAGTCCTTATTATCTCCTAATCAATCATCCTATTTCTTCTATTGATTCATTTTGACTTTTAAAAGTCAACCTAGCAATATAATCATCTCGTAATCCAAAATTATTAACGTCATTGTTATTACTACTTCCTTACTCATTGTTAATAGTATAACACCCCTCATTCTATATAAGAATATTATATTAATAAACTCGGAAGCATGAATTTAAAATACATCACCTTAATATATATTAAAGTATTATACATAAACAGTTCACATTTTCAATATTTACATCCTGTTCAAATTGTTTAAAAACTACAAAAGACGGGGTATTATAAAAATTCTCCAAACAAGGTTTATTCCAAAAACCATATTAGAGTCCTAAAGCGCAGTCAAACATTCCCTGATCAACCAATCACCTCCTGCACCCACAATTAATCAAAACATATCCTGCAGGAAGTAAAATGAGGGGTTAGCACGAAGCTAAGTGAAAAGATTCATCACACTCCATTCAACTTAGCATAACAAGTTGTTTACACCAAATAATCGTAAACACACATAATTCAATGAGGATCGGTGGCTCTGGGGATATCATAATACCCGGGGATTCCCCCAAAAACACTTACCGTCAATCCGTATGGCCAATACAGAATAGACCGATAACTACTGGTTATTAAACTCATACACAGGTTTCAAACACAACAAATGAATCAAAACCTGTGTAAAACACATAATAACCAGAAGTCCAACTACACGTTGACCTCAATAACATAATACACATAGTTCACATATCACGTAGATTAATAATCAATAATCAAGACTAAACAGTCTAACACACATCTACGTTTACTTGTTGTAACCAAATAGTTACAACTAAATCAAATGATGAGTTCTGAATCCACTCACCGATACCTCTGACGTCTCCACACTCAGGATTCTTATATCACTGAGTCTTACGTTGATCTGAAACAGAAAATCATATACAAGTTAGAAATTCGTTCCATAATTATCATTATAGCTCATTTATCAAATCAGGTAATCCCTGAAGTCTAGGCAAACAAAAGTTCAATCAGAAATGAACTTAGAAAATCTTGCAATGACGTTTAAAACTGAAAAATGTCATTTTCGGGCCCTAGATGACCCCGAATGGCCAAAAACCGCCTAGGCTATAGTATATAGTCTTGATTACTAGGTCGTTTCCAAGTGACCATGCAATTTTCAACTAAATCCGAGTTAGTGATATTTTTACAAAACCGCGACACAACCATTGTAGTATATAGTCTTGATTACTAGGCTATAGTATATAGTCTTGATTACGCATTTTCAAAATTTGCAAAACAAAACTCTTTTATAAACTTAGCGACACAACCATTGTGTCGCACCACAAACACTTGCGACACTACCACTGTGTCGCACAACAGAATCCTGCGACACTAACATTGTGTCGCAATACTCAAAATGGCCGCCTTTAGCGACATAACCAACTGTGTCGCAGAACATTCATGCGACACAACCTGCGACACAAACCTTGTGTCGCAATGAAGAACAGACCAGTTCCCAGATTCGAAATTCTTGAATTCAAACATGTATTACTCAAATTAACTTATTCTAATCCGTGCAATTCACTTATAAACAACTATAACACATAATAATTGGAACCTTACCTCGAATTCACAGCTAATTGCTCAAATTTAATTCAAAACCCAACTTCTCACTTCTTTCTCTCTTTTCTCTTTATTTTTACACTTTAAAACTAGATTAGAACGTCTGGAAACTATCTGGAAATGTTTGGGCAGCGTAATTATATATATAACATCGAATTACACTTAAGCTCCTTAATTAATTTCAGTTCAACCCGTTTTGCGACACAGTCCTGCGACACAACCATTGTGTCACACAGACACCACCTGCGACACAAACCTTATGTCGCAGAAAATCAAAAGTTTCAAATTTTGAAACGACTAATATTTCACTAGTCACAATAAGTCAAAGGGCTTATTTATCTACGTTTCACAATGAAACACATAATATTAAATAATTTCTAAAGCAATTAGATAATCAATTAAAATAATAGAAATTACCAGACCGCGGGAGAGGATGTTACAAATAGCATCAACATGATCATATTTACCTTATAATTTCATATTCCATAATCAATTTTATGAGAATCCCACTCCTGATTAGTTAGGTTACCCATTTTCTACATAACCCCACCAAATCAACTACAATTCATCATCTAAAGGGAAATGAGCTTATATAATTATAAAATACACTTAGTTATAGGTTTAATTTACCTATTTATCATCTTGACTCCATTCACCTCCCCTATACCACATTTCAAGTCCAACAATAATAGCAACCACTTACTTGATATAAATTATGAGCAATGAAACCTAGATTATGGTTGAATTCTTGCTCCATCACTCTTCTTTTCCTTAAACAAATCTCTGGAATTGAAATGGGGAAATGTGTGGAAGTGTTTGGAATAAATTAGAATGAGACCAAAAAATCGATTTATTACTAGCATTTGAACACCTCCCGGCGGGATACAAAATTTCCCAGCGGGAGATCTCAGCTCCCACTTGTTGGAACACAAGCTTCCCGATTAACCTCATTCTAGAAAACGATGGCCTCCCGGCAGATAAAATCACACTCCAGACTTTTCCCGCTTGGTGGTGCCCCTCTGGATTAAAGTTGACTCAACATTGATTTTGTGCTTGAGTTGGAGGGCTCTACCTCCATCCATCGAGTCAAGTAATGATCAACATTTCCCGAATACGCCACATTTTCCCGTTCTAAATCACCACTTCCCGGTGGGAAGTTACACGTTCCCGACGAGAAGTCCTTTTGGCAAACCTCTGGTGCAATACTCTCGGTTGACTAGAAACCTACATTTGGAAACGTGATCTCCCGGCGGGATCTCACCCTTCCCGGCGGGAATTCTGTAAAAGCTGCACATCATCAGATTTTATAACTTAAAATGAATGCAATACTACCACCTTTCAGCTTGGCACATTTCAGGCACATTTCAGGGTGTTACATCCGTATTTTGAAGGGAGAAGTGTCAGGAATTGCGATCATGTTACTAACGACCATCACTATCATTTTGATATATTTAATAAGACAATAGATTTTCAGTTGCAAGAAATTGATTCAAGGTTTGGTGAAAGAATTGTGGAACTTTTGAAGCTTAGCTCTCCTTTGGATCCAAGAGAGGGATACAAATCTTTCAACACGGATTCTATTCTCAAGCTTGCAAAGAAATACTATTTTTTTGATTTCAATGACCAAGAATGGACACTCTAGAATTTCAACTAGAGCACTTTGAAGCTTATGTGAAGGACCATCCATTGTTGTGTAAGTTGTCTTCTATTTCAGAATTATGTCAAGGCTTAGCGGAGACAGGAAAAACAAGGCATTATTATCTTGTTGACCGATTGATTCGGCTTGTGTTGACTATTCCAGTGTCAACTGCAAGTGTTGAACGTGCATTTTCAGCCATGAAGATCATGAAAAATAGATTGCGTAATAGAATGGATGATGACTTTCTTTATGATAATCTACTAATCTAGTTCTTTATATTGAGAAAGAAATTGTTGAGACTTTTAGTTTAGATTCTATTTTAGATGATATTAACGATGTAAGAGAGCGTCGTGTGGCGCTAAAACTTTCTGGTTGATTTTTTTATTTGTAAGTTTTCTACACTTTATCATATTCTTATTGACCATTCTTAATGTTTGTTTTATCTTGGCCCACCTAAAGTGAAATTCCTAACTATGCCACTGTAATCTACTAGAATGTAACGTAAATAATGATTCAATACATATTCAATTAATTTAAGTGAATCGGATCACGACCCGATTCATTTAATTTTTTATTTTTATCATCTGTAAAATTATTCAAACAAAAATACTTCTTATAACGTCAATTGGATTCATTATTGAGACATCAGTTTTCTGCTCGAACAGCTCAAGACCGGACCTTATCACTGAATCATGACAATTTTACGACATCCAAAACGTAGAACGAAGGATTAAATATGTACACAGATCGCTTCAAGCTATTGAATTACTCAGCTTCGTAACTCAACTGTAAACAGAGTTGCTTAAATTTGAATAGAGCCTAAATATTTGTTCCTTAGATTGATGTATCGATGTATTCTAAATTGGATTCATGCTTAGAGTTTGTAAATCTATCATCTCATTCTTCCTATCATATTCAAAAATCAAAATCATTTATCATAGCTACCTAGTGTTGCTCCTGGATCGTGATTCTTAAAGAGTACGTACTTTTTCACTTCATCAATACATCATCCAACTAAACACCATTTACTTCAGATATATATCGTTTCTTAACACTAATTGACAATTAAATATGTTATTTATAATTCATGTTAGGTTATAGAGTTTCAAATTGAGAATTCAATTACGTTGTTGTTTTAGACATTTGCGTATGTTAACTTGTGATTATGAGATGAGGAAAGTTCAAATGAAAATAAAAAAAATTGTGAGAATAGAGGAATCAATCAAAATCGTTTATTTTTATCAAGACAATAAAACTCGCATTTCCCTCCACATTTTTAAAAATTTAATATCTCAAAAGAGAAAAAGAAAAGTTATTTCAAAGTATATTATGTTAGATGTGTAATCGAAGAAAAAAAAAAGTTGATTTTTTTGGTGCAATTCTTATAATTTTTTGACTAGCCGTTTATGAGATATTTAATTTTAAAGAACGTAAAGGGAAAATGGAGTTTTGTCAAATGAAACTCTCTTATTGATTCTTTCATTCTCACAAAAAATCGTGTACTCATTTGAAGTCACCTCTATTATCATATATATATGTATATAATAAATACAAGTATAAGATACATATATATATACATATATTTGTATCTAATATAATAGAATATGGTTTGAATTGACTCATAATATATTTAAAATTAAATTAATTTAACTTTTTTTTTTTAATTGGATCGATCTAAGGATGGATACATCATAATGAAATGATTTATTTGATCAACAATTAGATTGATGGATATATTTTTTATCCAATAAGTTATTTAATTGGATCGATCGAATATGGATCAATTCATTAACAGACCTACTTTACATCATAGATAACTACAACTAAAAATGAGAGGAAATAGTCAAGTATACCTACTCAAACTTTGCATACATAAAAAGTAAAATAACTGATAAATTTTGTAATATCAATAATAAATTTGGATGGTTGAAACTATGAATATATTTGGGGACACGTAGTAGTAGCAATAACAGTAAGCTGTAGCAGTTAGCAGTAGCTGTTTGTGTAAAAAAAGTGTTTGGTAACGTAGCAGTAACAGTAATTATAAAGTGTAAAATTACGAAAAAGGGCATATACACATTATTTATAATGTACTCATGTTATTTTTGAGGGTATATAGGTAATTTCAGAACCAAAATGCTAGTTGCTAGTTGAAATGTTTCTTCATCAAGCATTTAGCAGGAAGTGGTAAGAAAATATGCAAACTCTAGTTGTTTTGTTGTCAAACAAAATTTTCAATCAAATCGCTAACTGCTAGTCGCTTGTCGCTTCAAAATGCTTCCAAATACTTGCTACCAAACACAACCATAGATATTCAACTTATGTTAGAAAATGTTTCAACATCTAACATTTGTATATTCAACTTATAGATATTATCCCTGTAAATAAATAATCTTTATATATAATTAAAACAGAATATCATAGCTGAATCTGGACCATTACTTGAATTCCTTCTATGGTGATCCAAAAGTTAAAATTTAATTATAATTAAAAATTTTGATTTTATAGTTGTGCTTATAACTATTCCTATTAGACAAAAACAGTCTCCCTCATTTACATTGTACTCCTTTATATTTGTTAAATATGTCATTTTTAACACATGCATTTTATAATTAACCATTTTAATTTATGTATTCTTTTAAATAACTCTCTTTTCATATATAAAGAATATGAAATTATATATTTAAAATCAAAAGTTTGATATGTATTCTTTATGTACTTTAATAGAAAAGGTGTAGATTAAATTGTACTGCTAACATGACTCTTAAGGCATTACTTTTTACATATTGATGGACCAGAAAATGAATTAGCATCCATATAAATTCTCACTATTTTTCTAGAAATCGTAAATTTTGCTTCTTCACACATACATGTGTTAACAAGTCGAGAAGTTAACGAGCTACACGAGTTCGAGCTCATTTAGTTCGAATTCGAGTTTCATAATATTTGAGTTGAGTGAGTTGAGTTCGAACGTAAGTCATTGTTCGATCAGTTTTACGTGCCAAATTTAGAAAATTAATATTTGATTCGCCTCGTTCAAATGCTCATTTAATTTCAAGTCAAACGCGCATGATTTAAGTTCGAGTCAATTTTGAGTTAAATAATTGAATTATTATACGAGTCGCGTGCCTAGTCACGCTACGAAAGAAGTTTGAAATATCAAACATATAATTCCAGAGACTATCATTGGAGAAAATTATATGAATAGTCAAATATGAAGTATGGTGGCTAAATACAGATAGAATCTTCAAAATCACCGATATAGCAAGAATTTTGCTCCAAAATCCATTTTCTAGTGAGATGTATAGAATACCTAAAATACGGTATATTTGTTGTAAAATTCGGATTTTTTTTAACAACCAACCATAAACTTCATATTACATTTATTTTAACTTATATAAATGTTGGACATACAAAGAGACAAAGAAAGAAGTAAACCGACACAAATTAAATAACAAAATTGATTTTTCCAACAGGGCATGAATAGTGTCGCGATCTATCCATATGAAATTCACAACATATCTATAAGGAAGCCAAATTCAAAATACCACTTTTTATGTTAATACATGATTATATGAACAAAAGACTATGTTGAACCATGAACCTTTATACACACAAATAACTTTTTTGACCCGTTCTTTTTATCGGGTGATTTTTTCAACCCAAAAACATAATTCACCAACTCTTACAATAACATTCACACACATACATCATCATTCACTAACTTGACCCAAAATATATAATTTACCATTTAAAGTTATATTCAGAACACGAGATAAGTATCAAATATGACTTGTACATTAAAAATGAGTGTACACTATCAAGAGCATGATTAAAGAGAGATTGATCTTTTTACCAAACCGAACAACAAATTCACCATTAACTTTCCACGGGTTTCTTTTCCAAGTTCTTCCTTTTCCTGCTTGATTCACCTACACATTTAACAACGTAATGGTAAGCAAAATTGCTAAGTAAGTAATGGGCTCTAACATAACATACACAACATTAAGGATCATTAATTTTCTAACATGCCAATTCATAATAATCAACCTCTAACTATCAAGTAAATGTACATTTGAATATACTTGTATTGCAAATGACATTACTTGGCTCTAACCATTAAGATAATACAAATTTGACTACATTTGTAATCCAAACGCTATTATCTTGCTTTAACCATCCATTATTTACCTTGAACTTGATTAGTGAAGTTATTTGTAACAATTTCAACTCTTTGGTCACCTAATCATATCAACAAATACACATATTATACACAACATAATATAGCTCTTTATTAATTATACGAGCAATTCTATATTTTCTTCTCTTTCCTAATCAACAATTAAGTGTTATAATTCATAACATCAAAAATCTCTAACATAGTTTGGTGTTATACTTGCCACTTATTTTATTATTTTCTTCCACAATTTTTATACAGTTAGGTGGTTGGTTTTCTTTTCCAATTTAAACATAAATCATCACTATCAAAATCTCTAACCACTTATTTCATTATTTTCTTCCACAATTTATATACAGTTAGGTGTTTGGTTTCCTTTTCCAATTTAAACATAAATCATAACCATCAAAATCTATAAATACATATAAAATCACCAAATACCTATAAACTTGTATGTTTATTTCTTTTACTCATCTCATTATCAAATTGACTTACTTTATCACTTAACAACAAATATATAACACATTTATATCATTTAACTATCTTTTATAGAAAATCTACAATTTATGGTTTATATCAAAATTAACTCTAACATCAAATAAGTAAATTGGAAACACGATTATACCTTAGAAATTGTTAAGGAATATTTAGAAGCGTCAATTGTACTTGAACTTAACCTCAATTTCACCGAATTCTGTCCCTTTCTACTACTTTCTTCCAAACCGCCGTCACCAACCCTTCACCCTTTTCATTTTTGTTTTACAATGAAGAAAAGAAAGAAAGCATGCAATTTGTTTCCTTTAATTACCTTTCTTTACCCTTAAGTTATGTTACTAGGCACATTTAGTCCCTCATTTTAGCCCACAAATACATTCTCAACCATAACTTATATTTTACATTAACTTAATATAATTTCTTCCTTTATTTACAATTAGATATTTAATATATATCTATTTTATACAATTAATACCTCATAAAATTTGAGGTGTTACATGTGTACACCTAGTCACAAATTGAAGTACGAGGAACGAGATAAGCAACGTGGCTCCACATCATAGAATCTCCGGCAAAATGCGAGGTATGCTAAATAGCTAGATCGAATTCAAGAACCAATATTAAATATAGAGTAACTATATAATATCTAATAAATACTTCTATAACATAAAATTTGATTTGATGTGCATATATTATAATGTCACTTAATCATTACAGATGTACAATAACATATATTAATTTTGGTGGTCGCGTAAAGAGTATTTAAAAGAAAAAACTAATATACCTAACTATTTAACAAATATAACAACAACAAAAACAACGACAACAATAATATTTAATCCTATTATTAGCAGGGTATGAGTAACTATTTTAACAAATATTTTATATAATTTATTTCTCCTAATATATTGGGTTGAATTTTCTACCTTTCATAATATTTTCGTTAGTTCAATATTTAAGTTGATTTATTAGTTCTATGTATTATTTTCTAAGCATAGATGCAAGTTTTGAGCTAAAGTACGATGTTAATACAACCTAAATGATATGAAACGTTACAACGAATTTCAATAAACAGAGTCTTGGATGTTAACAAAGTTCATAGACGCTTATATATAAAATTACGTTCGACAGTAACAATATTTTCGTTGTTCTTGAGACAATTTCTCCTGAATTTGATATTTCTTAAATGTAATAATTTCTACATGTATATTCGATCCATTATCATCTCTAGATGAGAGTATATATAATCCATAGATTGATTTGGTAATCATACTTTCATATCAGGAACTATTATTTTCAAAGAAAATCTTGTAGGGAAAACAAACGAATAAAGATAAAGGAAATCCAAATAAAGAGTGGATGACTATGGTGCAGGATGTGAACTTACAGGGGACAATGAGACCCATCTAAAGAGACTTGGGCACGTGAAAAGCTCCATTTACACCATCCATCATACAACACAAGGGTTATCCATTCCCATTTCTGTCCCCACATTATGTCCAAACCACTACTAATTTCCTGGATCGTATAGTCAACACATTGTTTTTCTATTCTGACTTTTAGCCAGATATACTTTTCAAATAAAAATATGTAATTCCAGTATATCAGTTTCTAAATTTTGATTAGAAAGACAATTCTACTTCTAGAGACTAACATAACCCATATAATATATGTATATCGCAGATAAATACACACGTGCTTCCTACGAGACTTGAACCCACAATTTTAGTTAATAAACTCCAAACATACCGTTAAGTCATACATCCTTTGATGTATATCAATTTCCAATTACATAACTCTTCTAGAGTACTTAAAAATATCAAAAAGATAAAAACAAATAACAGAACTTGGGTACTGTGGTAAGTAAGAAAGAAAGGACCAAGGATAAACATTCAAGTGTTAAACAAATAAATAAAATAGAAAAACTCCTAGCTAGCATTCAAGAACTATTTATAAATGTACCAATGTTATATTTCTTCCTTTCTGAATATCACAAGAAAAGACGAAGAAAAATAAATCTCAATTCATACTACTTCTGTATCTAAATCTCCTCTCATGTTACGACCACAGTACCATCAAATTCATGATAATCAATCCCTCATTGTTATTATCTGCCAAAAAAAAAAACCAGATGTTATGTCACTAGAAGCAAGTAATTGATATTTGATGAGAATACGTGATAAAACAATTAGGAACATACTTAGTACTCGGATTCCCAAGGGTAAGCTCGAGATCATCGGAAACACATTCTTCATGGATCCTCTCTCCTTTCCATGGTTTTACTAAACCTTTCATATTACTTCCAAAAGCAAACTCGGATGAAATCACATCTGACATAGGAACATCAGCTGTTTGATCAACCGCACCAGTGACCGCAGGAGAGCACGTCCCACTTTGGCCTGGGGTCCACAACCGACCCGACATTGCCTCTTTGAACCCAAACGGATGGTTCGAAGCCACAAGACTAAATGTGGGAGATGATGGCCCTTCTTGAGGGGTTTGAGCACCTGAGAGCCACCCAGAATTGGTTGGTGTTTGGATTCCAGGACTATGTGGAGTAGAAGAAGGTAAAAAAGGATAATGCTGTCCCGGCCAAACTGGGCTTTTTATTTGATCATCAACATCGGTCATTCTAGGAGTCCGACAAGTAGGTGAGCTCAGGGGTGGGGTGACTGGGGCACTTATAGAACCACCAGGTATGTAAAGATGGTGTGGGAATTTTGATGAAGAAGAACCAGATGAGAGATTCTTTAGCCAGGGGATAAGATAATTAGGGTCCGGATTATTATTAGCTGCATGAAGTGTCGAGACGGGGCTAGGAATGGATGATGATGCCGGGCTAAAATTGTAGGACGAAGCGTTTGGACTCGGTTGGTATGATGAACATGGACTTGCTGATGCAGATCCACCCATAGTTTCCATTCTTTCAACAGGTTTACAACCCTATAAGAATAAAAACAAGTACTCCAATTAGGAATTAAGTTGAAAAGTAATGCAACAGGTAAATGAACAATATGAATGCTGATTATGCATGGCATTTACCTTTCAACAGGTTTACATTTATTTATTTTGACCACCAAAAAAACCTCTTTCAATTGGTGCAAAGAATAAAGATTTGACATTTACCTTTTTCTAAACTCATAACACATGAAATAATAGCAACAATTAAGTTACAAAATGATAGGCAATCATGAAAGTGGAAATTATCATGGCAACAGTAGAAATCCTAAAGTTAAACATTCTTCACAAAATCAAAAACAAATAGTGCAATAGAAATGAATCAAAGATAGTGCTTTCTGCATGGCATTTCAATAGAAAAGGTGTAGGTCCAACTTTACATTTACAAAAGCTCAAATCACCATACCCATCAATACATTATACGTACATGATTCTCCACCGAAAATTCAGAATTTTTTGTTCCAGTACAAGTTTATAACATAAAATTTTTAATTATCGTTAAAAATCTATTGATTACAACCAATAAGGTTTTCTGAAAATGACAAGGCATACTTCAATAACTATCATACATACCGTACACACTTGGGCGTAATTAATTTTTTCTCTTATTAATGGAGAGTGTAACTCACGGAAGAAAATGTCAAAATCTACTCCACTTCATTATTAACAATTCCCTCGCTTATTAAAAGTTAAAACACTAATATAAAACAATTAATTAAAATTAAAATTAAAATTTTAATTTAATAGAAAGTGGAAACAGAGAGCTAGGTGATTCTCCTTGGTGCTAACATGCGCCAAATGCTCAGCAACCACGTTACCTTGTCGGTCATAACGACAAATTTCAAAATCCCTTCACTGTTCCCACACTATGACTGATACCGTGTGCCTAAAAATACTGACCATTTTTATATATTTTTTCTATTTCTACAATCATCCTGCTAACTTATTTCATCATAAATAACTATAACGGATTTCACCTCGACTTATTATTTACTCCGTATCTCCGAACTGTTAAGTAATTTATTTCGAGTGCAACACACTTAAGTCTAGATCGATAGTCAATAGAGTTCGGAATGAAATCTAAGAATATTGAATAAAAATCACTAGTCTCAGATTGCTAAATTGCGCAGAAAGCTTCATAAAACAGATGCTGTAACTCAACCTTATTTCCCTGCCTTGTGGAGTATACAGAAGTCTAAATGCTAACTTGCGCCTAAGATTATCAACAAAAATTACAGTGCTAACTTGCGCCTATAATATCAACGACAGGAAGTCATACGCATATTGAGAAGAAAAAATTGATCTAAATCATTAACAGAAGCTATAATTCAATCATTTAACCCTTTGCTAAATTGCACACCACCAAAATGAATCCAAATAGCTAATGAAATTATAATACCTGAAATCAAATTACTAGCTAACGCGCGATTAGTTATTAAATTTATCTACAAGAGAAAGGCATGATCAAACATTTATAAGCTATACTAAAATCAGCTGATGTTCGCACTATAAGAAGGAAAATTAATTAAACTGATAACTATGAATTATGAATTTAATTACCTTACGATAAGTAGTTCCGTCATCTTCAACGATCCAACCAGCTTCATTACATAAAGCTTTCAACACCTCGTTATTGTCACAGTGTTTAGGCAGCTTATAGTTTCCGTAAACCCTAAGTCCGGCGAATATCTTCGCCGCAATCGCTCGTCGCCGTCGCTCTCTCCGTTTATTATTCTCTCTCTCCTGCCACGTCGGCAATCTCGCGCCTGACGTCATCCAATCGGATTCCGATCACTGGATGGATGAAGAAACAGCCGGGAAAGGAGTGTCACCGGCGATAGAAATGGTGAAGTTTCTAGTCAAAAAAAATGAAATAAAAAAAATCAATGTGAAGGTTTTATATGATGCTGTCTATATTTCCCATCTAATATAGATACAGATATCTAAATATAATAAAGTGTGTTAAATGATTGGCCCTTAAAATGTGATTAATTACGAAAGAGCCATTGAAATTTTCAAAGGAATCCTGGAAATTGGGGTCGTGCACGTGGAACGTGTTTAGTCTTTTCAAACATAAAACAAGTCTTCGTTGGAGAAAAAAGGATGGATGAAACGACATCGTTTGGATCAGTATCGTGTTTATGCCGTTCCCAAAAGGCCGGTGGCACGTTTGATATTTTAGTGTCAACTCACTTTTACGTCTATCAAATAAGGTAAGGTGGATGGTCTAATAAATTATCAAATTATCAAATAGTCCAAGAAAATATCTTTATCTGTTCTAACTTTCATTAGCTTCAAATAACAATCATTATCTTTTTTATTCTCTCTTTAAAGACTACACAGTACAATGATGCGGTAAACAATTAAATTATAAAAACTTAAATGGATTTTAAAGGATTTATGTAGATTGATGATATTCCAATGTGTCCGATTATTGAACCCTAAAAACACTAATGCATTGTAGATAATCTTATTTACAATCTCGTTTTACTTATAAAAGAAAATCAAAATTCAGTTGTCCTTCTAAAATTAGAACCATTGATCTTCTTTATAAAAAATGACTATTTAAATAGCAAATTAGATCATGCATAAAGAGAAAGCTGCCCTAAATGATTATATTAACTACTCCAAATTTAATTCAAATAACTTTGACTCCATTATTAATGTATTCCCGTTATAAAGTCGATTATAAAGGATAATTAAAGGAAAGGTCTAACAAAATTCCATTTGAATCGAACAATCGATCCATCTCCATGCTTCATGAACAAGAATCAGTCGGTTTCTCTTCTATATTGATTATTCAAATAAAATCTCTATTTGCATAATTGTTTGCGGTGTGATTTTATATGTTCTCCTATATGTTTGTGTGTTATAAACCTCCTGATTTCTCTATTGTTTGTTTATTTGAAATTTCATATGCATAAATGTGTTGTTTCTCCTTTTTATTCTTGAAGTTTTTATTTGTAGAAAGTAATGGTTAAGGTTCATTCTGATGTTTGAGTAGTGTTAGACATAAATTGTTTGGGTTTAATGTTTTGTGCAGGACCTGGATGCTTTAATTCTAGTAAGTTAGGGCTAAAGTGTGAACCTCGGAACATTTGTGGTCAGCAGATAAGAAAGGTAAAGTTATGTGTAAGCTATTGTATTGGGTTGTTATATTGCAGGAACTCCAGGGGGTAAAGTGGAACTTCTGGGAATGTATTTTATATGTATTAGAAATTCGGGTTGTAGAGAACAGATCAATTGTATTCTTTCTTTTCTATTGTAACATTCTATTCTCTTGTTCTGGGCATATTTGATGTCTGTGTAATCACTTGTACATATACAATACTAGATGGTTGATTGTTGTTTGTAAGTGATAGAATAGGTTGAGAGTTTTGATTGTTGTGAGGTATTCCTTTGGTCTTGTTTTTGGGATCTTATCCCATTTTGGTTTAAACGAGTAGCAAGTCTTCGTATATCATCTTGTTCATATGATTTCTCATTTCTTTTCATGGTATCAGAGCGTCTTGATGCTTGGTACAGTTTGATTTGATAAGATCTCGTTTGGTTCATATAATAAATCGATTTCCTCATCGATTTAGGGTTCTTTGTCTGTATTAAGGAATCTTGATCGTTATTGAGTTTTTGTAGTTTGTTCGGGCTAGATCTTGGTATTTGTGATGGCTATTTAGGGTTTCAGGAAAAACCCTAATTTTCTTATTTAGAGGTTATTTTTGGCTCAATAATTGTCTTTCGTTGTTTTTGTTACACTGGTCTTCAAGACATCGCGTAGGAGTACTCTGAAACTTCTAAACCCTTTCGTGTAGTAGCAAGTTCTTTTTCAAGAAAGTTTATGTGCTTACAAAAATCAACCGCCCCCTTGGATTATACTTGGCTTATTGACCAAACCTCTTTGCATAAAATCAGTTATATTATGTGTTATTTGTTTCTTGCATCTCTTATTTGCCAGTTACATATTATTTCTAGCTCATATCTAAATGTACATATTAGGTCTTATTGGACACACTATAAATGGATGCTTTGAGGTTATTGGATATCCAAGAAGGAATGTCAATACTAATTTTCAAATTTCAAATAATGTTTCTAAAACTCAACCTCAAAGATCAAATATATTGTTTCAAACAATGCTTCTGTATTTGATAAAACTACTTCTTCAAATGTGGTTAATAATAATTTGCCTTTTACTAGTGATCAAATTTCAAAGGTTTTGAGTTTAATTGGTGATAAGAGCTTTTCAGAACCTATGCAGACTAATATGGTAGGTAATTTCTTTAATACAAATGTATTTTTTAACTCTCACATTAACAAGTTTTTTCATGTAAATTCTACAAATAATATTAACAAGTGTTGGATAATTAACTCTGGGGTAAATTAGCATATGAGTGGGTCAGATAAATGCCTGGAACATGTTGTAAATGAAACTTCAAATGTTGTTACAAAGGGTTCTAAACTGGATCATTTGAATCTTTTTAACACACCCTTAGTTTCTCCTTCTGCACCCAATGATGAAGTGAAAGATAGTCTTAGGGTTGACGGTAATAGTGATTCAGGTCATGTCAGTTCTGTTGGCGGTACTAGAAGTGGTGATACACTTCTGGCAACACAAGTCAAAGGGCTACCAATGACTTGAATACTGTCGCAACTGCTTCTGATAAGTGTTTTGATTTTGAGGGTCATATAGATGAGTCAAAAGGAGATACTAGTCAATCCTTGGGGTTAAATCAAATTGAAAATAGTGAATTGAGGTCGTCTATTAGATCTTCTGCTCCGCTTCAAAGGCTGAGGGATTTTGTAATTGAAGGAAAAGTTAAATATAGGTTGGATAAAGTTGTTAACTATTCTTTACTTAATTTAGAAAATTTGTGTTTTGTATCAAACTTGAATAAAAGCATAGAACCTAGAACATATAGTGAAGCTTCAAAAGATGTAAATTGGATAAAGGCTATGAATTTAGAGATGGATGCTTTACACCGAAATGGCACTTGGATTCTTACTGACTTTCCTACTGGTAGGAAGCCAATGGGTTGTAAGTGGATCTATAAAATTAAGTACATATCAACAAGTGAATTATAGAGGTTTAAAGCCAGACTTGCAGCTAAGAACGCTTGTATAACTTTTGACCATTTGCAATATTACAGATTCAACCAAATTCTCTCTCTATACATACTTATACGTACACATATACATAGATGGCTCTATCAATTATCATTATAAACTCAATTTCGATCCAACAATTGGTATCAAAGCAAGGATTATCGAGTTTAGGATTGATTTTAACTAGTTGATTGAAGAGATTCAAGTGAAATTAGAGGAATTTGAGCAATTTTGACAAAAAATGGATATTTGAAAGTTTGTACTACTGTGATCATCAAAATTCATCAATTCATCATTGAATTGTGAAATTGATCTGATAAAAAGATTCATTTGATTAAGTAGTAACAGAATCAGTTGAATTATGTTAACCATTCTTGTAATAGTTGCTTCAGCAGAAAGAAGTTTTTCGAAACTTAAAATTGTGAAAAAACTATTTAAGATCGACAATGTCACTAGAAAGGTTAAATGGATTAGCTACTTTATCAATTGACAAGGAATTAGTAAACGAAATTGATTTCAATGATGTAATTA
Organism: Logfia minima; assembly: GCA_963921325.1. Classification (NCBI taxonomy): domain Eukaryota; kingdom Viridiplantae; phylum Streptophyta; class Magnoliopsida; order Asterales; family Asteraceae; genus Logfia; species Logfia minima. Next base: position 21,094,042 of record OY992770.1, read on the forward strand.
AAGATTTTGCATAAAAAATACGAGAAAAATAAATTTTATATAAAATAGAATAAGTAAAAAATTTATAGTAAAAAAGACCTCATTTTAAAAGTTCGCTTTAAGACTCTGATAGACTTGAATTGTTTCTGTCTAAAATTTGGATATTAAGAGTAAAACTTTATCATTTCAGAAAGTCACGTGAACAGGAAAAAAATAAAAATTCAGCCACTATGAACAAAAACAAAATCTCATTCTTCAATATTTATATGAACAAATAATAGAATATAAAGATTTACAGTAAAAGTAGATGAAGGATAATTAAAGTTACTAATAATTATCAAAATTTCACTATTCTTTTCTAAAGTTTTCAATAATTAGAAAAATGTTACTTTCATTTTGGACCATTAATTTCATATCAAGGTTGAGATATGTTTTCATTGTTTTCTTTTTAACATCTTATTTCTACTAGAACCATCTCCTATATATACATATAAGCTAAATTAGTGTATACTTATTAGCCGCCATAACATGCATGTATCTATCACCTAGTTAAATTTGACAACATCGAATAAGGAATTTCTGCCCATTGATACTACCTAGCCAATTAGTTTATCAGATGATATACTATATTTCTTAATTTATCCATTTTATTTTTATTCAAGCTCGTTATTAACATTTTATCAAACGACAAAGACGGGAACTGAACAAACCATTTAGTAGACCATACATATTATTCTACTTGAGTCTTAAATAGTTAAATTCATAGACTCGCAATCTCTTGAATATTATTGGGCCAGTTTATTCTATATCATTACAGTAAATACACGTTGAGATTAACATCCAACTGTAATCGTACGTTTTGTTAAATATACCGTTTAAGTGAACTGTATTAGGTCAGATTTGTCATACTGTATCATTGAATATCAAAATCAATCCATCATCTAAATCAACTTTATTTTGAAACAGACAAATGTCGATCAGTTGAAGAAATTAAGGGAACCGAGTAAAGATGATCTTTTACCACAAATTCGTTAATGCACACACTAGAATTTTGAAGAAACCCGATATATATATAATATATATGTAACTAGTGCTAAAATCTGTGCGGACAGTGTGATGTTGTTTATTTATTGCATAAAATGTATGTAGTTATTAAATTTTATGTGGATTAATCAGGTTACGATTTGATTATGTCGTTAACTAATTGACAGTTAACATGATTATTAATTTATTTAATCATGTTCATTAATATATTTAATTTATTTTATTAATTTTAAGATAAAAAGACAATAGAAATTAATAATGGTCATTCCTTTATTTAATCATCGTCATTAATTTTAACAATTGTTGCATTCAACACTGACAATCAATTCGGCTTTTATGATATGTTAAGGCACATCAGCAATGTATACGTGAAACAAAAAACTCGGAAAAATCATATGTTTGATACCTCAGATTTTTTCATACTCGGCAGTCTATGATTAGAGTCACATAAGCAAACTGACATTTTCTTTTAGTTATTAATAGACGTCTCGAACTTAAGTCTATTGAGATTATGCCAAATAAACATTTCAGTAATGTATCAAGTACTTAACATATTTAACATCTTCCTTCAATTATATATTTGAAATTTGAATTGAATGAATTTGAATGTTTTTAATAAGCCATCGACTTTGAATTAAATGTAAATTGTTGGATCACGAAAATGTTACATCATACTTTACATAGTATTTGACTATTTGCAACCCTTACTTCTAATCGAAAGTGTTTATGGAAAATGAACACAATTAAAGTACTTGTTACGAGGGTTGTTTTCTCATAAGAAACACGACGATCTATCCATCTATAAGTTTATGAATAGCCTCGGGTAGAGCTGCACAAAAAAACTGATTCTCGTATCGGAACCAGTTTGACACCGGTAAACCTGTTTGAGTCAAACCGGTTCGGTTTGGACCGGTTTGAGATTTCAACCATTAGAACCGGTTTTAAACTGGTTTGAAACCGGTTTGGGATAGTACTTACTGGGTACCTGTACTACCCACTGGGTACTCAGTTTCTGAAACTAGTCATTTTAAAACGGTCATATAATCGTTTTTGGTCGGTTTTTGCCCCTTTTTGGTGTTTTTAGGGAGCATTTGGTCCATTTTGATAGTATAAATATGTGTTAGATGTTGAGGTTTAATTACAACCTCAAAGCTTTGTTAAAATTATAGAAACACTCCCAAACCGCAAAAAATGCAATATATACTATCATTATTTCAACTCTTAACTCTCAAACTCAATGGCATCATCATTTGGGCAATCACAATCTTCCGTTGGTATTGGAGAATGTTCTAGTAATGCTACAGTTGTTTTCATCGTATCGATGAAAAGAAACCAGGATATTTGGTGCAATTACGACTTGTGCAAAATGTCAAACGGTACTTGAAAAGCACAATGCAAGAAATATGGGGCATTTTGTAAGGAAACCAGATATACCACTTTGAAAAATGATGCAACTCTCTATTGCAAAGCGGTGAAATATGAGACGGGGCATGATCAAACGAAAATGGTGAATGATGCTACGATTTGGCAATACGAAGCGAGTTTGGTGCTGAATAGGATGTCGAAGTTCGTCATACAAGAAAGTTTGCCTTTTGACTACTTCGACAATCTGCGGTTGACAAAACTCATCCAAAAAACGCTTCAACCTCGTTATACACATGTAAGTCGTACAACTCTTAGACGCGATGTTATTAAAATGTGAAATTGGCTAGAAATGAAATGATTTTAGGTTTTCAAAGTATAATAATTGGTATAAATTTAATTTGTGATTTTTGGACGGCTCCACATGGTTTATCAGATTTGTACATTTGCGTTACCGCTCATTGGTTTAATCCCCATACGTGGTGCATGATGAAGCATACGATTCCGTTTGAATTATTTGGAAATCCGCATACCGGTGATAATTTACATAAAATTTTAGATTATGTGATAAAAAGTTTTTAGCTAGAAGGAAAAGTATTTTCTATATCTTTTGATAATGCATCCAATAACACCGTCGTCGTCGGACAATTACAACTAAAATATAAACCAGTTTGTAAAGGTGTATATTTTCATAGTCTTTGGGTTACACGTATCATTAACTTGGTTGTGCAAGATGGAATTAGTTGTATTGCAAACATAAAAGAAAGTTTTAAAAAATGTTACGCAATATTTTTAGTTCAAGTAACGTTACATACCATAAGTATATGAAATTTTGTATCGATTATTATTCCCTTCGGTTAGGTCCGAATCAGGTTGCACCTTTTCTGAAGTCGAGTTGGCATACTATCGAACTAATTACCGAAATGTTTGTTGTTTTTAGGAAAGCAACTACTTTTTTCTCGAGTGTTTATTATCCGACTAGTTGTTTAGTGTTAAACCAAATATTTTTAATGTGTTCCAAAATAAACAATTTTGAATTAAAGGGTGGCATTTTTGAACACATGGTACAACCAATGAAAGCCAAATTTATAAAATATTTTAAAGAAATGTCTCCCGTTATAACTTGTTCTGCCGCTTTGAACTCGGCTATAAATGTTAGTTAGGTTAGAATTTTACTTCAAACATTTCTTACGATTTCAAAGACCCGAATTTTGCGAAAGATGAAATTTCTAACTTTAACAAAGTTTTTGAAAGTTTGTTTGATGTCTATTTATCAAAGTATGGTTCCACATCCCTTTATGACGCCATTCGAAATGACACGGCATCTAGATCAAGTTCGCACGGAAATAACGAAATGATGCGATTATACAACACTTTAAGAAATGAGAATACGAAAAGAGCTCGATCAAGCACTCCTAGTAGCAAACCAGGAAGGTATATTGTTTTCGACTTTTTGACATACTGCACTATTGAAGAGTTTAACAATTTGGATATTTTGACTTGGTGGAAAGAGCATGAAGCTCAATATCCGGTTATAGCCGTTATGACCTGTGATTTATTAACCATTCAAGCTTTTACGGTAGCTTCGTAGTTAGCCTTTTCGGTTAGTGGTCTGGTTATCTCACTAAGAAGAACCAAACTCACCCCTTTTTCGGTGGAAGTTTGTATTTGTTTGAAATACTATCTTGACGACGTTGAACGGATACAAAACATATCACCACTCGAAGGGGAAATGCTAAGAATTGAGCAAAAAGTACATGAGGAAGAGATAGCAATGAGATTGTCAGTACCACTCACCGCCTAAGAGCTAGCTTATGAAGAAGACTTATGTAATATGACTTATGAAGAAGACTAAGTAAACGACGACTAGAAGACTTTGTGTTTATGTTTTTATGTTTGAAGATATGTTATCTATTTCCCAATTTTTTTTAAAATGAGAATTAACAAGAAATTTACTCCAAAAACGTGTTTCATATTGCTCGATTATGTATATACTTATCCCTTAGTTTCATGAACTTTTGGTACTTAATTCGCATAATTACTGTTTTAGAGGTTACGAGATGTATCGGGTGAAAGGTCAAAAAAAAAAAAAAAAATTCAAGGGAAGTACCTGCTGGGTAGTTCCCCCTTATCCGGGTGCTTTAAAGCAGAAATGTTTGGAGGTGCACATTACTCGTTGGGTACTATTTCTACCCGCCGGGTAACGGTCAAAACTCAATTTTTGACCGGTTTGAAACTGGTTTAACTTAAACCGGTTTGGACTTTTCCAGGTCCAAATCGGTTTCAAACCGAACCGTTTTGAGTCCAAATCGATTTTGACCAAGTTTGACCAAACCGGTTCGGTTTAAAAACCGTTCCAAACTGGTTTTGTGCACCAGTAGCCTCGGGAAGAAGTGTAACTTTCACTCGACTAGCTTATTAAACAAGAAAAAACAAAACAAAGGACACGACTTCACTGTAATGTTCGGGTAGCCTTCATGTTTGGTTTGGGTTGGCAGGTTGATACATCAGTGATAAATGAAAAACTTCAAAACTTTTATTGCATTTAAAATAAATTTTAAACTTAGATTAAAATTTTATTTGGGTTTACGGGTTAACTAGAAATCTTACTGGGTCACCCGATTCGAAAAAACAATAGGTTGGCGGGGTCGGGGTTAAAAACTACGACCCAAACCTACTTATTTTCAGGTTGGTTTCGTGTCATAAATTACCAGCCTTACCGGAATGCATTCGTAGTTACGAAATTATGTATCTTAAAGGTCCAAGATTATGGGTTATAATACATTTACCACCCTAATGTTATGATAACCTACTAGAAAAAACCCTGCAGGTGCTCCAGAATTTTTATTTCCTTCTTTTTTCTTGTTTCACAATAAGATTACGAGAACAGCTATTTCTATATAGAAAGTTTGAAAAGTTATGACAAGTACACAAGATACACTTTTGTAGTTGAGTCTCATCCGATTTTATGGATGATCTTAGAATTTTAAAGTTTGTATATACCTCCATGCATATATTATAAATAGTACTTCCTCCGTTTCATAATAAGAGTCATTTTTCCTTTTTAGTTTGTTCTAAAATCAATGTTCACTTTCAAAAGTAGTAAATTAACTTTACTATTTTATCCTTTCTCAAAACTTATACATAGGAGTCTATGCAAAAAGCAAGGGTAAAAGAGTTATGTTCACTATTAGACAAAGCAATTTCTTACACTGTTTGTAAACTGATACTTGACACTTAATTTGGGACGGAGGTAGTAATATATCTTTATTTTTACTATATATAAACCATCTCCATCTTTTTTCTTTAAATTAGATTCAACAATGGTTAATGTCCAAAGTACCTTTAAAAATCATTAATTATCTTAATATTTTCAAATGAACCACTAATTTATAAATTGCAACCCTTAATTTAAAACTTTGCATATCCTTAAATTAAAATTTTAATATATTATTTCATTAAAATTTCTTCTTAATGAACTACTAATTTATAAATTGCAACCCTTAATTTAAAACTTTGCATATCCTTAAATTAAAAATTTAACATATTATTTCATTAAATTTCTTCTTTCATAAGATGTAAGTAAGATTACCAAAGATATAAAAAATAAACCATCTATGAACAATATGATTTAATTTTAAACCCAAACTTTAAACATTAATGATACAATATAGTGTAAATAATAAAATTTACGAATGTCAAATTAATTATTTGTCCCCGCAACTATGTGCGGACACATTGCTAATTAACGTAATAAAACGTACCATGATGATAATCTTGTGATAGAGGACGAGCCGCATAAAAAGAGAATATCACGAGTACAACTCTCATTCGCATATATTTCTATAAATACGAGTAATGATTTATCCTATAATATTGATTAGAAGACTAGTTGGTGAAAGTCCGAAAGTCACCATATAATCGTTTACCTTTTAATGTAATAACACAAAATACCTTATGAGAATCAATATTGACGGTTAATAGTTGTTTTAACACAAAACATAATATAAACTGATTGTAGAAACAATTCACTCCATTACAAAACTGTCCATTATTATTTATTTCTACCATCATTATAAACTGGTCCCAAACTTACAGGGATGTTTATGTACTCTCTCATAAAATATGAGTTGCCTTTGCAATGAATCTATAATATTAAAGTTTAAGTGAAAATACTACAAAACCAAAGTACCTCTTCAGTAATATAAATATAAGTTGACAAAACCCACGAAGCCACATACGTCACTCCATAAAACAAGCATATCCTATATAATATTATACTTCGTACTTCAACACATCCATAAAACAGTGAATCATGAACATGAATGTAACATCAAACCCACGTACAAGATCACAACATTAACATGACACTGATTTGATCCAACGATTTAAGATTCAGTCAACGTCTTTTTTCCAGCAAACTCGACCTTTGATCACGACATTTTGTAAATATCAGAAGTGAAGAAATTTCAACCCATATATTATTACCCTGTCTTTTATATTTCTTATTTATATATCATCTTCACGTGGAATCCTAAAAAGGTATTAAATTTATACATGTTGATTGATTTTTGTACAACCCTTGAAGCCATTTTGTAACTCTTGAAGTTATGGTTGTTTTTGTATCGTTCAGGTAATATGTCAAACACCTGGTGTGCGTTAATTTGGTTCTTGTTTTTCATTTATTATTTGTGTATCAATTTTCATCTGTACGTAAAACCCTAAAAAGATATTGAATTTCTAAAATTAAGTGATATTTTTATCAACCCTTGAAGCCATCTGAAAATCATGAAGCTGGGACTTGGGATTGTGTTTTTTGTGTCGTTCAAGTGATAAGTCGAATGCCTGGTGTGCACGAATATAGTTCTTATTTTGGTAATTTGATGTATAAGTCCACTTGTAAATGGTGCAAGTTTTAGTTGGGGATGCTTTTGCTTTAAGTTTCCGGAAAAAAAGTTGCTATTTTTAACGACTTTGATGTTTCCTTTTGCTGAATAATTATTGAGATATTGAAATGGTATTTTCCCTAATTTGTTTTCATTATATAATTTTTTGTAGGACTTATATGTCCCAAAGTGTAACAAGATGCTTGAGAAAAGATGTAGATTCTTTAAGCTTCCTCTGACTTGATTTGGTAAAAAAGAAATATTGGATTTTAATTATAATGAATGATGTTCATAGTAGTTCGAATGGTCTACCTCCTTTCATCGCCAAGACATATGAAATGGTCGACGATCCATCAACGGATCCTATCATTTCATGGAGTCAAAGTAACAAAAGTTTCATTGTATGGCATCCACCTGAATTCTCTGGTGAATTACTTCCAAGATTCTTCAAGCATAATAATTTCTCAAGCTTTATTCGACAACTTAATACTTATGTAAGTCACATCTTTCATTTTGTTAGTCATCTCACAAATCATTCCATTTTTTTTACCCTTAGCTAGTATATGTTAATTGAGGCAAGAACAGATAAGAACCGAAATACTACTAAGAATAAAAACTACCCAAAACTTATAATTTGCATCAAAGTTGACAATCGTAAATCTCAGTTGTTTGATACAACTTCAATGAATCAAAATCGGCATATTCACAAGTTTATAGTTGTGCATCTAATTGCATGAATGTAAATGTATATGATGCATCTGTATTTATTGATCGCTTTCAGTGCAAAATGTTTCTAACAGATATATAATTGTTATGTTTATGAGTTTGTCGACTTAAATTATTTATTGTGATATTTGATTAGTTCTTAGTGGAACCTTTCTTGATGTTAATTCTATTTATTGTTGTTGTGTAAATCTGGTAGGGTTTTCGGAAAGTTGATCCAGAAGTATGGGAATTTGCAAATGATGGTTTTATTAGAGGTCAACCACATCTGCTGAAGAATATACATAGAAAAAAATCGGTCCATAGTCATTCCGTTCAGAATCTTGGAAGCAATTTGGATTCTACGGCTTCTTTATCCGGACCATTGACTAAATTGGAAAAACATCGATATAGGGAAAAGATTAATAGGCTGCTACATGAGAAAGAATCGCTGTTTATAGAGTTTAACGAGCAGCAGCAAGAAAAAGATATAATTGAGATGGAAGCAAATAGATTAAGAGATCGTTTGAAACGTGCTGGCAAAATCCAAAAAGATATTCTTTGTTCTTTAGACGAATTCTTGCAAAAACCACTTCTTGAGTTAGAATTCACACCTCAATTGATGGAGAACGGAAAAAGGAGGTTGTCAGTTGAAGCTGATAATGATCAAGTTTGTCCTTTTAATATCCCGATTCATGAGAATATCACAGCTGACGCTCTTTTAGCATTAAATATGGAATTAATAGAGCAATTAGAATCATCCGTAATGTTATGGGAGGGTATACTGAAAGAAGTTGATGATGCATTTGAACAACAAAAATGGTCACTGGAGTTGGATCACGAGGCTGTAAGTTGTGCAGATAGCCCAACTATCGACTACCCATTAATAAACGTTGAAATGGGTGGTATAGAAAGCGAGATTGACATGAATTCTGTACCAGTTAACTCTGCTGTGACTCAACAAACCGGTGTTAATGACGTGTTCTGGGAACAATTCTTGACTGAGAATCCTGGTGGTTCGACAACTAATAATAATGATGATGTAAGGCAAGTGGTGCAAGCAGAAAGAAAAGGGTTGAATCAGTTTTGTTGGAATATGAGGATAAATAATCTTGCTGATCAGCTAGGGCAGCTTACTCAAGCAGAGAGGACTTGACACTAAAGACTTTTTTAGTTTCTATAAAATAGTTATATACTAATGTTGTAATATTAATGAGGTGGTTGTAAATTTGGAGTGAGCCTTTATGTGGTTTTTATAGGGGGGTTGTATAGATAATTTCCCTGCTTTTGATGAGTTTTATTTTTTGTAATAAGCAAAGTAGAGAGTGACTTTTCTGTCTTCCAAAAGTGAGGTCTACTCATGATTCCAAAACTTCAGCATATCAATCCACAAACAACCCTAAAAGTCCGATTACTTTTGAGGTTAACTGAACCATGAAAACTCAAATGTGACGTTTAATCATTTGACGATAAGAAAGGGTGTTAGGGAACAATAGTAGAGCTTAACAAGGAAACCGAACTGGACTTGCAGAACAACTAATAAAGTTCTAAACTAGTGAACTTTAGTGACGGTAAGAAGACTCGATCCTAGTTCATTAAGCTCGTTAAGTCAAAAAGGAACAACACCCAAGTCAATTATAGTGCGTCTAAGGGTGTTAGAAAATATAATTAATCAAACTTAGCTTTTAATTACTGTTAAAAGCACGATGAAATGTTCAATGTTAAAAGTTTCAAAACCGGGTACAATTTTCGAGGAAGTAGTTCAATATTATACTTGAAGTGAAAATAAGTGACAAAATATTTTTAAACCAATAAAATAAAAAACGCTTAACTTTTAAGAAATCAGTGTTCAATACTCAACTTCAGACTTTAACTTTGACTGCGAGTGGTTAACACTGAATTCCCCGGCGTTAAAAGGCCAAAACACCGACAACAACATATCGATTGCCGGTGCTCTAAGAACAGATCGGATATATAATTTATTTAGTTCCAATATGGCTCGTACAAATGGTCCGATTTAATAAATAATAAATGTACTTGCTTTGTGAACAAGGTTATTATTCCACATAACCTAAACCCTAAAGACAAATATTATTTATTTATATTTATATTTGGTAATTATAATTAAGTTTAAGTTTGATATAAAGTTGTAGTAAGTTTAAGGCAAACAACTAATAAGAAAACAAACGTGCTGCATTTAGAAGTTTGAATGGTTTAAACCATGTGTAGGTTTCAAAATTTTAATGTCAGTATTATTTAAATTGTTTGTCCAATTTGTTTATAATTATTTTTTAATATGGTTTAAACTAATTCTATCTCTTAATTCTTCAATGACACTAAATAAAAATATAACATTCATAAAAAACTTTCACATCTCCAAAAGGCAGTGGATACAAACTACTAAGGGGGCAAAGGAAGGTACACCGTACACTTCGCCATCAGATTTTTTAAAGTTGTGTTTTTGACTAATCAGAGTCAAAACAATCCCTCTCATTGACTTATGAATCACATGGCCCAACTGAATTAAGAGTTTTATTAAATTGTGCTTGCTACGTTGAAGAAAAAGGCTACAATTTCATTAAAGAATACAACTGTTTACAACTACAAAAGGGGAAGCCTACAAAGAACATTTAAAGCTACAAAATATAAGAAATGCACATTTGCCATTTCCATTGTTCTTGGAGTTGACTTTTATTAACGACAACTAACTGACCCATAATTAGATCCTTAATATCAAAGATTAACAAGTTCTACATGTTTATGTATTACCTCGGTGATCTAGTTGAAATACACCTCCCACAGGAGACAAATCCAAGCAGCCCTTGTGCCTTTCTCGGTCTAAATTTCAATCGAGAAATCTGCACACACAAGATCTTTTTAATGAGTTTCCATGTGTAAACCAAATTCTGATCGTTACTACAAGATGGCCGGGTTGGGTACCCGGTTAAAACTGGTTCGGGTTGAAACGGGTCTTTTCAGTAGGCCGGTTAGTTAGGTTGAGTCGACCTTCGAACACTTTTTGTCCATTTTTTAAACTTTATTTTAAAAATCATTTATACATTTATGATTAAAAAAATAATCTTATTACAATAATAATCATAAATATTTGAATTAACTATATACAAGTTTGTATGAGTTAAAAATACATCTAAGCGGACTATCAAACAGTTAGACATATTCTGATCTATTTGATACGTTTCCTTATTAACTAATTTAATTAGTTGACCCTGCTGAGTGCTGACCCGTCTGTGACAAAAACACATCCCAAATCGACTCATTGGTGAGTGCAAGTCGAATTGCCACCTCTATTATCATATCATCAATAATAATTAATAACTAATAATATACGAGAATCTAATAAATATTAACAGAATTGTGTTATTTACCTTCCTACGGGCAACTTTAGATGCCTTCCAGCACAACAAGTTTCTAGATCTCGGTTCCAGTCTCCTGCAATTCAAAAGAAGCAATTCACTTTATAAATTTATCACGAAAATACTCCTTTGTTCTCTCGTGGGCACCATACAGTGAATCTATAAGTCAATCAAGCTGCTTTCGTTTACAAAACTGATTTAAGAAATACTTGATTTTGAAAAGAAGATCGATATATAAAGATTATAAAGTACACGAAATACAGCATGTACAAAAAATATTTGTGTTGAAGATGTGAAACAATATATAGTATTTACAGATTTTGCAAATACAAGTTAGACATCCAGAGTCAAACAATGAAAACTAATTGTTGGGGTGGGGAAAGGAAGCTTACAAATTCTCTTGTTCAAGTTTTTCAGCAATGGAAATAGCTTTGCGTGCTGACCAACCATTTCTTTGTGACTCTGCCTGCTGAATTACATTTGCAAGAGATACTTTGCCTCTAACTAGGCTCATTGATTGATTTTGTTCCCCTAATCTTCTTTGAAAACTGACACTCGAATTATTATGAGATTGGATAGATTCTATTTTATCTTTATTGTTATTATTATCGATATGAAACTTAGCTTTTGGTTCTCTAGGAGAAGCCTCTATTTCAATGATCTCACTTCTTCGCTTTGCATACGACTCTTCTTGAGATTCCCCTGCTTCTTTCCTCATTTCACTTCTGATTTCGATTGTAACGGGTGATCCGAGAACATTCTCAAATGCTTTCAGAATGTGTGTTTTGAATTTCTCTGCCTTTGATTTTGTCGTATGTGAAGTGAAAATAAGTTGAGCAGTTGGAGCTGCAAATTGAACCAAGTAATAATTACCATCATTACCAAAAATTAAAACTATATATATTTGGAACTTATTAAAGCATCATTTGCACAGGTTAACATTATCATGCATAAAATAAGTAGAAGTACCTGCACCGAAACTGACAGATGTCAGCTTACCCTCTCGATACAAGAACTCTTTTATGCTATTTATCTGAATATTCTCAAGCACCTCCAACCATATTTCTTCGAGTTCTTGCCGATATAAACCTTCTCTCATTTTTGCAGGAATTCCACTAGAATTACCACCGTTCTTCAAAAATCCACTTTGAATCCCGACTGTCTCACGATGCTCAAAGTTACTTTTACGGGAACCGTCTCTTCCACCACCATTATTTAACCCCATTGGACTGTGATGAATGCTAGTGTCCACTGAAGATGTGGGTAGGACATATTGCTGATCAGGAGCAAGCTGCAATAAAGCAGCAGTCAACCAAGTCAACTTGTCATTCGACATTCTGAGCTGTTTTTCGGCTTCAGATAGTGTCCTTAATGCTAAACGCAGCTTCTCCATATCTTCTTTAGATACTGAAAAATGAAATAAATATGTAAGAGAAGCCCAAAAAGAGTGGCTTTTGTTTGAAATTTTGGAAGTCAAAGAAAGTCACACTTACAAGCTTGTCGTCTAAAGAACTTCCTTTTTGGCCGTTCTTTCATGAAACTGTAACTACCCGCAAGAATATCAGTAATCACAGTTGCAAGTTGTGACATTAAGGCTAATGGCTCGACACCTGACTCCATGATTTCTCTTAAATGTTTAACGGTATTCACTGTATCGGCTGATAATGCTAAATCGAGTAGGTCAACTAACTTGTCATCAGATATAAGTCCAACCTGTTCAGTGAAGCGAATGCATAATTATTTAGCGACTGTAAAGGGAAAAACTAGCAACACACTTTCAGTTTATTTCTAATCTGGCTACTGGACATGAATAATGTTACTAGTATTACTCTACAGTCTACAATATCAACTATTTTTTTTGGGTGATATGTTTGTAAAATGCTAACATGGATAAATGATTACAAGTAAAGGTGATGGAATGGACTGATTGAGAGTGTTGGGTAACAAACTAACAACTCAAAACGGGTCGAACAAGGATGACCCATAACATCTCTTTATCCATTTTTTATTTTTTTTGTATCTTAACTTATAATTGTGGAATATATTAACTTAAAAACTATATTATTAGAATAATAATAATATAACTATATGTAGAAAATGATTGGGAGGTTCTTATGCGTTTGAATACACTTCAGATGACTTTCAACCTGTTTGACCAGCTTCTTTCTTAGTTTATCCTTTAACTGAGCCCATTTGACCAATAACAGATATAAACAAAATAGACCAACTTAAAGGTAAATGTAAAAAATGGTACCTAGTTGGATTACTTTTTTAACGATTTGTGAAACTTTTTCGAAAATTGGAACATTAGTAATGATCTTAAAAATCCAGTGACCAAATTACAAAATGAGATAAAAGTCTGTTCGTATATATTGTAATATATAGTATAATAATATCCTAAGGAATTAAAGATGGAGAGAGTACCAGTTCTTGAACAAGAGGAACGGATATTCTTTGACCAAGCAGACTCAGCTGCTCGAGTGTCATTTCCGCATCCCTCAATGATCCATCAGATCTCGAGGCTATAAGCTTCAATGCATCTTTATCAATTTCAAAGTCTTCTTTGGTTGCAATCCACTGTAATGTATAGATTATATCTGCATCTTTCAACTTTGGGAAAAAGAACTTTTGACACCTAGAAATTATTATATGTGGCATAACATCTAGACTTGAATTGATTAGTAGAAAAACCATACGTCTGGGAGCTCGATCAATAACCTTAGATATAGCACTCCAACAATCCGGAGGCAAAGTATCACAATCATCGATTATGAACACCTGGTACTGTGAAGGCTGCTGAGAAACAATCATATTTTCTATAAGTTCCATAATACTTTTGTACCCCAGATTATTCATGGGCCCCACTTCTCGAACGCTCCGGTTCTTGCCCATATCATGAGCTACACAAGAATTGCAATACCCGCATGGTTTTGGATGATCTAAAGATTGACAGGTTAAAGCTCGAGCAAAAATACGTGCACAAGAAGTCTTCCCCGTGCCATGAGGCCCATAAAATACATAAAGTAAACCGACTTTCTTCTTAGCAATAGCATTTGATAGAGCTTGTACTGCCAAAGTTTGCCCAACTAAATCTCTGAACGTTCTTGGCATGTACTTTTGAGTGAGATTTTGGTGCCGTGCATTGTCACGAGATCTTCGCTGGTGACCTGATCGAGCTTCGGAAGCAAGATCTGAGTCGATTTCGCTATTTAAAAGGTTATCAGCGTATAGACCTAATTCACCAGAATAATCATGCACCCATGCAGCAGGATTCTCTTGACTTTCTTGAGAACCCTCCATCAATAAAGGCAGCGATTCACCGTTTGTAGATGAAGTTGAGTGATCAGACATAACAGGTATTTGACTTGAGTCTCGTTGACCGCCTCTTTTTGACCTAGAGTCTGATAAACCACATGAGAGACTTCTTCCTGCTATATCGAGAAACGATTTTCCTCGATCGTGAATTCTTGACCAATTAAATGGAATCCCACAACCATTTTTTGGACCCCCGGTCACATTCGGTTCAGCACCATATTCTATATGATGTTTTGAATGTGATGTACCATGATCCATGAAATTAGAAGCCATAGACATTTCATTTTTGGGTACCCGAGAAACTCGCCTTGTACCTTTAAACTTTCGCCTTTTGACCCTATTAAGACCATGGCTATGATGACTTGATTCAACCTCCATACCACCATGAAAACGATTGTGTGATGAAGCTACATTGTCACTATCGATTGGGACATTGTTTAACTGTTGAGAAAGCGCCTTAGTATGATCATCTTGCTTACTTTTCCTCCCTTTTTGTTTACTTTTATTATCGGAACTCCCGGGATAAATATCACGAGCCAAATTAGCAGCGTCTAATGGAGAATCGCCTTTGTAACTCCTCCCACTCGATTCTTCTTTCTTGATTCTTCTACGAACGACATCACCCGTACCCACATTTGATGACGAGTTACCTGATAAACCAATAGACTGCCTTCCACCACCGCCAACCCTGGCATCCTCTGCGACCCGTTTTAGTTGGGGGTCAATGGCAGAAGGGGACTGAAACGAGGGTGGGCTCATTGAGGGATCCTTCAAAGATCGTGACCTTTGAAGAACAACGAGGTCCCTAATAAGGGACCTATCGGTCATTATAGGGCTATTCTTATGCATATGGTTTTTCAAGTGGATACAGTTTGTTAAATGGATATGGTTGCGTAGATGATCACTAATATAACCATTCGCATCTTTAAGTATCCGGTCACGAACAACTCTGGTCATGATCCAATTCTACAAGATATCACAAAATATGGCATTTTTTTTCTCAATTTATGTCACCCTTAAAAACAAAATCTTCTCTATAAGCAAACTCATACTGAAATCAAAATTTTCCCAATCACATTATAGGAAATAATTTTAACAAGACTAGACTGAATAAAGATTTTAAAAGCCTACATTAGTGCCCCTAAATCCAATCCTTAATCGAGAATTGTTGAACTATTTAGCATTCTAAACAGTTCAATTTCAAGATAACTACACAAAATACCTTTCAATATAAACCCTTATAAAGAAATCATTTCGTTACAAATTTGCAGTACATATACTCTCAAACTAAATAAAACTGATGTAAGAACACTTAAAAAGTAAAGTCTTGTAACAAACCAAGATTATAGAGTTAAGTAAGTGAAACCCCATTTCAAGAAACCTAAAAAGATGCAATTTTTAAGTTAATCCGAGCTCAAAACAATGAAATTAACAAAACCCCATTTCAAGAAACACATAAAAATGCAATCTTCAAAGCTCCAAACACCTACCCACTTCACAAGAATCACAGTTTGTAAATCTGTGAACGAATTGAATTGGGTTTTGCTTTATGAGCAATATAAAATAATAAAACATTTATATATATTTCACAAGATAAAACTTAAGTCACCTGAATTAGAGGCAAAGTTGCAAGTGACCCGTTTCCATCATTAAATCTGAGATCTTTTCACATCAAAGTCACGAGGGTGAGGTGGCACACACAGTTCGCCTTTTTAGTGTGTGGGGCAAATTAAAGGGGTTTTGAAACACAAGGGCTAAAATGGGTCTAGTGTTCGTTAGTAACAGAGACCGAAAGATGCAGGTTTTAGAGAGAGAAAATGGCTTTTAGAGAAAGATTGAGAGAGCAGGGGAGCATGGGTGATGTAACATATGTTGATGCTGACAATAGTGCTTGGGAACTTGACACTTTGCTAATCAACGGGCTCTGTGTGTGTTTTATTTGTAAGAATCAGTTATTTAAAAATCAAATAATTTTGGGTTTTTTAATCTTGGAATCAATAATTGTATTGTACCGTTCCAATGAAAATTAATTGTAATGTATTACTCCATTGTATCTACACTTTAATTACTGTTACAAAAATATGCTGAAATTATTGACACAGGCGTTTTGTAAACTATAGCTATGAGTATTTTGTTATATTTTGTTATATTACTTATCATAAAACAAATTTTAATGTACACATTGTGGATTTTTGGATCTGATTTTGATCATATTAGTTGCTTTAATAATTAATAGTTGTGTTCTAATTATTTATAAATGAAACATAGATAAAAATGTCATTTTGTATTATTTATCTATTAATTATTGTTTAAGTTACGATCTGACAAATAATATTTCAACACGATGCATCAAAATTATTCAACAGCATCGATATGAAAATAAGGAATAAAAATGTAACCTTATAATTATCTGCTCTAAATATCTCTTATGCACAAAGACAAATATGTGTTAAAGCAACATGATTTAGTTGATGCACAATTCGTATTAAATGATACCAGTGGATGATTCAAATGATTAAACTAATGCACAACATAGTAAATTAAATAAATTGAAGAATATTTAAGTTTGTGTTTGGTAGTAAGTATTTAGAAGCATTTTGGAGCGACAAGTGACTAGCAGTTAGCGATTTGATTGAAAATTTTATTTGGCAACAAAGCAACTAGAGTTTGCATATTTTCTAACCGTTTCCTGCTAAATGCTTGATGAGTAAGCATTTCAACTAGTAACTAGCATTTTGGTTCTGAAATTACCTATATACCCTCAAAAATAACATGAGTACAATATAAATAATGTGTATATGCCCTTTTTCGTAATTTTACACTCTATAATTACTGCTACTGCTACGTTACCAAACACTTTTTTTAAACAAACAGCTGCTGTTAACTGCTACTGCTACTGCTACGTGTCGCCAAACATACCCCAAAGCTAATCATTGAACATGAAGTAATTGATTAACGAACTAAAATAACTTATTCACAAAACAACAACTTTATGCACATCTGAAGTAACTGATTCATAAAAAATAAAAACCTGATGCACATAATAAGAAAAGAAACTTATATTTCCATTGATTCAAAAGATTCACAACAATATTATACATAATAAATCTCATACATAAAGTTAATAGACACATGATGCATGCTTCACAAGAAAAAAGAATGTTGATGCACAGAGTTGCCGCGTAGATTGAGATTGAGGTCTTTTGGAAACTAATGCACATGTCTAGAGAAACTTATGCATATATGCATTCAATCAAAGAAGAAAGTGACAATGGTTTTAATCGAAGAGTATAAGTTCTTCCGGTGAACAAATCAGGGATAATAGATCCTCATATCTGGGTAACTTCATAAATCAAACAAATTAAATCGAAAGATACTCCGCAAATGAAAGAGATGAAAACGGCGAGCACAATGGGCATCTTGATTAACGAATTTACAAACTAAAACATGGTCAAAATCTTCAACTAAACATTGAATCACAAATATACAAATTTGATCCACAAAATCAAAAACTTGATGCTCAAAACATATAGATTTATCTTTTAACTTTAAACATAAATACAACAATAAGAAATCCAAATAATAGAAAATTCGGATTCAAACATATTTAGATAAAAATTTGTGAAAAAAGAATAAAGAAAACAAAAAGAAGAATGATGGTGGTTGGATAATAGGTTCCGTTGTTGTCGTTTAAGGTTTTGACTAGAATAAACCGTTTGATTGCTTATAGGCCAATGTACTACATCATAAACCTCGATGCACATCAGAAAATCAAAACACTGATGCACACTTTAGATTAAGAGATGATAACGATGACGTTGTTGATCGAGATATCGAGATGACTGGTTTGCCAATTGTGAGCTTTGACATGTTATTTTTCGGTTAATTTGTTCGACTACTATGGGAAGGAAGGTAGCAGCCTGCATATTGGGAGAGATGAGAATATTTAGGCCTTGAAGAGATTATACAGTTGAAAAACAAATAGGGGAGAGATGGTTTTATTTTATTAAATAACAACAATTAAATAATATCAAATATTTAATACACCCTTTTTCTAAAAATAAATCATAGTCTATTCTATTTATTTTATAATAAAAATTATCTTATTTGATTTAATCCCTGTATATATAATACATAATGATTATGTATTGAATTTATGCTGACTATTATTCTTCACATATAAAAGTAATTATTATTCTTATTATTATAATTATTATTATTATCATTAATATTATATTATTATTTTACATTTATATAGTATATTATACACGTTTATTATTACGTGTGTTCAATCAAATTTTGAAAACGTATATTTGTATGTTTTTTAGTATTTTTTCTACATTAATGACATTTATGTACAACCTATATATATATATACAATTGTAAGTTAAACACATACAAAAGATATTTTTAAAATTTGATAGATAAAAAAAAGATTTTATAATTAAACGCATATATTAATAAAACCTATAAAGTTTCTTACAATTTAAAATGAGAAATTTACCTATACAGACCATTCAAACGCAAAGTTACCAAAATAAACGGTGTCAGCGAAGATTTACAAATCTAAACAAAGAAATCTCCATAATTAAAATTCACATATGGAGATCCTCACGATTTCACAAAGTCCACTCAAAACACGCCATGTGGCCGAAAGAATCGCTAGTTCTTGAATTCGAAAATCGCGACAGGTGTTAAACCCAAATCGCCATAATACAAATAAATGCCCAGCGATTATGGCGATTTAGTTTGAATTCTTGGAAACCGTTCCAGTCGTGCTTGTACCTTGGTAAGTCCTCTTTCTTGTTTAACCCACCGAGAATTAACTTCTCCAATCTAGCGATTCAAGTTCTTCAATCTGGCGACTACACTTCGTTCCATCTAATTCGAAAAACACCCAACAATATGGCAATTACGGTTTAAAAAGATGTGGCGATTAGGGTTTTAAAAAATTTGGCGATTAGACATTGTGAGGCGGTGGTGACTGTTATTGGCCGGAAATTTTGGTTTTTTTTGCGTGTTTGGCTACGATATCAAGTGGTTTATAGTGGGTTTTGGGGGTGGTTTGTTGAAATTTTTTTGTGGCGGTTTAGTGGGGGTTTTGGTTGTGGTTAACCCGGTTTTGGTGGTGGTTTACTGTCGGTTTTGGTGGTGGTTTATTGTGGGTTCAGGTTGTTGGTGGTAGTGGGGTGATGGCAGTGACAGGGTGTTGGTGGCAGGGTGTTAGTGGCAGTGGGGATTGTTGGTGGCAGTGTGTAGGTGGCAGTGGGGTGTTGGCAGTCGGTTGGTGGGAGTCGGGTGGTGGCGGTGGCTTTTGGTGGTTTGATTGCGGTTTTTGGTAGTGGCGGAATTGGGTTGCGGTGGTGGCGGCATTATATATGAATGGTTGATAGGAGTTATTCAACGAAATTGTTTATTCGGTTAGCAGTGGTTAGATAGGAACGGTCGTTTATCGGTTCTTTTTGTTGATTCGTTAGCAGTTTGCGGTTGTTCGCGGCATTTGTGGCGTTTGGTGTCTTTAAACATATCAATCTAATGGGGGCGAATTTCAATCGAGACGAGGTATGAAAAATATATTCTAAGATAGTCGTATTAATTTCAGCTTATTTATTATATGCTTTGTATTAAGTTAGGTTGAATTGCGTTTTAGATAAATGATATAAATAGTTTATATGTCGGCGATCCAGTTAGTTATTGATTGTTGCGAATTGAATAATGTATGTTAAATAATTGTTATGTTGTTTGTAATCGTTAAGTTAAATTGTGTTTTAGAAAAACGAATTAGGTAATTGTTATGATTTGATTGTTGCGGTTTGAATTAGGTATAGATTGTGCCGATTTGAATAATTTATATAATATAATTGTTATGTTCTTTGTAATCGTTTAATTGAAATAACGTTTTTAGATAAATGAATTACATCATTGTTATAGTTTGAATTAGGTATAGTTTGCTGCTCCATGTTATCGAAATGCGTCTCTTCTTGCCTTACCTCCTCAACATTGAAACGGCGTTCAAACTTCGCCAATAATGAATCTACATCTTCCTTTTTCCGATGTAGGAACCGCATGGTCTCCTTATAGTATGGCTTTTTCTTTTCCATAGATGTCGGCTCAATATCTTTCAGTGTATACTTTTCCTGAAAAATGACAAAAGTAACACTTATTCAGTTAGTTAGTTGTCAATTGTTATAAATTCTATTTATGTTTTAATCAATTTGATAATTGCCAAACTATGTATTTCACTAGTAATGAAAGTTAAATGTTGTGAAACTATACCTGCATAGACATCTTATCGAACTTTACAGACACCCACCACCCAAAATCTTTATCATGGATCCAAGCAATACCTCTTGGTAAATGCATTATTTGATCCTTTGTAGCAAGCCTCGGGAGTACGGTAGGACTTCTAAAATCCATATATATTCAATCAAATGATACAAAGCTCATATAACCTCGTATATTTGTACTTTAAACAAATGACAATAAATAGAATAATATTAAAACTAGATGCGTACCTTGAAAATAAATATGAAACCTTGAAGTTCATACTGCGGATCACTTGTTGGGATCTTAGGATAAAACGTTACTCGCGTATAAGCTTCACAAAGTGCCTTGTATGTAGGACCCCAAATATAGGAACCTCATGAAAAATCGTTCCATGACTCTAAGTCTTCAACCAGCCGTAGTAACTCGTCATCAACAACATAATACTCATACGAATCAATAAATCCAGAATGTAAAAGCAGTATCAAACAAATTCGCACAACATCCAAATCATTATGCTCATAAAGTCGATCAAAAACAAAATAAAGATCGCGCATGCATACATGACTTGTTTTTTTCAACCACTTTGTAAATACTCGCTTTCTAAAAGACCCTCCACCGTGTCTCGGTATCCTCGGTAAAACACCAAACTTCATCCCGGAAATTAAACAAAATTGCTCAGGGCCAAAATGTAGTCTTTTACCTCCAACCTCAAAAACTAACTCCTTCTTATCATCATTCACATCAACAAGGTTTGATAACATAAAATGTAACAAGCTAGGTTCTTGGCTATAATCGGGTATCCAAAACCAGTGTCCAAAGCATGTTTCAAAGATAAGGCTATGACATGCTGGTCTTTCTTTCAATAATGCATCTATTTTAGAGATAATAGATATATCGGCCTTCAGTTTCACATCGGCATAATAATACTTACCCTATACAAAATAAACAAATTGATATTAGGTTATAAGTTGATATTCCACATTTACCTTATTCATGTACGACTTAAGGATATATGTTTAGAGAACTTACAATATTCATTATCGATACAATTGGACCACTCACGTCGAAATGATCTTACCCGTGACACTTTTTCAAGATACCTATATCAATAACATTGTATATTACGACACTTATTCAAGAAAACTATAGCAATAACATTTCATCATATACTCAATTTAATTAAATACTTAGTAGACACATAACCACGGTCAACTATCTATCCATACAACATGTATGCAATCCGTTCACATTTTAAAAATGAAAAAATCACAACATAAACACATACAATTCATATCTTAAGGTTAAATTTATATAAATAATGTCTATAACTAATAAAAGTTTTAGGTTTTATAAAATAACCATCATTTATAGAAGCAACATAATTAACAATATTTTTTCAATAAATAAAATATATAAATATATTTTACGAAATTCACACTAATTATAAATCATTATAAATAAACACCAAGTTATAACACAAACTCAACTAAAGGGGTAAACTAAATATACCAACTAAACGTATTAACACAAACTTATATCAAACAATAATCTCAATTTCAAAATTTAGCGAGAAAAAAATTACCTTCGAATCTATTTGGTGAGTTCGTTGACTTCCTACCACCTTCTTTACACCCTAAAATATGAAAAATGTTGGAAGACAAAGAAAAATATTATAAATTGTTCCATGTATAAACAATAGAAAAATTTTAAATACAAAACCGAACAATAAAAATTCACAAAAAAATTACCTTATATTTTGGATGACATCATTAACTTGCTAGTGCTCCAATCTTCTTTACATTCAAAATTATTTTTGTTGAAAGAGAAGAACAAAATGTTAGAAAAGAAGAAGAAAGTGATGTTGAAGGGAGTTATTTACTGAGATATGATCGAAAGACAACCAGTAAAAACCCGTCTACACAAGTTTCGATACTCAGAAAAATCACCAATATTGCCACTTATGTAATTATATTCCGGCGATTTAAGCTTTAACGTGGCATATTATCAGTGGCTAACACAAATCGCCATATTATAAGAAGTAGCGATAGTTACCGAACACGTGGCATGTTGTGAGTGGACCATATGAAATCGCTTGGATTGCCATATTGGAATTCCTAATATGGCGATTTCCTTATCTACATTTGTAAAACTTCACTGACACCGTTTATTTCGGTAACTTTACCTTTGAAGGGTCTATCTAAGTAAATTTTTCATTTAAAATTATAACCCTTATTTATTTATTATAAGGTGTTTGCAATGCATGCCAAAACTCTTACGGTGATAGTATGTTGCAGATGATAATACTATAATACTACAAATAAAATAAATGAAAAAGAATGGAGTAATGACAGAAAATAACGATGAATCATAATTAAGATATTCCTTAACTTATTTTAATTTGTGATATTGATTGTTTTTTATTTTAGCTCTAAAGATTTTGAGTTTATCTGATTCATTTAGTTTAAGGAGGTGAGTTCATGGAAGTATGAGTTTTTTTGAAAGTATGAAAGTACCAATAGAAACGCGCCACGTGTCAAAAATCCACTTTCCCCCACTTTTTTAAAAATTAAATATCTCATAAACGACAAGTCAAAAAATAATAAAAATTACACCATAATAATCATCATTTTTTTCTCTTCGATTTAAGATCCTACAAGGCATACTTTCGACGAATTTTTATTTTTTCATTTTTTGGGGGTTAACACATGTGTTATGATGGATTAACAAAAGTGTTACCCGCGGTTATCACATGTGTTACAATCGATAGTCGGTGCTAACACATGTGTTAGTCGCTCGTAACACATGTGTTATTTGTTTATAACATATGTGTTACAAATTTTCAAAACCCACCAAAAAATGAAAAAAAAAAAATTCGTCGAAAGTATACCTTGTGGGATCTTAAAATCGAAGAGGAGAAAACGCTGATTTTTATGGTGCAATTTTTATAATTTTTTGACTCACGGTTTTTAAGATGTTTAAATTTAAAAAAAGTGGGGGAAAGTGAAAAAAGTGGGGCCTTTGTCAAATGGTACAATTCTATTGGTATTTCCATACTTTTAAAAAATCTCATACTTTAATGATCTTTTGTCTTAGTTTAAGATCTAAAATTTCACTTTTTACGATCTTGAGATATCTCTCAATTGATTAAAAGTTTAATTTTGACCTTTTACGAGGATATATTAGTAATTGTTATTATCTAAAATCAAATTTTTGACTATCCTATTAATTCACTTTTTCTATTAAGGCCACCGAATTATAGAAAGTGACTATAAGACACCCAAGTAGCGTTTCGTTTCACTCCCATCATTCCATCAATTTCTACCAAAATCATTCCGAAATTTTATAACATTACAAATTTGCCTCTCTGTTAAAGATATAAAACAAAACATTGTATGATTAAAAAAAAATGTGCATCCTCCTAGCTTGTAAACCCATGTATATAAGCTTGTAAACTCATGTATATACTCGTATTATTTAATGTAATAATAACATAGTAATATCTTGTAATTTTTTTAGAAAATAATTGTAATTTTAGTTCACCAAATATCATTGTAATAAAAATCTCAACCTAGCAATTAAGTTCATAATCGATGAAATGAGGGTTTTGATTTTTTGAATTTTAGTTAAGGTTTTTAATCACGTTTGAATTAAGAGTTTGATTTTTATTTAAAAGTTATCGGTGTTTCGCTCTTAAAGTGGCATTTTGTAATCTTAGAATATTTTACAAATAAAATTCACAAAATGATGTGGAAAGTGAGATGAACCAATCACAAGTTAAGTTTGTTTCTCTCTCTTGCTTCTCTCTCTTTACACTATTGATCCATATTATTGTGTGAATTTTATTTTGTAAATATTTTGTGGTTCTAGTATTTCCCTTTTTTAATATGTTTTCTTATCAAAATTGGTAGAAAAGAAACGACGCATACTTAATTGGGCGTATAAATTACCTATAGGCTATATAAAAGGATATGATGGCCTTATCAGAATGTTTATGTCCTAGGAATAGTACATTGACATAATCGATCGGGAGCAAAGAAGTGATTAACTGATGACCCTATTCTTTTTCGAATAGGTGAATCGGTTACTTGACGAGGGGTACAAGAACATAAGCCCTAGATCCTCTTGTCGAGTGAATGCGAGTCATACATATACTAATCCATGGCCATCACTCTTTGGTTTCAAGTCTTTTTCATTTATTCGGATTTAACAGATAAGTGATTGATCGGTCAAATAGATCGAGTTGATTGAATATATTTAATAATAATGTGATTGGTTTGACTAGATAGCATGGGTGAATGTTGATGTTGTCTAGGGTGTGTTATATTACATGCAAATGTATCAAAAACAAAGGGACAACCCATCACCATGTGCTTTGGGTAAAACAACATTAGATATCTTGAATAAAATTAAAAAGAGAAAAATTAAAGATGGTGTGCTCCATTGAAAATGAATTTCCATCTTTGTAAATTTAGCAATAAATTAAATCATATTCACGTGAAACTATGACAAGTTTCAATCTTACGTTTGTATACTACTGTTTGAAGTAATAGAGCTATAAGTTGTAGTTAAAAAGTTGTATAACTGTAAGCTATAACTTTTATTAATTTATAAATGATTTATAAAATAATTATAGTTGAAAGATAAAAAGAACATACATAATAGAAAATTAAATTTTATTTGATTTTGTTATTAAATTCCTAAAATTGAAAACCATAAAAAGTTTGTAACTCTAGTTTTAATAATCTCGAACCTCTATAAATGGATAAGATTCATTTGATAACAGAAATAAAATGAAATGCGGTGAAAAAAAATCTTAAATACCTCAAAATAAATTTCTTCAACTACCTTTAAAATTCATAAGCTTCAATTTCAACTAGTTTATCGGTAAACATATCTTAAATAAATAATTACAATAGATGATTTTTAATTCATCGCGTGAGTTCAGACTAGCCAAAATCTATTGTTTCAACTTGTTTGTATGTTCTGAAATTTACTTGTGGGGGTGTTGATACAACTAGCTTGAGATATTGAATCGATACACCAGAACCAGCTACACAGTAAGATCCGTTGGATCGTTAGATTACAAAGTTTATTTGGGGACATAATTTCGTCACATTTTCTACTTTATACAGAAGTACACAGTTACCCCTCACAAAAAGGCAAATCCTACTCCGTAGATCCCACCATTCCAAGTGACTATGAGGATGTCTGAGAGCTTATTGTGAAGGCTTATTATTTTTTATATAAATGAATAAGTTAAAATTTTGAAGCTTATTTTGGACCTTTAAAATCTCCTACTAAATAAGCAAATAAACCCTCCTAAACACTTAAAATTTGAACTTATTGTATTAGAATAAACAAATAAGGCAAATATGATACAATAAAACACTTTAGATAGTATAGAGATCGCTCCCTTTAACATGTATCCTACTTTAATATTCATAGCTTTTTAGAATGTATAATATGGGACTTTAGTAGTGTTGATGGGTACGTGCGTAGCTCGCAATGTTTTTGTTATCAACATGCCTAGCCGCAAGTGAACTACACAAAAAGCAAAAGGCTTAATTTATTCTCGAGATAGGTGAGAATATGAAAGAAAATATAGTGAAATGAGTTTGTGAAAGAACCCAAATAATTGTACCTTTGGAACTAGACATATCAACCTTTTTCAATGAAAATGAATCATACCCCCCAATATGTAAAATCCAGATCTTTTATTTTTTAAGTATTCTTTTACCCTTTTCTTACATTATATTAACTAGGAAATTTGAAAGATTGTGCTACCGACAACTCATGAACCTCAATGATAACTAATAGATGAAACTTTTGTTATCATAAAATTGTAGATATAAAAGTTATGTTTAAAAATATAACCAAACACAAACAAAATGAGTCGAAATACATACATTATTAAATATTTTATATAAGCATATGAAGTGTAAAGATTATGTTATATAAGCATATGAAGTGTTGAGATTATGTTATATAAGTATATGATATGAAGTGTTAACGATTATGTTAAGATATTAAATATTTTCTGAAAACAGTAAAAAATTGAAAATGACTAAGATATACAAAATTAAGAGGATACATGATATGTAAAATGATGGTGTGTCCATGTGTTTATATTGATGGAGGTCTTCTTTAATGTTAATGTGCATGTTATTCATCTCAAATGTTAATTAAAACTATAATTAGTATAATATAGACATGTGTCAAATTGGTAATGAGGTGTCTAACTAAACACTTGAAAATGCTATAAGAATAATCATATCATACTAATAATAATATTATAATGATAATAGTGATTAATAAATAAATATAATTATATCATGGTGATGATGAGGCAAGTTAAAAATAACCTTAGCTTTCCTTTCATATAATAGAAGATATGGTGTGTTTCAAACTAAACTAGTTAGAGGGGATGACTTAAAATCTCTTAGCATCAAATATACCCATATGGTATAGTACCTAATTTTCTCTCAGTTTTGATTTATTTGGTATCGAAGTGTCAACAACACAACAACAATTTAAGAGTGGCCTGAATTAAATTAAGAACTTGCAGTTTCGTTGTATGATAAATAACCGATAATGATCATTAAACTATCCATCTAAGAATCATACCTGTAACGTAACTTTGTTTAATGATAACTTTTAAAATTTGCAGCTTATTTTATCGTTACTATCGGTAATAAGAAATTATAAAAATATAAACGAGTAAACGAAGGATGTTTTTTCTGTTCAAATTATTCGAAAATGGCGAATATTTTTTACTCAGATGTATACACAGTCAAACTGAAGTATTCTGTAATTATTTTCGATCTGATGTGCAGTTAGTTAAGTTTGAATTTAAAAATCTCTTATGACAATACTAAGATGCTAACTACTAAACTACATTGATAAAAGGTTAAAGATTATGAAATGATGAAAATATGAATTTCGATAATCATTATATCTATTTAAAAACTATGATAGATCTTTTCATGAGTACAAGCATATTTCTTTGGTGTTTTCAAGGGAGATAAAAGTTGCGGCTGTTAATATTATAAGAACAATCTAACTTCCGGTCAAAAGTTGATTAAGATATCGATTATATGTTTTTACTGGATATTGAATATATTGATATAAATTATTATTTGAAATTAATTGTCTTAAATTATCATAGGATGTTAAATTGTTTTGAGAATTTTTAGACTAAAAAAATACCTATAATCACGTCAAAATCCTTCTACTTTTCTCTTCTCACCACCCCTTATCGATCGACGTCATAATAAAAAGAAAAACGTTATTAATACAATATACAGCACATAGGATAAAGTCTTAGAAAAAGATAACAGGTAGACTGTTATTTTCTAACATACACAAGCACACGTTATTTCTCTCATATAAATGCCGAATGTCCATATTATAAAGATAAATAAATATGACTGATAAATAATATATAAAATAATAGTTACATCTTGTTAAAAAAAGCAAACCTTCCACCGAGTAAATGTACACATTAACTTTTTAAACGTCTAAAAGTTACATTTTTTACTGTGCAAAAATAACCTTTATGATATCTATAACTAGGTCTTTTCTTCTAGGTTTAAACGAAAGGGATGAAATATTATTGTTTCATGTTGGAGTAAGTTTTATATTTGAAGTTTAATTACACATGGCTCTGACATGCGACACCCACAAATGTTTTATAAACTTTTAGATTCCCTTGACATTTAATACAACTCCAAATAATTTTTCCCCCAAGGAAAAGGCAACCTTAACTTTATTGCTTTGTATTTATAGATACACCTATAACTATCTTTACAAATACCTCTTTTAAATACTCCAACTTGTAACTAACTTTTCTCACTTAAATTAATAAGAGATGTAACATATATATCAATGCATCTTAATGAGTCAGATATTTTGGCTACATAAATTCTTATTGACCTTTTTGAAAGAGTATTGCTTTTATACACCTATTAATATAAACTTAAAGCTTAAGTTTAATTATATAATTTTTTTATATATATTTATTTTCTCTTCTTATATTCATTAATTATTTTATTATGAACACCAACAAAATTTCTAGGTCTAACATCAAGTCTATGTTTTTAAACACTTCAGCATGGTTCCAAATGCGAACATCCAGAAATGGCACATGGTTCCAAATGAGACATCGAGAAATGTACAAATCTACAACGGCTACCCTTCTTTTGAATAAAAAATTACACCTCCAAAACCAAGGTCTTGTGTTTATATACACTTATAAATTCTCGCTACAATAATTATTTTACATATCTAAAGTACCCTTGTTGTACAATTTTCTTAGAAAGGCAAATATATTATTAAAACCAAAGTTCCAGATAGATCAGGCAACCCTAAGAAACTACATCTCGCAGACGAAAGAAGAAATAAGAAAAAAAAAACCAAAGCCAAACAGCTACAAAATTTAACAATCTCTAGTCGCGTGAACCCATTTGCTCCAAGAGTGTTTAATTTCTTGCCTCTATTGTTGGTTTAAAGACGGCAGTTGTACCATTTACAATTGCAGTAATGATAAGTCAGGAGCGAAGGCTCGTTCTGAAAGAAACAAAGCCAAGTATAATGCACTGGATTTACTCTTTGATGCACCAAACAAGAAAATTCTAATACGTCATAATGCATGAAAAAAGAAAAAATTCAAAAAAATAATCCGTGGATCAGTTTGAAGAGAAAAAAACGTTGTGCATTATAGTTGTGACATGTTGGATACAACCATTGTAATGATCTCGCCTATCATTATGCACGTGAAGGATTTTACACGCTGTTACACACAAGCTTGCGTGCAAACAACAACCACATAACATTTACCTTTTTACCCAAAGCACATATCTTTGTAAGCCGATGGCCTAGTGAGACCCAGTTATCTATACCATATTGATCGTTTGTTAGGAATGACACAAAATGAACAAAGCATTAAAAAAAAAAGAACCATTAATAAGAACTAGAAACTGCTCATAATGACATTTCTAGCAAATATCTTGAAAACATATATCATATTCAAATAGATCAAACCAGGGTTTATTTCATTTCTGAACACAAAAACAAGACTAAAACATATACATGATTTACCATCTTTATACTAAAACAAACCAAGTCTGCAAGTCTCCATTTTCAACTGTCACGAATCACATTTGTTGGTGCACTTAAAACATACTTTGGTAACTCATATTTTGCACCTGCAGATGTCCCAAAATAATGTCACCCATCAATGAAGAAAAAAAGAACATCAAGAGCAAGTTGAACCGAAGAGATACCTCTTTCATCATAACAGACTGTCAAATCAGCTTTTTGAACAATGACACCAGCACTATCTACTATTGCTTGTGCTAGAGTTAAATCAGCCTCTGCAGCAGCTTGAAGTGCATCCCAGATTTCTGATTAAACAAATTTTGTTTCAGACTTGACAAAAATACTTCCTGATGTAGGAATGACATGAATGCTTATGTGTTTTTACCAAAACTGTTAATGGCAGAACATAGAGAAATATATTTCCAAAGATGACATCAATAGTTGTACTACATTTTAGTGTAAGGAAACATATTTCAGGCACATCCTTATATCAAATTTGATTTTACACCAAATTTAACAAATTACGTAAAATAATCAAAATATGATAAGGGTATAAGAAGATATCAGTAAAGAAAAGGGTATTTGATACCTTTGTTATTTAAGAAAAGTGTTATACAACAAACTGTGTCTTTATTAGAGATGGATTCTTACACCAAATTAGATTGGTAAATGACCTCTAGAAAACTAGTATTTTCTATGAACCCTACCTGTTTGGTGTATCACCTCCTTGAATTGATAGTATCCTTTCTGGGAAACCGAACACATTTGACTAGTTAATGCTTCTCCTAAACTTATAATGGCATTTTCACGAAGTACTAGCTAACAAAAACACTGATATACAAACATGTAGAACACTCGTTTCAAAGAGAGACTTAAGGATATAATTTTCTTTTACTTTGCTTACTTTGGTGATAGTGGGATTGCTCATGGTAAGGGTGAAAAAAGAGGGAGAAGATATGTGGATATCGTAACTGCAATTCTATTATAAACATCTATGAAAAAGTAGTAAGGGCGCATAAAGGCGAAGAGGCAGCATTTTGATTATGAAGTTACCTTTTCGGCCGCCATAATGTGGGGCGGTATCCCAGAACTCATCACGCATCAGCTTAAGCTGATCTCCTGTAATTGGTTCAGAGTGCTTCCACGGCTTTGGTTTAGTTATTTTTTTAATAGGTTCTGCAGCAAAGAAGAAACCAATGTTTCACATATAAACAGGTTTAATCAACTACAATGTCAAGGAAATACCAACAAAGATCCAAACATACAAAAAAATATGTACATAGAACACCGCAGACATAAGAGACGCTAAATTCAAAGAAACTATTAGATACAATAACATCAGAATAGGCTGGTCAAAATTGCACATTTAACAAAAGAAATGAGTACTAACAAGTCCAAATCGTATACAGAAGAAAACTGGAATAGCCAATATCTACCAAATATATCCTCAAACTCGGAGCGTTCGAATACCATCGCCCATTGGTGGGATCCACCAAGGAGATAAGAGTGATAGTAAGGAAGGACCCAGTCTACTCAAAAGTCACATGGTAAGACTAAATCGTTAAATGACTTAAATCCAAGTTTTGCATTACAAAGATCCCCATGAACTTCAAGTAGCCAAGTTGAAACCACCCACAGTTGATCAAAATTAAAAGCTTTCAAATGAGTCTCGAGTATTCGTGATGTTATCCACGGTTGCTTAAGATTAAAAACTTTCAAATGAGTCTTACGTAATAGGGGTTTCTTATACAAGTCAGTGCGCATCATACCTTTAGCATTGATTCTATTAATTGAATTTGGTCTCTCAAGTACAAGACCACATTCTAGTTCAGCAAAATCATTTTGTGGTTTACTAGTTACTACTTTCCTCTATCCAGTTTCTAAATCTTCAATTTTGTTAAAGATTAATTTCACTTGATATATATATCTTATCGTCAAGAAAGAAAAGAAAAGAAAAGAATTAGTCATAAAGGTTTTAATAGCTTATATAAAATCTCGAACCAAGCAAATAAATACTCAGCAAGCATGGACCATCAAGTCAACTGCTAATCAGCTCAGTTTGTTGACAGACAGACAGACAGCGATGAGAAACTTTAAAACTGACGGTCCAGATTTCTGTGAGTATTCTTTGCTTGCTGGCTTTCTTTGGGATCTTAAGTAGCTGCTAATTGTGCATGAATGATGATAGAACTTTCTTCAGTTTCTGATTATATTTGCCAAATTTGTTGACTCTGTTGTTTTCCTTGGGTTAGCATACACCATCGAAGTTTGGAGGAATGTTCCAACTTAGTTATTTGAACTAATGGTAACTTTTGTACTACTACATTACCTTGGGTTTTATAACATTATTTCAGCCTTTCACTTTTGAGAAGACGGTGTCACTCTCCCTGAATTACGCTCTTTATCTCTTTGGTTGACTCCATTAAGCGGCGAGTGTCCAACAAAGTCTAGAACCTCTTATATATTCGTTGCAGGTTCTTACTTTGTAATCAGTTCAAATCAATTTATTATTACACAAGTATTTGTAGACTCCTTTAAGTGAACAAAAGGGGTAGCATTAAAATTGAACTTTTCCTTGTTTCACAATATCCCATTCACAAGATTAGTATCCTTTGTATTGTATTTGTACTCTCTTAAACATGTGACATCAAATAGTCAACCAATTTTCTAACAAATATATACATAAATAATCATATAACACAAAACCCTCACAAGAAACTAGTTTTGATAACACAATCATCACTGCGAAAATCATCATCTACTTTGACAATTTCAAGAAACCCTAAAAGAGGTTCATAAAAAAAAGGCCTAAAAATCAAGCAATCCAGCATTATTCAAGATTACTCCAAAACAATCGAAGAGTACTCAGAATAGGTCAAACGCTAACATCCTACACCTAATTAACCACTCAATTGAGTCAAACCCCTTTATCTTATACACAAAATCTGTATCTATAATTCAACATGCAAATGGATTACCTAACAAATTCAAATATAAAGAATAACAGAAACCCTAATAGAATCTATAGTAGGTTTGGAACCCTTACCGTCTCCTTTTGCAGGCGATGATCCAGCACAACCCATACTGATAATATCCAACAAGCGAAGAAATCAATATCGAAATTGATTTGTCGTTTGTTATATAGATCCCAGAAACTGTTTGAATTAATATGGGTGTGACATAGAAAGAGGGCTAATTGATTTGAGCCCCCAAATTGTTGTTTCTGTGCTCTGAAATTGGGAACTAGTATAAGAGTGAAGGGAGCGGTAACATGGGCGCAAAGCGGCTAAGGGACTAAATTGATCTCCACCTCACCTCCAAGCGGTCGTTAAATTGGTTGACTCAAGCCGATTGATCTCCATCTCACCTCTCAAAGTGGTCGCTAAATTGGTTGACTCAAGCCGATGACTACCGCTTATGATAATTATTTTTATTTTATCTTATTTTGTATATGTATACGTATGTATATTTATTTATAAATATAAAAAGTATTTTATATATAAGTTTAATTTTCAGTATAATAAGTATCAATAAAAGTTAATTAAAATGTAGTTCTAATATGAAAATGATTTAAAAATTTTTAGTATGGTCAACTGTCTTTGCTATGAGGTTTGTTGTTTTTTATCGAAAAAATATGAGTTGAACAATTTTTCACCGAGATTGGATATGACCTAGTTTTTATACAGACATACGTGGCCTCACATTTGGAGTAGTACACAAGAAAAATGAAAATGATTATAGAAGGAAAAAGAAACTGAAAAGGAAAAGAAAAAGAGAAGATTTGTACAACAAAAGATAAAGATCAAAACTCGAACGAAAAATGGATTTTATATGCACAAGACAGAGCACCATTAGATCACTTCCTATCAAGTGGCCGTCTTTTGTTCTTGGTCGTCTGTGGCTCCCGTTCTCCCCTCCTTTCATAGGTATGGTATTGTTCTGGAGTGTCATCATGAAATGAAATGTTTGTTCAACTGGAAATGGAGTGAGAATGGTCAATTCCAAACACCATATATATACATACAATTACCCATATATATAAAATAATTTTATAAATTACTATAATGTATTTTTTTAATTAATGTAATTTCTATTATTATTCTTTTTTTTTTAGAATGGCTTGTTAGATGTTAGTGGTTCAGGTCTAGCAGTGACATCCAATTGGGCAGTATGCTAACCCTGAGACCCTCCGATTCCTCCTTTTTTATCGCTTGAAGGATAAAAGTCCCGGGTGGGACTTGAACTTGAGACCTCCCTTAGCCAAACATCATGTAATTTGTATTATTAATGTAACGTAATTATTATTATTGTATTTTAAAAATATAAATGTATTTCTATTAATAGTTAAAAATGACGTGGTGCTAAAAAATTCAATTCTTTAGTCATTATAGGTAGGGTTCACTTCTTCTTCAGTTCTTCAGTCTTTGTGTTGATGTGGCAGTCAATTCTTCAGTTCTTGACTGCATCATAGTGAGTGGTCTTAGACTGGTCACTAGTCCTCCGTTCTTGGCACAAGGACGACTGTTCTTCATTTCTCACCATAGGCACGGAGTCGTCTCCGAGTGGCGTCTTTAAGGTTTCGTTATACTAAAGATAGAGGTAGAACACGCGCATGTGGGCCCAACTAAAGCAAAAGGTAAAAAAAAAAAAATTTAAAAACCTTTTCTTTTTTCATTTCCAAACACCTTATATATATATATATACATACAATTATCACTCTTTTTCACACACCATTCTTACCATCTCTACTTATTTTACACACAAATTGTATCAATCGAACTCACGAACAAAGACACGGACGATGACTAATTGTATCTTGTTTATTATTATTAATGTAACGTACTTTAAATCTCTTCGGCACACCAGGGAGCAGAATACAGATAGTTGAAATTATTTACTTAGTAGTGATCTTCTTCTTCTTCTTGTGTAAACGAGGTTGACCAACGATCAATAATCGAACTTATAGATTAGGAGTTTTGATTTTATCATTTCCAATGATGTACTCTAGTGACTAAGTTGGTCAGTGACCAGCGACCCAACAAAAGCGTTTCCATTAGAGCGTAGGGTGGCTGAATGGTCACGAAGGTAGGTTACATTACATATAACATTGTATTGGTGATTTCGCCTTCGAAGTCGTTGCCAAAGTGGTAGAGGCCGAGTGGAAAATCACTTTGGGTGGTCCGAAATTTCATGTTGTTTTTTTTTTTTTTCTTTTTTTATGTGTGTTTTATAGGAGCACAAGGAGTGGTTGACATAGTGTTCAATATGAAACTCAGTTTTTAGCTTTAAACTGAGTTTAACAGTGAAGCTCAAATTTGAGGCATAGGTTAACATTGAGTTTTCAGTGTTAATCAGGTTTGTATTTTTTTTAATTCACTAATTCAACTAATTTAAAGAATTTAGTTTAACTAATATAATAAATTTAAAAATACATAACTCAAACAAATAATTGAAAGTCGATAATATATATTTTGAAGACATTTATTATTTAAGGATATTTATTTTTCTTAAAGTTTTAGTTCGCATTATATAATTTACTTTATTTATTGAGACAATTCTTTATAAAACCCATTGAGAATCATTGAAAGCCCAATAAATGAATATAAACAAAACCCTGAATGGTAGTCTCTTCCGTTGACAATCTCCCCAAAAATGGCAACGACATACATTGGCACACAACCATTGGAAGCTACTTCTCTATTTTTCGATTTTCTTTTTTATTGAAGGTGGTTTTTTGAAAAACAAATAAAAAGAAGGAAAAATCGAAGAATGCAACATTGATGTGCAAACTACGAGGAAGAACATCAGTGAGGAACTCCGATCAGGATCTAACAACGATGTGTTCTCAGTGTTCATGATTTTAAAGGTAAAAATTATTTAAATGTGAGTCAATTTTGAAGTGTAATAAGTACGAGTAAAAGTGAAATCCAATGTGGTAGTCATTGTGGTAATGATGTGACACTAATTTGGCACAATCTCCTCGAGTGGTGAAGTGATTACTTACTATGCTCTTCGAGCGGAGGGAATGGCCGCAAAGGTGGTAGAGTCAAAGTGGTAGAAGCTACCATGGGTGTGGTCAAATTATTTATTTATTTATTTTTGTATAAATAGTGATTTTAAAGGTACAAAAATGTTTGAAGGTGGTCCCAATATTCAGTGTATGGGTAAAATGAGTTCTAAGTGTAGTAGTAAATGTGGTAGTCATAAGATGATGATGTGACACATTTTTTCTAGTATAGTTAGGTGAAGACTCCTCACGCTTTGATCGATCAAAAGTAAAAAGTGATTTGAAGTAAAAATTCATATAATAGTAAAAGTGGTGAAATAGTGTATGTTCTATGAATGCTTTGTTAAATGCTAATGAGATCATCAAATTTCTCTAGTATCTTAGTCTGAATATAGACTCACTCTTTAAACTAAAGTTTATCGACTTAAAAAGACCTTCTTTAATTATCTTCATTTCTTTATATCCAGATATACAAAAATTAAAAATATATTATAAGAATATTCTTCTGCTTAAAACTTTCATCTTTAACCATCTACAAAAAAACCTATATTTCATATAATGAACATGTTTGCTCCGAATAGATTTGCTCAAATATATGATGGAAAACAATTCTCCAGAATTTCAATTCAAATTTAGAACGATGGTTGGAGATGTTAGGGGTATAATTATATATAACACGTGTGACTTTTAATCAATCTTTTTATAATATATCTCGAGGTCAAAGTACAACTGAAGTGTATATATACAACATGTACAAACTAAACTAAATTTTTGAGTATGTCAGCTAATTTGTCATATGGTCCTACATAGCTTCTTTATTCTCTCTAACTAGTCTTAACCTGAGATATATACGTACATGCATAAGCTTAGAGACTTAGTTAATTTGTGTGTCTTTTTACAAAATGTCATACACAAATGTAATGATGACGTGCAAATATGAAACATAAACTATGTAAAATATAGTGAGAGCTCTACGTTTGTCGGGGTAAATTAGATAATCCAAGCTCTTATCTGAAATCAATTAAGCATGGCGTGCTATCTATGTCACGACTATCTATATAAGCACTAAACATGATAGACAAGTATCCGCAAGTATCAACTTAGTACAACAAGATACCTCTTGTGTACTAATCGTACCATATATAAGCCAACGACCAGATAATCAAAGAATACGATAATGACATGGTATATAACATATATATCTGTTGGGTCAGAGACCTCACTAAACGTAATTTATAGATGACAAATTCACTCAGTGTTTTTATAGTTCACTGCATCAGTTAGCAGTGAACAAGTTAGAGTAGAAAAGAAACTGTCGCTGATCAGTTTGATCAGCGAACAATAAATCACTTAGAATATTCTAAGTCTACTCTAAACACTCAATATGTTGGCAGTGATTCTCTTGTAACTTGAAGTACTCTTAAAGACTTCATCATTCGCTGATGAACACTTCACCTTCAGAGTTACTAAGGCTGTAGCTGAAAAGAACAAGTTTCATCTGCTGAAGTCAAAGACTGAAGATAGAGACAGAGAGCAGTTCAATGATGTGGAAATCATCACTGCTCTATTAACCAGCGTTCCATGCCTTCATCCCAGGAAGTACAATAGGTCTGACAAATACCTATTGTACAATAGAAGGTCAACTTATGCAGCACACTAGAAAGCATGCATATCTTTTCAAAGATATGTACGAACACTTATTGTGCAATTGCATTAAATACCTTATACCTTCTTCTGTAACCTAGGATTAAAGTAATGTATAAACTTTACTCCTAGGATGTACTGTCACTTTCAAATGTTGGAAGATTACTTTACTGTCCCAACTAATATGGTGTTGACACGTGGTGGTTTATCTCTCATTGAGTGAGAGTATAAATACCATGCTCAACAACCATATTAAATGTCCAGAATTTTGTATTCAAGATCAACCTCTGATAAAGCACGTTCCTACTCTCTAGTGAACCAAGTGCCCTCACTTATTTGTTAAGTGTTGATCACTGAGCCTTATCAGCAAGCCTTTCGCTAATAAGCTGTTGAGACCAAATTTGTCACAAGTTAGATTAGTTAGACTTGTCTGTCTTGTCTATTTCCGCAAGTAATCTTTGTAAAGTATTCATTTGATTCATATCAATAAAAAAAAACTTTAAACTTGAATTTGTTTGTCTATTTACATTTGTTGTTAGTATTTAAACGTTTTATTTGACAAACCGGGACCAACAATATTAGTTTTGAATATAACACAAAACTCATCTCGATAATTTAGGCTGTGTTCTTTCTTGATGGTTGTTTCAACAAATTGATCATACACTTTACATTATAATTATCACAGTAGTTATAGAATATAAAAAGTATATTTTAAGTTGTATAATAAAAGCTTTTTATTTGATAATTTTGGAGATAATAAATAATTACAATTCTAATATAATTTTGAACATCGAATTTGAAAGACTAGAAATAATTTAAAGTAAAGACCAATTTAATATTTTATACTAATAACGTGAACAGTTAAGCTAATAATAATCATAGTTAAGATTTTGAGGTGAAACGATACCTTTGGTGCTATTGTATGTATGTTTGGTGTGTAAGGAAATGGTGATTAGGTTAGTACGTATGTGTTTATGCATGAGAATTAGCATTCAGTGGTGACTGTTAGTCCAACTCTTGAATTTGTATTTATGGGAGGAAAGCTAAGTAGGTTACTTATGCGTTGTTGCATGTTCAAAAAGGAGTTAAGGACATGACGTTCAAAGAACAAAACTTCATGTCCAAGTATTTACATAATAGTCAAACTAGGTTAGTCACCAATTGATATTTTGTAGTCAACCAGTATATGGCATGTTTATAGTTGGGAGTTATACTCGTCATTTTCTTAAAGTTTAGTTTCCAAATTAGTATGTTTTCATGCATCTTACTTTGATGCTTGTTCATCACAACTATTTAAGTTCAATATTAGTATGTTATTTTTGTTTGACATATATTTAAATACATAGTTAAAATTTTCAAATGATAAACACTTTATATTATTGGCGTAACAGTGCGAGTTACTTTAAATCACTTGTTTCATCAAGTAATTAGTTACTTGATATCCTAAACAAATTATTATTACAAATTATTTTTATTTATTATTTATTGAAAGTTACATAAATAGTTGCCAATTTTTCTACGTAAAAGTGTATTTTTTTTATTTCGTGCAAATTTAATTTTGACTTATATATTATTGTATAATTCATTGTGATGATTATCGATCTCAACAAGTAATATTAGAGTGTGATCGATCCTGACAGAAGAATGATTCTCTACTTTTCTACTTTACATTTCCATATTTGAAGAAAACCCGTACCCTCAAAGAAGGCCTAATACATGTCCATGTGAGATAGTGCCATAATCGTTATGGAAAAACATCATGAACTTGGATTCTGGATGGTCTTACACCAA
The DNA here is from genome assembly GCA_963921325.1 of Logfia minima. Classification (NCBI taxonomy): domain Eukaryota; kingdom Viridiplantae; phylum Streptophyta; class Magnoliopsida; order Asterales; family Asteraceae; genus Logfia; species Logfia minima. Next base: position 21,133,509 of record OY992770.1, read on the forward strand.
ATAAAATTTAGTCAAAAATAGTAAGTGTACATAATTATAATTATTTATGTCTTTACAGTCAGTGTATACAATAAAATATTTGAGGTTATACTTGATATAATAGACTTTCAATTAATTACTATTGTATGTATTTTAGTGACGTGACAATTTTTAATTGTGAAACATGTCACTTTATATTGCTGGCACACAAATAAAAGTACTAAAAGTTACATACAATAGAAATGAATAACAAGTTCTGTAACGCCCCGATTTAATATTACACAAAGCTTAAACATACATTAAGAGTTGTTGCGGAAGTATCTTACAAAGTGCCTAATAGCCACAAAACTTACATCGTAACATAAAATAAAACAACTAGAAACATCGGGGAATTTTCGGATAATAAGTAAAATAGTCTCCTTATTCCATTTCACCTATTATTGATCCATCACGAGTCGAATTTACCTCTTTGAACCTGAAAACGTATGTAATACGTAAGCCTAAAGGCTTAGTGAGCTTGTGTACGTAAAATATCACACACAAGAATGAACAAGTACAAATTTTAATACAACCATAATATAATCCAAAGTTCAACATATGATAAATTTATGGGGCCTATTTATTGTGGTTTAGGACATTAGACACTTTTGATAGTCATGCTATTCATTTTAAGTGTTATGGAGAGTCCAAAATCACCAAGATAAGAAATCAACCAACTTGAGTTAATATCAAGAATTTTTATTAAAAGTTTGTCCATCACACAATAATCATTAAAATATATAAAATGCACATACAGTGTAGTTAATATACAAAGCATATAAATGTATCATGGAAATTCATATTGCATAAAATAATGAACACACATAACTAGCATACATTCTCATTTTGAAAATAACACAAGAGTACTCACTTAGTTTGGAAGGTTGATTACTCTTTTGCCTTCTCCTAAAACCAATATAATGGCTATACTTAGAATTCATTTAACAACAAAAGTGGGTATTAATCTAAAAATGTTACAACATGTCATTTTATTTTATTTTGTAAGAAATGAGCTTTTAGATTGTCAAAACATATATTTCATTATTTTGTCATAAAACATGTTTGATGTAAAGTCAAAACAAGTGGCTAAATACAAAGTCTTTTAACAATTTTAAAGAGTATCAAGTGCAGCCACTTTTAGCGACATAAAAATTCTATCACAAAATGTTCAAAAGTAATATGCAACAGTTTTAGCGACGGAATTTTCTGTCACAAAAGCTGTAAAAACAGTCACTAAAGCCTCTGTCCGAATTTTATAGTTATTATTACGAATTTTGGCCATTTTTCACATAAAATCTCATTTTGTAACATTTACTCCCTATTATTACATGCGTTCCAAGATCCATTACATTTAATTACATATAAAATTAAGGACATGAAAATAAGAAATATATCATTATCTAATAAAATGTTTAAGACTTAAAGTACGTATATATATACCTTAGGATGAACTTAAAAGATAAAAAGATGATTGTTGAAACTGCACCATTTACTTCTTCTAATTCTTCCACTTTCTAACTCTTACATAACCATAAAACTCTAATATGTATATGTTATAAGTTTTAAGATTGAAATTATACTCTTACTTTGTTTCTCTCAAATCTCACCAAGAAAATTAACAAGGTAATATAAGCCATCTATTTATACTACTTAACATGTTGATTAGTCATTCCCCTACTAGTTAAATAATGTACAAGTGGTCATTCTCCTACTAGTTAAATAATGTACAAGTGGTCATTCCCCATAATGTACAAGTATCTAGAGAATTAGTCATTAGTCATAAGTCTACATTTCCTCTAGACTTACTAATCAAAATCCACTAACTAAATCAAGATATTTATATAATTTATTATAACATAACTAATTATAAAAAATATTTTCTTTATTAAAAAGAATGAGTGTTATAAGTTCAGTACACAAAATAAAAATTGAAATAGCTTAATCTACACTATAAATATTAAAACATAAATAATAACATTTAGATTGACTTGGCCTTTAAAAGATAATAAAATTCAACGAAAGGTTGCTAAATCAAGATCCACAACTTATACCATTTCTATGGTAGGTATCAAAATATCTAATTCGATATTCGATGTTAAGATGCTTCTCTAATAATAATAAAAAATGTTTCAGTTTATTGTAAATTTTGCAAAAAATTGTTTCACCAAATACTTTCAAAAATCACAACCTATTATCCAGAATATCTATTCACATGTAAAACTTTTGAAAAATTGGTTTTGATAAGCTTTCTTACCTTCTTTAGGAAAGCTTTCGTTTGCTCTTACGCTAAATAAGTAAAAGTTGATATAAATTTGACTCATAAATCATATTTGATTAACATATTTTAAAAGATATTATTTTTACAATGAATTTATCACAACATTTGATGTCTACATTACATATGATCATAAATAGTGAAAATTTGACCCACAAATTTGTAACTGATTCTACTGTTTGTTTTTTATATACTAGCATTTTATCCATTTTATCCGTGTGATGCAGTGAATACTAAAAATTTTACATGCATTAATTTGTTCGGTCAATAACCTATCACATTTTAAGGGAAAATGAAAAAAAAAATGGTGGTATAACATGTTTCAAATCAATATAATTAGGAGTGACAATTTTTAATATGATCAGAACCTTGATCCTAAACTTATTGGGAAGAAAATGGATAGGGATGACAATTTTTGACACGACCTGAGACCGACTCGAAAATTAGCATGCTTGGGTAGACGTTTTTGACCCGCCAACCTGCCAACCCAAAACTCAACAACCTAATATTTTTTTTGGGTCAGGTTCAATAATAAAACAAAAAGTAAGTTAAGTTTCAAAAAATTTATATTCAATTTAATAAATAAAAGTTTTATGGTTATTTTTAGAAATTAAAAATCATTTTTATGCTTATTAATTATTACCTACTATTTTTGAAAATATTGACCGACGTGACCCATTTGATCCATGTGGCCTATTTGACCGAAAATTAACCTATTAATCCGAAAATGACCCGAAAATCTTTTGAGTAGAACAAAGCGTGGCTTACTTGAGTTGAGTCCGAATTAATGGATTTTGAGTTGGATTGAAATTCTCAACCCGATTTAAAAATCAGGTTAGGTTTAGGTTGACCATTTATGACCCACCATCCCGCCAACCTAAACCCATCGACTCGACCCAAGCCGAATTGCCATCCCTAAAAATGGGTATGGTTAAGGTTATGATTTTTTACCCATCGACTTTTAAGTTGAAGCCCTACAATGCTTTAAATTTCAAATTAAGATCGGGTAAAGCTTTAGGTTAATAAGTCAACCCATTAAGTTACAAAAAAATTAAGTTTCATTCTGAAAATTAATGAGAAGTTTTGGGTAGCGGTTCAAAAGTTAATTCTCAATTCTAATAAATGAGTTGGCAGACCGAAATTAATCAATCTGAACACGACCTATGTAACCCACTTATGTAAACAAGTTGACAGGTTTTGGTTGATTTCAAGTTAGCCGGTTTATTTCGGGTATAAGTGGGTTAAAATTTAACATGTAGTTAAAAAAAATTAAATAATTATTAATTGTATTAACTTTAATAATTAAAAACTAATAAATATGGTTAGAAGGGTATTTAATTGCATTAACTTTAATTATTAAAAAATTTATAAAGATGATTAGAAGGGTAAAGTAGTCTTTTACTATTACTCTTTCATAAGACATATTAATGTGCCAAATACTTTATGAAGTACTATAGATATATATATATATATATAGAAGTGGGTTCAAGGGAGAAAGAAAATTTGGTGGAGAAAGGGAAGAAATATTTTTTAACCCTTCGATTCAGTAAAATAACTCTTTGTTTCAGTTTTAAATTATATTTATTTTTTATTGAATCATAGTTGTTTTTTCTGAATCATAGTTTTAAATATATCTTTCTCTCATTTTTTCCCTAAAATTTTTTCCTTTTCAGATTTTGGTACTATATATATATATATAATATATGTATATATATTTTACTTATTACATCATTGTTTAATTTTTTAAGCCATTTAATAATCAAAATACTATCAATGTAAATTGGGTTAGTGATAGAAATTAAAGAACCGAGCCCACATGTTGGTGGTCCAAAATAGGTTGACAATTAATCATCTTTTCTCGTTGAATTTAGATTAGGAGTACTTTGTAAGTATAAATAATATATCTACCAAAATAAGGAAAAATAAAGATAAAGCTAAAGTCAAATTAGTCAGGAAGCCGAAACGCGTTGAGTGATATTCACACATGGCATAATCTTATTGGATGGAATTCGTGTCAACCCTTTGGTTTTTTGACCTCCTCAACGTTCATTCGGTTTATAAGACTACCCTCTAAGTTACAATAGTTTGAAAATTGAAACTAACCCATAAACTTGGCTGCCATGGATGACAGCATTTCCTACTAGGAGGACAAATCTATACAAGCCTCTTAGTCTATTACTCTTACTAAGGAATTATTGTTTTAATAGAATAAACTAAATTACAAGCTATTTAAATTGAAAGAGATATGACCGAAACCAAAAAATAAATATTTCCAAAACACTGTCTGTGTCAAATTCATATATCATTGAAAGTCACTCTAATGGTGCTTTGGAAAATTGGAATGTTGTTTTAGTTGTTAACTTAAAAAGAACAAAATGAAATAATCAAGACCTAAAGGGTATTTTCTACAACTTTGACTAAACATCAAGGGTGATTTTTGTTAAATTATCTACTGAATCCGAAATAGTGTTCCGTACCTAATTCTCAATCAAACTTGTATCTCCGTACTTTAAAAACCCTTGGTCTCGATCCCCAAATCAATTCTCAATCAAATCTTCAGTAACTCAAATTGTGTAAGCTCTCAATCTATTTTCATCGAATTCAGCTCATTTCTGTATGTTCGTGATATTATTTGTGTTTAATCGCCTTTATTATTGAAAATGAATTACGATGTTTGAATTTAGCTATTATATTACTCGATCTGTAGTGTGTTCTTCAATTCAGATCCGTAACTGTGCTGTAATTCGATATACATATATGTATATTGTTTGTGTTTGATTTTACTCAATCTATGTTCTGGATCTAGGAATATATATGCATGCATGTATGTATATATGCATTTGATTTGGTATTAGAGATCGATCGATTATGTTTAAGTTGATGAAGCTATAATTATATATGTATGTCGATCATTTCCATGTCGATGATTATAACAGATCTGGAGGTTTTTTGAGTTGAAATTGGGAATAATGAATTTTGTTCATTAAATGAATTGATACTATGAATTAATTGACGGAAATTGAAGAAATTTGGATCTCAATGAATGAATTTTGTTCATTAATGATAATTGTTTGCTTATTACTAATAGTTATAGTTATTTTTGCTAAATGAAACAGATTATTTGCCACGTTGCTGTTCTGATTAGTTAAAATGGGAGGTGGTTTTAGAGTGTTGCATCTGGTCAGACCGTTTCTATCGTTTCTGCCGGAAGTGCAGAGTGCAGATAGGAAGGTTCCGTTCAGAGAGAAGGTCATATACACTGTGATCTCTCTTTTCATCTTTCTGGTGTGCAGCCAGCTTCCTTTGTATGGCATACATTCGACAACGGGTGCAGACCCTTTCTACTGGATGCGTGTTATCCTTGCCTCGAACCGTGGGACTGTTATGGAACTTGGTATTACCCCAATTGTGACTTCTGGATTGGTTATGCAGCTCTTAGCGGGGTCGAAAATTATTGAAGTTGACAACAATGTTCGTGAGGATCGTGCACTATTGTAAGCATCTTGTTCTCTACAGTTTTTATTTTTATTTTTATTTGTACAATGCTATGTTAATATACTCTGAATCTTGGGCAGGTTCTTGGTTTTGCTTCCGTGTTCTTGATTCCTGTATTTATTAAATTTTAGTGATTTTGGGGGATGTCATTGTTATTGAGATGCATGTTGTCCTAGATTGTTAGTCGTACGCTGGTGTGAGATTTTATTGTCTTATATAATCGTTAATTAAATTAATGTTTAAACTTGTGATTTTTTCAGAAACGGTGCTCAGAAATTGTTGGGTATCTTGATCGCAGTTGGTGAGGCCGTTGCCTATGTTCTATCAGGAATGTACGGCAGTGTTGGTCAACTTGGTGTTGGAAATGCAATTCTTATCATTGTTCAGCTATGTTTTGCTGGAATCATTGTCATATGTCTGGATGAACTTCTCCAAAAGGGTTATGGTCTAGGCTCTGGAATTTCATTGTTCATAGCTACCAATATCTGGTAAGCCAATGAATTTTCTTTGTCTGTACATGCCGCCTCTTGTTAACCTTGAACTCATATATCTATGGATCTTGCAGTGAAAGCATTATCTGGAAAGCATTCAGCCCTACAACTATCAACAGTGGACGTGGTGCTGAGTTTGAGGGTGCAGTCATTGCATTGTTTCATCTTCTGATCACTAGGTCTGATAAAGTTAGAGCACTACGGGAAGCTTTCTATCGGCAAAATCTGCCTAATGTGACTAATTTGCTTGCTACGGTGTTGATCTTCCTCATTGTTATCTACTTCCAAGGGTTCCGTGTTGTTTTGCCTGTGAGATCGAAGAATGCTCGTGGGCAGCAAGGTTCTTACCCCATCAAGTTGTTCTATACTTCCAACATGCCTATCATTCTTCAATCTGCACTTGTATCCAACCTTTATTTCATCTCTCAGGTATCCATATTGTATCTTCACTAGTTGAGTTGAAGTACCTGTGTTTCTTTCCTTGTTATTAAATGCTCATATATTTTTCCTTTTCAGTTGCTGCACAGAAAGTACAGCGGGAATTTCTTGGTCAACTTATTGGGGAAGTGGAAGGAGTCTGAATACTCTGGTCAATCAGTCCCTGTTGGTGGCCTTGCGTACTATGTTACTGCACCTTCAAGGTAATCAAAGCATTTTCTTTTGAATGTGTCGTTACGATGTGGCAAAATGGTCGGTTTGGTAACATGTTTAAATGGAAAACTTTGGTATGAAACGGGTCTGGTTGGGTTCTCCGAAACAATTTTTGTCTAAAAATTTAAAGATTTCTTTACAGCAATCTGTGTCTGAAATTTGATTTCAATTAGGGCAAATTGTCGAAAAAGGAACAACTAATCCACTTTTTTGCATTTTGGGGTATTGACTAATTTTATCAGTTTAGAAGGGATCACTAATATAAAACCACACATTAAAGGGTATATGTCCAATGTATACACATCAATTGCTTCAATAACTGCAATTAAACATTGAGAAATGACATTTAGGCTTACATTATCAGCTTTTTGTACATAAAAAGTGGTATTTAGCCTTACACTACCATTCATAATTGGTAACATATTACCTTTAATGGGTGTTTTTGAAATAGTTATCCCTTTTAAACAGAAAATATTAGTTGATACCCCAAAATGCAAAAAAGTAGATTGGTTATCCCTTTTTTGGCAAATAACCCTTTCAATTATCATAACATTTCAATAGTAATCATATTTTTCTTGAATAAAATGATTTAGAACGTCTTATGCATCAAAAAAGTTTGATGATACCGTTTGACTTGTTTGAGATAAAAGAATAAGACATAACATGAAACAATCCATTCATATTTTAAGTTGAAATGCCACCTCTAGTCTTGATATTATTCAGACTTGTGTAGTTGTGTATCCCAAAATAACAAATGTACTTGATCTAATCTTTCATATCTTTTTATCTTCGATATCAGCTTGGCAGACATGGCAGCCAATCCCTTCCATGCACTTTTCTACCTGGTCTTCATGCTAACAGCATGTGCCCTGTTCTCGAAAACTTGGATTGAAGTTTCTGGATCTTCCGCAAGAGATGTTGCCAAGCAACTTAAGGTAATACTCAGAATAACGTAAATCTTCGAATATGATTTTGACCGGACAACATTAGAAGTGATGATACTTTCAGATTCCCAAATTTTGTGTGTGCTTTAATACAAAAATTGTTTAGAAGGGTACGTGTTGCTTAGTGTCTCAGTTTCTAACCAAATTTTGGAACGTGCAGGAGCAACAAATGGTGATGCCTGGCCATCGTGACTCGAACCTTCAGAAGGAACTGAACCGATACATCCCAACGGCAGCTGCGTTTGGAGGAATGTGCATTGGGGCATTGACGGTTTTGGCAGATTTCATGGGAGCCATAGGGTCTGGTACTGGAATATTGCTTGCGGTTACCATCATTTATCAGTACTTTGAGACATTTGAAAAGGAGAAGGCCAGTGAACTAGGTTTATTTGGGTTTTAAGCTTTATTTTGTTGTTTTCGTATATCTAGTTTAGCGCGTTCTTCAGTTGTAAGGAGAATACGAGTTTTTTAAGGCAGTGACAGTTCGAACCTAAACTTTTCCTCTCTTTGGATGTTACGTCCAGTTTTTTCTTTTATACTTGCAAAAATTTCCCATTCTTTAAGGGTGATGAATGAAATGGGCTCCACCCTTTTGGTCGAAATTACCATTGAGGGGTCACTTCATCGATTTGTTTGGACCATCTTCTTTTGGTTAGTCTTGTGTACGGAGGCCAGGAACTGCATCCTTTATAGTGCTTGGCCAAAGAATAGGTTGAAAGAGGAAGTTCAGAATGAGTGCCTGTGCCACAAACCTTATGTGGGCTTAAATGGAGAAGTAACCAAAAAGCAACCCATCTTAATGTGTTACCAGATCCACATAAATTGCCACCTCTAAAATTTATGTGGTATTTATCTTTTTATTTTGTTTCTGAACAGCAATGCTAGGGACATATGCGTTGAGTGTTTACAAATGAGGGAACGAGAAAGAAAATGACAGAAGATAGGTAGTTTTAAGGTATGAAACTTAAATTTAGAAATAATAATATACAAGTTGGAAATTCTATATTCTCTCTATTTTAAAATTAAAGTTTTACTTTGTTATTCCATTTTGTTCTACAATAATTAGTTTATATCGCGAAAGAATGGTATAATTGGTTAAATATTCCAGCCACAAAGAAATTCTAAAAGAAAGAAGCTCAAGTGCAACGTCCTCATGGCCTAATATGAATATGTGTTTGGTGTTAAATCTAATATATCTCTTTAATTCTAACATTTTAAAAGTAATATATGAAAAAATAATAATGACATGAAATCTTATTTTCTAAAGTGGTCGAAGCGGTTATCTTCGTCTTTAGTCCAAATTTATTTTGAACAACTCATCAGCTCATGCTATCTTTATTATTAGATGATGAAAACATCACACCAAAGTGATGATCTTCTTTGAACCATGTGAATTCTTTATACTCCAGAGTGTGTTTCAATTAAAATTGTTAGGGGTTTAAATTATGACTATGTGCGCATGTGTGAATTTAACTCCTCCAATATTCTATCAGTTTAATTGGAAGCTGAAGAAGTTGAACGCAACTGTTCAAATCACGAAACATGCAATAAGCACACATGTACTCACCACCATAATATTAATAAATAGGGTTAGATACTATGATTCATAGGATTTAGAAGACATGTGTTTGTGTTATTCGAGAATGTTTGTTGGAGGTGTTGAAGGAGGAGAGGAAATGTATTAACTGCCAGCACTTTTGTGTTAGCACCGCGCCTTCCGACAATTGGTTAAGAAAAATAAGAGATTTTCTTTAACTTGTTTTGGAAGAGTGTTTGTATATCTTTACCCATTTTGAGTAGTATTTTTATCCATTTTAATATCAAAGTATTTATACACGTGGATATACAACTAGATTTGTAACAAATTAATACAAATATAGGTAAATAAACCGTCTAGTTTCTAGCAGTTTTACATGGCCGTGAGTTTCTTATCAGTTAGAAATTGAAAGGGATTAAGTTACCTAACCATTATTTATGAAATCTATGAAAAACTTATTACCATTATTTATAAGAGAACTTAAAGGTTATTGTTATTATATATGACAAAACTAAAATTTGGTTTTATTATTATTATTTTATTATTATAAAACTCAACATTTATTACAATTATTTATTAGTTTCAAAACTAAAAAATTATAGTATTGTAGATGTAGATTTATATACCATTCTTTCCAATTTGATGCCAAACACATATAAAGATAAGAAAATCAATAGGAATGTAAAACCAACGATTTAGAGGGGCACACAAAACTCTTCATATTGTTTACAACGCCTACAACTGTTGGAGATCATTAGCATCCATGAGATTTGATCACTTGTTCTTTTTTACCATGTGTATAAACGGTACACCAATAGTATTGTGTCTAATCTGAAATGGAGCTCAATGGAGTTAGAGGAAAATGAGGCATTCTTTTCGGATAATTTTTCATATAAATTTCAAAATTAAAAAACACGTTGAAAATAAATATTTTCTAATAAAAATTCTAACAAAACAAAAATCCAATTTTCTAAATTATAATTTTATATGTAGGTAAACAAGTTTTCCACTTTTTTTCCCTTTATAATAGTATCTCGATTTTTCTAAACTTTTTACAAAACCTCCTAATATTAACTTCTCTCAAAATTGTAAAATAAAAATTGTAAGGTCTGACAATGCTTTGGAATTACTTAAAGGAGCTTGTGGTACTTTTTTTTTTTACCGAATAAGGTATTGAACATCTAACTTCTTGTAGTGATAGGCCCAGGGTAGAAAGAAAGCACATACATTTATTTCAAGTTGCTAGATCGAGCTCTCAAGTTTCATGCCAATCTACCTTTAAAATTTTTGGGTGATTGTGTAAGTATATAATACCATCCTCCGTACTTTCTCGCAAAACTCTTTATGAAGTATTCTTGAAACATCAACAATCATATGATCATTTAATGGTCTTTGGTTGTTTTTCTATGCTTGCTAATCCCTCTAGAAATGTTGATAAATTCTCAACTAGAGGTATCCCATGTATGTTCATAGGTTATCTTAAACATCAAAAAAGACACAAATTGTATGATTCGACTAATCATTTTGTTTTTGTTTCAAGAGATGTTCAATTTCATGAACAGATCTTTCCATTTTGTACGTCCTATTTGATGCATTTTTCTACTCCTTTATCCTCTTCACTTGTTCCTTCTAATCCTGTGTCATTTGATGATTCCTTTCTATCTAGCTCTACTGATTCTACTTTAGTACCCTTTCTGATTCTCTTCCAAATTCAACTCAAATCTCTATTACTCAATCTGTTCATGTTCCATCCTCTATTCTAGAACTAAGGAGATCATCTAGACAATCCAAACCTCTTTCAAAACTCCAAGATTTTGTCGCTCCTACTACTCATTTTCCTAGACCTAATCAGGTTACTACCTCATTAATCTATCCTCAGTTTCAAGCATTCTTAGCTACCCTATTATCTCAGTCAGATCCTAAAACTTTCAAAGAAGTAGTAGTGGATGTAGGATGGGGTGAAGCTATGAATTCAAAATTAACTTCACTTGAAAATAATAAAACATGGGAGTTAACAAGATTGCCTCCGAATATTAGACCCATTGGCTCTCATTGAATCTATATAACAAAAACAAAGACAAATGGTTCAGTGGATAGAAAGAAAGCAAGGCTAGTTGTTGATGGTAATAGACAAAAGAAAAGGGTGGATTATGAAGTGACATTTGCTCCAGTTGCCAAGATGGTAACTGTAAGAGCTATGCTTGCGGTAGCAACAATGAAAGGCTGGTCAACATGTCAAATGGTGGAAGATGTGTATATGAAAATGCAATTATGATTTCCAAGTAAAAGGGAGACTGTACAACCTAATGTTGGTTATCAAAACTCCAACTTAGTTTGTAAGTTGAAAAAATCTCTCCATGGTCTAAAGCAGGCTCCTAGACAATGCAATTATGAAAATGCAATTATGATTTCCAGGTAAAAGGGAGACTGTACAACCTAATGTTGGTTATCAAAACTCCAACTTAGTTTGTAAGTTGAAAAAATCTCTCCATGGTCTAAAGCAGGCTCCTAGACAATGGTTTTCAAAATTTAATGTGCAGTCCAAAGTAGACTGTTCTCCTTTTACAAAGAAAGATTCATCTCATTTCACTTCTATTCTAGTTTATGTTGATGATCTATTGATCACTGACAGTGATGAATCTCAAATTGATTTGCTCAATTCACAGTTAAGCTCACAATTTCACATGAAAGACTTAGGGTCTTTGAACTATTTTTTGGGTTTAGAAGTCATAAGGAGTGCACACGGTATCTTCATCTCTCAAAAGAAGTATTGCAAGCAGTGACCTTGAGCAATAGAGAAGAATAATATGCAAATTGATTTATTTAACAATCACTAGGCTTGATATATGTTAATTCAAGTACTTAGCTAGTTCATGCAGAATCCCACATCTATTCATATGCAATCAATCTAGTCGAAATATTGATTTTGTATGATCACAGTTTTAGAGAGAATGCATGTGTACGAACAGTTTGATATATTGCTATGAACCGAATGAATGTATATATGTTAAAGTACGTGGTTACAAACTATTACAAGGAGGTATATATACCTCATCTCTTTGACTTATTAATGTTTCTTTGACTGTTGCAAGTTCAACAATACTTAGAAAACTTGAGTATAAGTCCTAATTTATTATAGCTCTTCGTGTATGAACTTTAGCATCTGGATCTCCAATGATTTGATTGACTCGATGTGACTTGGTCCAATTTCTTTCATGTGGTAAATGTTGATATACGAAATTATCATTTGAGTTACCAACATATGCCGAAATATTGGGTGAGCGGGCATGGTCATTGATAAAGAAGGTTCGACTTGAGTAGGGATAACATTTGGTACTTATGGTGATTTCAGTGAATGATATTGCTCAATTTATACATATTTATCCCTCGCAATAGCTCTCGTTTTATCCGCATTTATCATTAGTTTAATGTACTTTTGATACTTAATATGCTCTGAATGTGTTCATTATTGTTAGGAGCGGATACGAGAAGAAATTGGAAGAAAACATTGAAGAAAAGATCAAGAAATAAGTATTGTTGTAGATTCAACGAGGTTTCACGGTTTTGGTCATAACTCTCTCATACGGACTCCGATTGAGGTGATTAAAAAACCCAAATTTTTGGAACTCAGAGGGCTATGACTTTAAAATAGATGTCAATGATGAAAAACAAGATTACCCACCGGGATAGCCTTGTACCCGCCGGGTAACCTATTTTATAGCCGACTACATGTTGCTAAAACGGGTATTTTGCGTCAGAAATTATTGGAGACAAGACTATCATCTGGGTAAGTGTCATATACGGGAAAGAGTTTTTAATCACAATTAAACCCTAATTTTACAAGAGACTTTTGGTGGCCGTTTTCCTCTGGTCTCTGGGCGATTTTGGGTGATCTTTGGAGGGTTGTTCATCAATTTTCCACCCTTGTAATCTAACAATCAAGTCTCTAATAAAAATCAAACATCACGCAATTCGGTCTATCATTCTTTCCTTTGAATAATGTTTAATTCCGTTTTGTTTATTTGCTTTGTTCTAACTAGCTTGATTATGGGCGGAGTACTTTTACATTCACTTGGATGATGTGTATCTATTGATTAGGAGTGTTAATATTTTATGTTTACAATTGTTTAATTCATGTTTAATAGAAGAACCAATTGTGGTTGAGTTTTAATTGTTAATTTATCTTGTTGGTAAATCATTTGGTGTTTATAGTGAACGCTTTTACATTTTGAATGTTTTATTATAATTATTTGTCTATGAATGATTGTTGATTGATTGTGAGCACAATATTGGAATAGGACATGTATGTAAAATCAATTGGAATTGAATTGAACTTAACTAGAGACAAAGAATTAAGTTTAGTAGTCTTACGAACGTAGGCTTACATGATTAAATCATGAGTTAAGGAATTGAATTTAGATTTAGTTTGGTTGGAAACTTGGAGTGAAAGACAAAGATAATTTCAAATCATACGTTCGGGAGGAGTGAAATCGAAACCTATTCTGAATTTAATTTGATAAAAAATACTAGATAACATGTTTTAACAAACACCTCGAAGTCATTAGTGAACTAGTCCAAATGAGTGTCGTTTTATCATATGATATATTTTCTAATTCAATATTTCGGAATCCACTTGCCTGTTTTTATTTTATTTATTCATGACAATTGCAAAACAACAACTAGGTTGCAAAACCCCCACATCTACTTATTTGTTTAGATTAATATACATTCGCTAAATATTCTTAGCTGCACGATTTTCTTAGTTCGACTCGGATTTACCAAAAGTATACTTCTACTCGACAAGGTACACTGTCCGATTGTGTGATAGTCTATTTGCGATATTTCTTTATTATAAATTTATAACTATATTTAACACATCAGTGAATCATCCTGTGAAGTTTCAGGAGTGTGGTTTCGGAGATGTCTAGAATTGGAGGTGTTTATGAAATCGATTGAGTTTTTACTTGAGCATCTTCTGGAGTTGGTGTAGACACAGAATCCTTTGTCATCCCAAAGTATTCATCATAGAAGTCGGTAAACAGTTCAACTAATTCATCAATGTGAGAATTCGAAGTTTCGGGCTCAACCTTATCTTCTTTAATTAATCCGGGTTATTAACTACTTTGTTCAAAAGCCATTTCAGACAATTCGTCAAATTTGACGTTAACACTCACATTTACGATTCTAGTTCGTTTATTATACACTCTATACGCAATGGAATCCTTTGAATACCATAGGAAGACCCCTTCATCTCCTTTTGACGAAAATTTTCCTAATTCTTCTCTATCGTTTAGCACATAACACGGGCCTCCAAATATTATGAAGAATTTGATGTTTGGTGTACGGTTACTAATTATTTCATATAGAGTGTTTCCATCGCGTTTGTGATGAACTGACCGTTTTTTGAGAAACATGCGGTATTAACTGCTTTAGCCCATAAAAATAGTGGCAATTTGGAGTAGGCAAGCATCGTTGAGAAGCTTCTTGATGCGTCCGCCAGCGGTCGTTCAGTTTTCACCGACGGGTGATCGTTGTGTTGTTCTATAATTTGGAAAATTGTTGGGGCCTAAGTTGTCTACTATTGTTATCTTAAGGGTGAGCAATTGATATGTATAACCTAGGGTCATTCTTAAAAATCGACTAAATTTGAAACAGGTGCGTGTCAGGCGAAGTGATCTAATAAGTGAGGGATTTTGCACAATAAAGGGGAGTTTGATATTTGGGTTTTCTAATTTAAACATGTAAGTAAAAACGAAATAAAGTAAAGGGTGTAAACAATTATGATAGAGATTGTGTTTGTTGTGATTTCATTATCTAAGTTGTAGGATAATGTTTGTTAAGGTTAAAGCCATGGATACGTCTTTTCAAAAAATTTGTATTTTATTTTCTTAGTACTTGTGGTGTAAACACTAGATTCCATACTAGTTGATTTCTTGATTAACATGTCACCAAGAACTAGGTTATAGTGTTTTTGATCGGAATGGTCATGGTGAACTCTCAATACTGCCCTGTTACGGAACTTAAGACTCTTATTGGAATATCTAGATTCCCTGGGCGGCATGAGTACAATAGTAGACAGAATCATAGTCCGACGGTTCTTGACACACCAAGAGTACTTAATCTAGTAATTATTTAAGAACAAGACTTTGTTTGATGTTTTGAATAGCTTTCTCTAAATAGCTTTTACAGAATCTAAAGGTAATAGACAAACTAGAACACTTAATGATTCTTTTTCATCCTTTTTAGATTCATAAATTAGTTATATTTTAACTTTAAAATTCCATTTGGGATTTAAACCAACCATTGCTAAAACTACCCATTAATTTCTTGGTAATTCACAATGTACTTTACTTATAGTGTTTTCACAGCTTCAAACATTGACTATGTTCAAAATCGTCCTATAGTAATTCACAATGTACTCTACTACTTAACATTATTTTCACGACTTCCTACTTTTACCATAGTTTTGACACAGATAATTAATTACCTTTTTATTGACGTCTTAATAAAAAAGGTTTTAATCACTTTACTGGTGGAAAAACGATAGTTGAATTTGAGGTTTAAAATCAAAGATAGAAAGCGAATTCAAAACAACCAACTTAAGGACCAATCTAGAAGGTACTATACCAACGGCTTTTTCGTAGCTTCCAAAAATTTATTACACCCGGCGGTGTTTCCATTGCTACACCACGAACTCAACAATATTTAAGGTATTTCCGTTGCTTCATAATGGTTCTTTACTTTAGATATTATTTTAACATCATCCCATGCTAACTACATCACAACAAACACACAAAGTAATTAAGTATTAATCATGCAAAGTCCTAAGTCTAGCATAATCAAAATGATAATAACAAACATTTTAATTAACTACATAAAAGAAAGAGATAATCGTAGATTAGGACCTAGCCGAAATATTCTTGAATACAACTCGAGACTCCGAGAGCTCTTCCAAAATATTACAATGCTTCTCCACTAACTAATAATTAATCTAATCTAATTTTTAGAGAGAGAAAGAAACTAGATAAAAAAATGGGATTAGATGGAGAAAAAGAGATGATAATGAAGGTTGATGGAGCTTTGTATTTATAGACCAGCAGGCACATTTGTTCTTGTCCATTTGCACATTCTTGAAGTGTACAAAAACCAACTGTTCTTGCATGCCCTGGGCCATTCCAAGCAAATTTGAGGCCCTAGAAAAAATAAAAAAAATGAGGCCCTTGACGATAAAAAAAAAAGTTCTAAACAATTTACAACAAAAAATTGTTTTTTATTATTATTATTATTATTATTAGGTTTAAACAATTTACAACAAAAACATTATTATTATTATTATTACGCTTAAATAATTTACAACAAAAACAATACACTTTATCTACTTTTTTAGAGTAAACTAACCACTTTAGTTTTGTAGTATAAGGACCATAAGAAAAATGTCTAGATAACTTATCTTTAGGAAATACAAGGTTTAATTCTCTAATTGGCCCCTTTTCAACTAAAATTTCTCTTATTTTATTGTCAAGAATATCCCAATTACTTGGATCATACATGTCTAAAAGGGAACAAATTGATGTTCATTATCATTATCATTACCGATATTTTCATTGTCCTTAGTGATATTTTCATTGCTATTAGTGGCATTCTTAGTTTTATTAGAAACATCATGATTTTCATTAGTGGTATTAGAAGTATTATCATTGCTATGATGATTTACATTAGTGGTATTCTCATTTTTATTAAAAACATTATGATTTTCATTACTATTAGCGTTAGAAGTATCTATTTTTTTTACAAATTTATCCATAAGTTCTTTTAAAGATTGTGTTTCTTGTTCTGTTTTTTGTTTTTTTTTCCCCTTTTCTCATAACGTGATGGATGTTTTTAGCAACATAGCTAATATATTAAACTTATAAAACAATGATAATAAGAAAAAAACAAGTAAAGGAGAGAAAACACCTAGTTGTGATGTTGAGTCATTTTCCAGCAACAAGCCAAGAAAGAATGAGGATTTCAAAAATCAGAATCAGCAACAATGACTTGAGCAGTAAAACAATTGTGATTTCTATTGGAGGCGCTAGAAAATTGGAGGCTGGAAATCAAAGGCTGTATTTTTTTTATACATTATAATTAGGCTATGTAAAAATATGGGGCCCTGGGCCGTTGCCCAAGCTTCCCTCCTGTTAGCGATTCTTTTTGCATCGTCTTCGTAATTACATAATAAAAAAAACAAGGCAAATAAATGCATTATTTGGATACTTAAGTTAATTATTTGGTATAATGGAATAAGATATCGTATGTAAAAACATGACTTTTTACGCGATATCACTTCTACAAGCGTCCAGTTTCTTCTTTCAACAACTCCAATTTGTTAAGGAGTTCATGCAACGGAAAGTTTATGAGTGATGCCGACCGACTTAATATATGTCTTCACTTTATTTTTAATTAATTTCCGTCGGCTGCGCGTATTCAACGAATATGAAGTTATAGGTTGACTTGAGTTTGTTTGAGTAGTATGATAAGGACATTGGGGTGTTGGATTTTTACTTTGAGAAAATACGCAAGTATACCTAGAATAATCATCTACAAGCTCCACACAAGTCCATGTGTAATAGTTGAAGTACAGAATTAGAACTAGGTTTGGATTTAGACTTAAGGGATGCATACCTCATCTTCCCCTTCTCACAAGATCCACACAAGTGGTCTTTATACTATCTCAAATCAAGTAAACCATTGAAAACTTTGGCTATGGTTAGGTTATTTATGTGTTTGAAATTTCAGTTTGATAACCTACAATGTCACAACCAAGATTATAGAGAAGATGCTTTGGATAATAAACATATATCATTCATTGGTTGTGCACTTTCTAAGACTATAGTGTAAAGGTTTAAGGTTCTAGTTCCAATTAGTAATTCCTCTCCGTCCTCAGTTGATGTAACGTAAAAAGTCATGTTTTTACGCACATTATTCCCCCGATTTCAACCATAATCTTTATGAAAACATTCGATATAAAGGGTTATTCACTTAAATTCATAAAAAGGGATGAAATAAATACGATGCGTTAAACATAAATGAAAACGATCAAATAACGTGCAAAACAAGGCAAAATACTCAAAGCTCGGTTTACCACCCTTAAAACTACCCCTATGCTATAAAATGATAAACTATTCTTAATTAGTCTTATAATGTTCCTTAGATAATTACAAGAACGTGGACGAAAGAATCGCGCAAAACGGCGAGAAATGAAGATACGACCTAACGAAGATACAAGGACGCACTAGCTCAGACAAGGCTACACTAGGTGACCGTATACGGCCATAGAGGGCGTATAAAGCCTCCCAGATGACAGTATACGGCCCCTATGGGCGTATACACCCTTCCCATATGGGGGTATTCCTCCTTTTGAGTGATTTTCACCTCTCATTTTGCCTTGTGCATAAGCCCAATATTTAAGAGGTATCAATGTAGGGTGTCAAGGTGTAGTTCAAAGATTGTATTTTTATACCACACCCCTGTACGGGAGGATTGAAGATTGGGGGTATTTAGTGCATGCCTTGGCCTATAAATACACCATACCACCACCTCCTCATCCCTCACCCCTATACCGTCACATGATTATATTTGCCAAATTTGTTGACTCTGTTGTTTTCCTTGGCTTAGCATACACCACCGAAGTTTGGAGGAGTTTTCCAACTTAGTTATTTGAACTAATGGTAACTTTTGTACTACTACATCACCTTGGGTTTTATAACATTATTTCAGCCTTTCAATTTTGAGTAGAAGGTGTCACTCTTCCTGAATTACAGTCTTTATCTCTTTGGTTGACTCCATTAAGCGGCGAGTGTCCAAAAAAGTCTAGAACCTCTTATATATTCGTTGCAGGTTCTTACATTGTAATCAGTTCAAATCAATTTATTACTACACAAGTATTTGTAGACTCTTTTAAGTGAACAAAATGAGTAGCATTAAAGTTGATCTTTTCCTTGTTTCACAATATCCCATTCACAAGATCATGGAAAATACATAGGAAATATCATCAAAAATACTATGAACGACATTGTAAAGTACTTGAGCAATGAAATATCTAATTAATAGTTGTTCTCCTTGTTAATAACCCTAATGTATTTTATAAACATGTTCTGGTTCTGATGCATTGGAAATATTATTTTAGATCATAGAATACATCGTGAATTAAAAGCCGTGAAAATATTATCTCAAAAATCGTAAAGTACAATGTGAATTAACTAGGGATTTATTGGTTAATTTCAAGTGACTGGCTAGTTTAGGACATAGTGGGAAACCTTTGATCTCTAATACAAACTTAGTTTATGAGCCTTAAGGAATTAACATGAAGCAAGTGAATACCGTTAAAATGGTTGAGTCCCTGGTATAGCAATGGAAACAGAACTAGGTGCAGTGTAATTGTGGAAGCCCGAAAAAAGTCGTTGGTATAATACCTTGCGGATTAATACTAATCTAAATACCCTTAGATTCTACTAGACCAATAATGAAAAGTAATCATACACCAACCAAGTCTTATGCTTAAATGTTTTGTTTTAGACTAGATCTTAATGTGGTGTTAAGAACGGTAGGACTGTTAGTGGGACTGTTAATTTATTCATGCACCTAAGATCTAAAAGATTCCAAAAAGGGTCACTGTTTCCGTAACTAGAGAGTGTTGAAAGTCGAACAGTCTCCTCTGATCAGAAACATGATAACTTAGTCTCTAAGTGACATTATGTTTGAGTAATCGAACAGTAGGGAACTAGTGCTTACACCACAAGGACCTAAGCTAAATAAAATAAAAATCTTTAAAAAAGAAATTTTTCTATTTAAAACATCATCCCGACACAAGACTAATGAAACCCAACAAACACCCTCCAATATCCTGACTATTATCTACCCAATTTATCATGCATTTTATTTGGCTTATTTATTGCTTAACTTAGTTTAATTAAAAACCCACGACCAAATCATTTTAAACCCCTTTGCTAAATGGAATCGATCGCCAACGACCTCTCTGCTACACAATGCAATTGGTTTTTAAGAACGAGCATAGGTCATACGTACTATTATAACCCCTTTAGTTGTGGTATACTTAGGTTCCTATTAATTATAAATATAAAACTTCACCCCCACAATGGGTGCACGCCATTCGGTCAACGTGTAGAAACTACACCAATGACGCCCGCCGCAACCGAACATTTGGAGCACATCATCGGTCCTAACACAACAACTTTATTTCCAAAAGAAATCCTCTAAATCCTTGTCACAAAACTAAATGATACTGAACAAATTATGACCAAACCCTTAACATACGCAACCCGTTTAATTGTTATTTTCCCTCTAATCAAATCACCATAACCCATTATAGCAGGAAAGTGGTTGTTCCCAAGACGTATGATCCCCATGAATTTGTCCACAAAGTTAGTCAATATGGAGTTGTTTCCGATCATGTGACTTGAGCATCTAGAATCAAGATACCAAACATAGATTATAATTTCCGGCAAATCAAACAATTGAAAGTGCCTTAGGAACCCATTTTGTAATGAATCCTCCAGGATTAGGGCAGTTCAAAATTCTATTTGGGTTATCCTTACGTTTCAGAATCCATTTCAAAAGCGTTGTTGGTTTAACTTTCAATTTAGGAATCCATTGGAAATTTGGTTCAGTTTTAATTTTCGATTTTGGAATCCATATGGGTTTGATATCTTGCTTTATCCAACCTTTGGGAACCCATTTAGTTCTAACTCTTGGAGTTTCAAAACCAAAGTAGGTATTCTTGTTTTCCACATACATGTCAACTAATTTCGATTCATTAAAATGAAGTAAAATATCACGTAGATATCATACAATTTTATTAGAACTATCGTTGACATTATTGGAAACAAAATTACAAATTCAAAATCTTTCAAGTCCTTGTGATCTCCTAGATATTGGTGGCGTGTTTACATCTGAAACATAACGTTAATAAAACGAGAATATGACTTTGAACTTGTATGAGAAGATTTCTTAAAATACTTCTTGTTCTAATTTTAGGAATAAGTAGTAAATTGCAAACGTTTTTCAACTTTTGATTTTAACAAAGGTGTTTTAGGTGTTAAAGTTTGTTTAGACATTGGTTCAAAATTTTATCACACTTGGGTGCTATATCCACCTTAGAATCCATAGTTTTATCAAAATTCATTTCCAATTGAGGTTTTAAAACATGGTTTGTTTCTAATGACAACTTAGTATATCATATTGAGTGGTTATTTGTTTTTCTTTCTCTTTTTAGCTTTTTCTTTTTCAAATGAATCTTGAAAAGTGGTAATATGTTTTTCTAAGTAAAAAATTTTACGTTCCAAAATTAATTTGGAACATAAATTTTAGAAGTTAAAACTTGTTCAATAATATTCGTTCTTTCCCAAATCTACTATATGCCATTTCAAATTTTGAGTAGCTATGAAAATAGTCATCGGAAAGTTGAATTTTCCGATAACCATAACTCTCATTCAATTTATGGTAATCAAAATGTATTTGAGCTTTTTCTTCTTTTGCACGTTTAAATTTCTCGAGTTCTTAATCATCATTTGATATGTTGAGAAAATTTATTTTTAAACCCCTTTCCATATAATCATTATCATGCACATGAACTATTAATGAAATAGCCATGCGTAAATAATGAGGGTTAACAAAAGCTAAACCTTTACGTGGATTATAAAACTTGATTTCTTTAGGTTTACTTAGAAAAATATTTTGATCTGTTTGACCATGATAACGCGTAAAAAGTCACGTTTTTACCCACGTTATTTTATCCATATTAATTAAATAATTAAATTTTTAATCCAAATATTAAATTATTTTTTTATTTTTTTTATTAGTAAATTACGAACAGCGCAAAAAGAATCAACAAAAATGGACGAATAACAAAGAATTTGGAGCCAAAAAGACGAGACGAGTTATGATCCCGCACACACGGGCCGATGACCCTGTGCATACGGCTTGCACATTTTATATACGGTTGGTGCTGCCTGTACATGCTTAAATCAGGCACCTTTATACGGTACGCGCGATACGGGGATGTTTTTTCTTGGTCAAATCCGGCTCATTTGGTATATATACGACTCGGGGAACCTTCTATATAAATCAAACTCCTCCAACAACAAAAACACACAATTCCCCACCATTTAACCTCATTTTCTTTCACATTTTAGTTTCTCACTCTAGTTTATCTTTCTAGCTTAGTTATTAATTAACTTGAATTAATAATAATTAGAGAATAATTAAGATTAAATTAGTGATGTTAGAATAGTGAATTCTAATTTGTACTCAAGAACGTTTGTTGTACACTCAGACTCAAGAATCTAAGTATTCGCTAATAATATTTTCCTCTAATTTTTCGGGTGATATCTTCTCCTTATACTTTTATTATTATTATTATTATTATTATTATTATTATTATTATTATTATTATTATTATTATTATTATTATTATTATTATTATTATGATTATTATTATTATTATTATTCATGATTGTCTTGTATGTGAATTATTTATTGCCATGATTTGCAAGTAGTTTGTTATTGTGATCTGTCGGAATGTAAATAATTAGAAGTAGGGGTGATGATTAATTAAACTTTGTCTTGTCTTAACCTCTATAACTTCAAACCTACTTTACGAATGACCTATTCCAGTAATCCACGTGATTATAACCTAGAAATTAGGAATTGAGGTAAGTAGTTATCTGTGTAAAGAATCATAACATGATTAAGAAGCTACGAGAGCACCGTGTAGTACATAGTAAGTCTGTACATATTGAAAGAACTAAGGAATCACTGTGTATCACTTAGTGGATTATCCAACACAGATATGATTAATGTAAGGAGCAATTTAAGTACGGAACTACATTGTGACTCACTGAATGCATGGTTTGCATAAGAAGCAATGCACAACATTGTGAATAATCCAGGGATGTATAACTGTTTGAAAAGGAGAGGTTTAGGTTACAACATATTATAAACATACGAAAAAGAATGTAGGAAAGTAAGCAAAAGTCCTAGTAACTTAGAATGCTTACAACCCTAACGAATACTTCAAAGCATTACAAGAAGAGCTAGATCGATACATTACTGCAGCAAACAAAACAGAGTATACACCGACGGGGGCAATTATTGTTATACCACAAACGGTTCAAAAACATGTATTCTTAATGGAGAAAAATCTGGCAGAGTTTCAAGATAAACTGAAAGATAATGTGGTTAATAATGTAGCAATTCAAGTCGACAAGAAGCTGAAATCTGAGTTGCATTATGTTTTTGAGACACACTATGAGGTATTTCTAGAGTTCTTAGTGAGTGTCAAAACCATTTAAACTCAGAATATGAAAAGGTTAAGGAACTTGCAAAGAAACTAGCAAATAACTTTGATGTCGTAAAAACTGTGACTCGTGAAAAATTAATTTTGAGAACTCACATGGAAGTTTACAAAGATAGTTATGAGAAACTTGAAAAAGAAAAGAAATCCTTGACTAAAGAAATCTCCGAGTTATCCTCTCAACTTGAGGAATCCGAATTAATTGGAAAGTTTCCTACTCGACAACATGTTCATGCAATTGCTAAGAATAAGAGAGTTGTTAGCAAGTTAAAAGAACTTGAAGCTACTTTGTTAAAATGTGGTCAACCTGAAGAGAATATTTTCTTAAATAAACCAAAGGACATCAAGTTTAATAATCCAAGGGAAGGGATATGTTTTGACAATCCATGCTATCTAAAGAAAGCAATTTCCAAAGTACCGTCCCTGTATGATGACGATTACATAGGTAACACTTTAAAAATGTGTTTTCTAAAAAAAACTAACGAGGAGGAAAAAATTGAGAAGTTTAATAGGGCAATAGAAGATAAAGTCCAGTTCTCATTTGATTTTCAAAAATTGAATGAGAGCTATAGGTCACGAAAAGTACCACTTTCTCGCATCTATTTTCCAAGATACTCAAAACCAATTTCTAAACAAAACACTTTTCTTGAAGAAGTGGTCACTACTAAGATTTATATTCCAAAATTAATTTTGGAAAATAAAATATTTGATTTGAAAAAAAATAACCATTCAATAAAATAATTTTAATCAGGAACAAGCTAATTTCTTGCAAACTATTAAACAATTTCAGAATATTCCGTCTCCATCAGTATCAACCCCATTGTCAAAATTCATGCCTTCTACTGGTGTTTCAAGAAAAGAGTTTGAGAAAAGGTGTATGTCCACTCACAAACAAGTTTGAGTCTCAAGTTTTCAAACTGTCAAAACCTCAAGTGAAAGTTCCAGTGAAGACTTACACAGATAAGTCTTTCAAACCACTTTCGAAAAAGATTTCTCAGTTTATCAATTATTATTTGCAAAAGAATAAGGGATATTCTAAAAAATCACAATCACCTGGAACATTTACTCAAAAGAATTGTCATCATTCTAATTCTTATGGTTTTGAAACTTCACATGAATTGATTTCACAAATTTTCAAAGAAAACCAAAGTTTGGAAACCGAAACAAAGCTTTTCTGAACAATCTTCACAAACAAAATCATTCAAATACTCTAGATCGCGAATATTTGGACTTGCATCACAACATGTTTCTTATCCGGTGCAAAGAACGAATAATTTTGTAACCCTTGCTCCTAAAAGATTTTCCTCACCATGGATTCCGCGAAAATTATTTCGAAATGAAACACCGAGTTTCAAGTCAAAGTGGAGTCCAACGTCTTTAAACCAAATAAACACGACTTACAAATGGTTTTCAAAATTCTCAAAACCCATTGGCATTGTACTTAAATGGGTTCCAATTATTGTCTAATTCATCAGTTATGACTTATGAACAACTCAGTTCATAACTCGTTTTTAAAATGACATGACTTATGAACAAATTAGTTCATAATTCGTTCTTGAAAGGTTATGACTTTTACTTACATCAAAGTAAAACCCGTTCATCAATGTGATGACTTATGGGCACATCATTTCATAACTCGATCTTGAATGAGATGGCTTTTACTCACATCAAAGTTAAACCCGGTTTTAAAATGTTAGGCTTTTACTCACATAAGAGCATAACCTGTTCTTAAATGAGTTCAAACCCGTTTTAATTGAAAGATCTCTAATGTGATATTCACTTTATTTGAGAAAGAGTCTTAATGATTTTGGACAAGTTTTCATTGTTTGAGACCGAGCTCGCATAACATCAAAAGACAAGTAAAACCCACCTTCTATGTAGCTTTTCAAAACATTTATGCATTTGTTAAGGGGGAGTGTTGTTAAAATAAAAATTCTAATTGTTCAAATCTTTGCTATATTTAAACACTTTGAATGTTTTTCAAATGATTTTGGCTCGTGTCTTCATGAATAAATCTTTTTTTTATTCAATCAAAGGAATACATAATATTTTCTTGTTTTTGACAATACGCTGCAATCTGCACTGAGTGTTATAGAATTTAATTATGTTGGTGCATATTGTGTGACATCAGCTTCTAGTTTGTAATAGTTAGTTTTAGAAGTCATTTTGTTAATCATTGTAATCGTTAACTTAAGTTTTGTATGTGTATTTTGTAGGTTCGTACGAACTTAGAGTAGGTACGAACTTAGGAAGTTCGTACGAACTTAGAAGGTGCCTAAGTTCGTACGAACTTAGAAGGTGCCTAAGTTCGTACGAACTTAGGTGCCTATATATACACAAGTCCGAAAGTTTTAGAAAATAGGTTTTTTCAGAGTGGTAAGTTCGAATACTCTGAGTTTGTATGTTAGTTTGAATGTAATACTTGTTACATTCAATAAAAGTGATCTTTACACATTTGTGTTTACTCATTTGTTATCGTTTATGTTTATATGAAGATTCCGCACTCGTATAAACAAGATTATCTCGTAGATCCGAACCTACGGGATCCTAGAATTGGTAACAGAGCTTTTCGAATCGTTCGATTTGATTCGGGGTAAAGAAACTTTAAGGAAACGAGTGATTACAAAAGATTTGGAAGTTAGATTGTTGTTTTTAGCTTCCAAAGTTGTGTATTATCACTTAGTATTCAAGGTATTCGAAGTTGCAGGTTGAAACGAACCCAGATCTGAAAATTTCGGATCTGAGTTTTTCAACAGCTTTTTGTACGAACTTAACTGGAATACCATTCGAACTTACAGCTGTAAGTTAGCTGTAAGTTCGTACGAACTTGAACCCTTTGAACTTAGTTATTGTTCGAACATCCTAAGTTCGTACGAACTTATCTGTTCGAAAATTTCTAACTTTGTACGAACTTAACTTTCTCAAGTTCGATAAAAAAAAAAAAATTTGTTACTTTGATTCGAGAAAATTTAAATTTTACTCAGAAAATTTTCGCAAATTTTTGGAGGGAAATCTGTGTTGTGAATGAACTTGACGTTAGTTGACTTCACCAAGTTCGTATACTCTCTATTTACGATGTCAAATGTGAACAAGCTGATACAAATGGATCATGAAGTAGGTAAAGCTGCTTTACCACCAAAGAAGGTTGAAGATTACTTATGGTGGAGAGATAGATTTGAATCATTTGCAAAATTTAATGACATCAACATGTAGATCTGTATCAATAAAGGATATGATACACCTTCTTATGAATTCAAAGGGAAACGTAGACTTTATTCGTATTCAATGATGAAGGAGGCAGACAAAAAGATGTATGAGGCAGAGAACAAGGCGTTGTTAGCTATCATCAAGAGTCTTCCTGAAGAAATTAAGCATACCTTCATATGTTACCACTTTTCTAGAGAGCTATGGTTAGCTTTGGAGAAAAGATTCGATGGTAGTGAACAGATCAAAGAGAGTAGGGCTGACTCATATCAACGGACGTCTACTAGTGATTAATACTCAGGGAATATTACATATTCCAAAGCCTTGGTTACTCAAACACATGAGGGTTCATATGATTGGAGTACACATGTTGAATAGCCTCAGGAATTCGTGACCACAATTGATGAGGCAGATCAAAAGGATGCTAGTGAGAAGAAGACTGAGAGAGAGCTACCTGTTTCAGAGACTAGGGTTATAAGATTGGAGTCAACTGATACATGAGTACAAAGGACTTCATTGCATATATGGCCAACATGGATGCTGAGAAGCATAAGGTTATTCTAAACTTAGACTCTATAGTTAATGCTTGTGTTTTATGTACTTACTTTGCAGAGCAGGCTGAGAATTTAATAGAGTCATCACAAACGATGACAACTCAGTTAAATGCTTTAAAAGAAGAAAATATAATTTTAAAACTGAGAAACTCTGAGTTAGTTAATAAAGCTAAATATGATAAAGAGGATTTAAATGTTTTAAAAGGCAAAGTGAACGAGCAGAGTCAAATAATTAACTTAGCTCGTGAGCATGTTTTGGATTTAACAAAATAGTCTTCAAATAAAGAACTAGCAGACGCTAAGGTTAGAATTGCTGAACTTAATAAGAAAATTGAACTAAAAAGATTTTCAGTTGAAACCTTAGATAGTCTATTAAATGTACAAGAAGCTGACTCTACTACACGACCAGCAGTCTCTGAGATGGTAGACATCACCGAGTCGACCAAGTCAGAGAGAGCTGAGTCAGGGACCAATGAAGAGTCAAATTCTAAAATTGAGTTTGTTAGACCTAAAATAGAAGAATTTAAGGATAAAAATGAAAAAGGTAAACAAACAGAATCGGAACACCAGACAAATCTCAAGACTCATAAGAAAGCTTGGGAGAGGCGTTCGTGCTTCACGTGCCATCAAAATGGACATGTAGCAAATGTGTGTCCATATAAGAAATCAAAAGTTTCGACAATTGATAGTCTAAGGAGCACTTCTCCTGAAACAGGAAGCTCAAATGGAGAATCAATTCGGTCGAAACCTTCAAAAAGTTTTTACAACCCCAACAAAAGTTTTTCTAACCAAAGTAGTAGTAATAAGATTCTTTACAATTCGAATTATAACTATAAGTCTAGGGGTTAGATATTCTTCAAACCAAAGGCCAGTCAATCAGAGACTTTTCCAAAAGTCTTCGGATAGAAGGCGTAGGGGTTATTCCTCCCATTCCCCAACAAGTGAGAATTCCAGAGTATCCAAGTCACCTGAAAGGCGAGATGGATATCTAAAGGAATTTACATTTGTTGATGAGAATGGTCGACCCAAGTCCGTGGTGGCTTGGGTGCCCCTTTATAACTAATGTTTTTATCTAGTGTGCAGGAAATAGACTTCAGAGGCTTCAAGTTAAACAAAGGATGTAGCGACTGAGGGGTAGATAAGATCAAATATGGGATGATAATCTAGTTGATTTTTATGGAAAGGCTTTTGATAAATCAAGTTTTGAGTTGTTAGTCCACATCGCTGGAATAACAGATCATGAGTAACACATCTCCCTTAATAACTGTTATCTATCTTTATTTCTTAGTATGTTTAGTTAGTTTGGAAAAACTATAAAAATATGAGTGTCACTGTAATGACGCGAAGAAATGACAAAAACATTACCCATGCCTAGAACATTACTAATGTGTGGCTTTAGATGTAGTACATACACAGTAAAAAGTACCTTAATTATAAACGTAACTAATAGCTTCATCATACGATGTATTGGTAGGCATACGACATAACGGTTTTCAAGTACCTAAACCTATATTAAATCATACGATTTTTCTGTGAAATCTTTTGATGTATGACTTAAGTCTTAATTCTTAGGAGATAGATTGTACCTGAATACATGTTAGTGGATACATATAAACCAATTCATCTGGGGGTTCACTGACTGTTTCTTTTGCTACATCTTGAAACATGCTGACCTAGACTGAGTCAGTGTATCCTAAAAATAGAGCAAACTCGACCGCGAAACAAGAATACCGCTTTCAAGGTCTCTAGTCAAACTATGTCGCTTTGTTGTACGAAATTATAGACCTGTCACCTCTGGTTTGATTTTAGATTTGTTTGCCTCTAACCCTAGTCTCGTCCAGTCTCTTCACATGTACACAAGTACATTGTTCTTAATATAAAGGACTTGACTTTAGAGATGAATTTAAATTAAAAAACATACATTACATGGAATTCTGAACCTTCTCGATCCTAAGTGTATATCAAATGTGAGATACATAGATAATCGTGAACAAAAACTAACATTGTACTTGAAAATTTTGAGTGTTGACTGCTTAAGTGGACAACAATAACGATAATCATCATGAAGTATAAATTACACACATAATAACATCGGAATAAATCAATTCCTAATTGTGTACACACGTAACAATGAATCTCACAAAAAGAATGTGCTTTTTAATATGAATAATTTCATATTTGTTTGTTTATTTTTAGTTATTTTTCATTGTAATTTGTACAAATTTAAGTTCTTACTAAATGGGGAGATAATCACTTTTGATTGTTTAACTATACAATTGGAGAAACAACTAGAACGAGATTTATTCAAAGCCTAGTTATGACAAAACTTTAAAGCTAGAATATCTAAATTCGAGGAGGATATAGGGGTTTTGCGTATAAACAGACCGAGAGTGTTGATGAAAGTGATGATGAAGATCATATTCCACAGATTTGGATGAATCTAGATCTAATAAAACTTGGATCTCACTTAAGGTCTCGTTTTACTACCGATAAAAACAAACATAAGTTGAATGAAGACGATGATTATTCATTGCAAGATGACGATGCTGATTCTGATAATGATACCTCATTATTCACTAGAAGGTCCAACAAGAAGCGGTCTAGTGGAGTTGTCATTAGTGAGCCGACTGCGCAATCCACAACCATCACCACCCACAATCACAACAACAAATTCCAACCGCACCTATTACAAATATTTCACCACAGCTTCGGCGAAGATAAATTCCTTGTTGAAGAGCGCGGCAGCTCAGGAGGAGAAGACTGACAGGTGGAGAAGACTGGTTGTAAAGAGGATGCGTTGAGAAAGAAATAGAGACGGAGACGATGATCCCAGTAACCGAATGTTGGAGGGTTGCCTAACAGTAGACCAATTGATGGTGAGCTGCCTAGCAATAGACCAATTTGAGCTGCCTAACTCTTGAACTAGAAGACTTGGTAAGCTTGAACAGGTTAAGGGGGAGTCTAGTCAATCTAACAGAGACATACCATTGAACTGACGAGTTTACATAGTGATAAGTCTGAGTTAGAGGATACTAAGAGAAGTTTAGTTCAGAAAATGATAAAATGTCTGAAGGTGAATCGTAGTGATAGACCTAGAGGAGTTAAAATATGAAAAAGATGAAATTCCTAAAGGTGATTCGGAAGCTACAAGAGTTGTTGAGGGTGTATGACATGATCTGATAAAGCTTCATGAAACTACAGAGATAGCTAGAGACATGAAGATTGAAGATGTCAAAGGGTAGTGAAGACTTTGTGGAAAAAGGTGTTCTATGAAGGAAGACAAAAGAGCTTAACAGAATCAAGATCGAAGACAACTCGGGTGACAACATCTCGGGTGAAACCAGAGCTATTGTCAAGGGGGAGTCTGTTGGTGCATCGAAACTAGAGCTATTGTCAAGGGGGAGTCTGTTGATGCATATTGTGTGACAACAACTTCTAGTTTGTAATAGTTAGTTTTAGAAGTCATTTTGTTAATCATTGTAATCGTTAACTTAAGTTTTGTGTGTGTATTTTGTAGGTTTATACGAACTTATAGGTTCATACGAACTTAGAGTAGGTACGGACTTAGTAAGTTCGTACGAACTTAGAAGGTGCCTAAGTGAGAGGGATGGTGGAGATTAGAGTGCAGTTTCGTATACTTTCAAACAATGCTAACATTGTTTGTCATAACGATTAAAAATGAGGGAGGAGTTGAAAAATGTGAGAGGTTGAGTGAGTAGTGTGTGACAGGGTTAAAAGAAAAGGAAAACCCTTCTAAATTGACTAAATCGTCAGGTAGCCACATCTACTATATGTTTCATTTATTGATTTTTGGTATTGAAGAGACATCATGCACCTGGTGATGCAATGCATATTACCCTCCTAGCCACTCAAGTACTACTTAAAAAGTTCTTGTTTCAAATTCTCACGAAGATTTAACACATAATCTATAACATCTCATTCAGAGATTGTTGATATTGAACAAGAGGACATTCTTCTCCAGTCTCCGACTTCATTTCTTGTACATATAAAGTCTAGAGCTATTTGAGATATAATATTTTTAGGACACAGGTGTATTTTTACGCTACATGTCTTTGTGACATTATGCATGTCTACGTGACATTATGCATGTCTAGATGACAATGCCAAAACATTCATAGTGATACCTAAATAATGGTATTCCACGATGATTGAATGAAAATCCTACCAGTGCTAACATCAAACCTAACACTGAAAGTAGGTCTCTCAATGATTTCATTTAATGTTTCAATTGATGCGTATTCAACAGAATGTTCTTGAAAGTTGGTTGCTTCTCTAGTGGATGTTAGATGATTTGGTGGAGAATGTCACACATAGAGGTTTGTTAGATTCAACTAATCTTCAAACACCTTGTCTTACACCATATATATGATATTCACGATGCATCATAATTATCATAAGGGGAGAAATGAGTTTATGTTTGAAGATAGTAAATGATAGTAGTTAAGGAAGATAGTGAAAAGAAATGAAGAAAAAGAGTCGGCGAAAGTAAGATTGAAAAAGAAAGTTCAAAAGATTGGTCGATAGAATCTTATGGAATGTATGACGGTTGAAAAACCCAAATTTCTAGAAGATGGATTGGTAGAAAAAAGATAAAATCTACTCAGCAAAAGTTGAAAATTGTTCAAATGAAAGATAAAGCTTCAATGAGGATGTCATTGCTTTCAAATGTTGAACAAGGTCTTAATGACAATTCCCATAATCTTTCTACGAAATTTGAAGAAATTATGGGATTGAGAGGGGCAGATTCAGAGAATAAATAATCGGATTATTCAAAAGTCGATCAAGCTTCAGAAGACGAATATCAGTTGAGGGGGAGCTTGAGATCAAATAGATAAAAGAGGATTCATCGGCAACAAAAATTTAGAATATACTTTCAGAGATCATTACAAGGTGTTGTTAAAGTGTGAGCTTCAAAGAGAAATATTCCAACAACACATTCAAGATTAGAAGTTTCTGTTGAAAAACATGAAAATGATTTGTCTTCAAGAATGTCTTCGAGAATTAACTTCAAAGATAAATGATGAGTCGTGTGATTATCAAAGGAAAATGTGCTTCAACGTTGTACTCAGCTTACAAAAGATTCTTGGCATTTGAGCTTCAAAGTTATATATCAAGATTGAAGACAATCCGAGCAACATTTACAATCAAGGGGAGATTGTTGAGACATAAAATAGAGATTTTAAACATTGTTAAGTGCTTAATCATGTGATTAGCACTTAGAGTATAAATAGGTAGTTAAGTTTAAACATTTAAATATTTTTCAAGTTTCCCATAATTATTACACTTAATAGAAAACACATTCAAAAGGAAACTCTCTCAACTATCATACATACATTCATCATAAGATTGCTTGAATATTTCTTAACATAGGTCTTACTTAATAGTTCAAGCAGGAAAAGTTAACTATCTATTATATCTTGAAATAAAACGGTCAACTCATTTGGTGTTAAGAAAGATCAAATCATTAATTACCATCTGCTACTTTATTCATGTACCTAAGGTTACAACCTAGATGGGTCACTTGTTCTACATAAGAACAGTGTTGGGAGTTGAGCAGACTTATTCGGTCAGTATCATGATAACCTAGTTCATGGTGACATGCCATATTAGAATCTAGACTAATCTGGTAGGGCTATAGTATTACACCAATTATTAGTTAATCCAACAATTTAAGAGTACCCATGTTTAATATGATCACCATCCTGAAAACCCTAATTGTTGTAATTCCGATAATCACATTCTAATATATCTAGTTTATCCTAAGTTATTTACTCTTTAATTTTTATTTGCTTATTAGAATTAGAAAATACCAAAACACCAAACCTACATACTTTAAAACTCTTCCGAAAGAATCATCTCATCGAAAGCACCATCTTCGTTTGAATTCGTTACGATTTTAAGAACGACCTTGAATTATACTTACCGCTTACTAACAAGTAGGTAATACATATAATTTAAGCTCATCTAATTATAAATACAAAACAATAACTAATCCTCATATAGTTTGTCTACAAGATCCTTTATCCGAGAATATAACTTTACACGTTCGTCATTTAAAAGTTTATATTTAAGTGCATTTTCATAATTCAAACTCTCGGATATTTTAAATTTCTTAGACAACTCAGACATGTTAGAATTTAGTTGACTCCGTTCAGGTTCAAATTGGTCATACTTCTTTTGAGAATAGTCTAATCGATCTTTTTGATCGGCTTTTTCCCCAAGCACTTTGTTCAAAACTCCAAGGTTATTTTATAAACATTTTTCCAGAGTTTTAACATTATTTTTTTTCAGATTTTAGTTTCATTAGCAAGTTGTTGTTCATGTTGTGCAATTCAGAAGATAAATTCAGTTGTACTTCTGACTCAGAGTCGTCATCTCCATCAGTTGAGACGAAGGAAATTTTTTCCATAAAAGGCATGTTGACTTCTAGGATCTCTTCTTCCGAGTCAGTGAGATCAAACCAAGCATTATTCTCAGCCATGAGCACTATCCTGTCTTCTCTCTGTTTTGACAAGAGCATCTTCGACATGTAATAGTCAGAGTCTCTAACTCTTGGCTTCTTGAGTATATATCTCATTTGTCAATCCTTGTAAAATGTAATTTCTTGCACTATTATCGGATTTATTTCGAGCCTTTTCATCCGGAGTGCATTCTGCAAACGTTTTTGATGCACAAATTGTTCCAACTGAAGGAACATTGTCGGGTTGACTCTCAACATTCGCATAGAACTCTTTTGGACCATTCTTGATTGAGTACATAATAAGCAAGTCATAATCATCATGTCGTTCAATTGAAATCAATGGATCTATCCTTCCACTGAGAATAATCACCCCTAAAAAGAACTGGGGGCTTGGAATCGGATCCAATGGCTAAAGCTTCCCTAGACATGATTTAGTTTAACTTCTTGTGATCAGTAGAACCAAACATTTAGTTCGATATAAACTGAATTCACAAGTTCGATATAACGAACTTTTCTGAACTTAAACCTTTGTTCAATCAACAAACCCGTATAGAACATTTTCACCTTTCCTTCTTTAACAAAAGCATCAAAGACTTTCAAACTTGTTACTAGCGAACTTCGATAAGAATCAAAAACCTAGATTATCGAACTTCAGATTACACTTAAACAATCAACTAAACCTCTGAAAAAATTTGATGACAACTACCCCGTATGTCGAAATTTGATATATCCTACAACACACTGCTGAACTTTGCTATTCATTGCACATGTGAAAAACAAACCTGTGTATATAGAACTAAGTTTGAAAGAAAAACAATTCAACTTTCTTTTATCGAACTTCTATTCTTCTTCTTTTGTTGAACTTCGGTAACCCAGTAATTTGGATATCGAACTTAGAAAGCACAAAGTGTCGAACTTCGTGAACACCTGTAAAAGATATGAAGTTCAATATCAACTAAAAAAGTATAAAATCCTTCGAATGTAAAAATTCAGTAAAGCCTGTATTGAACGTAGCCAAATTTTCCTTTGGTTGGCAAACTAAAGAAACACACTCTGGCGAACTTCAAGAACACGACGAGTCTGAATCCCAAAATCTGTTCTAACGCTGAAATTGATTCCTAAAATCGATTCTAACCTATCTAAATCAACTAATGAAGAAAATCACTGGTGGAATTCGTTTAATTCACACTCAATTTTGAGAATTTCATAAAAATCAATGGCGCTAAGTACAGACCAAAAACGACGAATAAATCTATCAAACTAATCCATTTCTAACCGTATTTGTGAGCAAATGATGAATGAATAATCTTCAATACTCGATAACCTGGCTCAGATACCAACTGTGGATCTAATCTAGTTGAGATATTGATTTTGTACTATCACAGTTTAAGAGAGAATGTAAGTGTACGGACAGTTTGATATATTGCTATGAACCGACTGAATGTATGTCTGTTAAAGTACATAGTTACAAACTATTACAAGGAGGTATTTATACCTCATCTCTAAACACATATCGTGTAAGACACTTTCACCAAGCAAATCCTATTACATATTCCTAACAACTAGATAGTCTACAACTGGCTACTGCATTTTACTGGGTGACTCACTAGTGTCATGGAAATCCAAGAAACAAGGGGTTGTATCCAGATCATCTGCTGAAGCTGAGTACTAATCTACGGTCCTTACATGTTGTGAAGTTACCTGGCTCATATCTCTTCCAATGTAGGGAACATACCGATTTTATTACCAATGTTGGTAATGTACTCTTGCTTACTCATGCATACACACATTGTTAGTCTAATTAGCTTCTCACTGAAATGTTCATAAAATTATAACATAAATTCTTTAATTGCACTGTGTAGCAGCTTTTCTAAAAGTTATTAAGGGTTGATCCTTAATCCTTGTTGTCCTTGATTTATGCTTTTATATATACAAAATCAACCAAAACATTTTTAAAAGGGGACATGATAGGCATTTTGAAATTGACCCGATATCTTGATTTGTTTACTGTAGTAGGGGAGAAAGAGACGTATACGTAAGCTTCAAAAGGTCCTCAAAAATCAACACGTGAACTCCATCGTGGTATGATATTCTTCTCTTCCCTATGCTAATACTGTCCCTCCCGTGTCCACCAACATCTTTGTTCTGTAGCACGATATCATACTAGAAAAACGACCTCATGAAAAAAAAAGCCTCCACGTTCCCTTGTTAAATTATGACACACAGCTGCATCCTTTTAATTAAACATTATAACTCATTATCTCTGTAACACCCCCGTTCCAATAATGAAACAGAAGGTCACATTTATTACTAAATAATTAAATTCATAATAAAGGTTTTATACTAATAAATGACGAAAGTTTAAAAGAAACCATAAATGTGTCTCCAAACGATAGTTTAAAAGTCTAAAAATAATAAATAATCCCGACTAATAAATCAAAGGTGGGTCTCTAAGGTATCTTCAAGAATCTTGAAGCTCTCTCACTCATCCCATAGTACCCTGATTACCTGCCGCAGGAAAAGGAAATGCGGCTGAGCGAATTGCTCAGTGCGCGGATGTTGACAGAAATAAACAATAACAATAATAATATCTCAAATGTAAGAATGAAACAAAATAAATAAATAATTAATTTTCCAAAATCACCCTTCGAGTAATACCACCCTTACACCAGAGTAAGAAAAGAAATAAAGGCTGAAGCAACGAGGGGTTGGGTTAATTTTATACCGAGTACCCTACAAACAAAGTAACCAAATTGCAACAAACCTGTGCCAAATAATATCACAAATACACACTGGTCATGACTCCAGGTGTTTCCCCTAATCGGAAGGTGTGTATGGCACTACACCACACAACCGCACTACACAAATCATAACATAGCCTAGGATGCATCCATACGCCTCCCAAATAATCCAAAAGCTCTCCCGCGAGCATAAGCACACAAGTAATATAACAAAAGGGGAGACGCCGTGGACTAATCCCACCGCCACGGATAGTGCCAAGTCATTGGCGCCACAATGACAAGCCTGTGGTACCTCCACAGGTAGTTGACTCGGTATACCTATCTCCTGTCTACAAAGTCTAGGGTTCTATGGTCGCACAGTGAACATATAAACCACCCACACACCATATTATATTCACCATGCATATGGAACTTAGATCAAATGAATTACAAAGGCTCGCAAACCAAAGTCATTTTTCACGCAAGTTTTCTCAAAAGTTTTCACAATATATAATCTCAAATAATAGTTCAACTCAAATAGAAGGAATCAGAACGCGCAAGTATTTCACAATGAATAACCAAAAGAGATCACGAGATAATCAAAGAAGCATGTTAAGATAACGCTGAAAGAAGAGTACGGACATCTGTACCTGGATAAATGTCTAAAGCTAGCTCTCAATATCAAAAGGTACTCCACAATTCCCAACAAAGTCTACACAAATAAATAATTAAACTAACTTAGAATCTTTACATATCTTAGTTCTTATTCTCCCAATATCCCATGTCCCATTAAAAATGAATTATTTATTACTTTTATATTTGTTTGTAAACTTTCTTTTTATTTTTATATTAGTCAAATTAAAACTGAAACAATAGATATGATTTTTAAACGCAATTTGCAATAACTTAAATCTTAAGATTATAAGAAGTGTTTATATATTTGAATTTATGTATAGATATTTCGTTTACTAATATTCCATCTAACAAATGAATTATGACCTTAACAATAGTTAATGAGCTAACTATATTTCAAAGTACGTTTTAAATTAATGTTATATCACAGGGGCTAAAGTTGTATCATGTTCAATTTGGAAATTAAATTCTCAAACAATTACATACTACAAGGGCTAAGACGAAAATTCATATAATAATTCCATGATCTACGTCTCTTTCATTTGAATGTATACAATAATGTTTTCTTTCTTCCTAAAACAGAGTACGAAGTTTTCAGTTTTTAGTTCTTTCAATTTAATTACGATTTGTCACAAGTAGCTAATATATTGAAGGTATGACATTACCAAACGTAAATATATTGGTTTTAGATTCCGATTCTACTAAGAAATATCTATATTTGATCCCGAACCTCCCGTTATTGTCCCGTAAAAACGATAACTTAACTACAAATTTCGATGTATAAAACAGAAGGTTTAAGGAAGAATTGTTAACAGTAGGTAGTAGGACATTAATATTTGTTCATGGTTTAACAATTACCTCTAAAACGGAATCGAATTCAACCGAAACTGTCCCGCAAAAGCTCCCCGTAAAAATGCTTCAATTTGCTGCTCCTTCACTCTCTTTAACCAATATGATTTTTATTATTTTCTATTTGTTTACGGAATGATAGTTTGGAATGTAAAGTGATATATTAAAACGAATTTGGCCGATAAGTTTGGAAATTTCGTTTTGCCCACGTCTCCATTCAAATTCAAGATATCTTTTATTATTATTATTAATATTATTTAAACAATAATCAAAAATATTTTCTGTTAGTTATATAATAAGTATTATAATTATTATTCTTTTAATTTTGATCTTCTATTTTATTATCATTAATACAAAATTATTACTTATACATGTAAATATTTTTGGGTTATTATAATCTCCCCCAAAATGATGTAGGTGCTCTCTGTGAGTGTATCAAAGTGGTTGACTGAATCAAACTCCCGAAAAAGTTATGGAACATAGTTTATACTTCATTCAGGTGGCATGTTTGATTTTTGAATCTCACTGAATTCACTCTGCATTCAAACCTCTTTTCGTTGGTAAAATTTTAACTTAGTTCTTAGTGGAACAGTGGGTCCAATTTTGCATGAGACGAATAAATGCAAGACAATAACTAACGCTCCAATATTGTTGCTTTTGCATGAATACTCAGTAAAGTTAGTTACTGAGTATTAATAGTTGCAACGTAACTTCTTGAGACATAACAAAGTTCTAATGAACAAACCCCTGTTTTGCATAGCAGGAATCAAGGAGTTGCACCGAACATCGGTGGAAATGCCTTCTATTATACCG
The DNA here is from genome assembly GCA_963921325.1 of Logfia minima. Taxonomy (NCBI): domain Eukaryota; kingdom Viridiplantae; phylum Streptophyta; class Magnoliopsida; order Asterales; family Asteraceae; genus Logfia; species Logfia minima. The sequence goes on from OY992770.1 coordinate 21,172,527, forward strand.
CTGATGCAGCGAATAGATGCTTTCTCTATAGGAGATCAGTTGACTTGCATTATGAGTCCAAAGGTACATCAACTGAAACTGATACGAACCCAATGCTCGTATCGTGATTAAATCTAATAAACACAGTAATCGACTTTCGAGAGGTCAATTAGCTCTCCTAGAGTTTACTTTCAAAAAGTAAGTGTAACATCCCAAAGTTTGAAAAGAATTTTGGAAATTTAAAATAAAGTTTCTGAACCCTACGAAGTTATTTATTGAGGTCGCGAATTAGAATTGTGCGACACTAAGGTTAGAGTCGCAGGTGGAATTTAATATAAGATTGAGGAGCTTAAGTGTAATTAACAATTTATATATATATTAAAACTCTTCTAAATACTTCAAAACATTTCCAGAAGACTCAAATTTCGTTCAATTAGAGAGAGAAACGAGTTTTAGAGAGAGAAACGAGTTTTTAGAGAGAGAAACGCCTAATTCAAGTTGAAAATTGAAGATTTGAAGGATTGGAACCGTGATTAAGGTAAGATTATGTTAGTTGATGTTATTATTAAGGTTTGAACGGGTTAATTTGGTTAAATCGAGCTTTGATTGTGAAAAATTCAGTTTTGGGGTCGGCTGTGTTCGTCCTGCGAGTTGACTTTGCGAGTTGACTTGCGAGTTGACTTTGCGAGTTGAGTTGCGAGTTGAGTTCAGTTGCGAGTTGAGTTTCAGTTGCGAGTTGAGTTTCAGTTGCGAGTTGAGTTCAGTTGCGAGTTGAGTTCAGTTGCGAGTTGAGTTCAGTTGCGAGTTGAGTTTCAGTTGCGAGTTGAGTTCAGTTGCGAGTTGACCTGCGAGTTGACTTGCGAGTTCAGTTCAGTTCAGTTGAGTTGCGAGTTGACCTGCGTGTTGACTTGCGAGTTCAGTTCAGTTGAGTTGCGAGTTGACCTGCGTGTTGACTTGCGAGTTCAGTTCAGTTGAGTTGCGAGTTGACCTGCGTGTTGACTTGTGAGTTCAGTTCAGTTCAGTTGAGTTGCGAGTTGACCTGCATGTTGACTTGTGAGTTCAGTTCAGTTCAGTTGAGTTGCGAATTGACCTGCGAGTTGACTTTTCAGTTCAGTTCAGTTCAGTTCAGTTGAGTTGAGTTGAGTTGAGTTGACTTTTGCGAGTGGACTTTTGCAAGTTAAAATTTGTGATGCACCTTGTTGTAGCGGCTTTAAAATAGCGTCGCTAAGTTGTGAAATAGAGTTTAAATTGTATCTGTTTGTGTACAGACCAGTGTTCAGACGTGAGAGACTAGAGGTTGCAGAATTTCACGTACTTCGAGGTAAGTAATAGGGGAATATAAATTAAATGAAAATATCTAATTGTGGAAGTACTTGAGTGTACTTAACTGTTGAAGTACTTGAGTGTACTTAATTATTGAAGTACTTGAGTGTACTTAATTGTTGAAATACTTGAGGGTACTTAATTGTAAAAGTACTTGAGTGTGGTTGATCATCGAAGTACTTGAGTGTACTAGATTGTTAAAGTACTTGAGTGTACTTGATTATTGAAGTACTTGAGTGTACTAGATTGTTGAAGTACTTATGTGTACTTGATCATTGAAGTACTTGAGTGTACTAGATTGTTGAAGTACTTGAGTGTACTTGATCATTGAAGTACTTGAGTGTACTAGGTTGTCGAAGTACTTGAGTGTACTAGATTGTTGAAGTACTTGAGTGCACTGCATTCAGATTTCTTGAGCGTACCGTATTAATTCAGTGATTGGCCCTCTTATGCTGAGTGATCATAAATGGCCTAGAAGTATAATCGTGAATCTTTACTGAGCCGAGTAAATATAAACGGTTATAGTGTTTTATAAGATTGTTATCTTTATACTGATGTAATCCTGTTACTTACTAAGCTTGTGTGCTTATCTATGTTGTTGTTGCTGTTTTATTACAGGTGGGTCGAGTAGAGGGATAAAGGGTTCAGGGAAGGAACCTCAGCGCGATTAGTGGTGGGCTTGCTACGGCTAGTAGTAAGCGTTTACTCCCGTTAAATCATGCTCAGATATCGAGGGAGTCTTTTTGAGAACTCACATTTTGTAATAACTATAAAACATTGTGAAGTTCGTGTAACGAATGTATGATACGTATTTATATATGTGTTTAATTATGTTTAATGAGTTCAAAAAAAAAAAAAAAAAAAAAAAAAAAAAAAAAAAAAAAAAAAAAAAAATTTGTCTTAAACAAACGGGTGTTACAGTAAGCCAACTCTCCCAATGATAATAAATCACCAATTAATATTCAACATAATCGGTTACAACGGTATAGCCCTATATTTATAGATAAACCCTAACCTGCTCCTTAAGATTATTCCTAATTAAAATAATATTATAATAATACTTTATAATACTAATGAAACATATCCCTAAATAAAATATTAAATAATAAACTTAACATATTTCCTAAATAATAATCTGATACTTATCATTACTCGCGCCTCCGAAAAACACATTGTCCTCAAGTTGTTGCCTTGAACGATCTTGATTCCGGGATCTCAAATCTTTCTCAGAGAAGTTCTTCTAATAAACTTCTCATAAAGAGGGTCCCAATTATATCCAGCCGTAGGTACTTTCTCCTCATGAAAAGGTGTCTTGGACCGTCCAAAAACCGACCCACTTAAGGGTTTATGCAGCTCATTGTTCACCCAATTCATCACATCCCTAGTTTCACGCCTCTTGCTCTTCCCCCCAATGCGTTCTCCCAAAGCTGTCTTATTAGGTCTCTCACTGCTGCTGGCCCGAGAAGCATCGCCCCTACAACTTTTGGTATGACTCTCACTATCTCCTTTCGTGTCCCGGGTTGATACACCAACAAACTTCTTCCGGAAAATTGTTGCCTTCACCCGTCTTTTCTTTTGCCTTAAGTTTGGTCTCACCCTTGGTGAATGGATTTTATGATGCTTATGCTTATGCTCACTTGTCTCTGCCTTTATAGATTTCAGATCATCCTTGAAAGATGGCATAAGTGCATTGAATTCCTGACGAAACAACGATAACTCAAGATGCATGTTTGTAAAAAGATCATTTATTATGGTGTAATGTTTATCCATGTCAGATTGCATTTGCCTGACTAAGTGTGCGACATTCTCTAACCCTTCTTCGAAATCCTTGGTTGCCATTACGTCAAAACACGAAGTCTAGACATGTTTTTTTTTTCTTTCTTCATGAACATTACTTCAGGTGTGAAAAGTAATTCCGGCGAACAATGATTTCCGACGATGAATTGTAACGGTGAACAGTAATTCAATTCTTTTTTTTGCTATTCTCAAATCAGTCCAAGAATTGATTGCTCTAATACCAATTGATACGAATTCAATGCTCGTATCGTGATTAAATCTAATAAACACATTAATCGACTTTCGAAAGATCAATTAGCTCTCCGGGGGTTTACTTTCGAGAGGAAAGCCAACTCTCCCAATGATAATAAATCACCAATTATTATTCAACATAATCAGTTAAGCGATATAGCCCTATATTTATAGATAAACCCTAACCTGCTCTTTAAGATTATCCCTAACTAAAATAATATTATAATAATACTTTCTTAATACTAATGAAACATATCCCTAAATAAAATATTAAATAATAAACTTAACATATTTCCTAAATAACTAGCAGTATGCCCGTGCATAGCTGCGGGAACAAATAGTTAACTTGACATTTACAGATTTTATTTTTTACACCTTTATTGTTAAAAGTTTAATTTAAGGATACGTAAAGTTTAAAACTTAAGGGTTGCAATTTATAAATTAGTAGTTTATTTGGAAAGTAATTAATGATTTTTAAGGGTAATTTGGACATTAACCATTGTTGAGTCTAATTTTAAGAAAAAAGATGGAGATGGTTTATATATAGTTAAGATAAGATAAAATAATCTGATACGTATCAGAAACTCAAGTTTTTCGAAGTATAGTCATTATATTCTGGGTAGCATGAAAGCTGCATTCTCAGTTTATATGGGTGAGGAAATGGTAGAGTAAGGGATTCGATAATTAAAAGGTCAAACGAGTTCAATCTGAGATTAACTAACAAGTTATAGATTATAGTAAAGTAGATTCTTTGAAAGAAAATAACAATAACAATAATTATATTTATATGTATAAATCTTGTAAGCGTCAAGCTTAGTTCTTATACCTATGAACGTATTTAGTTGATGAAAAACATCAGAAAGTTTATAGTTTACCACTTAGTACAATTTAACACCTGCTTAGTTTTACTTGGCCATTATGTATGTACTCAACTAAAAAAGTTCCTTTTACAAGTTTGGCAATTGGGGTTTGGAAATGATCAACTTTATGTTATTCTTGCTGCTATAGCATGCTATTGTGTGAATGTTTTAGAATATAATGCTTATACAGAGATCTTAAACCAATGCCATTGCAATTTCAGGTTATTAAAGCTGAATGGCTCTTGCAACTCCCAGCAGAACTCTTAACATGGCAAAGTGGCTTCACATGTTGGCCTAATGGAAAGCATTGGTTGAGAAGTGCTGTGTAGCAATTGCTCGATCTATTCCATGCAATACATATGGACATCTAACGCACAGGGTGAAACATATCAATAAGATATTCCTTTCTTTAAAGTGACCTTGATGTATCAGGTAAGTTAAATGGAGTTTCGCCATGGGCAACATACTTTGTGTGTTCATCAAATAAATTAAAAGAATATCACTGATTCCTATTTCTAAAGTTTCTTGCAAGTAGTCTGAAACTCTTAATAAGCATGTTTATTAGATCTAGGTCATGTTTGGATGGAGACCTAAAAAATTTGCTTGGTTTCTATTCCACTTAAAGTAATAGTTTGGATAGCCACTTCCAATTGATCAGTTAATGATTTGTTGTTGAACTTTTTCTGCGTTCTTTCCATGGTTTGTGAAGATTGTTTGACTCATGTAGTAACACCGAGGCGTGTGATGATTATTTGTTGAGGTTCTGGCTCCGTATACATCTGTTAAAACCTTTGTGTATATTCATGTTTGACTTCATAAGATATACTCCGTATATTACTTCAAACACCTACATTAATTGGAGTGGGTTGTGACGTAAGCCTTTCCTCATCGTCATTATCGTCATTTCATCGCTCTATCTATATATATAAAACAAGATTTAATAAGCTTACGTGTCAATCAATTAGAAACTAAGTTTATGTGGCAATTTCTTACTAATTAAGTGATTATTTGTCATCTAAACCTCCATGCCACCTTAACTTACCGATTTTCACCTTTCTCTTTAAATTTAAATATCTTACAAACCGTATATCAATAAATTATAAAAATTACATCATTAGAATCAGCGTCATTTTATTTTTAATTAGAGATCTCACATGATATAATTTCAACGAATTTTTTTTCTTATTTTTTAATGGGTTTTAAAAGTTCGTAATATTAAAGTATAGCTTGTGGGATCTCTAATTAAAAATAAAATGACGCTGATTCCAAATATGTAATTTTTATAATTTATTGACATGCGATTTGTAAGATATTTAATTTTAAAAGTTAAAGTAGAAGTAGGTTTTGTAATAAAATGGAGCGATCCTATTGGTTCTCCAATTCTCTACTTTTTTATCATTCTTATTTGAATCCACCCAAACTGATGATGAAGAGTTTTGAATATCTTGTTTGGCATGGTCACAAACGCCTACTTGTATTGACATACATGTTGTATACCGTTGAGAACGAGTAATCATTTTTATTGAAAATGAGAAAATCAGTTTTGAGATGAAATTTTATTTGACACCTTAATATTAAATTGTTGAAACCGTATTTTTAAATGATCTTACATCGCACGGATTCAAAACCTAATTTCATATAAAACAAAAGCATTACATACTCTTATTGATGACACATAGAATCATTACAACCTAACACATCATCTAACTAATTTTTTCTTTATTTTCTCAGAAAAAATTTCATTAAAACTATTAACTATTTTATAACTATTTTTACGTAATAATTATTTTATAATTTTTTCTTTGTGACAATCCTCAGATATCTAAAATATTTATTATATCCGTTTCTATTTTTACAATTAATTAGCATCTCTAATCATATCACATCAACTAAATTTTTTCCTTAATATTACTATTATTTCTTTCCGACTATAAAGGAAACATTTTATAAACGTGTTATTCTTTTTATTTTAAATTAAGTCATAAATCCGCGATAATGCGAGACGAATTTAATGTTTATAGTTGAATAAAATATGTGATTGATTTGTGACCGATTTTTTTATATAGTTCATAGACCCACGATAAGGCGGGACAAATTTAAAATTTTATAAATAAATAAAATATTTAATTGATTTTTTTATATTGTGACAGATTTAAGTGCCAAAAGTGTAATTATACGAAAGAAATGTTGACCGTTGCTAATCTATAGACTCGCGATAACGCCGGACGAATGTAACTTTTATAAATTAATAAAATATTATGACAATGTTTTTATATAATTTATAGACCCGGGATAACGCGAGATCGATTTGATTTTTATAAGTTAATCCTCAAATATATATAACCTTAATTTCTTCCATTCCTAATTTCATTATTAGTATTATATTAAAAGACATCATCATTTACATTTTTGACGTATAGACATCTTAAATAAAGTCACGTGTCTTGACAAAATAGATAAATAAAATTTAAATACGTACTCTTATATAATGAACGTAAGGATCACCACAACTTGAGACATCATCTAACTAATTTGTTTTTCTTTTTTCTTTTTTTTCTCAAAAAAAAGTTTCATTAAAGCAATTAACTATTTTATATCTAACTATTTTTATGTATTAATTATTTTATAATATTTTATACGTGACAATCTTCGAATATCTTTAATTTTAATTAGATCGACTTCTAATTTTACAACTAATTAGCATCTCTAATAATAGCATAACAACTATATAAATTTTTTATTTATATTATTACATTTTCTTTCAAACTATAGATGAAACAACGTTTATAAAAAAGCTGTTATTCTTTTTTATTTTAAATATATCTAACGAATAATCAATCAAATAAAACATAAAATTTCATTCTATAAGGTATCATTCTATTTTGTCTACTAATCATTTTATAACTTTCACTTGTACTTAGGGGTTTTAAAAAAGTCAACCCGACCCGTACCTAATATGAACTGAACTGAATCGAATCTGATTAAAATTAATAGGATTGGGTTTAATAAGATTTAAAAGGCATAATCAAATTTTGCGGGTTGATCCGATTAACCAAAATATATACTAAAGTCAGATTACGGATTAAAAAAGTGAGTTATAATCGACTACGGGTTCACCCGATTAACCCAACACAGTTCACCAAACTTGATCAAATTCACCCTTGTATGAATGAGGTTGGTTCCTTTTCTCCATGTTACACCAATTATTATCTTTACAAACGAACTGTACACTCTTTACATCTTTACGTGTCTATTTTGTAACTGAAATATTTAGTTTGACATTGACGTGTATAATATGAAACTAACTTACAAACAGAACAATGATGGCAACCGGCAAGTTGGCGGCTTATTTAGATGTAGCCAAGGGCTTTTTTCTTTTATCTTATTTTTATAATTATTTTGGCCATAACATTATTATCCATTAAAAATAAACCTTAAACTTTAAAGATTAACATTACATATTTACATTTGATTGACTATACGGCTTCTAATTCTTTTCCTTTGTCCATTCATTTTAAACCTAGCTCATCATCTTACAAGTAATAGCTCTTCATAACCCAAGAGAAGGAAGATGGTGGTAAGTAATATACCAACTTCATCATATTAAAAATAGTACCCTAATATATATCTTACGTAATGCAATTGTTGTGTGTTTATTTTAAAATAGAAAATTAGGCTTCATGTTGCATAGTTAATGTTTTGTATATCATGCTAATAAAGTTGAGTATATCATCTTACTAGATATTGGAATCAAACTCGATGGAATCATATGAAGAAACATGGAAATTGAAAGTAACAACAACAATGGAAAAAAACCGCAAGCGAAATGACCAAGGATTGGTAAAAAAAGATCGAAGATTTGGAATGAATTTATAGAGGAAACGCTACAAGAAGGGATGGGACCCAAAGATGTAAAAGCTAGGTGTTTACATTGCGGTAAAAAATACTTATGTCATTCTAAAAAGTATGGTGTTCATAATCTCAAAATCCATCTAACAGTTTCCAAAGTTTACTTGGCAAAACAAAGTGACGGTCAGACTAAAATTACAATTGAACAAGGAGATGGTAATGTGAACAAGATGACGGCTTGGAAATTTGATCAAAAAGAAAGTAAGAAAGCTTTAGGACATATGATTATAGTTGATGAGCTTCCATTTAGTTTTGTTGAGGGTGGAGGCTTTAGGCACTTTTCTAGAATTAATCAACCATCATTTCGTGTTCCAGGTAGAGTGACAATAATGCAAGTGTGTTTAAAATTGTTTTTGATGAGAAAAATAAACTACGTGAATTAATTCGAAGAAACATTGGTAGGGTGTGTTTGATTACATATAGTTGGATATCTATAAAAAAAATAAGGAGTTACATGGCTCTTACTGCTCACTTTGTGGATAGCGAATGGAACTTGCAAAAGAAAGTCTTGAATTTTTGTCATCTTGATGGTCATGGGGTGATTGACATAGGAAAAGGAGTAGAATCTTGTTTGAATGAGTGGGAAATTGAAAATGTTTTGTCAATTTCGGTTGATAATGCAATCGCAAATGATAGTGGAATTGATTTCATGAAATTTATACTTGAAAACAACAAGAATACGTTGTTGAAAGGGAAATGGATTCACATAAGATGTGTCACTCACATTGTTAATTTAGTTGTGCAAGATGGTATCAAAAAGTTTAGCAAATCGATTGATAATATTAGATATGCGGTAAAGTCGGGTGCTATAATAGAGAAATTTCGTAGGTGAATTTGTACTTAATTGTCCAACTAGGTGGAATTCCACCTACAATATGTTGGAAGTGGCTGAACCATATGAACAAGCTTTTATGAGGTATGATTTAGAGGATGTGAATTTTGGGATTCATCTTAAGAAAAAGGGTCATTCCGTTCCTACATAAGAAGATTGGAAGAAAGCTAGAAAGTTGTCTCATTTTCTTAAAACATTTTATGAAGTTACATTGAGAATTTATGGAACAAGTTATGTAGGTTCTCGTAACCTGGATCTACGAGGTAATATGATATAATCGAGTGTGGAATCCTCGATTATACTAAACGATAACAAACAAGTAAACAAATGTGTAAATATCACTTTTATTGAATATTCGAACTTACAGCTACATTCGAACTTACAACTCCGAAAAACCTCTAAAAACCTCCTCTTGTGAAATATTCGGACTTGTGTATATATATGCATCTAAGTTCGTACCTACTCTAAGTTCGTACGAGCCTAAAAAATACACATACAAAACTTAAGTTAACGATTACAATGATTAACAAAATGACTTCTAAAACTAACTATTACAAACTAGAAGTTGTTGTCACAAAACATGCACCAACAGACTCCCCCTTGACAATAGCTCTGGTTTCACCCGAGATGTTGTCACCCGAGTTGTCTTCGGTCTTGATTCTGTTAAGCTCTTTTGTCTTCTTGCATAACACATTTTCCACAAGGTCTTCACTATCTTCAATCTTCATGTCTCTGTAGCATCATGAAGCTTCAACAGATCATGTCATACACCCTCAACAACTCTTGTAGCTTCCGACTTACCGTTAGGAATTTCATCTTTTTCAGATCTTAACTCCTCTAGGTTTATCACTACGAAATACCTTCAGACATTTCTTCATTTTCTGAACTAAGCTTCTCTAGGTATTCTCTAACTCAGATTTATCACTATTAAACTTGTCAGTTCAATGGTATCTGTCTCTATTAGATTGACTAGACTCCCCCTTAACCTGTTCAAGCATACCAAGTCTTCCAGTTGGAGAGTTAGACAGCTCACATCATTTGGTCACTGGAATCATCGTCTCTGTCTCTATTTCTATCTCAACGCATCCTCTTTACAACCAGTCTTCTCCACCTGCTAGGCTTCTCCCCCTGAGCTGCCGCGCTCTTCAATAAGGGATTTATCTTCGCCGAAGCTGTGGTGAAATAATTGTAATAGGTGCGGTTGGAATGTTGTTGTAATGGTGGGTATGGTGATGGTTGTGGATTGGGCAGTCGGCTCACTAATGATAACCCCACTAGACCGTCTTCTTGTTAGACCGTCTAGTTAGTATCATTACCAGAATCAACATCATCATCTTGCAATTTATAATCATCGTCTTCATTTAACTTATATTTGCCTTTTTCGTAGTAAAACAAGACCCTAAGTGAGATCCAAGATTTATTAGATCTAGATTCATCCAACTCTGTGGAATATCATCGTCATCATCACTTTCATCAACACTCTCGGTCTGTTTACGCGCAAACCCCCTATATCCTCCTCGAATTTAGATCTTCTAGCTTCAATGCTTTGTCTTAAATAGGCTTTGAATTAATCTCATTCGAGTTGTTTCTCCAATCGTAAAGTAAACAATCAAAAGTAATTATCTCCCCATTTAGTAAGAACTTAAATTTGTACAAATCAAAAATGAAAAATAACTAAAAATAAACAAACAAATATGAAATTATTCATATTAAAAAGTACATTCTTTTTGGGAGAGTCACTTTTACGAAGATCATATTAGCCATAATGCGTACGATACACAGTTAGGAATTGAATTATTCCGATGTTATTATGTATGTAATTTATAGTTCACGACGATTATCGGTATTGTTGTCCACTTAAGTAGTCAACACTTAGAATTTTCAAGTACAATGTTAGTTATTGTTCACGATTATCTATGTATCTCACATTTGATATACCCTTAGAATCAAGAAAGTCTAGAATTCCATGTATCAGATGTTTTAACTTAATATCATCTTTAAAGTCAAGTCCTTTTAATATTTTGAGCAATGTACTTTGGTACATGTTTTAGCTATAGGACAAGACTAGGATTAGAGGCAAACAAATCTAAAATCAACCCAGAGGTGAGAGGTCTATACTTTCATACAATAAAGCGACATAGTTTGACTAGAGACCTTGAAAGTGGTATTCTTGTTTCGCGGTCAAGTTTGCTCTATTTTTAGGATACACTGACTGAGTCTAGGTCAGCATGTTTCAAGATGTAGCAGATGAAACAGTCAGTGAACCCCCCAGATGATTTTATTTTATTTTTTATCCGATAATATGTATTCAGGTACAATCTATTTTGCTAAGAATTAAGACCGAAGCCGTACATCAAAATAGAGATTGCACAGAATAATCGTATTATTTAATATTGATTAGGTACTTGAAAACCGTTATGTCGTATGCCTACCGATACATCGTATGATGAAGCTATTAGTTATGTTTATATTTTAAGTACTTTTTATTGTGTATGTACTACAATACACATCTAAAAGCTACACATATAATAATGTTCTAGGCATAGGTAACGTTCATTTCTTCGCGTCATTACAGTGACACTCATATTTTTATAGTTTTTCCAAACTAACTAAAAATCCTAAGAAATAGAGATAGATAAAAGTTCTTAAGGGAGATAGTTACTCATGAGTTGTCATTCCAGTGATGAGGACTAACAGTTCAAAACTTGATTTATCAAAAGCCTTACCATACAAATAAGCTAGATTATCATCCCATATTTGATCTTATCTCCCCCTTAGTCACTACGTCTTCTGCCTATAACTTGTAGCCTCTGAAGTATGTGTTTCTGCACACTAGATAAAAATATTAATTATTAAGGAGGACCCAAGCCACCACGGACTTGGATCGACCATTCTTATCAACAAATGTAAATTCCTTCAAATATCCATCTCGCCTTTCAGGTGACTTGGATACTCTGGAGTTCTCACTTGTTGGGGAATGGGAGGAGCTACCACTAGACCTTCTATCTAGAGACTTTTGAAAAAGTCTCTGATTGACTGATTGAAGAATATCTAACCCTAGATTTATAGTTATAATTCGAATTATAAAAATTCTTGTTACTACTACTTTGGTTAGAAAAACTTTTGTTAGGGTTGTTAAAACTTTTTGAAGGTTTCGAACAAAATGATTTTTCACTTGAGCTTCCTATTTCAGGAGAAGTGCTCCTTGGACTACCATTTGTCGAAACTCTTGATTTCTTATATGTACACACACTTGCTACATGTCCCTTTTGATGGCACGTGAAGCACGAACGCTTCTCCCAGGCTTTCTTTTGAGCCTTGAGAATCGCTTGGTATTCCAATTCTGTTTGTTTACCTTTTTCATTTTTATTCTTAACATCTTCTATTTTAGGTCTAACAAAATTAATTTTAGTTTTTGACTCCTCATTGGTCCCTGACTCAGTTCTCTCTGACTTGGTTGACTCGGTGAAGTCTACCATTTCAGAGACTGCTAGTTGTGTCGTGTAGTAGAGTCAACTTGTTGTACACTTAAGGTTTCAACTAAAAACCTTTTTAGTTCAATTTTCCTATTAAAATCAGCAATTCTAACCTTAGCGTTTGCTAGTTCTTTTTTTTTATTTGAAGACTGTTTAGTTAAATCCAAAACATTCTCACAAGCTAAGTCAATTATTTGACTCTGCTCGTTGACTTGATCTTTTAGAGTGATTAAATCTTTTGCATCAGATTTAGCTTTATTAACTAGAGTTTCTCAATTTTAAAATTGTGTTTTCTTCTTTTAAAGCATTTAACAAAGTTGTCATCGTTTGTGATGACTCTATTAAATTCTCAGCCTGCTCTGCAAAGTTAGTACATAAAACACAAGCATTAACTACAGAGTCTAAGTTTAGAATAACCTTATGCTTCTCAGCATCCATGTTGGCCATATATGCAATGAAGTCTTCTGTACTCATAGTATCAGTTGACTCCAATCATATAACTCTAGTCTCTGAAGCAGGTAACTCTCTCTTAGTCTTCTTCTCACTAGCATCCTTTTGATCTGCCTCATCAATTGTGGTCACGAATTCTTGAGGCTCTTCAACATGTGTACTCCGATCATATGAACCGTCATGTGTTTGAGTATCCAAGAATCTAGAATGTGTAGTATTCCCTGAGTATTGATCACTAGTAGACGTCCCTTGATGTGAGTCAGCCCTACTCTCTTTGATATGTGCCATCATCGTCAAATCGCTTCTCCAAAGCTAACCAGAGCTCTCTAGAATAGTTGTAACGTTTGAAGGTATGCTTAATTTCTTCAGGAAGACACTTGATGATAGCAGACAATGCCTTTTTCTCTGCATCATACATCTTTTTGTCTGCCTCCTTCATCGTTGAATACGAATAAAACCTACATTTCCCTTCGAATTCATAAGTAGGTGCATCATACCCTTCATTTATACAGATCCACATCTTGATGTCATTGAATTTTACAAATGATTCAAATCTATCTTTCCACCATAAGTAATCTTCAACTTTTAACAGCTTTGGTGGTGAAGTAGCTTTACCTACTTCATGATCCATCTCAATCAGTTTGTTCAAATCTGACATAATACTTAGGGAGTATACGAACTTGGTGAAGTCAACTAACGTCAAGTTCACTCAACACAAATTTTTATTTTTTTATTTTTTATTTTTTTTTATTTTATCGAACTTATGAAGGCTAAGTTTGTACGAAATTAGGAATTTTCGAACAGATAAGTTCGTACGTACTTTGTAAGTTCGAACGTACTTTCTAAGTTCGTAAGATCTATCTAAGTTCGTGAGATCTGCTGTTGAAAAACTCAAATCTGAAATTTTCAGATCTGGGTTCTTTTCAACCTGTAACTTCGAATACCTTGTATACTAAGTGATAATACACAACTTTGGAAGCTAAAAACAACAACTCCGAAAAACATCTAAAAACCTCCTCGTGTGAAATATTCGGACTTGTGTATATGTAGGCACCTAAGTTCGTACGAACTTAGACACCTACTAAGTTCGTACGAACTTACTAAGTTCGTACCTACTCTAAGTTCGTAGGAACCTACAAAATACACATACAAAACTTAAATTAACGATTACAATGATTAACAAAATGACTTCTAAAACTAACTATTACAAACTAGAAGTTGTTGTCACAAAACATGCACCAACAAGTCACATACTCTTGTTGTTGAACTAGCTAAAATTTGTGACCTCTTGAGACAACAAGTTGATTGTGATCTTGTCGATGAAGCAACTAATGATCACTATCTTTATGACATTGATAAAGTGATGAGACCAAAATTTGACAAGTACTATGGTGAGATTGAAAATATGAATTTGTTGGTATATTTTTCTTTTATACTTGATCCAAGGAACAAGTATGCATTTTTGAATATTGTAGTGGATGATCATTATGGAAGGGAAGGAATATCGATACCGGAGAGAAAGATTAAACACATCAAGGATGAATTAGAACTTCTGTATAATGACTATGTGAGAATTCATGCTCCAACGTCTTCAATGTTAGGGAAAAGGTCATACCCAACTAACACTTCAACACATCCTGATCATAGAGATAGATTGAGAAATAAGATGAAAATGGGTCAAACATCTAATGCATCGGTTAGTGAATTGGCAAAGTATTTGGATGAAAGTGTTGAAACATTTGATAGTGATGTGAATTTTGATATATTGACGTGGTGGAAAGTAAATAGCCCGAGATTTCCAATTCTATCTTTGATGGCTCGAGATTTGTTTGCCATTCCTATCTCAACAATCGCTTCTGAGTCAGTTTTTAGCACTAGTGGAAGGGTGTTGGATGCATATACGACTTCTTTAAGGGACATGATTATCGAATGCCTAATTTCTACACAACATTGACTTTGTCTAACTGTTAATCCAGAAAATGAAGAAGATCAGTTTACAATAACTGAACTAGAAAAAGGTACATTCATTTAGTTTTAATACTTTTACACTTTTACATATTCTATTTTGCTAAAAGAAATTATAGCATCAATATATTATAATATCAATGAAAACTAATTGTAGTAGTATTAATTCAGGTTTATAGTGAAGTGATGATGAAATGAGTAAAAATAACAATAACAGTTCTAATGATATTGTTTTAGTAAGAATTTAAAGTACCTAAAATTAGCTTAATCATATAGATATAGATATACTACTTAC
The DNA here is from genome assembly GCA_963921325.1 of Logfia minima. Lineage (NCBI taxonomy): Eukaryota > Viridiplantae > Streptophyta > Magnoliopsida > Asterales > Asteraceae > Logfia > Logfia minima. The sequence continues at coordinate 21,187,644 of OY992770.1, forward strand.
TAACGATGTTGTCATTTTTTTTATATAGCTATTATTATTTGTTTCTATCCATTTTATATTATTCTTTCTGTCAAAATGCAAACTATCTAGAATAATGACATATTCTTGGATATTAACTAGCTACCTCCATTTGGAAGCTCAAATTAAGTGTAGACTTTGACTCTAAATCAAAGATTTATTCAAATATATAGTTGTGTCAATTTGTTATATATACTTCAATAACTCATGGAACTGACTACTGATACGTGGGATATAGTTAGGTGTCGTTTGTTTTTTATTTTGCAGACCTTATTAGTTCTTATGTCTGCGGGGGGGCAGACGTTTTCATTTCAGACGGTTTGTTTTTCTAAAGACATAAGACATAATCATATCTTTATTTGTCTTCGGGCGGGTAGACTTAGAATATAGCTTTTTTTGTCTGCGAAAGCAACATTTGCATAGATCAATAACTATTATTTTATAAAATTTTCTTTTATTTTTTCTTTGAACTCATTTAGCCCAAATAGAAAAGTAAATTTTTTTATATATTTTATTACTTGATCATATTATTAATTGGTGTCTCAATATTCTTTGTGTGTGACCTCATAGATTCATACATAATTAGTAGTATAGTTATAAACGTTGTACTATACACATAATTTCAACATTGGTTACCTAACAAAATGTTACTATTACATGTTTTGCATTTCATAATTTTATAAGAAGGGAGGGTTTAAGGGATAAGCTTTTTTGCAGATATTTTTTTTTTCAAAATTACATTAATATATAACCAGATTGACTTTTGCAGACAAAAAAAACAAACAGTTTTCTATATTCACTTTGCAGACTTCAGGACCACATCTTCTTCTGCAGACATGGCTACAGATATCAGACATATAACATCTGAAAAAACAAACAACACTACTCTATACTGAATATTATTAACATCTTGTCACCATATTTTATTTATGTAGATTTGATGGAGCAAAAGAAAGGTACTAGTTGCAAAACAGATTGAAGAATGGCGTTTCGAGATTGATGAATGAAAGCTTTATTAGAACTTATCTATTATTTAGACAACTGATTTGAACCTTATTTGGTTTGGTATTTTAATTTTGCTTTGGTATGTATTTTACTTAAGTTAAAGATTGATGTTTATTTTGCTTTTATAATATTAATATGTTCGAATATGGTCGATCCGAACTATGTTGATTACTTATGATAGTTATTAGCTACTCATAAAATTATACGGGTTAACCCGAAAACCGCTTTAACCGACCCGATCAACCCACAACCCGTTTAACCCGAACCCGAACACCCGATTGATTGATAGGGTTGAGTTGCGGGTAATTTTTATTTCTAAAATACCCGACTAACCCGACCCAACTAACCCTTATTAGGGTCGAGTTAACCTGATTAACACCTGTTGGGTTAGAGACCCACTCACAATATTTATGAATGACAAAATAGTAAGTGTCTTATCAGATAATGCATCTGTTAGCAGTGTTATCTGAATAGGCTTGATAGATTGTTCGCTGATCATGTTGAACAGCGAGCAAATTAGTACTTAGAATATGTGAATCATGTTTATTCAACTCACTGCATGTTTTAGTAGTGAGTTCATTCGAAACTTTACTTCCAAGGTTGAATGTCCATCATTCACTGATGGACACTTCATTATTCAAGAAAGTTTCATAGAGTCTAATGCTGACCAAGACTTAACATCTATTGAAGTCCAAGACTGAAGACAGAGACAGAGAGAAACTCATTGATGTGAAATTCTAGTATTCTTTATTAACCAGCGAATCATGCTCTTATCCTCATAAGTACATTGGATTTGACAAATATCCAATGTACAATACAAAAGGTCAACTTATAAAGTATAATAATCTATGCATATCTTTATCAAGATATGAACAGCTGATTATTGTACTTTATTCAGAAAAGTACATTACTTTTCTGAACACTAGGGTTATTTAATTTATATTTGATACCCTGTTGTGTACAGTCACTTCCATTCATTGGAAGTTACAGCCTAACCTTTTCTAATATGGTTGTGACACGTGTAAGGTTTGAGATTATTCATAAGACTATAAATACTCCCCTCAACAACCATATCAAATGTCCAGAATTTCGTATTCACTTCTTAAATTACTTGATTAAAATCTTCAAATCTTCAATCTCTCTAGCTCTGATACCAATTGTTACGAAATATTCAAGCAATTTTATGATGATTGTAGAGAAAGTTTTACTTGGAATGCGTTTTTCTATTAAGCACAGATGAATTTACAATGTAATTCTTACAAATACCAAAGTTTAACCACCTATTTATACTAGTTGTGTTCAGCTCATGCGACACTTAGAAGTTTCGCCTAACACTTTATAGTCTCTAGTAAATCATACTAAAACAATACAAATGCAAATCATATTTATATATCTAACATAAACACTCTATGGTCTCTAGTAGTAACATGTTGTGAACGCTGAACTTTTTCTACCTTACGTTATGAAACCATTGTGTTGTTATATCTCGTGTTTCCGCTTTAGCAGGGTGTGACAACTCTAATGTAAGTAAAAAGCAAAAACTTAAGGTTGAGATATGAACTGATGCGTCTGTAAGTCATACCAATAATGAACGAGTTATGAACTCAATTATTTATAAGTCATAACAGATTAAGAACGAGTTATGAACTGAATTATTCATAAGTCATTTAAAGAACTGGTTTTACACCGAGTTATGTAAAAACCAAGCTATTTAAAACTAGACAACAACTTTGGGAACCCATTTAAGCTTGGTGAAAATGGGTTTAGAAAACTTTAAAAACCATTTGTACGTTGCGTCTATCTGATGTAAAGACATTGAACTTCACTTTGATTTGAAACTCGGTGTTTCATTTTTAAATAAGATTCGTGGAATCAATGGAAATTGAAAACTTTTGGGGGCGAGGGATACATAATCATTCTTTCTTCGCACCGGATAAGAAATGTTTTGTGGTGCAAGTGCAAACAGTTGTAATCTTTAATATTTGAATGACTTTGTATTGGAAGATCTCTCAGAAATGGTTTATTTTGGTTTCCAAACTTTAGTTTTCTTGGGGAAAATGTGAAACCAGTTCATGGGAAGTTTTAAAACCAACATTATCAGACCGATGCAAATTTTTTGGAGAAGTAAATGTTCCAGTAGTTTGAGATTTCTTAGAATACCTCTTAGTCTTTCACAAAGAATAATTGGTAAACTTAGAAATCTTTATTGAAAACGGTTTGAAAGATTTATACATGTAAATCTTTACTGGAATATTCACTTGTGGTTTTGCTACTCTTGACACATGAGAGGTAGGCTTGGGTTTGAAGATCTTCAATTTAGTCAAAAACTAATGTTGTGCATCTTCCATCAATATTCGTTTTAGTTCGGTTTTTAACTCTTCAATCTTCTTTATTAAGATTGAATTAGGAACATATAGTTTTGGAAAAACAACTTCCTCTAAAACGATAGCTTCAGCAAGTTTTTCTTTTGAGTAACTTGGAAAGTAATCTTCCTAAAGGTTTGATTTTCGTGTTGCATAACTTGAATTAAGTTTCTCGTAATCATATGGAATTTGCACACTATCAGTTCTTGCTCGATTGAAGAAACTTCTTGAGCTTCATTAGTATTTTGCGAAAAGGACATTTGAAGATCAAGATCAAAGTAATCTTTCATGTTAATAAAAGGAAGTACTTTAGATACTTTGGTCAAATATCTTGGATTTTCAAAACCTAATCCTTCTCGAGAAGTATAATATTTAAACTCTTATGGTTTGTTTGGAAAAATTATATGATCCATTTGACTTCTTTGCAATTTCACATCATGTTCAATATTTACACTCTCTAAAATCCGAAGTTTTTCTATTAGTTCATAAACTTTAGATTTTAAGTAGTCATTGTCAAGTTGAAGTTGTGCAATAGCTTGACCACTTTCATGTCCTTTTAACTTGTTAGCCATTATGATATTATCAGCTATGACATGGTCAAAATTGACGCTTTGCAAGTTTTCCTACCCTCTCGGATTCACAAGTTGACTAGATAAATAAGAAATTTCTTTATTCAAAGATTTCTTTTCATATCCAAGTTTCTCATATTTTTCTTTATAATCTTCCATATGAGATTTGAAAATTCCTTTTTCTCGAATATATGTTTGTAATAAGGCATTTGTGTTATTTAGTTCATTTGTTAACTTGGATATCTTTTTGGTTTCTGTTTTCACTTTATTTAGCAGATTTTGGTTCATTATGTGCAAGTGAATTTCCATTAAAGCAGAATTATTATACCTCTGATTGTGCCTCAAAAGTAGAATGTAATTCTGACTTCAACTTCTTGTTAGCTTGAGTTGCAACATTATTGATCAAATCTTGTTTCAGGTTATCTTGAAACTCTGCCAGTTGTTTCTTCAATAAAACAATGTGTTGTTGAACCAGTTGTGTGTAACAACAATACTCCTCATCGGTATACTCGTAATATTATTGTACCGATCCAACTCTTCCGATGAGGTTCTGAAATGTTCATCGTAAATACTCGCCTTTTCATTTCTCATCATCCTAAAACCTTTGTTAGAATGGATCTTTAAAGATTTATGCTTTTGAGAAAAATGCTGAACGAAAATTTAAATTTTATCCGTAAATTTTCCCTCTAAAATTTTCAAAAAATTTCTCGAGTAAAATTAAAATTTCTAAAACCATAATTATACAATTGTAAGCTTAAATTCAAATTTTTGTAATTGAAAATTTTTCCCTCGAAAAAACTTTGTAATGCGAGGTCGAATGTCAACTAGTTGAATCTTGTTGCAAGCTCGAATGATGTGTGAGATCTAAGTATATGCGAGCTCGCACTTATTGTTTTAACAGTAAGGTGCGAGATCGCAATGTATATGCGACATCTGAGAGGTGCGAGGTCAGAGAGCTGCAAGGCCAGAGTGGTGCGAGGTCTGAGAGGTGCGAGGTCAGAGTGGTGTGTGGTCTAAGAAGTGTGAGGCCAGAGTGGTGTGAGGTCTGAGTGATGCGAGGTCAAGAATGATGCGACGTTGACTTGTTTAGTGAGTGTGAGATCGCAGATCTAATGCTCACTTTGTAATGCGAGGTCACACTAAACTTAGAGTCTTACGAGATCAAGTGTTAGACTACTTATGCGAGCTCAAACAATACATGTTCTTCTTGTCCACAATACTGTTACTATTTTTCAAATTCAAATACTCATTTCCACTTCTTTTTTAAAAACTAAATATCTCACAAACGATACGTCTATAAACTGGAAAGAAATGATGGTAGTGTATCCTAGAAGAGATTTGAAACAAGTCCTGATTGCATGCGCGAAATCGGTTTCGAATAATGATCTGTTGAAATAAATTATCTATTTGAAAGAAAACAAATAATGACCAGAGAAGATGACCGGAAAACACGTGGCGCCAGGTGGACAATGACGTGGCAAAAAATTTGAGTTTTACCGATGACATGGACTTGGTAGCCGGTATATTACATCGAATGAACATTTTTCCTAGTTGGATACATCAAATACACATACGTAAAATTGGGTGCATACAATAGACATCTCATAAAAATTGAATGCATTCCCCTATCATAAGCCCTAACTAAATTGATATTTTAAAACGAAACTATCGTCATAATTTGACACATTAAGCCTCACTAAACTTTGACATAAATAATAACTAAATCGATCATCTCAAATAATTAGTCGTTAACATGAGATTTATTGTTATTAATTGAGTTTTACACGTTTGAATGTATTATTATGCTCTTATGGCTGGTTTTATTTGCATATAACTTCAAATTAAGGTCGATCAGATGCATTTGTCAGAAGTGCTTATGGTTTTTATGTTCGTAGAAGTAGGTATAAGTTTTTATTTTTATTAGATACTAACCTTGAAGATAATATATAACCTATATATATATATATTTATTTGAAGATAATATATATGTACTATTGTAAAAAATCTACATTAACTATTTTGGGTGTCCAATAACCACTAGTTTTCAAACGAAAAGGGCTCACCAATAATTTATACGTTAAGTAATAGTACTATAGTAAGCTAGTTAAATCGAGCTACCAAATAAAGTTTATAGTTTAGTAATAGAAATAAAATTAAACTATATCAATCTTTGTTTGAATATAAATATTTACAAAGCATGCAAGTGCAACGGCCATATTATATTGACCACCATAATTACTTTATTTATTTATTTTTTTTAAAATATAATGAAATCAATTCGAAAAACAAAAGCAATGACAAAGAATAATCTATAGATGCGCATGTCAATGACTTTCTGTTTAATATAATGACGTCTTTTTATCTTTTCAAACTATCCCACTAGCATGCATTATCTTTAGTTTCCTAATCATATTAAATTAGGGAAGGAGTTAAAAGAAAATTATCATAAATGCAAAAAACATCTCTTTTATTATTTTCTATTTGTCGAGACAAAAATCATAAATCACAAACTATAATTTTAAAAGAAAATTATGTAATTCAAAATTTTTTGACAGGGTCATTAGCTCTCCTGTCTTCATGTATTAAACTATTATAATAATAATTAAATAAAGTATTTTTAGTATATTTATTCTTAGAATTTTGAATTGTGTTTTACATACAAACATTAATGTTGTTAAAGTCTCTTCCATCCGTAACTGAAACTAACTGTCAGTTTCTGTAAATTCAACGTCACGAAAACTTTTTTTTTCAAAATTGACTAACAACTGACTGATCACTGCCATTAGTCACTGGTCAGTTTTTATCTCTGGGCCCCACACATTATTTAATTTACATATTTAAAAACATAATAATTAAAGTTAAACACATTTCATAAAAACATTACATTTCCTAAGAAAAAACCCTTACAATAATAAAAAACACATTGAATAATTAAAAAGTAGTCTAATCGTAACTCGATTCTTCGTCTTCGGCTTCACGTACGTCTTCGTCTGAATCTTTGTTAGGAATATAAATAGGATTTGCATGTGTATTATTTGTATTAAGTGTGAGTTGTATGAGATTAGTATAAATAGGTGGTTAACCTTTGTCATTTGTAACACTTAACCTTGTAAAATCATTTGTGCTCTTAATAGAAAAATCATTCAACCAAAATCTCTCTCAATATTCATCATAATCTTGCTTGAATATGTTTAACAATTGGTATCAGAGCTAGAGGATTAAAGATTTGAAGATTATCATCAAGAAATCATCAAGAAAAAAAGTCAACATAAAAGTCAACATAGTCAAATTCGCGATTTCTAGATCAAATTCAGATATTTGTTTGTGTTTTGGTGAAAGTAATCCGATAGAATTGAAGCTTATTGATCAAGGAACGGGTATCAAGTATCAATTTCATAGAATTCAGTTCAATTTTCGTCAATTTGAAGAAATTGAACAAAATGGGTATTTGATATTCATACTACTGTGATTGTACAAATTTCATCAATTCAGAAGTTTCTTTGAAATTGATTCATCACGAAGCTTCTAATAGTGATCTACAACAGAAAGAAACGAGAATTCATGGTTAAATCACACAATTTCTCAAATTTGATTTAAAGTTAAAAATGGCGGTTATTTGGTGATTTGAAGTGTTCAAGCTCGAATTTGATAAATTCGACCGATCAAAGTGTTTCATTAGTGTTAAGGAACATATAGAACTCGGATTCAGAAGCTAATTCCAAAGTTTGATCAGTTTTCCAGATTTTGTTCTTGGCTGTTCGTGGATCAGGAAGAAGCTGTTATAGTACCATCTGCGACTTTATTTGTGCGAACTTATCAGTAAGGTCGCATATCAGCTTCAGCGACCTTATTTCTGCGAACCTACCTTTGCGAACTTGCCTCTGCGACCTTATCTATGCGAACTTATCATTAAAGTCGCATTCAGGTTCAAAGTTATACTTGCGAACTTAATTTCAATATTAAAAAAAAAAAAGAAAAAAAAGAAAAACGGATTATTTAGAGTTATTCTTTTGGAGGGAAAATTTGTCGATTACCAAAATTTGGATTTAAGCTTACCATTGAGTACGTTTGATTTGAGAAAATTTTCATTTTACTCGAGAAATTTTTCGACTAATTTTGGAGGGAAAGTTCGTTCGGACAAATTTTTAAATTTCGATCAACTTTTTCTTAAGGAAAATGATTCTTTAAACACTTCAAAATCTTTAATCTTTAAAAGATCCATTCAAGTAACGATTTTATGATGTCGATTATTAATGCTACGCAAAAATATCTCAAAATCTTTTATGAATATCCACAACCAGATAAAATGACAGAATACAAATTAATAGCGTTTATTAAAATGTTGGAAGAGGAACTTCAAGGATGTTATTCGAACATAACAAGTGTTCAAAAATTGAGTACTGAGAAGTCAGCTGAAGTTAATAGGCTTCAAGACCAAATTGAAATACTTCAGGCTGAAAATAAGAGACTTAAATCAGGATTGGGAAGTAAAGGGTTAGAAAGTGTGAATCAGAATTGGGAAGTGAAGTATTCGGAAGAACATGCTCAAGTAGTCAAGCTGTTAGTTGAAAAGTCAAATGCTTTGCATCAAGTCAAGCTTCTTGAAACTCAAATCGAGACACAATCTGAGGTACACTCTAAAAGTCTAACTGAGTGTCAAAACAAATTAAACTCAGAAATCAAAAAGGTTGATAACCTGAAAAAGGAGCTTGCAAATAATCTTGATATATTAAAAAAGGTGACTCGGGAAAGGGATGTTTTTAAGTTTCACCGGGATGAATATATAATTACTAACGAGAAACTTGAAAAAGAAAATAAGTCCTTAATAAAGGAAATTCTTGAATGTTCATCACAATGTAAAGCATCAAAAGACGTTGAAAATCGTGTTAAACAAAGGTATGACCATGCAATTGCTGAAAAATTGAGATTAGAAAGCAAGATCAAAGAATTTCAAGATAAATTGTTTAGACGTGGTCAAACAGATCAAACCATTTTTCACAATAAACCTAAGGATATCAAATTTTACAATCCAAGAGAAGGATTAGGTTTTGAAAATTCTGCTATTTACAAAAAGATATTTCTAAAGTACCTACCTTGTATAACTACGGTGACATGGGAAGTATTTTAAAAATGTTTTTTGTAAAAACAACTAATGAAGAAGAAGTTATTGAGAATTTCAATAGAGCAAAAACTGAGAATGCACAATTTTCATTTAATTATGAGAAATTAAATGAAAGTTATGGCAAAAGGAAAATACCACTTTCTGAGGATTATTTTCCAAGTTGTTCAACACCTGTTATTGATCAGGATGAGGTTATGGAACAAGTGGTTAAAACAAAACTTTATATTCCAAATTTAATTTTGAAAAATAAAATTTTTGATCTTGAAAAACAAATAACCACTCTACAACTAAATTTTGATCAAGAACGAACAACTCTTTTACAAACTATTGAATAGCTCCAAAGTACTTCATCTTCATCTAGTTCAGCATCATTATCAAAATCTACCTATGAACTTGAATTTGAGAAGACCTTAGGAAAAGAGTTTGACCAAAAGAAAGCTTTCAATGTCAAGAATAGTTTGAAACCTCAAGTGAATGTTCCAGTGAAGACTTACACGGATAAGTCTTCCAAACCACTTTCAAAAAGGATTTATCAGTTTACCAACTATTCTTTGCAAAAGAATAAGGGTTATTCTAAGAAATCACATTCTCCTGGAACATTTACTCAAACGAATTTTCATCATTCAGATTTTTATGCTTTCAACATTTCACGAAAATTGGTTTCTCCATTTCCAAAGAAAATCAAAGTTTGGAAACCGAAACAAAGTGATTCAAAGAAAACTTCCCAAACAAAGTCATTCAACTATTCCAGATCGAAAATGTTTGCACTTGCACCACAAAACGTTTCTTATTCGGTGCAAAGAATGAATGATTTTGTATCCCCTACTTCCAAAAGAATTCAATCACCGTTGATTCCACGAAACTTATTTCGAAATGAAACACCGAGTTTCAATTCAAAATGAAATTCAACGTCTTTAAACCAAATAGACACAACTTATAAATGGTTTCCAAATTCTCAAAACCCATTGGTACTGTGCTTAAATGGGTTCCAAAAGTTGTTGTCTAAATTTTCAATCGTTGACTTATGAACAAATCGGTTCATAACTCGTTCTTCAAATGAAAATGGTTTCTGAACATTTCAGTTCAAACCCGTTATAATTGAAAGAGCTCAAAAGTGAGATTGATTCAATCGAGCTCCCTCATACTTACTTTTTGATAACTGTTTGATATATTTGAGGGGGAGCTCGCACAATATCAAAAGACAAATCACCTTCATATGTTGCATATGTTAAGGGGGAGTGTGTTTAAAGATCAAAACTTTCAAGTGTTAACATCTTTATTATTATCAAACACTTTGAAAGATTTTCATTGTTTTTGGTTCTTATACTCTTGGAGGGACATCATACCGAAGACACCTAAATCGATGTAATCCCAAAATCACAAAATCATGATGTGATGATCAATTAATGATCAACTTGTTGGCAAATGTTGCAATCTGCACTGAGTGTTATATAATAAAATTACTCCTGCAATCCACCAGAGCCGGATGGATCTACCACATGAGCTACCTTCCAAAATTTTAGAATGGGAGGGTATATGAGGTCTAAGTGAGAGTGTTGGTGGAGATTAAAGTGCAAATCAGCATACATTCAATAATGCCAAATGCAAAAGAGGGAGGAGTTGAAAAATGTGAGAGGTTGAGTGAGGAGTGTGTGAAAGGGTTAAAAGAAAAAGAAAACCCTCACTAAACAAGAAATCGCCGCATCTACTATCGGATTTCATTAGTTGATTTATGGTATTGAAGAAGTCATCATGGACCCAGTGATGCAATGCACATTACCCTCCTAGCCACTCAAGTACTTCTTAAAAAGTCCTTGTTTCAATTTCTCACGGAGATTAGCACATAATCTATTGACATCTCGTTTGGAGATTGTTAATATTGAAACAAGAGGACAATCTGCTCCAGTCCCTGACTTCATGTCATGCACTTATTGAGTCTAGAGCCTAATGATATAAAAATATTTAGGACACAAAGTGTACTTTTACACATCATGTCTAAGTGACATTATGCATATCTATGTGATATTGCCGGAACATTCATAGTGATACCTAAAATGGTATTCCACAATGATTGAATGGAAATCCTACCAATGCTAACATCAACGCCAACATTGAAAGTAGGTCACTTAAATTGATTCATTTTATGTTTCAATTGGTGTGTTAACTGGTAATCTATGTGATCCAGGAGTTATAGTGTTTTCAGAAATTTATTTTCAGAAAATACAAACAACTTTTTCTTGATTTATTCAAGTAAAATAAGTTTTCTTACCAAAATGGTTACGAAATTGATGTTTTACTTGAAGTTTACTATCATTTTCCGCATCATTATCTTGAGATAATTGATTTGATACTATCTTCAGCAACTATAAGTGAAGACACAACATTCAAAGGAATGTTATTGGAAGTTCGATGCTCCAATGATTTGATGTAGTCTACTATTCTTCAAACACCTTGTGCTACACCATATTCATGATGCTCACGATGTATCATAATCATCATGAAGGGGGAGAAAAGAATTAGTGTTTGAAGATAGTAAAGGAAAGAGTTTGCCTTAGAGTTTGTATTTTGAAGATAATATGTTTAATGGAAGATAAAGCTTCAATGAAGAACTAATATCATCTTTTTACAAGTTTGGGAAAAGATTATTGATTTGAGGGGGAGCAACATAGGATTCGAAAATGGTTCAATTTAGAAAGTAAAAGCTCCAGAAGATCAATAGTCAATTAAGGGGGAGCAAGAGAAGAGAAGCTTCGAAAGTATTAACGAAAGATCAAAGTTTCAAGAGATCAAAATCAAAGAAGGAAGTTCTAGAACTCAAAAGAAAGTTCTAGATCTCAATACCAAAGAATTCAAAGAAGATATATTAAGATCTCAAGCAAAGAAAGCTCAAAGAGTTAAAGCAAATAAAATTCAAGAGTTTAAAGTAGAAGAATCAAAGAGAATTAAAAGATATATCAAAGAGCTAAACTACGAAGACAAAAAGAGTCTGCTTGATAAGGAAAACATGTTCAAAATACAAGATGCTAAATCCTAGGGGGAGATTGTTAGGAATATAAATAAGATTTGCATGTGTATTATTTGTATTAAGTGTGTGTTGTATGAGATTAGTATAAATAGGTGGTTAACCTTTGTCATTTGTAACACTTAACCTTGTAAAATCATTTGTGCTCTTAATAGAAAAATCATTCAACTAAATTCTCTCTCAATATTCATCATAATCTTGCTTGAATATGTTTAACAATCTTCATCTTGTGCTGGAAACATTGAACCATACATGTTTAACACATCTTTCCGAGCGCTTTGATCATTTTTAGCTCATTTTGTTATGCATGTTTGGGAATTTTTTACAAAGAAAATTCAACGTTTTGAAAGCTAACTTTTTGGTCGAATTTTCGGTAATTGTATGAATTGCGGTTTGTTAAAAGCGAACGGTTGTCTTAACTTCGTAGAGGGCTTCAAGATTTTCGTCTCTTAAATTTTTTGATGAAGTAGCGGCGTCCGATAAACCCGAACTATTTTGAGCCTTGCAACCGGGTGGACGACGTAGTGGGTCGTCTTGGAACAACATTTGCATATTAGTCGAAAGAGATGAGTTGATAGGTAGGGAGTCACCCGCTTCAAGATTGACGAGTTCCGGGTCGGGTTCGAATATACGTTTGTTGCTCATTACCCCGGCTCTAACATTCGTAAATTAAACATTTGTTGTTTTGTTGCTTAAACTGCTTTCGGGCGGCTTCTAAAACGTCTTCATCTCGCGCACCGCTTTGAGGGTGAAGCTCAAAATAGTTTTTGTACATTGCGTTGAATTTTTTGACGTCGGGTGCAATTTTGTTCCATTTGCCCGTAAGTTGATTAACGTTACGTTTTTTGGCGACTAACGAATTATAGTCTTATTTTGTTTTTTTCCAAAAACTCGCGTCGGTTTGCGAGTTTCCTTTTACTCCATTTTCGAAACAATGTACCCACCGTTCGGCTAAAATTCGTGCATCATCGTCGGTCGATCGAACTTGCTTCCTTTTTTGCTTCGTGTCTTGTTGGGTTTCGACTTAGGTTCCAATTTCTACTTCGTCTTCACTTTCTTCAACTTTGTTGTTAGGAACGGAGAAATTCGTTTGTTGGTAGGAGTTCCAGAAGAATGAATTTTGTGGGTGTGAGTTTTGTGAATATTGTTGTGTTTGGTACCAACCTTGGTGAGCGTAAGGGTTTCCTAGGTTAGCAATGGGTGCGTATTGTGCAAACCTGAATGGTTGAGACGGTGTCAAAAGTTTGATTGAGCGGACGAAGAACCGGATGGTGAACATGCTTTTGAGATTTGAGTGATTATCAAATTTTGCTACATATCTTGGGCTATATTTGATGAAGATGTTTTTCTGTTAGACATTTTGAGTATAAAATGAGTGTGGTAGTGTTTAGTTTTTGTGGATGAAATGGGTATGGTGGTGTGTAGTTTTTGTGTATGAAATGAGTGTGTAATTGTATTAATTATAGAGTGAAGTAGTTGTTTTTGTTTTGAATTATAGTTGTTTGGAGTCGATATATATATAATAGTAATTGTGTATGAGTTAATGGGTAAAATAAATTAAAAAATAAAAGTGTTGAAGCCATTAAATTCAGATTTTCTAATTTTTTTTCTTTTCACAATGGTTAAAAAAAAAGAAAAATAATAATAAATAATCTGACGAAGTGTCAAAAAATCAAAGGAGGAAATCGACAAACTAAATTATGACACTGTGTCATGAAAGTTAATTTTGTCAGTTTCAACCGACGATTCCATTGTGAGTTACTTAAGTGTACTTGTCTTTGAAGTCGTGTAAATGCTTATGTTGTTTTCTTTACTAAATTTATGTTAGGCTTATAATTACGATTGACATTAACATTGATATAATTTATTTACCTTTTTATTGTTCAAAGGGAAATGAAATCTCTTAGACTAGTTGGACTATACGCATGTACACACAAACTCTAGGGACACCAAATAAGTATCAAACCTGTAAATAGGTACCTCGATCTATTATTGCTATGATTATAATTGTAAGTTTTCATTAACTTTCTCTTCAAGCCATATGATCTTAACATTTAACACGTACTTTCTTTGATATATGATTTCATTTGTACATAGTTCAAGGGCGTTCATGCATTTAATTGAATTATTGTTAATGAGGATTAAGTGCTACTTTTATTTGTTATATCTCTCACTCTCATTTATCATTTATGAATTAAGTAATATAGAATTAGAATATATATTTTTAAATGAAGAGAAGTAATACAATTTAATATGTAATTGTGTATTATAAAACTTCTAATCAGATTCTTAGTAAGTTTAAAATACTTTGATAGTATATATGATTTCATTTGTGCATAGTTCAAGGGCGTTCATGCACTTAATTGAAGTAATGTTTATGAAGATTCAATGCTACTATGATTTGTTATATCTATTAGTCTCAGTTATCACTTATGAACTAAGTGATATGAACTTACAATATATAGTTTGAATTATAGAGGGTGGGTGAATACAATTTAATAATTAGTTGTATGTTTTAAAAACTTTTAATCGGGTTACTAATAAGTTTAAAATACTTGTTCAATTAATAGAGTATCAATTGCAAGTATGAAAGCTGATAACAAGGAGTACAAAAATTAATAACTCGAATGGTGAATTTATTAATCACAAATTACACCAAAGTATCGAATACGGAATAATCTAACCAAAGTTTAATTTAGTTCAATACAAGATTTCAAGTTACGGTAGCACTCGTTGTGAGAAGTATAATTTAGCCAAGGCTAAAAATATTACTTACCGACTTGAATTTGCACTTAGACAAACTTTATCATTGACGAATCAAGTGATAGATGCAAATTGGTATACGTCTAAGTACAATATGTCACTCTATTTACAGACAAGATATTTCCCGTAAATATTTACTAAATTCTAGGAAAATATAATGACACATGTGGTTGTGTGATTAGCTTGCTTCTAGGAAAATACTTTGAAGGTTGTTGACGCAATATTGGTAAGGGACCTCACACTAGCGAGTTGTAATTTGAACGATGCTTTATTGTTTTATTACTGAAGTTGCTAGAGGAGTTATAAGATTTCATCACTCACTGCGAGCTAACATGCTATTGTAGAGTGACTTTACTTGTTATCTTCCAGTGACTTCCCTTTATTCTTCAGCAGTGAATGTTATGTTTATTATGTGAGTGAGTAAATCTCTTATGCATCACCAGTGAGCAGAATTCACATAGTTTGAGATTTATTCACTCAATGATATTTCTTCTTATGTAATGAGAATTTGACTTCATCTTCATACCAATGACTAGATTGACTGGCGATCAGTGATCCAACTTATAGTTTAGGAGTTTTGACTTCATCAGTTTCAGTGATGTACTTTAATAATTAAGTTGATCATTGACCACTGACCTGAAAATATCATATATAGTCTGATGTTGCTACTGTTATGTTTTGAATGAACAATAACAACTGGCAACTAATTTAACTGTTACGATTAACTTGTATATCCAAAAATGAGCAAACACAAAAGATGTTGATGTGTAGTACCAAAAACATTAGTAGGTTTTAGTGTGAACGAGTGTTTGGGAATGAAAGGCGAAAAATTCACATAAGACTTGTATGTTTTAAGTATTCTCATGATGAATATTTCTTAGCTTGTACATTTACATACTTTGGTGATAGTGGTTGTATTATTATTATTATTATTATTATTGTTGTTGTTATTATTTTATTATTGTCATCAAGTTCTAATGAAATTAGTAGAAATTGGAGGTCGTAATGCGGTTGCAAATTAAACCCCACCGTTGTATTGAGTACCCTCATCATACTATATCTTTCTTTTACAAATATAATGTCAACTTCTTACAAGTGTGAATTTATAATTTACTATGATGGAATTTTCTATAGATTTGTTCTAACATATAACTTGCAACTATTATGCCGCAAGATGTTCTTGTTTAAGTTAATTAACACATTTTTTACAACTAATTAATTAAGTTCATAATACTAAGCAAAAAGTGATAAGTGCATACAAATATATTTGACATATGTCGCTTATTACTTATTGTTTTATCCCTATTTCTTATACTATGCAGGTTGTCAAATTGCATAGTTTCTTTAGTTACCAGTAAGGAAAACCTTCCATTTTTAAGATGACATAATAAGATGTCATGTTTTATTATTTCTTTTTAGTATTAATCTTCTTAATATTTTGTTCTTAATTCCTTTTTATATATTTACTTTAGGGTTGAGTTCAAATGAGAATGAAAATTTTGGTGAGAATGAAGGAATGAATCATGACCATCCATTTTGCAAAACCCAAATTTCCCCTAAAGTTAAATATCTCACAATCGGCTAATCAAAAAATTATAAAAATTGCACCATAGAAATCAGCGTTCTTTTATCTACAATTAGAGATCACTCATGACATATTTTCAGTAAAAAAAAGTTTTTTCTTTTTTTTGGGTTGAAAACCAGTAACACATGTGTTAGTGGTTGGTAACACATGTGTTAGTTTCGGTAACACATGTGTTAGTTTCGGTAACACATGTGTTAGTTGCGCTAACACATGTGTTAGTTGCGCTAACACATGTGTTACAGCAACTAACACATGTGTTATGACATGTGTTACCAACCACTAACACATGTGTTACTGGTTTTCGAAACCCACCAAAAAATGAAAAAAAAAATTCATCGAAATTATACCTTGTGAGATGTCTAATCGAAGAGAAAAAAATGCTGAGTTTTATGGTGCAATTTTTATATTTTTTTGACTAACCGTTTGTGAGATATTCAATTTTTAAAAGTGTTGGGGGTATTATTATTTTGATGAAATGGATGGTTGAGATTAATTCCCCCATTCTCACAAACAATATCCATTCTCATTTGAATTTAATTCATTTACTTTAATATTATCATTTATATATACATTTTGGTTGTTTATTTTAAAAAAAATATTCTATATGAATATAAATAGTTGTAAAGGGTACGAAGTGATTATATGCGGTAATTAATGAATAAATAATATTATTTACTTTTAATGCTGAATGAATATTTTTAATAATTAAAATGATAATTTTACCTGTACTACAAGTAATTATTAGCTTTTTTTATTTAATGAAAAAACCTGATAATATTGTATTTATAAATCAGACAAAAGATCATTAAAGTATGAGATTTTTTGAAAGTATGGAAGTACCAATAGAATTGTGCCATTTGGCAAAGGCCCCACTTTTTTTCACTTTCCCCACTTTTTTTAAATTTAAATATCTTAAAAACCGTTAGTCAAAAAATTATAAAAATTGCACCATAAAAATCAGCGTTTTCTCCTCTTCGATTTAAGATTCTACAAGGTATACTTTCGACGAATTTTTTTTTTTTTTCATTTTTTGGTGGGTTTTGAAAATTTGTAACACATGTGTTATAAACAAATAACACATGTGTTACGGGCGGCTAACACATGTGTTAACTGCGGGTAACACTTTTGTTAATCCATCATAACACATGTGTTAACCCCCAAAAAATGAAAAAAAAAAAATTCGTCGAAAGTATGGCTTGTGGGATCTTAAATCGAAGAGAAAAAAATAACGATTATTATGGTGTAATTTTTATTATTTTTTGACTTGTCGTTTATGAGATATTTAATTTTTTAAAAAGTGAGGGAAAATGAGTTTTTGCCACGTAGCGCGTTTCTATTGGTATTTTCATACTTTCAAAAAAACTCATACTTCCATGAATTCAGCTCTTATAAATCATGAATTGATGAAATAATTTACCGATTTATATAAATCAAAGATCATGTGAAACATCTGATTAACTAGATTGGTAACTTATGCATCGTAATTATAAATTATACGAGCAACTCACACTCTATAAGTAACAAACAAACAAACTGTGATGATCTTTTTTCTTTTAAACCGCCATCGATAAAATTATTGGAAAGCATACAAAGAATATATAATGTTGAAATTGGAAACAATAATAATGAAAACAGCATGGATATTAAAATCCAATTAAATTTTCATTTTCTATTATAATATGAAAATGGTGGTTTGAGAGACTTTTACGGTAACAGAGATGGTTCAATGGCGATGCTCGATGGTTGAGAAGGTGTTGATGATGACCAGATTTCATGGGCAGGTTTAATTTGAGAGAACGGATTCTGTTGAGGGGTGGAAGATGACAAGTAATGGGTTTGAAGACAAGGATTTTTGGTAAAAGGATTGATTATTGTAAAATAACTAATAGAATAGATAAAATAGCATCTCCACTGTTAGATCGTCTATAATTAATTTTGATCGTTAAATGAATTAATCTAACTTTTTAATTAATTTAAATGGTTATGATGAGTATTTTGGTCATTTTCAAACACATACTTTAAATATGAGATTGAAGTCATTACTATTACTATTACTAATTAATACAATTCATACAAACGTTTGACAACAAGTAACAACCGTTGCGCTGTTTTATATTGTTAGTGATTGAACAAGTTTAATTTTTTTAATATACATCTTGATAAACAACTAATGCACACATCTAAAAAATGTTGATGCACATAATTCCAACATGATTCTAAATATTTATATGATTCACAAACTTGAAAATCAAATATGCAAACTAAAATAGTTGATGCATAAATCCTAGTACTTGATGCGCAAGGAAATATATACATTTAATTGTTTTATACACAACCATTTTCGTATATACTTAATTATAATAATGATGGACAAATATAACATGTGAATAATATAAAACACGAATAAAGATCGGTGTTAATTGAACATACAAATTAGTCAAATGTTAAAACTGAATGAGTTATAAATAAATATATTTTTAATGAAAATAATAAAGTTAAGAGACATAAAGGCATGTTTTTAATCAGAATAAATAAGATGATAATAAATATTTACAATATCTATTAATTAATATAAAGTATTGAAGAAGACAATAACACATATTGTGTTTATATTTCATTTTATTTATTATACGATAAAAATTATTATATATTATCATGACCCCTTGGTAAAAACTTATATTAAGATGTCTATATGGGAAACACATGGGTAACTTGAATGTCTCAATAATCTCCTGAGAACATATTGCTTACCGAAAAAGTCATTAGTAAACATCAGAAAATTTGACCGTATAAGTTATTTAGACTATCAATTTCAGTCAGTTGCAAATAAATATAGAAAAATGTGACAGCATAAGTTATGTAGGCAATTAATCTTTTTTGCATCTTGAATTTTACGTCACACATAAATATACATTTTAACTTTGAAAAATATATTTCAAACCTTAAAGAAATACAAAAAACAACATAATTTTTGAAATTTTATAATCTTTTATTTGTGTAATAGTTTTTCAATAATTTTTTATATGTATTAATTGGCATAAATCTATAATTGACCATCGATAAAGGACTTTTGGTAAATTTATTTATTTTGAAATTCGACCTAAATTCAATGTTTATTATCATATGTGAACACATTTTATAAGACATGAAAATATTTTAAGGTTTTCATAATTATTCGTTGAACGTTGGATTCACTTATATAAAAGTAATTTACGTTGTATTTAATTTAAAATAATTTTGTCAATTATTGTAAATTTACAAGATTTCAAGCTCGTTTTTCTCTTTTAACGTTTTTATATATCATCATTTGCTCATTTGTAACTTATTATTTGATTTTTTGATAACATTCTATATTCTTCTTGCGCAATTTTATGTTTATTACTCAAACTTCACTTTTAAAAATTATGTACTATAATATTGAAAAAAATATATTAACATAGTTAGACGGAAGTTGTCCATAGCAAAGCCTCAGTATTAACTAGTGTTTATACAGAAGTAAAAAAGAGTAAAAAAATATATGCTCCAAAATGTACTCACTTGCATTTAATTTAAAAAATTCTCCCCCGCTTCTGACGCTCTTTAAGCCAATTTGTCTGCCTTTTTAGTTTTTGCTTTTAGTTATTTTCATTTTCACGTTTTCACCCAATTGCCACACCAATATTCATTCCTTCATATTTCTCTCAACTCAAAAACATCTGTCTTTCATGGACACCACCATTAAACTCACATCTACATCTCGTAGCAAACTCTCAAAAACCTTTCACAAAGTCCTTCCTTTCAAGAAAACTAAATCCCTCTCAAACAATGGCTTTTGCATACTCCTTCCTCATGACAACAAGTTCAAAAATTCCTACCCCAGAAACGACTCTCGTAGATTCAACATGGATAAAGCAGAACTCCGTCATAAAGTTGCAATGGAGGCTTTCGTTGCGAAGCTTTTCGCTAGTATTTCATCCTTAAAAGCCGCGTACGCCGAGTTACAAGCAGCGCAGTTTCCGTATAGTGGAGAAGCCGTTCAATGTGCCGATCAAGGAGTAGTTGGTGAGCTTAAGGTTATTTCAAAGATGAAACGTAGTTTCTTAAAGAAATAGATTGATTCGTCACCAGCTCATGTGACTTTGCTGCTCTCGGAAATGCAAGAGCAACAGAGTCTCATAAGAATGTACGAAATTACAATGAATAAAATGGAGAGAGAAATTAAATCAAAAGATTTAAAGATCTGCTCTCTTAATAAAAAGTTGGGGGAACTTGATTCCACCAATAAATCACTGGAATTCAAATTGAATTCGAGTGGTTTTTTTACGATATTGGATAACATAAAATTATCTGATCTAACTACAACAAATTTCGTAACTGTTTTACACTACACACTTAGATCACTACGGGATTTTGTGAAGTTATTGACTCGTGATATGATAAACGCGCATTGGGATATTGACGCAGCTGTAAAAGCTATCGAACCAAACATCGGTTTCTCAAAAGCGAGTTACAAATGTTTCGCTATCGAATCATACATTGCACGTGAAATGTTCGAGGGTTTTAGCGACAATGACACTAACGAAGATCGTTACCAAAGGCTTAATCATTTTAAAAAAATGAAATCCACGTCGACAATGCAGTTCCTAAAAGAAAACGCGAGATCCGCGTTCGGGAAGTTTACACGCGCCAAGTACATGCAATTGGTACATCCAAAAATGGAAGCATCATTATACGGGAATTTGAGTCGAAGGAAGACGTTGAACACGTGGCAGTATCCTGATACGGCGTTTTTCAGCGCGTTTACAGAGATGTCGAGGTGCGTGTGGGTTTTACGGCATTTAGCGGCGGCGTTTGATAAGGAAGTGAGTGTGTTTCAAGTGGGGAAAGGATGTGTGTTCTCGGAGGTGTATATGGAAAGTGTGAATGATGAAAAGTTTAATGGTGAGTGGCGCGTGGGGTTCACGGTGGTTCCGGGGTTTAAGATTGGTGAAATGGTGGTGCAAAGTCAGGTGTATGTAACGCCGGGACGGCGGTGATTCCGGCCAAAAAGTGTTTGTAAATGTACAGTTGTAAGTGGTTTATACGTAGTATAATACTGTGTAATACTTGGTTCAATAACCGTGTACCAGTTCTACGCGACTAGTTAATTTAAAACCTTCTCTTTTCTTCGTTTTTCCAATGCACGTATATTTTTTAAATTATAATGACAAACAAGAGAGATGTCACTAAGCTATTAATAATAATATTACTATATAAAATATAAAATTATAAATATAAAATTAAAATTAACGCTGTCCTTAATATTTATTGAAATGCAACGTCTGATACATATCTAACTTTCAAATATTTCAATGAAAAGTATCAAGTTAATTAGTGATAGTAACCTATTTATACGTTTTAATCAATAATAGTGATAATGATGTTTTTATCTCAGTTTACTCACTAGAATAAATTTCTTTATTTACAGCTACGTGGGATTACACTGAGTTTTTAGTAATGTGATAATTCATATAAATATATTTGAATTTTTATTAATTATAGATAATTTATTACTAGTATAAATACAAATAGTTATATATAAATCTTAGTAACGTAATATTAATTAAGAATAATAATTTATTTTTCAAATATGGATTGTCACGTCCATATATGTAAAAAGCGACGTACTATAATAAAAATTAAAAGGTATGATTAATCGGATACAGAAGTGATAACTCTATGCATACTTATTTACAAGTGTTCATGTCGAATTAAAACATTTTTGTTATATAAATAAGCATCTAAATTATAAGAAAAAATAATCTAAAACTCGTATCTATGTTGGTTTTGATTAAAAACGTAAGTCTTAAAGAGGACATGTAAGCATACAAATGTGTTGGGTCACAAATATTTCTAATGTAATTTATATATGAATGTTAAACTTAAGTAGTTTATTCACTCTCTGATATGACATGACTCCAAGAGCAAGTTCGAAGAGCCCGAAGCTAATAAAGATTATCTAAAACATATGTCCAAGTTAAAGACTGAAGACAGAGAGAGAGATGTCAACGCTAAAGTGGAGTTTGGTGTTCCCATCTGAATGACCAACGACCAAACTATTATCCATCAAGTACAAGGGCTTGACAAATACTCAATGTACTTGAGAAGGTTAACATGTAAATGTATGTCACAGTTGTATATATCTTGTGTAAATATATGTACAACCGCTTCTATTACCTTTACAGAAATGTAAATTACTTTTTCTGATCCTAGGAATAAAGTCAACAGTAATACTATTCCTAGGATGTAATGTCACATACAAAACATTAGAAGTTTAATTCAACCTTTACCAATAAAGTTGAGACACGTGTTAGGGTTTGAAGCATCCGATCGAGTAGTTATCACCCCATAGTCATCATCATCCCTAACCTGAGTGATTTAACGTGTTAGTGAACAATGTTAAAGTTATTCTTTGATTAAATCAAATAAAACTTTAAACTTGAAAAAAGTGTATTCTACCTCCTTTCTATAATTATATTTTTTGTTAGTAGTTGAGTTAATCCGTACTTAGTAGACCAAGAATTGGTATCAGAGCAGATTAGATAATTAATATCTAGATCTACTATGACTACTAACCCTTCATTTGAAGTTACAAACTTCTATATCGACAATGGTTCCAAAAGGAAACCACCTAGGTTCGATGTTGATCAATTCCGAATGTGCATAGGTCGTATGCTTCTATTCTAAAGGGCTCATGATCCACTTATAATAAAAATCAAATATGAAGGCCCTTATGTTCTTTATACTATTCTTGAAAGGAATCCTAGTGCTAGTGGTAGTGGTAGTGACGATGACACAACTTCTATGAGTATATTGAAACCTATGAGCCAATGGTCTGATGAGGACAAAATGTTGATAGACATCGATCCTAAGCTTCAATCTTTCTTGGTCATGTCTTTACCAAACCGTGTCTACCACTTTGTCATCAAATGTACAAGTGGTAAAGACATATGGAGTCTCTGTGCACTATGTATGAGGGAACTGATCTCATAATAAAAAACAGATGTGTTCTTTTAAATCGCCAATAGAAGTTGTTTATGGCTAGAAAATATGAAAATCTCACTCAAACATACAATCGTTTTAACTGTTTAATGAATATTTTAAAAACCAATGGCATTAAAAAGGACCTATTAGATGTCATGAATAAATTCATGGATGCGCTTCTGTCACACCCCGCTAAAGCGGAAACACGAGATGTAACAGTACAATGATTTCATAATCGAAAATTACAAAACGTCACCGTTCAACGGTCTACAAATAATACATAACATTATGTCTTAGAAGCGTTTACAGCACGAAGTGAATAACCTAAACACACAATTACATTCAAGAGATACAATTTCCGTAACACAACAACAGCATAAGTCGTCTAGCGGGTTTAGCTTCGATAGACAAGTTGAGACTAATTCCTGAAAAGCATGTAAAAATACAGGTCAACTATGAAACATAGTTGGTGAGTACACAGGTTTTGTGAAATGATAGACTTTCTTTAAAGGTTTATGAAGTTTGGTTCAAACGTTACACGTACTTCATGATTAGTTTGTAAAATTCTTTGTTTAGTGCCGAGCTCATACGACTAAGATAATTAACCAATCCTCAGTTTAAAATGATCATCGGATAATAGTCAAAGGTTATTTCATAGTAATTATACAAGGGATTAGTTGACTTAAAGCTCTTTTAAGAGTGATCTTTATTTAAATGTTAAATTCCTTTATGAATCGATATCTTAGCTGTAAATGAAGTTTATATAATAGTGGAACTCTTTTAAAAGCAATACTTTAGAAACCTAATTAAAAGTCATAATTCATTTATAACTCCATACTCATATTATTAAAAGAACATTTAAGGTTTACAAAACTCACGATATGGTAGGTATGATAAATACAAATTAAGTATGTAAAACTTATTTAATAAGTTCAAGTTATGTTTTATAAAGTTAATGGTGAGTTCTCTTTCAAGCAAACTGTTCGTCATTTAGACGAATCATTATATCGAATTTCACAAGAAAACATGGTGTCATTGAAACTACATCTTTAATTGTCAAAATCCCAATGATTTATAATTTAATAACTCCGGTTATATTCGTAAAGTTAAAGAAGTAATGATTCGAATTACATAACCTGATAACGTCCAAGTTGTGATATTTAAAATTTAAAGAAAGGTTACTTCAAATAACAATGTCATGGTAGAGCTCGGCCTTAAGTTGATAATTCATAAAGTATCCTCATTTCGGATAACTATGTCATTTTATAAAATATAAGTCGCAAGTTTATCGTTTTAAGCGACATCATTTACGTGTCAAAGCGCCATACGTTAATGGGTGTTTACGAAATCACTATGCCATTACATTTTATTTATAAAATTGATGATCAAATTATGCTTGAGCCCACAACCAAACCTACGACCGATAAACCCTTGCCCCAAACAGTGATGCCCTACCGTTGGCATTTAGGATGATGGAATGCACTCACGTGGCCGTGTGAGTGGGGAGGTGGTCTCGCTCCCAAATAGTACTATTCATATGCATCATTTGGCTCATAAAGAGTTAATGGTCGTGTAGAGATACCGGGGACTTTAGATACGATAGAAATCAAGCATATAATCATGTAACATTGATAAGCATTCACGATATTGTTTTGAAATTTAGCATAGCATAGCACAATAATCATATCATGGCATTTGTAATTTAAGTGCATCATAAAACACATCATTTTCAAGTATATAAATCATTCAAGTCATTCATGCATGCTTTTCACCCCCAAAACATTTAGATAAGGCGTTAAAATAGGGGCTGAGTACTCACAATTGTTAGTATGCGTACGGTAATGGATGTAAGGCGCGTTTCGACCAAGAGTGACTCCTATCCAAGACCTACGAATACAAGGTTCCTAATTAGATTGTTGGCTAAGATGGCTTGTTAAGATTGCTTAGTTAGTCGTTTGTGTTACAAAGTGCCGTTAAAGTTTGATTTGTCGTTGTTGGTAATCACTCGGGTTGTAATTAAAATAATGTAAACACTTGAAAACAGATTTCAAAAATTACCAAACTTTGTATACAACATGGAAAATAATTCACAAATTTTCTGTGAAAATTTGGGAATTTTTAGATTTACAGATTATTTTTAATCATTTCTTGACCAAAAGAGTGAGATAAATAGGAGAAAAATAGTAATTATTCTTGAAAAATTCCGAAATTTTTACTAGATCAGTTTTAAGTCATTTCTAAGTTTGTGTAAAAATTTCATGCCATTTTGGGCTCTGGAACATTGGTTCCCAATCGTAAGTGTTTTAACAAACCGTACATCGGTTAACATATCTAAACAATTCTAATGAGTGTTAAATTTTGAGGATAGTGTCATTTTATGTGGAAAATGACACAGTAATTTTCCCATATTTTTCTGATGTCAAAAAGTATTTTTCATGAATATTTTCTCCTTTTAGGGACTTTACTTGCATTAAACCAAGAAAAATGCTTTAGTTTTCCCAAAAATTCTCATTTTTATTTTCAAGGTTCTTTTCAAGACATAAATACTGAGAAAAATCACCCTCAAATTTTAAACACGTTTTATCTATATTTTGTGTATTTTACATTCATCATAACAACATCATTCCTACATTTACAAGACCAAGATTATGCATGTTATTCACGCATTTTCTAAAAATACTTAACTAGCAAGATAAAATCCTATATTTTTATGCTACTGAGATATATGTGTTAGGAATATAAAATAATTTTCTCAAATGTTTTTGAATAGTTTAAGACCCTTAAACAAATATCAATTCATGATGTTCACATAAACATTACTGTTTGCGCACCAGTTTTGTTTGGTACATTTGGGGGTCTTAAACTCAATGGATTTGAATGAGACCAGTGGGCTTTGAAAGGTAAGACATTGAACTAAATTCCAGAAGAAGAATCAAGATTTTTGGACCATTATTCACTGAGTTATGGTCGTCTCAAGTGAGGTCAAAAATCTGGACAGATTCATATAAGACAATAGCAATCTTTTTGGTGTGTTTCCACATCTCACGATTTTTAGACCTCATCCAATGATTGAGGCTTTGTCTTACATGCATGAATATGTACTTTTACAGAGATAAAAATATACTTTAACATAAAATAAGATTTAGATACTAAAATGGTACATGCAAGCCCAAAAATCGGGTTTTTGGGTTCTTTTTCAAGAACACCCCTTGCTACCAAGCTCTAGATCCTATTTGCTCCTTTAAATCTTTGATCTAACACATTCTTGGTGTTAAAATACATTCAAGATGTGTTAGATATGATTCTTAGTAGTTTAAACTTTTTATTCCAACTAGAACTAGTAAATAGCATCAAAACACAAAGAAAAAGACGATTTTCGGTTTGTTTTCGGTTTGATCATGGGTTGCCCTTAGTTTTTGACACTTAAACAAGTGTAAGGGAACCTACAAACTTACAAACCTTTTATTGAGGGTTTTAGCCATGGAAAAGGGCATAAAATCCGTTTTTCATCAAGGTTCAAAGTAGAGATTTCAAGAAAGGAGACTAGGGATGAATGTTTTACCTTTGAATGATGGATTTAGATGTAAGAACACTTGAAGATGGCGATTTTTGATTGAAAGAGAGCTGGAAATGGTGGTGTTCTTGAGAGAAAGTAGAGAGAGTTTGAGAGAAAATGAGAAATTGGGGTGTGGGAAATGATGGAGGTTGCATGTAATCAAGTGAGTTTGGGAAAGTGGAGTAATAAAGAAAAAGGGGGGGGGGGGAAAGGCTGCAGTTTTTTTTCAAAAAAAAAGAGGGGAAATCATAATTTTTTTTTTGTTTTTTAAATGTAATTAAGTTGTAGGATAAAGTCTTATTGTTTACATATTTAATTTGTACATGTTTTGTAAGAGTATATGAATTTAATTGAGACTTCTTTGCGGTTTGATTGAAGTTATAAATCTTTATCTTTATAAGTTCATAATATTTATTATGATGTATTTGTTTTAATTACAAATGATTTTCGCGAATTAATTTACTGATTTCCGGTTGCGATTACCGATTTACTGAAATTTTTCGATTAAATTCCGATTTTTGAGATGGGTAAATATTTTGTGATGGCTTATGAAATTTAATTTCTTTTTTTTTTTCTTTGGCACTTTGTAACCTAATTTAATGTTACTCAAAGTCTCAAAGTTAGCTAAGCAATCTTCTAAGACGTTACGCGGTTTCGGTAACTTACGGACTTGTTACTTAAGGAGTCGAATCTAGACTTTTTCACTAGGATCTTAAGGTGCTGTAATAGTAACTAAAAGTACTAGGATTCTAATTTCAGTGTTGACCTGAGATTTTTGACGGTTGTCACAGCTTCCTAGCTGTTGGGGATATTCAATTGACAATCTTATGGACATTGATTACATTGAGAAAATGATAATGAAAAGTCTTTTTGCAACCTTTTTGTGCAAAGAATAAAACAAACTTTAAAAACTTGCACTATCTGAAACTTATAACCTTAATGACAATACCTTAGTGGCAAAAAGGATATATGCTGAAGACAACCCATCTACATCAAATATAGAGACTGATGATGATCCAATTGAACTCAGCGGTGATGAATCTGGTGTATCTGTTAATAAGAATGGAAGTGACCTTAAATCACTAGCTGAGGAAATGGTTATTATGGCTAGAAAATTTAAAAAAATTTCCAAACAAGGATCTACCACTTCTTCTGGATCTGGAGTCTATACCTCTAGATATCTGAAAAAACCTTACACTGAAAATTATAAGGTAAATAAAACTTGACAAGTCTGATGCTTTACGTTTTACTATCAAAAACTTGGTCATTTTGTTGTTAAATGTAAATCTCAGCGTGTTAAAAGTAAGTCTTCAAGAGAGTCTCAAAAGCTTCAAAGTAGAAAGCTAAATACAAGAAACTTAAAGAACGAGTAAGAAAGAAACATAAAGGTTTTGTTGTTGAGCATAGAGATCTGCTTGCTCACTGTGGATTCATTGGATGAGCTTCATCATCCTCTGGTGACTCATCATCATCTGATCTTGATAATCTTGTTGGCTTATGTCTAATCTCAGTGAGTGAATATGAATAAGATGACTACTCAGTGAAGGAACCCGATTCAAATGACTCTATTCTGGAAGTTACCATCAACCTTGAAGACATCCTCTCTACTCCTGAAACATAACCCACATTAGTGCTTGAAAAGCCCAAGTCTTTACCATCATCCACTGATAAAGAAGAAAAAATTACTAAGCTAAAGTGTCTGATGGTCCAACTAAATGATGCCACAACTGATGTACCTTCAACCTCTGTTGATACATCATCAACGACAAACCAAAGTACACACGTTCCAATCTTTGACTGAAAATGGGAAAAATGCAATTCTTGACTCTCTGATGTGAATTTGAATATGCTGGATTTGAAAAAATATCAAAGCTCGATGTTGATCTATCAAAATGTGAACGTGAAATTTTTGAGCTAAAAGAAGCAAAACAACATCTAGCATAACATTATTATGCCAACATTGTCTTAATGAAAGAGATAGTGAAGGCACAACAAGAGTCAACACCTCTAAAAAAGGTGTGCGAGTCAAGGTGCAGATCTGACAAGCTGGACACTCAATGTGTTAATAGTCAAATTCCTCGACAAGTTCAAGCCATCATTTGTGGTGATTATGAACTTGCAGCTTTAATTGCTGATGAGCCTCTAAATATAATTGTTGACTATAACACCGATGAGCCTTCCCCAATGAACATCTTCACTGGGGAAGACAGCAGTAAACCTAACATATTTGTAAAATCATCAACGGTACACTTAAACAAATTTGTTGAAAATGAGCAAGCTGACGCTGAAGAGTGAAGTAGTTCAACTTATGAATTAACTAACTCTAAAGGTGAAATTCTCTCACCTACATTGACGTTGGTTCCTATTAAAACCAGAATTCAAACTAGTGAGTCTACTTCCAAAGATGATAAAGGAAACCAACCTATCAGCAAGATGAGTTTGAGAAAGCAAAACAAGGGAAACAAGTTTTCTAAAAATAAAGTGAACTCTGTCAAAGTTGAAGCCAAAATAAATAATCAAATGGACTCTCTAACCAATCAGCTTCAAGTTCTCACCACACTTGTCATTTTCGATAAGCGAAAAGGAATTTTCGGTCCTTTTCCAAATTACGAACAAAGAAACGCATTTCAAAACAAACGTAGAAAATGCTAATGGTGTGGAGAAAAGGATCATATTGCTAATGAATGCAATGATGATAGGTAGGTAGCTTCGAAAATTAAGTGTCAGTGGAGAAACTTCAAAAAGTAATATCAAAATGTTATTCAAAGCTAACACAATGATCAATGGTTCACACTTAAGTGCTAAAAAGTCACCTGAACCCACCAAAACGTGGGTTTCCAAAAGGGTTTAATCTCTGTTATCTTGTACGTGAAGGAAAGAGTACATGGTTTTAGAAAACAAGTGTTCCAAAGACATGACTGGATCAAGGTCACTGCTGAAAAAGTATAAGGAAGAAGGAGGTCCCACTGTTTTAATTGGTAATAATTCAAAAGGTTTCACCTAAGGGTATGGTACGATGTCCAATGGAAATGTTAATTTCTCCATGGTCTCATATGTTGAAGGCCTTAAATACAATCTTCTCATTGTTATTGGTGGCCGAACATGAAAAGAGAGATCGCCACTTATGTTAGCAAGTGTCTGACGTCTTCAAAAGTCAAGGCCGAATATCAAAAGCTGTCAGGACTTCTACAACAACCTGAAATGCCACAGTGGAATTGGGAACAAATAACAATAGACTTCATTACTAAGTTGCCAAAGACATCAATTGGAGCTGACACGATATCGGTCATTGTTGATCGTTTGACGAAATCAGCCCATTTTCTAGCAATCAAGGAAACCGATAAAATGGATAAGCTAACTAGGATCTATCTGAAGGAGGTAGTCTTTATACACGGGGTACCTATATCCATTATCTCGGATAGAGATAGCCGATTCACCTCACTTTGGCAATCCCTACAAAAGGCATTAGGTACTCTCCTCGATATGAGTACTGCCTACCATCCTTAAACCGACGGCCAGAGTGAGCGAACAATACAAATGCTTGAAGATTTATTACGAGCATGTGTGAATGACTTTGGAGGAAATTGGGATGCACGTTTACCCCTAGCCGAGTTCTCCTATAACAATAGTTATCACACCAGCATTGGAATGGTACCATTTGAAGCGTTGTATGGATGCAAGTGCTGATCACCACTCTGCTGGGCAGAGTTGGGTGACAAACAAATTTCTGGTCCAGAGATCGTCCAAGAGACAACATACAAGATATCTAAAGTTCTTAATCGATTAAAAGCGGCTCGAGACCTACAGAAAAGTTACGCTGACAACCACCGTAAGCCTTTGGAATTTCAAGAAGGTGACAAAGTCCTACTCAAAGTATTGCCCTGGAAAGGGGTAGCTCGTTTTGGAAAACGAGGAAAGCTAAATGCAAGATACATAGGACCTTTTGAAATCCTGGCGAGGATTGGTCCTGTGGCTTATAAACTCAAACTGCCTCAAGAATTGAGCAGTATTCACGACACTTTCCATGTATGTAACCTGAAGAAGTGTCTTTCCGATGAATCCTTAATCATCCCTCCTGATGAATTTTACGTTGATAACCAACTCAACCTTGTGGAGGAACCTATCGAAGTGTCGGACGAGAGAGTCCAAAAGATCCGACGCAGTCAGATTAAACTGGTAAAAGTTCGTTGGAACTCAAAACGCGGCCCAGAATTTACTTGGGAGCGTGAAGATGAAATGCGGAAGTAGTAGCCGCACCTTTTTGATAACGCACCAGTCGCTTGTGACACTACTTAAACTTCGAGACGAAATTTCTTTAACGAGGGGATAATGTGACAACCCTCAAAAATCGGTACATTCCGTACACCCTAAAATCATGCATTCTTATGCTAATTCCCTTTTATGAAACAATCTTGATTTAAGCCGAGATAAGTCTAGCACACGCTCACGTTGCACATTTTGGTGCACACTACTTTAATGCTTGATGCATTACGTTTACGTAATTATTGAGAATTGCACAATATAAATCGGATGATTCCGACAAACACGAACCTTGGTGATAAGCGTGTCCTAAATAACGTGAAGCTAATTAATAATGATTATTTACCTATACTATTATGATAGGGTTCAAGACTCAACCTTTCAATAGGTTTATATCAAGCCTATAAGATTCAAGTTAAACACAACGAAGAAAGGTAATACGAGATTCACTAAACGGAACACCAATAATTTACAAATGATTTGGAATTTACTAACCATGTTCCAACCTCCTTTAATCTCCCTAATTAACCTTGCTAGCACCTAATTAAACAATACTTAAGTAACTAGACACATAGCTAAACCATCAAGTAGCTCAATGTTTGGAAATTAATTCCAAGCTAGTAAGCTAGCATGTCACTAAAGTCAAGAATGCAGATTTCATTCTCTTCCTTTCTCCTCCTTGTCTACGTTCTCCTCCTTATCTACGTTGCCTTCCATGATCACCTCCTTGCTTACTTGCTTAAATCACCTACCTACTTACTTGCTTGATATCCAAATTAAACCAAGCAAGATAACACCTAGCTCAAAACTTGGAAATTAAATCCAAGCTAGCTAGCAAGGATGTCAATAAAGTCAATGAGCAGGAATCCTTTCCTTGCCTCCTCTCTTCTTGTCTACGTATCACTCATCTCAACCACACACTATCCCCCCTCTTTGCCAACTTGCTTGGTGTGACTAAGGGTGTCAAATCCCACTTGCCTTGCACTTAAGTAGCCAAGCTACTTGCAAGATCAACACATACATATGTACACTCCACCTTTCCCATTTCAAAAATCTCCACTTTTTTCTCTCAATTTCTCTCTCTCACTTTTCACCACCTTCTTCATCATCCTTCATCACCTTCATTATTCTTCAAGAACACCACCATAGAACCACCATAAATCACCACCTTTATACATCATTTTTCACCATCTTTCAAGCTCTAGTTCACCATTGGGTTTTGGGTTTTAAAAGGATTCTAGTTGAAGCTTTCAAGTTCTCTTCTTTTCTTACCCTTTTCATCCAAAAGCATTGTAAGGAAACTCCTCCTTTTATTTTTTCATTTCCTACATTTTGAATACCCACATGCTAGAAGTTCACTCTTGTATTAAAATCAACTAAATGTATGTTAAGACATTGATTCATAAAGCTATATCTTTCAAAACAAGCTAAAACATGTTTAAAATGATCAAGAACAAGTTTGTGTTAAAAAGAGTACCAACATGTATGATTTGGTAATGTATGTATACTATGAGGTGTTTTGGATATCTTTACATGGAATGATAGTAAAAATGGTGAAAGAGTTGATTAAACACATGATGTTAATGACATATGTAACTTGAGATGATTTGAAAGTGTTAAAACAAGATTTTAGTTCAAATGGTGAAAGAGTTACTAAACGAGAGGGAAACGGCTTTTAAAATGAGAAACGAAACGAGTGCTTTAAACCGAGAAGTGAAAACCTCAAAACGGCACATTTTGGACTAGAAACATGTTACATCTTGTTAAAATGCTAAAAAGTTGGTTTGGAATGTCAAAAATTATGTTTAAAGTCAAATTAGACTAAGTGTTGCTGTGCTAATTTTCTATGCTGATTTCGGTGCTGATTGGCCTGAACTGGCTAGTCTGAGCTGATTTGCACTTGCCGATGTAGTAAAAAAAATAATAAACAAATAAATATCTTTTGGAGGGAAAATCTGTAATGAAATCACTATGCGTTCAAGAAACATACACATATATATATATATATATACAAAACTATCACCAACGGGTCGTACACACGTTTGAATGGCAAGTGATAATCCTACTAGTTGAGTGAACAACTAGCATAGACGGACCGGTAGAGCCGTCTACTAATACAACTGACCTCATGCATATAGGACGCTAGGAGGCTATTTTTTCTGTTTGGGTAAACGATACTTTATAAAACGTTAGCACTCTTGCTCACCAGGTGAGTTCACAGCCCTATTTTACTGCTTTTTACTGCTTTCTAAATTTGGGGTGAAAAACATATGTATTGTTTACATACAAACTGTTTTCATGCGATGATTGAAAACCTGACAACGAATCCTTGTGCGAACCTATGTTAAACTAGTTGTAGTGCATAGAAGTCCTCATGACTACAAACTGTAACCATTAGTTAGATGACGCTAGCCACTGAATATGCGAATAGTACTATTGGGATGACATCCTTCCCAATTTTGTTAGTCATGCTAACTGCCGACTATATGTCGAGACGAGGAGCGTATATTTTAATGGTCCCAGGCAAAAACATTAAAAGTCGTTGTTTGGTTATAGGCCTAGGTGTCGACACTTTAACTCGTAAGGTCTTGCAAACCTTCAGGGGATCACCGTCAGCTATTTATTGTTTTATATTGTATATCATCGTACTACTTGCCATGGACGACACAAATGACTTGTGAAACAATTATTAAACTTTTGGTTTAAATGATAATGTCTTAAACCTGTGAATTTCACTCAACAATTTTGTTGATTCTTTTAACTATGTTTTTCAGGGAATTAGCAGCGACGTAAGATCATGCATACATATTTTTGGGACCCTTGCTCACCACGATGAATAGGATCCCATTCATTTGATAAATATTGAAACTATGATTTATGATTAAAATGTTAATCATATTGTTTTGCTAAACATATATCGTCTTGTAAACACGATGAACATGTATCCGTGGGATTTAAACTATTTATGGCATTCTAAGTATATGTTTGCGATAATCATACGCTTATTGATTGATCGCGTCACGCCCCTGAGCTTCCGCATTTACTAAACGTGACATGATTTTATTAGGGTGTGACATAACAAGACATCTTAAGAAGTTCTTAGAAGAAGAAAACCAGATACTGACTTCTTTCATATCTTCGTTAGTACATGTTATGTATTCAATACTCGTGATCAGTTGAGTGAAAATTTGATCCAAAAGTTGATGAAGATATTGGTTACTCTCTAATGTCTAAAGCATACAGAGTATACAATATAAGAAGAGAGAGAATAGAAGAGTCTGTGTATGTAACATTTGAAGAAAACTTTAATCTCAATAGAAACATACCAGATAATGATAATGATATGTTTCATTTTGAAGATCTCAATATTCCTCCTTTCAAGGCTGACTCAACTCAGGCAGCTGATCTACCATCTCCATCTCCTATTTCTTCATATCCAAACATTCAAATCTATCTCCTCCATCATCACCTAATCATTCTGATCAATCAATCATTCAATTTGATCCAACACTTGATTCCCTTCCTAATGTGAATCAAAATAAATATGTCACTGATAACGAAGTTAATAATCCACGGTTAAATAAATAAATCTCTACAATTCCAATTAGAGTCACAAAATGGACCAAAAGTCATCCAATTAATCAAATAATTGGTAATGAAGATGTTGGTATTCAAATACAGACTAAAGCAACGAGTAATATGTGTCTTTATGTGAATTTTGTTTCACTTGTTGAAGCAAAGAAGATTAATGAAGCTCTTGAAGATGCTGATTGGATGAGTGCTATGCAAGAAGAACTTATGCAATTCTAAAGAAATAGAGTATGGAAGGTGGTACCAAAACCTCAAAGGGAAACCATCATCGGTACAAAATGGGTATTTCAAAATAAGATGGGTGAAAATAGAATAGTTGTTTGAAATAAAGTTTATATTGTTGCTCAAGGATATAGGCAAGAAGAACGAGTAGATTATAATGAGACATTTGCTCATATTTCTCTTCTTGAAGCTATAAGATTGTTTCTTGCCTTCGATGCTCATAAAAACTTCAAGGTATATCAAATGGATGTCAAAAAAAGCATTCTTGAATGCTCAATTACAAGAAGAAATTTATATGATGCAGCCTCCTGGATTCACTGATCCAAACTATCCCACTTATGTCTATAAGTTAGTCAAAGCACTCAATGGACTCAAACAAGCACCTCGTGCCTAGTATGAAACTTATTTTGATTTTCTTTACAAATGCTATTTTTCACGTGGAATGATTGAGAAAACTCTCTTTTATAAGAAATTTTTAGGTCATACAATAATTGTTCAAATTTATGTTGATGACATCATTTTTGATGCCACTGATGAAAAAATTTTGTCTCTAATGTCCAAAAGACGTGAAATGAGCATGA
Organism: Logfia minima; assembly: GCA_963921325.1. NCBI lineage: Eukaryota > Viridiplantae > Streptophyta > Magnoliopsida > Asterales > Asteraceae > Logfia > Logfia minima. The sequence continues at coordinate 21,223,303 of OY992770.1, forward strand.
TGGGGGAGCTAACCTTTTTCCTTAGATTACAAGTTAAACAGTCTGAAAAAGAGATATCATAAATTAGAGTGAATACATCAAATATCTACTTGCAAAGTTTAATTTTGAGTATCGATCTATCATGAAAACCCAAATGGCTTCTCCTGTTAAGTTAGAAGTTGATCCTAAAGGTCCATCAATGAATGTTACCACTTATAGAGGAATGATTAGGTCTCTGCTCTATCTTACAACAAGTAGACCAGACATCATGTTCTCTAATTGTCTTTCTGCTCGTTATCAAGATAATCCTAAGGAATCACATTTAACTGTTGTGAAAAGGATCTTCAGGTACTAAAAGGTACCCCAAACCTTGGTCTCTAGTATCCAAGAGACTTGTTGGTGCATCTTGTGTGACAACAGCTTTTAGTTTGTAATAGTTAGTTTGTAATTAGTCTTCATAGTTTTAAAATGGCATTTTTAATCCTTGAGTTTTCTATTTTGCTGGTTTAAGTCGAAAAGTTCATTTTCTTCGATTTTTAACATATAAGTTATATCGCTGAGCTATTTTCTTAGGGTTTATACTTGAGGACGTTTAAGTTACTGTTTTTAAGTTGTTAGTACATGTACTTTCTGATTTTACACCCTTAGTCCCCAAAGTTTCCGATTTTACTATATTTGACCTAAAGTTTGGGTTTATTGGCTTTTTAACCACACGAGACTTGTTCTTAACTCTTTAAGTTATAAATTACACTTTCATATGTTTTAACTTATTTATTTTATAATCTCAGCCCATACCTTATGAATTTTATACCTTTAGTCCCTATAGTCTCATTTATCTCATTTTTAGTCTAAACTTTTCGTTTATCGACTTTTAACCATACAATTCTTGATCTTATCATTATAATTCATAGATTAACCTTTATGATAATTAAACTTACTGATTTTTACAGCCAAGGTCCATAAGATATGGTTTATGCATCCTTGGTCCTTTTTAGTTTTCATTTGTCACTTTTCAACATATTTTGTCCACTTTTTAGTCCTTCTTGTGCTATTATTTTGACTAGTCAAACGGGCTTAGTTTGTTATGAAATTTTGATCATAAGTCCCCCTATGTCTTAGGTTTACAGAAAAGTAAGATCCATAATTTTTGGACATGTAAAAGGGGTTCAAAAATAATTATTATTACACAAAGGTCCAACAGTTACCTTTCTGGACAGTTGGTGAGAAAATCGTTTGTTTACCTGAGTTATACTTATTTTCATGAAATTTGATCATATTACTTTTAAAGCAAAGAACAAATTTGACCTTTAGGAAAAGGATTCATGTCGTTTGGATCTGTGGTTTAGAAGTTATGGCCTTCCAAAGTTAGGTTAGATTATGTCTTTAGAGGGCAGTTTGTACACTTGTTTTTATAAATTCGTTTTGGAGTACCAAGACTTGCCCAAAATTCATGAAACTAGTTGCGTTGTAAAGCTAACTCTTTAAACTTGATTTTAGACTCCAGAAACACTAAATTTCTTTAATTAATGATCGAGTTATTTACTTCCAAAGTTGACCAAAGTTTCAGTCCGTTTTAATATCTCTTGTTTTGGAGTTTGTTTTGGTTTCTTTCAACAAGTTCTTGTTATTATTAACACATATACATGTTTATAAGTTCATTTTTAGTATGAGTGAACATCTAACACATATTAATTAGTATATAAGTATTTAAATGAAGAACTTAAAGAGTTTATGGTAGTAGTTTCCTTACAATGCTTTAAAACATGGATTTGAGCAAGATGAAGGTTTGATCTCTTTGTGGATGACTTCCTAGCTTTGATTCCTTGTGTTTAGTTTATTTTACTCTTGAGATGAAATGGGATTAGGATGTGTAAGTGTTTGTGAGTTGAAAGAGTGAAAAATGAGGGTTTTAGAGGTGGTGGTTCATGGTGGTGGAGAGGTGGTTGAATGGTGGTGTAAGGTGGTTGTGTGGTGGTGGTTTGAACAAAAGAAAGGGGAGGGCTGCTGCTGTTTTTTCCGTGAACTAGAGGAGAGAAAAGAGAGTGAGAGTGTTTGATTGTTTTGTGTGTTAAGTGTGGAAATGAATGGAAAATGGAGTCAAGGTAAGGTGGTGTGTGGTGAAAAGGAGGGATGGCATGCCATGCTTGATCAAGGGCTGCACAAAGGGGGTCCTAGGGCCCTCTTTGGCCGATTTTTCCAAAGGGAGGGGAGGGTTGGTTTTCTTAATTGTGATTAAAGTTAGTTATTTTGGTCGTTAAGCGTTAATCTTGATTACTTAAGTGCTAAGTGTATAATTAAGGTATTTTAAGGTTAATTAAGGTGGATTAGGGTTATTAGAGTATTGCTAGTTGATTACAATAATATTCAAGCATTCATTGAGAATTCGTTCGATTAATTTCACAACTTGATTAGTCGTTGCACGTTTCTTAATTCATGTGAACGTTTATGGGTTTGTAAAGGTTGTCATGCTATTTCTTTAGCATCATTATCTCAATAACTATAACTACTATTATAATTGAATAGGTTTACGTTACTTATAAAATTCGATCACAACGTTCGGGTGTTTCAGTCTTTATCGAATGTTTTGTGTAATTTTTACGAATTATGAATGCATTTTGTATTAAAATGGATTGCATTTTATATGAAATTGCAAGACTTGTGTTATACTTGATTTGTCAAAATGAATTCACATAATTAATTAGGGAATTTAGCCTAAATGCACGTAATAAGGTTGTATGGAAATTACCTAATTTTTAGGGTTGTCACATTCTTCCCTCATTAAAGAAATTTTTTCGTCCCGAAATTTAAGCCGGGTCACGATTGACGGTTGGGTTATTGAAGAGTTGAGGGTATTTCCTTCTCATTTCATCCTCGCGTTCCCAAGTAAACTTTGGGCCGCGTCTTGAATTCCAACGAACTTTGACTATCTTAATTTGGCTTCGTCGGAGCTTTTGGACTTTCTAGTCCAATACCTCAACCGGTTCCCCTACAAAGTTCAACCGGGTATCGATATGGATTTTGTCAGAAGGGATGATTAGGGTCTCGTTGGTTAGACACTTTTTCAGGTTACAGACATGAAAAGTATCTTGAATGTTTGGGGTAAATGAGTATCTTGAGGTAGTTTGAGTTTGTAGGCTACAGGACCACTCCGTGGTAGGATTTCGAAGGGTCCTATATACCTCGGGTTTAACTTACCTCATTTTCTGAATCTAGCTATCTCTTTCCAGGGTGATACCTTAAGTAAGACTCTATCTTTTCGGCGGTTATCGGCGTAACTCTTATGTTGGTCACGTGCTGTTTTTAATCGATTTAAAACTTGAGTTATTTTTTCCGTCGTCTCCTGGACAATCTCCTTTCAAGTCCTGATACATCTTGTCAGATCCGGGATGTATCGAGTAGTTAGACTTGTGAGCTTCATCCAATATCAGCTTGCGTAATTCTTCGAAGCATGGAACCCAAATTTGGTCCATGAAGTATAAGGCCTCATTGTCCTTAGCTTCGAGATGTTTCTCCATTCCCCTTAGGGATTCTCCTTTCAATCGTTCTTCCGTTAAGGCTACACGTTTTTCATCACGAATCTTAGTGATGAGGTTCGTGTGGATGGTCATTCTCAGTGAACGAACTCTGAGAGGTTTGGTCCTCTCTTTACGACTTAGGGCATCAGCTACTACGTTAGCTTTGCCGGGGTGATATTTGATCTCACAATCGAAATCGTTCAAGAGTTTGACCCAACGTCTTTGCCTCATGTTGAGTTCCTTCTGGTTGAAAATGTGTTGAAGGCTCTTGTGGTCGGTGAATATTGTACATTTAGTACCGTTTAAGTAATGTCTATAGATTTTTAATGCAAAAACGACTGTTCCCAACTCTAAATCATAAGTTGTGTAATTCTTCTCGTGAATCTTCAATTGACGAGAAGCATAAGCAATAACTTGTCGTTTTGCATTAGCACGCAGCCTAAACTCTGATGCGAAACAGAGTTTTTGTCTACGCCTTCGGGTAATGATAAGATAGGCGCAGTGCAGAGTTTTTGTTTTAATAGCTGGAAAGAGGTTTCTTGCTTTTCACCCCAGTGAAATTTCTTATCCTTTTGGGTCAGAGAAGTCAAAGAGTAGGCTATTTTGGAAAAAATTTCAATGAATCGGCGGTAATAGCCAGCTAGGCCAAGAAATTGACGTACTTCGGTTGGGGTTTTCAGTGCTTCCCAGTTTTTGATTGCTTCGATTTTTCCTGGGTCAACGTGGATTCTTTCGTTGTTGATGACATGACCCAGGAAATGGACTTCTCGCATCCAAAATTCACACTTTGAGAATTTTGCATACAGTTTCTCCTTCTCCAGCAATTCGAGGATCATCTTCAGATGTCGTTCGTGATCTTCCTTCGTTTGCGAGTAGATGAGAATATCATCGATGAAAACAATGACGAATTTGTCGAGGTAGGGTTTACAGACTCTGTTCAGGAGGTCCATGAACATAGTTGGTGTGTTTGTCAAGCCAAAAGGCATAACCAGGAACTCGTAGCGACCATAGAGAGTCCTAAACGCGGTTTTCGGTACGTCTTCATTTCGTACCTTCGGTGGCTGGTATCCGGAACGTAAGTCGATTTTCGAGTAAAAGCTAGAACCTTGGAGTTGGTCGAAAAGATCTTCTATACGGGAAAGTGGATATCGGTTCTTAATAGTTAATTTATTAAGTTCTCGATACTCGATACACATCCTCATGGATCCATCCTTTTTCTTTACGAAAAGGACCGGAGCTCCCCAGGGTGAAAAGCTCGGTCGGATGAATCCTAGATCTAAGAGTTCTTGGAGTTGTGAGGATAATTCCTGCATTTCGGAGGGTGCTAGGCGATAGGGTGATCGGGCGATAGGTGGAGCTCCGGGTACGAGATCGATACGGAATTCGACTTGCCTCTCGGGTGGCAATCCGGGTAAGTCTTCAGGAAACACATCCGGATGCTCTCTCACGATTGGTATATTGTCAATTCTTCGCTCCTCGGGTTTCTTCTCTTCTACGTGTGCCAGGAAGGCTTGGTATCCTTTCCGTAGGTATTTGCTTGCCTTCATGCAAGCAACCATTTTTACGGAGCTCTGTTTCTTTTCTTCTTGGATCACTAGGGTTTCTCCCGTTGGTAGTGGTATGAGCACGAATTTTTCGAAACATACGATCTCAGCATGGTTTTTGGATAACCAGTCCATGCCAATCAGAATGTCGAAACTTCCTAGTTCTATAGGCAACAAGTTTATCTCAAAAGAATGACCTTCTAGGGTTAGGGTACATCTTACAATAGATTCTTCAGTTTCTATCATGTTACGTTCACTAGTTCTGTGGTATACTTAGTATCTAACTTAGTAGACTCTATTCCCAATAGTGGTCTAAAGTCAGTAGGTACGAAACTTAAGTCGGCACCCGAATCAAACAATATTGATACATACTTATTATTGACAAGAAACGTACCAGTGACTGTATTGGGGTCCTCGCGCGCTTCTTGTGCACCAATAAAAAATGCTCGGCTGCGGGTCGGTTGGCTGTCCATAGGGATGATGGCTCGGTTGTTGTTGTTGTTGTTGAGCTGAGGGTACTTGTTTCGAAAGTGGTCAGGGCTTCCACATTCGAAATACTTGTTCACCCTACGCTCGTTACTATTATGGTTCGGTAGGTTGACTCTACGGAACTGAGCTAGGAGTCCCCATCCTTTACATTTTTCACAACGAGTACACATGTCGTCATGATGCCTATTACACTTTCCACATCTTCGCTTACTCCAGTATAAGCCCTCGGTACTGGTGCCTTAGCAACATAGGCCCTTCTGGTACTTTGTTGCTTGTTCTGTTGACCTCGCTAGTCACTTCCTCCATCATTCCACATCCGCTTCTCAGTACTAAAACTTCCTCCTGCAGCTCTACTCGCCTCTCCTCGGTTAAAACCCGTTTTCTTGGTCAGTGACCCCATCCTTACTGCCTCATCAGTCAAGCTTTGAGCCAGGCTCACAGCTCTCTTAAAAGTTGGGCATTGACAAAGTCACTAAACTCCTTATATAAGGTACTAGTCCCCAGATGTACCTTTCGATACGTTTGTACTCAGTACAATGTGGGGTACCAATCGAGCTAACTCCTGAAACTTAGTGGTGTAGCGGTGATATCAGACCCGCTCATTGAGATGTTCCACATTTCAGTTTTAATCTTCTGCAGTTCGCTGCGAGGACAGAATTCTTCCAGTATCATCGCTTTCAGCTCATCCCATGAAATGGCGTTGGCGACTTCTCGCCCTAAGGTTTGGATTTATGCGTTCCACCAGGTCAAAGCTTTGTTAGCTAGGGTGCAGGTGACATACTTCACCATGCACTCGGGTGAACAGTTACTGATGTACAGAACCGATTCCATTTTCTCTATCCAGTGAACAATTCCGATGGCACCTTCATTACCACGGATACTACTCGGTTTGCAAGCGAGAAATGATTTGTAGGAACACCCCCTTTGGGTATTCCCGGGCTCTCCAGTCGCATTGGTTCGGGTTTTGGTTCGGTTTCTTCCAACTAGGTTACCAGTGGCACCGCTATCGTTTATGCCACTGTCACGAGCACGGCTTGCCTCATGCTGGTTAATGGCCTCTGCTACGCGACGGGCAACGAGTTCGTCGACGGTTTCGGGGTTAGACGGGATTGCGCTCCTTTGGCTGTTTCGGGTATTCTGGCGTTTGGGCGGCATGATTTAGTTCTAATACATACAATATGCGAACACAAAATGCGAAAAAGTAAACAACCACACACTATGCATACATAAATAGAATACATTTATATATTTCATGCGGTGAAATAAAATGTACTTAGGTTTTTACACCTTAGTCATTACAAAGTTTTCAAAATGTAGATAGTGTGGGCACAACCCGCCGTACATAGGTCTACTGAAAGTAGGTCAAGCACATCGCCAGTGCTGCTACCATCAGGCTAAATCCAGCTGCTACCTCCGCTACTTGTGCTCGTCTCCCAAGTGTCTATATATGTGCTCTTGTTGCGTGTAGTGCTTCCCTATCGGTGATCATGTGGCTCTCGGTTGTCTCGAGGCGCTTATAAGTGGAAATCATATCTCCGTCTAGTCGAGAGGTGTCGCTCTGAAGCTCCATGATATAAGCTCGCATCTCAGCTATGCTCCCAACGTGTGTGTTGGTCATGGCGACCAGGGTAGGGATGGTCAACTCTATAGGCTCACTGGTGATGGTATGAGACGGTGGCGCTTGGGGAGACTCTCCCGCCTCATATGTCGAAGGAATGCTCCCTAGTGTCCTACAGTGCTCCAGTACAGTCGGCATCCAAGATAGATGCTCGACCCTCTGCCTCTTCGGCGATGGCTCTGCTGATAACTCCTCAGAACTGGCCGGTGTCGGGTCACGAGGTGCTAGTGGCCTAGTGGGTAGACGCCTAACTGTCTTCCTAGCAGTGATCCTAGTGATAGGTCCGCGTGCTGTCCCTGCTACTGGGCTCGGGGTCGCAGTAACGCCAGACCTCGTGCTGGGTGGCATAGAGGGTGGTGTCGGTAAGGGCGGTGGTGTCTCACTACTATCGTCAGAGGTCACTCGACAGTGGATAGGTAAGTCCTCTGCCTCAGACGAGTTATGCCGTAGTTCTCGCCAGGCATGGTCAATGGTGATGTCGGCGGAGTAACGATGATGCTACCGTCTGAAGTAATCCTAAGGTCAGCTAGTGGGTTAGCGTATACTGGCGACATGTCACTATCGTAATCACACTCGGATGGGTCCTCAACGGTGTATCAAATCGTAAAGTAAACGTAGTCATTATCCATATTGTATTTTAAATAGGCTCGTGGAGTAAGTAAAAGTGGGTATGCACAAGCATGAATGAATGTCCAAGTCTAGGGTTATAGTCTAGGTCCCTAAGTCTCCTAGTTCGCTATAACCATTAGCTCTGATACCAATCTATCACACCCCCAAATTTAAATACATACAGTTATTAAATGCGGAAGCTTTCGGGGCGTGGCGGCGATCGAATAACAGTTCATCAAGAGCGTATGATTATCGCTGAACATAATATATTAAGATGCCAATTATAGTTTTTACAACATTACGGTAATTCAACCGTCAAAAGAGTAATGTTATCGAATACATAGTTTCACAAAAATATAAGTTTCGGGATTTCATAAATAAAACCACAAGTCTGTTAATATTATAAATAATCCCATTGTTTTAATTCAAAATGTGGCATCCTAATTCATCATGGCAGGTGACTTATGGCAATGGCTAATTCCCTGAAAAACATATTTATAAAAAGTCAACATAATTGTTGAGTGAATTCACAGGTTTAATGACTCAATAAAAGCAATCATTTAGTAAAATTCATCAGTAATTTAAAAGTGGCATCGAATACCTATTGTACGATTATTGTTGATTAAAACCACTGACTATGATTTCCCATTAGATTTGCAAATCCTATGAGTTAATATGTCGAAACTAAGCCTATAACCAAACCACAACATACAATGAATCGTTTGCCTTGGACCGATTGAGTATACAATCCTCGATGCGAAACAACGTTGCTAGCTAGCGCGACTAACTACAAACAGTGGGAGGGACATCACCCCGAGTTAATAAATATAGACAACTTAACGGTTCGTCTATGCTAGTTGTTCACTCAACTAGAGTTTTTAAATGCCATTATAGGCGAAAGCGATACGTTGTGATCTTTATTGGTTTTCAAAATAACAAAATGTTCAAGTCAACTTACTACATTATTATTCATAATATATCACTTGTGTTGACGTTCAATTCTTTACATATATATATATATATATATATGTATATATATATATATATGTATATATATATATATATATATTGTCTCGATTATACTTGATTCAAGATTTACGGCTTCGTTAACTTGGTTTTTAAGTCCGGGAGTTATACTCCAAGTAAAATAATCAGGACATCTATTCATAGACTATTTTTATAACGCTATAAGTTATATAATTCATTTTTATGACTTTTTGTCGTGATAATACGGTTTAACTCGTTATAATTCCGTTTTTATAATTTCTTGATTTATACACTTATTATAACTCGATATATATTTTTAAAATAAAGTCCCCTGATTTTCAGGAGGTACTTGATAGTCCTCATAGTTTTAAAACGGCATTTTTAATCCTTGAGTTTTCTATTTTGCTGGTTTAAGTTGCAACGTTCGTTTTCTTCGATTTTTAACGTATAAGTTATATCGTTGAGCTATTTTCTTAGGGATTTCACTCGAGGACGTTTAAGTTACTGTTTTTAAGTTGTTAGTACATGTACTTTCTGATTTTACACCCTTAGTCCCCAAAGTTTCCGATTTTACGTTGTTTGGATATGTGGTTTAGAAGTTATGGCCTTCCAAATTTAGGTTAGATTCTGTCTTTAAAGAGCAGTTTGTACACTTGTTTTTATAAATTCGTTTTGGAGTACCAACACTTGCCCAAAATTCATGAAACCAGTTGGTTTGGAAAGCTAACTCTTTAAACTTGATTTTAGACTCCAGAAACACTAAATTTCGTAAATTTATGACCGAGTTATTTACTTCTAAAGTTGACCAAAGTTTTTGTCCGTTTTTATATCTCTTGTTTTGGAGTTTGTTTTGGTTTCTTTCAACAAGTTCTTGTTATTATTAACACATATACATATTTATAAGTTCATTTTTAGTATGAGTGAACATCTAACACATATTAATTAGTATATAAGTATTTAAATGAAGAACTTAAAGAATTTATGGTAGTAGTTTCCTTAAAATGCTTTAAAACGTGGATTTGAGCAAGATGAAGGTTTGATCTCTTTGTGGATGACTTCCTAGCTTTGATTCCTTGTGTTTAGTTTATTTTACTCTTTAAATGAAATGGGATTAAGATGTGTAAGTGTTTGTGAGTTGAAAGACTGAAAAATAAGGGTTTTAGAGGTGGTGGTTGATGGTGGTGGAGTAGTGGTTGAATGGTTGTAAGGGTGGTTGTGTGGTGGTTGTTTGAACAAAAGAAAGGGGAGGACTGTGTAATTCTGATGAATTATGAATGCATTTTGTATTAAAATGGATTCCACTTTATATGAAACTGGAAGACCTGTGTTATACTTGATTTGTCAAAATGAATTCACATAATTAATTAGGGAATTGATCCTTAATGCACGTCATAAGGTTGTACGGAAATTACCTAATTTTTAGGGTTGTCACAGAAATTGTCATTTGTATGCTTTGAGAACTGAGTTTCCAGGAAGCTAAGTTCGTATACTCTGTGTAATATTGACTAAGTTTGAATGTAATACGAAGTTATATTCAATAAAGCTTATTTTGAGTTATAAACGTATTTGTGGATACTCGTTTAGTTAACGTATTGTTTATTAGAGGATTCCGCACTCTAATAAACGTGTTTACCTCGTGGATCAGTTCACAAGGGACTTACAATTGGTATCAGAGCCATTCGAATTCGTTTGTTTTGGTTCGGGGTAAGGAAACGTTAAGAAAACAAGCGATTACAAAAGATTTGGACGTTAGAATTGTTGTTTTTACCTTCCAAAGGTGTTTATTATCACTCTTGGCTAAGGGGATTCGAAGTTGCAGGTTGAAAGAAACCCAGATCTGAAATTTTCAGATCTGAAATTTTCAACAGCTTGTCATACGAACTTACCTGGAATATCATTTGAACTTAAAGCTATAAGTTCGTACGAACTTAAAGCCTTCGAACTTAGTCTAAGTTCGAACAGTCGATTTTGGCAGTCAACTTCATTTGACTTCTTCAAACTTACTTTGTGTTCGAACTACCTTAAGTTCGTACGAACTTGTCTGATTTGACTTTTGTTGACTTTCTGAGAAAATGTCTAATTTTAGTAAAATGATCGAAATGGATCATGAGGTGGGTAAGTCCGCCTCACCACCAAAACTTCTAAAAGGTGAAGATTAATTTCTGGTGGAAATATCAATTTGAATCTTTTGCTAAGTTTCATGATATCAAAATGTGGATCTGTATCAATGATGGGTACGACACACCGACCTACGAATTTGAAGGTAAACAAAAACTGTGTCTGTACTCAATGATGAAAGATGAGGACAAAAAGATGTACAAGGCATAAAACAAGGCATTGTCTGCCATTACTATGTGTCTCCCACAAGAGATCAAACATACTTTTAAACGATACCAATTCTCTCGGGAGCTTTGGTTAACCTTAGAAAAGAGGTTTGATGGGAATGATAAGATCAAGGAAAGTAGAGCTGACATGCTTACTAAATAGTTCTACGTTTTCAAACATATGAAAGGCGAGTCATTGGAGGAGATTATCACTAAACTTTACCATCTGATAACCTAATTGGATAACAACGGTCTTTCATTTACTGAAACCGTGAAAAACAATAAACTTCTAGAGACGTTACCTTCAAAGTGGGATATCTACACTTTGATGATTAAGGAAAGTAATGATTATAAAAATCTCACGCTTAATGAAGTTATTGGGAAGCTGCATGTCTATGACTTAAACATGTGAAGGAAAGAGACAGGATCCGATCAGGTTCAGGATCCTAGCGTTTATCACGGTAAACAGTCTGATTCCGTTGCATCAACAAGTAATGGTGTTACCGCATTTTTCACTAGGGATGCTGAGTCAGACTCGGCTATCTGAAATTCTGGTAGCAATGTCTGTTAAGTGGCATCATCAGAAGACTCATTCAAGGACAAGAAACCACAATCCGGGACAACAAGTGGATTCAAGTCTATGTCTATGAGCATCAAATCGGCTGAAGATGAAGTTGCCTTGCTTGCATCTTTCATTGCTTCACATGAGAACTTTATTAAGGGTGAGATCACGGATCCTGATATAGTGAACAAGGATTATGATCAACTAGACCCTGAAGACTTAGAAGAAATAGACTTGCAGTGGCAAATGGCCATGATTGCAAGGCGAGCGTAGAGGTTCATGAGCCGAACTGGCTAGAAGTTTGTTAGCAGCAAGCTCGGTTTTGACATGGCCAAAGTCAAGTGCCATAACTGTGATGGTTTTGGGCACTTTGCTTGGGAATGTCAGAGACCTAACAGGGAACAAACTTCAGGCCAGAATGGTCAGAGGCACTTTAATCACGGAACATCAAGCAACAACCACAACTCAGGGAATAATCCAAATTCCAGAGCTCTGGTGGTTCAGACACAGGAAGGGGCGTATGATTAGAGTTCCAAGACTGAAGAACCTCAGGCGTTTATGGCCTCCATTGAAGAAGAGAAGGAGGACGAAAAGGTTGAGTCAGATTTGGCAGAAAGCTCAAAGAAGGAGATAGAGATTGAGATACCTGCTTCATAGATAAGAGTGGTGCGGTTGGAGTCAACTAAGAACATGAACTCACATGACTTCATAGCATATATGGCCAACTTGGATGCTAAGAAACAAAAGGTATTACTTAATTTGGATTTAGTTATGAAAGCATGTGTTTTATGTACTAACTTTCAGGAACAGGTTGAGAAATAGATAGAATCATCTACAATGATGACGGCTCAGCTCCATTCTTTAAAAGAAGAAAACACTGTTTTAAAACAAAGAAACTCTGAGCTAATTAACAAATCTAAATCTGATAAAGAAGATTTCCAAGTTTTAACAGACAAAGTTAACAAGCAGAGTCAAATAATTGACTTAGCTCGTGAACATGTGTCAAATTTAACCAGACAATCTTCCGAAAAAGAAACAGAGTTAACAGATGCTAAGGTTAGGATTGTTGATCTTAATAGAAAACTAGAACTAAGAAGATTTTCAATTGAAACTTTAGATAATTTGTTAAGTGTTCAGAAACAGGCCAGAGATTACCGGGGAATGGGATATACTGAAATCCCTCCACCTTTTAATCACAATTATACTTTCACATCTGATGAAACTGAGCTGTCAAATGTTAATGACTCTATTAATCAATTAGCAGTCCCTGGGTTAATACATTTTGTTAAACGAGTGAGAGCTTATTGAAACAGAGTCACAATCTTCTGAGACTTCCACTACACCAATTCCTAAAAAGAAAGTAACTTTTGTAAACGATGGTGTAATGGAAGAAAAATCTGTTAAACAGGAGTCTAATAAAGTAGTTAAAATTTCTTTCACCTGCACCTGATAATGCTAATGATAATATTAAAAAGGACACGGGAAAACAAGTAGAACAGGTCTCCTCTCAAACTTTACCTGATTTGGACAATCAAACGGATCACAAGGCTCCTAAGAAAGCCTTAGTGAGACATTCGTGCTTCGTGTGCCATCAGAAGGAACATGTAGCAAGTATTTGTCCAAACCTTGGTAAAACTGGTAAATCATCACAGGTGAAGAAAGACCAATCACCTGTCAAGACTAGCTCTTCTCAGGAAAAGAAAATTATGACGCCTGAGACAACTAGTGTAAATCAAAGAATGGCAAGCATTTTCAATGAGGAAATTAAAATGAATATTAAAGAAAATGTTGGTAATTCGGGAAGAAACGGGTTAGGATTTAAAAGAATTTCAAGTTCTCAAAGATCTCAACCACTTTCTAAATCTGTGAAGTTTACGACTAATGATAGTTCAAGGAGCGCTACTCTTGTAGCAGGAAGCTCATATGGACAATCATCACGGTCGAATACTCCACAACATTTTCAAACACCGAATAAAAGTTTTTCTAACCAGTAAAGTAGTAATCGGAATTATCAAAATTCAAATTATAACTATCCCTCTAAGGTTAGATCTACCTCAAATGCTAAGCCTGTAAATTCGAGACTTTTTCAAAGGTCTCCGGAGAGAAAGCCTATTGATAAAACCTCTCATTCACCAACACGTGTGACTCCCAAGTATCCAAGTCACTTGATAAGAGAGATGGATACTTGAAGGAACTCACATTTGTTGAGAATGGCCGACCCAAGACTGTGGTAGCTTGGGTCCCCCTTAATGACTAACTGTTTTCATTCTATGTTCATGAGTTGACCATAAAAGCTATTAACTGGTGGTATGTTGATAGCGGTTGCTCCAGGCATATGACGGGGGAAAGGCAGAATCTTGTAGATTTCTTGCACAAGATTATGTAAACTTCGCAGGGGCGAAGGGAGGACAGATTACCGGATTAGGTAATGTCACGAATGGGAAAATTATGCTAGAGCAAGTCAACTATGTTGAGGAGCTAAAGCATAATCTCATGAGTGTATCTCAGATCTGTGATAAAGGACATCATGTTCATTTCATAGATAGAGAGGCATTAATCCTAAAACTTATGAGTGTATTGTCATGAGGGCACCAAGGAAGAATGACACTTATATAATGGATATGAGTGTAGCTGAATCTTCCCAGGAGTCGACATGTCTACTACCAAAGCTTATGAGAGTAAATCACAAATGTGGCATACGAGGATGACACATCTGCACTTCAGAAAGATGAACTTCATAGTCAGAAATAGACTAGTGCAGGGTGTACCGTTGTAGAGGTTCGGGTTAGAGGATAGATGTGTGCCGTGTCAGAAATGGAAACAGCACAAGAAACCTCACAAGTCCAAATCTCAAAATTCTATTGCCTCAACTTTTGAACTCCTTCACATGGACTTGTTCGGTCCAGTGAATGCAAGGAGTATAGGCGGTAAACATTAGTGCCTTGTTGTAACTGATAACTACTCGCAGTTTTCTTGGGTATTCTTCTTGGGGACCAAGGATGAGACAGCTCAAATGCTGATGACATTCTTTACCCAAGTTGAGCATAAATATGGTCGAGGAGTCAAGAAGATTCGAAGCGACAATAGCTTAGAGTTCAAAAACTCGGTGATGAACATCTTTTGCCTAAGCAAAGGAATTCAACACCAGTTTAGTATACCCTTTGAGCCACAACAGAAGTAAGTCGATGAACGAAAGAATAGGATGTTGATTGAAGCAGCAAGGACAATGCTCGCTGATTTAAAGCATCCTTTTATTTTCTGGGAGGAGGCAGTGAATACAGTTTGTCATGTATTAAACAGGGTTTTAACTATCAAAAGGCATAATAAAACGTGTTATGAGCTTCTAAACGGTAGAAAACCAAACTTAACCGGTCTTGAACCTTTTGGTGTTCATTATACCTTATTAAAGACCAAAATTTGGTGAAAAGGGAGACGAAGGATTCTTCCTAAGTTATGAAGCTGGTTCTCCAAACAAAAGGGTCTTCCATAAGACATCTAGTGAATTTGAGATAATCTTCAACATTCAAGTCACATCTTACACTCCAGCGGTACAAACTGGGCCAGATTAGTTATTTGATTATGATGTTCTCTTCAAGTCATTTAATCTTCCTATCCTAAGTGACGTTGACACTTTAGGATTAGAACATGTAGTACTGGATGATGATGAAGACAATGGTTTTGCACCAAGATTTAGTGTTCCCTGTTCAGAAGAATCAACAGATAAAGGAAAAGAAATAGTTGCCGAACATATTAAGGAAGTTGATCCTATTTCAATGGAACAGCCACTCTCTTCAGAGGCTACAAATTTTGCGCAAGAAATTGTTGGAGAAGATGTACCATTTGAGGGGGAGATAGGATCAAATCTCGGATCTGATTTACCAGTTGACACTACGGTCTCGACACGAGTGAACAAGTATCATCCAATCGATAACATAATTGGTGATCCTAGTTCAAGTGTGAAGACACGTAGAGGCATATCTGACAGCACCAGTCTTTATGTGTCGATCCAAGACACCGGGATAATGCATAAATGTCTGTATAGCTGCTTTATTTCTCAAGTATAGCCGAAAAATGTTCGAATGGCTCTCAAGGATAACTCCTGGGTAGAAGCAATGCAAGAGGAGATTGTACAGTTCGAGAAGCTCAAAGTATGGGAGCTAGTCGACCTACCCAAAGGAGAGTTTGCAATAAGTACCAAATGGGTGTTTAAGTTCAAAAGAGATGATAGAGGCATTGTAACACAGAACATATCGAGGCTAGTTGTTCAAGGATTTAATCACTATGAAGACTACATTGAGGTGTTCGCACCGGTAACACGGTTGGAAGCAATTCGATTGTTTCTGGCATTTGATGCACACAAAAAGATCAAAGTCGATCAGCTCGATGTGAAGAGCGCCTTCTTATATGGGAAAGTTCAAGAACTAGTGTTTGTCCAACAAGCTCCTAGGTTCAGTGATCCAGACTATCGAGACAGAGTATATAAATTGGATAAGGCTATGTATGGACTGCATGGTATGAGATGCTATCTACCTATCTCATGGAAAATGGGTTCAAGAGAGGCCAGATAGATAGCACATTGTTCATTAAGTGAAAGAAGGATGATTTCCCATTGGTACAAGTGTAAGTTGATGACATCATCTTTGGGTCATTTGACAAGAACATATGCCGAGATTTCGAGAAGGTGATGACGTGAAAGTTTGAGATGAGTGGTATGGGGGAGCTAAATTTCTTCTTAGGATTGCAAGTTGATCCAAAGAATGACGGATTTTTTATCCATCAGTCGAAATATGTGCATGAGATGCTTACACGTTTCAACATGGAAGATTGTTGTCATTTAGCACTCTGATTCCCCAGAATCACAATCTTGGACCAGACACGGAGAGTACCGAAGATGTACATCCGACTCAATACCGGGCTATTATCGGTTCTCTTATGTATCTAATTGCTTCAAGGCCTGACATAATGTTTTTGGTTTGCTTATGTACTCGATTTCAAGCTAATCCAAAGGAGTCCCACATGAAGGCAGCGAAGAGAATTTTGCGTTATCTTAAGGGAAAACCTAAGTTAGGTCTTCGGTATCCCTCTGGAGGCAATTTTAACTTCTTGGACTATACAGACTCAGACTACGGAGGTTGTAACTTGAATAGGAAATCAATCACTGGCGGTGGTCAACTTTTAGGTGGTCGCATTGTATCTTGGCAATGCAAGAAGCAAACCTCTGTTGCCATCTCAACCTGTGAGGCTGAGTATGTCGCAGCTGGTAGTTGTTGTTCACAAGTTTTGTGGATACAACAAGTTGCGTGACTATGGTTTAAATTTTTCAAACACACCTATTATGATAGATAACCAGTCCACTATGTCAATAACTAATAATCCTGTTAAGCATAGTAAAACGAAACACATTGATATACGACATCATTTTATTCGTGATTGTGCTGAAAAACAAATTATTAAATTAGTTAAGGTTCCCACTGATGACAATCTCAACCTTTATACTAAGGCTTTTGATAGGTCTCGTTTTGAGTTGTTAATCCAACTGAATGGGATGAGTAATCCTGAGTAAGTATTTGCCATAAGAACTTTTATCTAGCTGTAGTTAAAATTTATAAAATGTTGAGGGTCACTGTGCTATTGAAAAGAAATGATGAAATCATTAACCATGCCTAGAACATCATATATGTGTGGCTTTTAGATGTAGTACATACACAGTAAAATGTACCTTAAAATCAACGTATCTAATAGCTTCATCATACGATGTATAGGTAGGCATACGACATAATGGTTACAAGTACCTAATATATATCAAATAATACCATTATTTTGTGCAATCTCTATTTTGATGTATGACTTAAGTCTTAATTCTTAGGAGATAGATTGTACCTGAATACATGTTATTGGATAAAAATAAACAAATTCATCTGAGGGGTTCACTGATTGTTTCTTTTGCTACATCTTCAAACATGCTGACCTAGACTCAGTCAGTGTATCCTAAAAATAGATTAAACTCGACCGCGAAACAAGAATACCGTTTTCAAGGTCTCTAGTCAAACTATGTCGCTCTGTTGTACAAAAGTACAGACCTATCACCTCTGGTTTGATTTTAGATTTGCTTGACTCTAACCTTAGTCTTGTCCTATAGCTAAACATGTATCCAAGTACATTGCTCAAAATATAAAAGGACTTGACTTTGAAGATGACATAAAATTAAGGGTTAAAGCAATTTGTCACCAACGTACTCTCCTTCATTTTCCGAGATCACCATCCTACTCATTTTAATACTAATGTCACCAACATACTTGTTAGTTAATCGTTGAGGTCACCAACGTTAATGATTAATTTGCAATCATAATTATGTAAACACAAGAAGATTAGTTCCAAAAGTTACCAAACTTTATTTTCATAACCTAATATTGGATATAAACTTTCTGTCAAAATTTGGGAATTTTTATATTGTATTTTATTAATTCTCAATTTATGTCTAAAATGTGATGAAAATTCAAATAAAATAGCAAATATTCATGAAAAATTATGAAAGTTTTTGATATCGCCTAAATTAGACATATTTATAGGGGCGATATCGACCTAATTTGTATATTATTTTAGTCATTTTATAATCTTTTAGTACTTAATTAGTTTAATTTAGTTTCAGGTTAATAATCAAGAAGAGATCGAAAAGATATGAAGAAAAGATCAAGAGTTGATGGATTTTTGCAGCTTTTGCGAGGCTCCACAGTTTTGGCCATAACTCCCTCATACGGACTCCGATTGAGGTGATTCAAGTGCCCAAATCTCCGGAACTCAGAGGGCTACAACTTTCAAAAAGGGACCTAGGGCTAAAAATGGACTTTTACCCGCCAGGTACCCTTAGTACCCGCTGGGTACTCATGAAAACTACCAGATTCAGCCTAGCCGGGTACAGAAGTCTTATCCGGGTGGGAAGGCCTTAGTACCCGCCGGGTACTTGCACTCTCCGCCGAGTAGAAGGGTCGGTTACAGCTTTTTGGCCTAAATTTTACCCTAGACCCTAATTATCATTAACTTTTTTGATTAGCTATGGATTAAGGACGATTTTTGGGAGTTTTGGAGAGCTTTTGGGGACACCCTAAGTGATTTACCCTCTTGTAATCATCCTAGAAGTTAGTGCTTTATTTCTTTCACTTGAATCTTATTTAATTAATGTTTGATTCATATTTTGTAATTGCATGATGGATTATACTTTGATTATTATGATTTGTTTGATTGAACCTATGACAATAGACTAAACTCTTTATGTTCATCTAGACTAATAACCCTAGACGTTGGACTTGTGATAATTAGAATTGGTTATGTGTATGATTTGATGTTTAATTGAAGAACGACTTGTATTTAGTTTATTTAACTTATTCAATTGATGTGATATGTATTTCAATGAGTGAAAACTCTTGTGTTTAGTATTACATTCACATGATCATGAATCTTGTGCATTTGATTGGAGACAATAAATGAATTGAACTAGGTTATGGAATTAAAATATGAGTGGATCATATTTAGAGACATCTTATATGATTAGTAATCTCTAGGACACTAGGACTATATAGATTAGATCATCAAGTTAATAGAATTGTTTGATCATAATTGGAATTAATAACTTGTCAAGGACACTTGCATTTTAGTACTTCAGTTAAATGATTATTTTGTGAAAACAAGTAATTTAGATTAACAATCCTTATACGTTTAATACATTTCTAGTTATTGTCCAACTCTAGTGGTGAAATGTCTAGATGAACATACTTCTATCCCTTGATTTAAACTATCAATTTAATTGCTTTCTTAAATTAAATACCTTTGATTGTCTGTCGTTAAGAGGTAAATCCCATTTTAAACTATAGAATTAGATAAATAAATCTTAAAATACATATAAACTGTTCCTGTGAGAGACTACCAGGTAGACTTATCACTGCTATACTACTATCCGATTAGGTATACTTGCCTAGTTCTGTAATAGTTAGCTTTGATTTTGTTTTACTATTTTTTATAACTAGATACTTACACATCAGTTTTACGATCTCAGTTTCCAGTTATTTTAAGACTTGTGTAAACATTTCAAGTTTTTTGGAGCAATAAAACCCGGTTTTCCTATATTTTAATATTAAAAGCCCACAAATTAATATAAATACTAAAAAGAATTCAAATGATATAATTTTTGTTGTGGGGTGTTATTTACTGATATAAAAACCTCAGAAAAAGTTTCACTAATTTTTGGCCTTGGGAACTAATTTTCATGATTAAATACTCCATTTAGTAATAGTTTTGTATTAAATTGAGAATAAATAAAATTCAATTATAAAAATTCCCAAATTTTTAAAGAAAGTTTATATCTAATATTAGGTTATGAAAATAAATTTTGGTAATTTTTGAAACTAATCTTCATGTTTTGACACAATTATGATTACAAATTAATCATTAACGTTGGTGACCTCAACAATTAACTAACAAGTATGTTGGTGACATTAATATTAAAATGAGTATGATGGTGATCTCGGAAAATGAAGGAGAGTACGTTGGTGACAAAATGTATTAACCCTAAAATTAAAACATCTGATACATGGAATTCTGGACTCTCTTGATCCTAAGAGTATATCAAATGTGAGATACATAGCTAATCGTGAACAATAACCAAATATGTACATGAAAATTTTAAGTGTTGACTGCTTAAGTGGACAACAATACCGATAATCGTCATGAACTATAAATTACATACATAATAACATCGGAATAATTAAATTCCAAACTGTGTATTGTACGCATCATGACTAATTCGATCTTTGTAGCAGTGACGCTCTCAAAAAGAATTTAAGTTCTTAGTTTCGGGAAATCCTTACATTTGTTTCAATTAAGCGCCTAAGTCTTTTGGTCATCGCGAAACTTTTTCAATTCGAAAAGTCTAAGTTCTTAGGGCTAAGTTCATCTAAGTTCCTACGAACTTAGAGCTTGTACGAATGCAAGTTCGAAGGCCATAGTTCGTACGAACTTGGACCCGGATGAGTATAAAAAAGTTTGACCAAGTCAAACCCTTTCACATTTTCAAAACCCTTCGAACTTACCTTTGTATGAACTTAGACGGAGCCTTCGAACTTACTCACTGTTTCATTCTTTTCGAATTCAAACGCATAATCTGATCTGTGTTTAGCACTTTTAATCCATTAAACATCATTAAAATTATATTCCGAATCTAAGTAAGTAACTCATATGCATTTTGAACCGTTAAACATTAACAAAATCGGATTTTATTTGCCTTTTATTAAAACAAAGTTGAAATCAAAATCTGGACTGTGTTTATGGTTAAAAATTGTTGTTGCTTGTCCATGTCATCTAAACGCACCTAGGCGCAAGTGTTCCAAGTACCTGATCAGAATTTTTATCCAAAATTGTGATTTTTGAAAAAGTGTTCATACGTTCGAACTTACAAGTTCGTACCAAATTCGTACGAACCTAGCCATGGTGTAAGTTCGTACGAACTTAGTTTGACTTGGACAAACTTCAAGTTCGTACGAACCTACACAGGGTTGTAAGTTCGTACGACGTTACATTTGTTCGAAAAATATTTTTTTTAATTAATAATGTATTATAACTTATATTAATAGTAAGATCTTCATTGTAGGGTTCTAGATTGATTACCGTTTATAACTAACATTATTATTATTTATCTTTGGTGTGTCTTGTCTTTGGTGAAAGAATGGCTAATCAAGTGAGACAATTCCACAACAAACACAATCTTGCAATCTCTTTTGATCTTACAGATCCAGCCACCGAGCAGTACCGAGGCATCCTGGAATTTATTTTTCGCTCGCGGGTTTTCTTTGCTCTAACACATTCAGTGTTATCAACAACTATCACATGTGCTACAATCGATAATCGATGTGATAGTTGTCGATGACACATGTGTTATTTGTTTATAACACATGTGTTACTAATTTTCAAAACCCACCCAAAAATTGAAAAAAAAATCGTCGAAAGTATGTCATGTATGATCTTAAATCGAAGAGGAGAAAACGTTGATTCTTATGGTGCAATTTTTATAATTTTTTAACTAACGGTTTTTGAGATATTTAATTTTTAAGAATGTGAGAGTTTTATTATTTTGATCAAGATCAACGGTTGAGATTTGTATTTTCATAATTTCAAAAAATTTCGTACTTAAATGAACTTTTATCTGTACGTATAATGGGGTCTAACATTTAGCTAAAAATAATTTCCTAGATACATAAGTATGTATTCGTTTTCGTTACCACCAGCACATAAAGGTATATATAAATATGTCTTAGTTTGACAAAACACTCATAAATGTAACACAAACTTTAAAAACACAAATTATATTGTACATTTACCAACCGTATTCTTTAAGCTTATGTATATATATTCTTTACAAACCCCTATTTTATGGCGATGATGATGCTGGCATTTAGCACGCATGAGATGGATTTTGGGGGGATTTTAATTTCTACCCATTAATGTTGGTAGATGTGTAACACATTTAAGAAATTTAATTGATGATGTTAGGTAAAGAAACTAATTAATACGAAGTGTAATTGACAAATTTGGACCAAAAAGAAGAAGTATCAATGAATTGAACCTCCAATATCACAAAAAATTGTAGTTTACTAGTAAGATTACGTTTATACGAGCACCAACGTATAAATAATATTGCTACAAATCTAAGTACCCAAAAATTATAAATAAAACTGATTTAGGGGCAATTAAGACGACAAGGGTGATAAACAAGAGTGGCAAAGGTCGGCGAGTGGAGCCCACGCGTGAGATGTCCCAACCAAAATGTATTGGAAAGAATTATTCCTAGGAATTTCCTTTAAAGACATGCTTCCTTAACAATCCTTCAAACCTATCATTACTGCCTAATGTAAACACTTCTCTTATACTTTTGAGTTGTTCATGTCCTCGTTAAAACAAATATTATAAATACTGTCATTTACTTGTATCTGCATTTGTATAACTGTTTCTCAATAACATCAGATACTCCAAATAATGTTACTAGTGTTGCTTAAAATATATATTTGTTCCGTTCTAGCTGTATTTATCATTTATTTTCTGCACCGCCTCACGCATATAGTCTTTGAAGCAAATGAAACTTGTTTGGACCAAATTGTCATTTATCTAGCGGTATTGAAATGACATTGTAATTATGAAATTATAGGTTCAAGTGATGAGGTTGAAGCAAATGTAAATATTTGTCGATGAATAATATATATATATGTTCGTGGTAGTGTGTATGAGTGCCTTTCAAAAAGAAAAATGAATTAGTACATGTGAATGCATCCAACTCATGTCCGTTGTCTATTGTGTGTACCCAACTAACATTTGTTATTTTTAATACATATAAACTGTTAAAAATCATATTTAATGCATCCATCCTACGTGGATCCGGTTACTACTTTTTGTGACTAATCACATGCCACGCCAATACACACATGCCATGCCATGTCAGATATGAAATAAATAAATAAACCTAAATTGGGTACACGCAACAGTTATCGGATACAAGTTGAATGCATTACTAGACAGTAGACACTAATCTTTATCCTTTGCATACACACCTAATCTTCAATTGTGAAAATGGTCATATGGGTAACCGGTGAAGGGTCAAAAGGGTAAACATATGCATTAAAAATACACTTTTTGTAGATTAAATGCATTAAAAATAGCATAGGTAAGTTAAGTATACATAATAGATATCACATACAAGTTTGATGCATACCCAGACGTTAATCCTAAAGAAACAATGAAATTGCTGTGAACAAACAATGATTCTTGAATAGGTAAAATGGCTCGGTAAAAGTGTCTATTTTGAATCTTTGTCGATGAAATTAAACATGATGATAGAGCGCAACTTTAGTATCTATAAATTGTTGATCAAGCTCGATCCTTTTTGTATGAGCAAGGAAGACCATACTTGAAGATATACAAATCACCCCGTCATTGTGTCATACTAAATTATAGTTACATTTATAGTTGAAACTTAAAATACAAAGTTCATTGACCAACAAGAAACTGTTTCTTAGCAAATCCAAAATATGAACGTATAGGATTACTGCAATCGCTATCCGTAAAATGGTAATCTCATATGCATTCCCAAAATCGTTAACCATGAAGACTCTATATTAAAAAAAGACCAAATGCATATAAAATAACAAACGAAGGAACTTCAAGAGAAAATTAAGTTATTCAGAAGTACCCCACTTATCCCTTACTAGCATAAAGCACAATCTAACAACTAAAAATTATCTGTATATAGAGCAACAACTTCAAGTGTTTCCACATAAATAGAACTATTTGTATATCATCCAACTTAATTCAACACGTTAACGGAATCGTCAAAGGGGGACTCAGGCTTACTTTCTTGTACTATCACTTCTGGTTTATTCGACACGCTATTGGTTAGATACAGGGGCGAACCTAAGGGGGTTTCTGGGGTTTCACGGGAACTCGATGGAAGTTTATCGCGTAGTGTAAATTTTCCCTAAAAATCTCGATTTCTCCAAAATGAACCCGGTCTCAAAATTCGGTGTCACGTAAATACTTCTACGTAAGCGATTTTTCAGTATGAAAGATCGTAGGCGACCTAATTAGGTTGTACGTTATTAATTTATTTATTGGTTTTAATGAAATCGTACATTTTAGTTCATTTTTTATTTCCTTTATACTCGTAAAAAAAAAATTGTGCACCTGATGATTTAGTGTTCTGGGTCCGCCCCTGATTAGATAGGTCCATGTACTTGCTTGAGGCTTTATTGCCTTTTTGGGTCTTCCTCTATTAAAGTTAAAGAATGTTTCACCTAGTGTTTCATTCTCTATTCACATGATTGACGTACAATCGAAATTTTCAAAGGGGTTGATTTTCAGATTCACGTTCTTGGATATTATGAGGGTTGAGGAATATCTTGAATTTTAAGTGAAGAATTGAACTTTGAAAAATGCGAAAACATAAGATGTAGCTTGGTGCAAAGGGCCCATTGATCACTAGTAGTGGTAGAAATAAAGCAAATATTATTATACTTGGGTAGTAAAAGCTATATAGTGAACAACTTTATTAATACGTGTTTTGGCCTATAGATGGACCCAACATCTAGATGGAGAAGACTGAAAAAGTATATAAGTCATAACGCACTTCTTAAATATACACAAACATGCCCTTAAGAAGTTATAATTCCTGTTTTATCGTCTCAAATAATCTTAGGGTCCATTTCATGCGATTGAAATTTATCAAAAGAAATCGAAATCTATAAGTGATGTGAATTTCTTTAAGTAGAGGAATTTGGTGACTTCAATTTGATTCATTTTTGAATCAAACACTCTTATGTAATAGAATTAAGATTTCAATTCTATAGAATTCTATGAACCAAACGCATTCTCACGATTTGAAGAGTAATTGCACACATCCATGAGTTAATGTATAAATTCAAGAGTATTATGCACAGTAACTTGTACTAAAAACATCATTGGCATATGTATGTACTTTTATACCTAGAATATGATCATACTAGCATGTTTATAACAAACATAGCTATGAGCCTATGAGTATTCGTGTCACACCTCCTATAACAGCCAACCAAATTACATCATTTGAATATTTTCTAATAGCAAATGCAGTAGAAGCTAATAAACCATGAATATTATTACAAATTCACTATCCAGTGCTCCTTTAAATGCAACCATAGCAACCTTGTTAGCTGAAAATATCAATGCCAAGAAGATGAGCTTTACCATAAATTTCGACATCTCCTGATGTCAAAGTGACACATACTTCTTGACAAAAATGATACCAAGTGAAAACGAAAAAGAACTGCATCTGTAGAAATAAGGCTTATTTAACCAAGTGTATGAATACATGTGCTATGTTCTACCTATTTACATCTTTTACCCATATTTCATCTAAAAGCTTCAAGTGTTGTCATCTTTTCAGTTGAGAGTGGTCCAACACTACAAGATACGTACATGTATAATCACTGCATAAAAGTAAACGCATATACAACTTACATGCACCGAAATGTTCAATCTTTTGTGCCTTTTTGTTGTGGAGATTGGGTCTCTGACTCGGGCCCATAATGGGCTGATAATGCCCTGGTGTCTTTTTGATGGTGGGTGGTGATGGCAGCAGTTAATGGTTGAAGATGAACCATCAAGATTATGATGTTTCTGTAAATATTTATAAGCAATAATTGTAAGCAATGTAAACCAGTAAGCCAATTACTAGTTTGCCCTTTCCAACAAGATATGACACAAAAATAACCAGAGGAGATAAATGAAATAAGGTAAACGCTATCAAGATTTACATCAAAGAGTTCATCATATGTTCAATCAGATAGAAACAAAGAAAAACATTCACTTTTTAACAAGGGAACCCCTTGCCTATGTCCACAATGTACCAACAATTGCCCCCTTTTTAATCAATCTTCCATGTTTCCAATAAAGAAAGAACAAAACAAACTCCCTTGTAACCTATTCAAAAAATAAAAAAAAGCCTTCTTTACCCCTTGCTTTCTGGATCAGAATGTACAAACTCCGCCTTGATCATTGACCGAGAAAAGTCAACCCGGCAAGAACCAAAGCAGAGAAATGAGAAAGCTCAAGATGAGCTCCCAGAATCTTCTTCTTCTTCGGAATAATCCGACACTGAGAAGTCTCCAAGATTCTCAAGCATGTTTATAACTTCTACTGTGTCATCCAAATAGTACTCGGCTTTGCTTGGTTTTTGACCAACCGTGCAAGCAAACACTGATTTATTGTGGGAGATTATGCCCGCTTTTATTGAATCGCCAATCATCACAAACATGTCTTCATCGCTTCTATCATCTCCAACACAAAGTACAAAATCAGCTTGTTTTTTATCCTTGTACATCGATGTAAAGATCTTCTCTGCAACTAAACCTTTAGTCACACCCTACAACAATGACAAACCTTTTAGTTAGGCCTTATATTCCTGATTTTTATGATGTAAATAACTACATATCAAAGGTGAGCAAGGTTGACAAGTTAGGTAATGTAGAAGGGGTAACTAGTACCTACAGGGGGCAGAAAATAGTCAGGCCAGTAACCAGTCAGAAACCAGTTTTTGTCACTTTTTCTTCAACTAAATGACTAACTAATGCATTAACTGATACTGTGAAAGTTATATCATTAAGAATATAAGATACTAGCATATTCATTTACAAGTATACACTATAGATTGCTTTCGAACTATTTGACATGTTCCATTCCTAACCAACTTTTTGAAGTTTACCCATGTAACCCATTAATTAAGACTTCAAAGGTATAAATTACCTGAAGAAGCCCATTTCCGTTAATGGGTTGTAATTACCAGATCTAACGTGTATACCAATCAAAAGTACATATGTGATACCTGTGGTTTTACTTCAACAATGTATTGACCGCTTTTTACAACAACCGGTTCATTTGCGAGTACACTTTCAAGATGGTCTAACATTTCCTTGGCCTGTGCTGAGCCAAAACTTGTATCAGCATCCTGAAAGTGCCAAACCAATGCACTTTCTTTCCTTTCAATGTAAGAACCATCCGTGGATTCTGTATACAATCTCATAACAGGTTCTGCCATATGCATCCATCCAAAATTAGCATTTTGTGCACATATTTCCCATTCTTTATCAGCCGGCCACCTGTATCACATAGTTAATTTTTATTATTTCTGAAATGCTGAGTACATGTGTGTACTGTATGGTTTATGATTATGTCTGTGCAGAAAGATAATAACATTATACCTTAGAAAGAAGCCGTGCTCAGCTGCAATTCCTAGTTTCTCACACGGGGCAAACCATTTGGCGAGATCTTCTTTACCTCGTCCACTAACCACAAACACCATATTATTAGGATCATTGCATAGTCTGTTAATAATCGAGATAACATCTGCACTTGGAAATTTATCTATGGATGCTTGTGGCATGACAGTGCCATCATAGTCCAACAAGATGGCTCTATTTTGAGCACGTCCGTAAGCATCCATGATCGCATCGGTGGTTAACTTTCTAAACATGGGGTCAAGGGCTACAACTCTAAATCCAAAGCTCAGTCCTATGCCCCAACACCGACGCCTGAAGTGGTCAGCACAAGTCCTCTCCAAATCTTGAAAGAAACTACGTGACCAATAAGCCACATCATGGCTGCTGACATATTTGTAATGCTTCTCATGACGCATCTGTTTTTCAAAATCGGAAATAGAGATAGCTTCGTACATGGCTTCTGCCGTTGCTTCCACATTCCATGGGTTGACTCGTATGGCACCACTCAAAGAAGGAGAACACCCCACGAATTCAGAGACCACTAGCATACTCATTTGAGGTGAATTTGAAGCATCTGATCCTGAAATCCCTTGTCTGCACACAACATACTCATATGGAGTGAGATTCATACCGTCCCTGATAGCTGTGACGACAGCAGCTACAGAGATGGTGTAATATGCAGCCTTTTCGGTTAAACTAAGTGGTCTATCAATAAGCACAATAGGCGTGTATCCTTGACTTCCTAACTCCTGATTGATTCTTGCAGTGCAACTTCTAATCTCAGCTTCTATCTCCTCCACATGTCGCCCTTTGCCACGAGCAGGATTCAGAATCTGCACCAAGACTGCATTCCCAAGCCAACTATCATGTAACTTGAGCATCTGTTCCATTGCTAAAACCTTCAAGTTTACACCTTTAAAAGTATCCAAATCGTCAACGCCAAGCAGAACTGTTTTGCCTGCAAATTCTTGTTCAAGCTCACGAACCTTCGATTGTTTATCTGATTGTCTCAACACAGACTCCATTTGTCCCATGTGAATACCACTAGGCATAATTTTGATCCCAATGGTCCTCCCATAATATTCCAACCCAATGTACCCTCTTTTGGACTGATATTCCAAACCAAGCATTCTACTACAGCAAGAAAGAAAATGGCGAGCATAGTCAAACGTGTGAAACCCAAGGAGATCAGCATTCAGAAGTGCCTTCAAAATCTCTTCTCTCACGGGCAAAGTTCTGTAAATCTCTGAGGATGGGAAAGGGCTGTGGAGGAAAAACCCCATCCTTAGCCTATTAAAATGTCTTCTCAAAAATGTCGGAAGGACCATTAGATGATAATCATGAATCCATACGTAATCATCGTCAGGATTAATTACTTCAATCACCTTCTGTGAGAATATCTTGTTTGCAGCCACATATGCTTCCCACAAAGACCGATCAAACCGACCACCATGACTGGCTGAAAATGGCAGCCTATAATGGAACAAAGGCCACAAATGCTGCTTACAGAACCCATTATAATACTTATCTAAAACCGCTGGAGGGAGAAAAGCAGGTACACATTTAAACCTCTCTAGCAATACCTGTGAAATGTCATCTTGTTCACTAGCATCGATATCAGCCTTGAGTGACCCTACGTAAATAACTTCCATTTCTTCCGGCAAACCATCCTTAATATGCTTATACAACGAATTCTCGTCCCAACTAAAGCTCCACGATGATTCTCCTGTCTTATCATCAATCCTACGAGTAGCTTTTATCGGCAACTGATTCGCTACAACAATTAACCTATCAGCTAAAACTGTCGAAGGAGCATCAGACGAAACGCTATGAGCTTGATCATCATCAAGCTCAGTTAAAACACCAGGTACAGTCATTGTCCTAGACATCATCTTCCTTCTAGGTTCTTCCATTACAGGAAAATTCCCATTTGCTAGATCTAACAAGTTAGCATACGACTTCGAAATCATTGTGGTTTATCTCAAAACACAACACCAAACCCCAAATTTTGATCCAAACAGAATCCAACTAACCAATGATCTGAAATTAAGCACAAAAAGTATCACACATTAATCAATATCATCAATTTCACACAGTAAACAATATACACAGATCCAATAAATTAACAAAACCTTAACAAACTCAAAATCAAAGTCAAAATCAGCAAAATTAAGTCAACAATACATCAATTCCAGTCCAGAACTACAAACGGACCTCATAAATTAAATTAATTTATCCTTGCAAGAAAAATATACACAAATCACAATCCAAAACCCTAGACACGTATAATAATTCAAGAAAAACATAAAATTAAATTACTAAATGTTTATAAATTAAATTACCTGTGACAGAAGATAACGGTTGAACGATTGACGTGATCAATTTTGAAATAAAAAATTTGAATTTTGAGTTCAGAACAAAATCTAGGGTTTGACTATATATGTCTATAAATATATATCTGTGATGGATCTTGAATGTGTGTAGGTGTTGTGTGTGTGTAAAAGCTGTTAGAGAAGAGAAAGGGGGGTATATGGTGAATTAATTTTAAATATATATTTATTTATTAAGAAATTAATAAAAATAAAATAAAAATGAAATTGAAGGGGATAAGGTCGGCCAGCAAAGAAAGTAGGGATGCCAACTGGAAATTTTGCGTCACGCGCTTGTTATGACAGGAGGACGTGTCAGTATTCTTGGTCTTCACGTGTTTAGATATATAATTTTGGAAAAAATAATATCTATAATTATGACGTTGTTATTTTGGTAAATAAATAAAGGCATATTTTTATTTTATTTATTTTAAAAGGTGGAAAATTAAGACGTGAGAAAATGTCTAGATCATAAAAAAGGAAAAGATAATGAGATATGAATTCGAATTGGAAAAGGATGTTTATCCACAATAAATATTGGTCACAAATTATTGAACGGGTATCTTTTTGTTTTCTTACACTAGATTGTATTGATTGATTTTATTTTCTATGATTTTATTTACTTATTTTGTTTTGTTGTTGATAAAAGACAAGTATTTATTTTTGGTAAATTAAATATCTCATGTTTAAATATTATAATTATCCTCTATAAATAATTATTGTACAATGCAATTTTTTAAATCTATAAAAAATAAAGTGATTAGTTGATGCGAATAGTATTTTTTAGATGAAAAATTCAATAAAGATTGATAACTATAATAAGTATGACATAACATTAAGAAGTATAACAAAACACTTGAATGAAATATAATCTAAAATAAAAAACATTATTCAAAAAAATAGAAATCGTGTGTCTAACTTATAAAATCAAAGACATTCATGTGATTTTTTTTCTAAATAACAAGTAGGAATGTGTGTTATAATTAAACTTCCCATAACAACATTGTGTGATATTATATAAATATATTTTATTATGGAAAAGTTTGACTTTCCTTAATAACATTTCATATTATTTGAGTGGATAAAAGGGTATAACAGACAATTCGCATCTTTACATATTAAACATTCGGGAAAATAAGAGTAAATGGTTTATAAGGGGTATAGATACGAAATTGCGTTTAAGGAAGCTGATATTATGTTTATCAGTTATTACCCACAAGAAAAAGAAAAAGAGAGAAATTGCGTTTATCAATTTTGCGTCAAAAACGGAGCAGTAGCATTTTGCAATCTTATTGGGTATTAAGATAGTGGATAGTGCGTACGAATGCACCAAATTTTGGTCGAATATTTATAGTGTATACCCAACTTACAGGTAGTATTTTTAATGCACTTAACTTTCAAAAATTGTTAATTTGATGTACTTTTTGACCGGCTCGACCCTTAGCCGGTAACCGGTTGAGTTTTTTCAAATTATGTGTACACGTGGCATGCCAAATTATAATTTTTTATCCACGAAGGCGTACACACAATAGACATTATGTGTAAGTTTGATGCATTCTCAAGTACAGAACCCAAAAATTAAAAAAGCTACTACAAACATTAATATTTGAAAGTTATGGGTTTTCATGGTGGTTTTGAGTTCAAACTTGCCTGAGAAGATGAAGATCATGATAAAGAAAAAACAAGTGGTTATTTTCTTCATCGAATCTCTTTGTCAAATTTATGTTCATAGTTTCCAATTGGGTTTGCTTGTTTTTTTCCGAACATTTAATCCCCAAATTTACCATCATCATGGCTTCATTGTAACCTGTTTGTTTTCTCCGATGAACACCAGAAGTATTCAAGAAACATCTCCAGGTGTGGTTAGTTCTGATTTTGGACCAAGATTCAATATTTATTGTTTTTAAAAAGGTAAATTTTATAAACTATCAAACCTTTTCAAATTTTCTGAATGGATTGGGAAAATGGGTAGCTTTGAAGCTATTGAACATTCGAATCGAAATTTAGGGTTTATGTTCTTTTGAAAAGGGTAAATTTCATTACAATTTGAAAGACATGAAAAATCCAATTTTTCTCAAAATCATTACAATTTGATAGAATTAGTATACATTATATAGTTCACACATCATTCCCACTTCTTTTTTGAAATACATAATTATTTTTTATAAATTAAACATCCAAAATTTAAATCCACATAAATTATCTATGTTTTATGTTCTACCGTCTAACATTACATTATATATATTAATATCATACTTTATCATCTTTTGATATATTAGTTATATTATTCACATCAATTTAATAAAATTTAATTATATCATTTTCTTCTTCAATTTCAACAACTTCTATGATGTATGATTATCGCGCGAGTAATCTTTAATATTGTATATGAAGTTTAGAAAATATTTTTGAGTTTACAATTTAAAGAAAAAAATACGAAATATCAATTAATTACTATTGATTAGCAAAGATTAAACTGGAGAAGAAAACTCAAATTTATTTCGACTTAGTTAAAAGGTGTGAAGACGAGGTTAATGATTATGGTTGAGCTTTTTACAGTTTTAGGGGCTGTTTACATAAAACTCAATGGGCTTATTTGGCAATTTGGATTATTCGGTCACCAGACGTCCACGTTTACTTGGAGCTTATTATTTACCCCTTCCTTACACAAGGTACTAATCGGTCATTCCAAAAGGCGGTGTTGTCCACATTCACCCAATTTTCTTCCCAAAGTACCCTTTCATATCCCCAATAATAAATACCGGTATCATGTCGTTTCATCAAAATCATCCCAAATACGTTGCTGACTGATCTTCCGTTGTCGTTGACTCCACTTACGGTCGTCATCTTCGCTTTTCACTGTCGGTCGCCGCCCTTTGGAATCACCGACTGACGCTAAAAGCTTCTTCTTCATCATGGGTGACTTTTGTATTTGCTTAAAAAACTTGATTTTCACTTGTATGTTCGGTTAATTAACTTCATATTTTCATGAAAAACAAAAATACCGTTGAATGAAAACTAGGGTTTGATAACTGTCTTAACATTTTGATGTAAGCTATGGGAATGTTGGAGTCAGCAACAAAAAGAGTGAATATGTTAAAACTATGTGAGCAATGCTGGACAAAATTATTGGTGCGAGTTTGGTGTTTGTTACTGTTTTAGTTATTATGCCATCGTTGCTTTTCCAAAAAGGTGTCTAGTTGATATTTGATAATGATGTGCTTGAATTGGTGATGTGTTAAAGATTTGAGTTGGCCAAATCTTGAAAGGAATCAATAAATTTGATGTTGATTTTAAATAGACGACAAACTATTAAAAATAGCTGATATTTCTATATTGTTGAGTTACACCATTATGTTTGTCATTAAATAGAAGTAAATATTTATTTAGTCTGAGAATAAAATAGCCATTTTATTATTAAGACAGTTTATTCAGTATAAATGCAAAGAGAGTTATTTATTTACTTATTTAGTTACTGATTATTATATATTGTTCTTTTATTATATACTACTATCTATATTTATATATAACTTATTTTAAAAAAATAACCCTTAACTTTGACTTTTTTATTACTAGTATACTGATATTGATACTAGTTTAAGGGTGTTTACTTTGAAATTTGCAGAATATCAAAGGAGGGTAATAGGGTATCAATAAAAAAGAAGTAAAGTAAATACATACAAAAACAGTCTTTCACCAATTAACCAAATCAACAACTTAAAATTTTCTTCTTACATTAAAAGTTGAATATAATTTAATTAATTTAGTCGAAAAAACAAAAAAGTAAATCACACTGTACATTTTAGACTAGTGAGCGTACACGACAATGTAATGGAAAATACTCTTTTAACAGTGTTTATGTTCACATCAAGAACTTAAGAAACTAAATAATATAAATTTACAATTTAATTTTTAAAAGTTATGTACAAACAATGCGGATTCATTGTAAAAAAAAAAAAAAAAATGTTAATAATAATAAAATTTAAATCTTCATGGTCATATTTAATGTATAATTGTTTTATCATGAGAGTTGACATAATGTTCTAGTTACCAAATAAAAATATTAAATGAAAAAGACAAAGTAGTCAGTTCCGATTTTCCACATTTAAATTAGTGAGGAAAAAGTGAAAATTATTTATAAAGGGTTATGATAATTGTGAGTCACGAGTCAACTCGGACTCTGACTTTTTAAAATGGTTTTGACTCTTACGAGTTATTTACTAAGTCTTCCGAGCCGTACCAACTCATGACTCTTAAGAAATAGAAAATCAGACGAACTTTTAATGTAATATTGAAAAAAGAATAAAATAGAAAAATAAATAAATATAGTTTGTTTTGAATTAACCACTAGTGATTTTACACGTCGACGACTTTGCCATCAACCCTTATACTACTCTACTTCTTTTGAGGATAAAAATCTTACACATTGATTGTTGCTTTGAGTGATATATAAAAGGACATCTTATAGACAATACGAAATTTTATTAAAGAAACGGTCGAGAGTTGATGGCTGATTGAGTAGTCAAGTTTATACAATAGTGTCACCCACTCGATTACAACGCTTAATATCAAATTTTAACTCTTTAAATGTACATAATACATACAACATATTCGTATCAATTTATAATAATCTACTTAAATTTTACTATAAACTTAATCTATTTTTTTCAGAATTTTTTGAACATTAAAATTTGATTATTAACTTTGGCAATTTAAAATATGTTGATGAATACTGGTGTCTAAATTTTGTATATGTGTGTGTTATGACTCTTACGAATCGAATCACAAAACGTGTTATATATTAAAATTGATAATTTCAAATCATGAGTTTACAATTATGCTTAATAGTAATCTAATTGAAAAATATTTCATGTACAGTAAAAGGAAAACTCATTTCCTCAAACATTTTAAGAGTTTTTCTATTTGTATAATTCGAATTTTTTAAATGTACACTTCTTATGTGTATTTAATATAAACCCCGGTCTATGAGTGTAGTGTGTAAAAGTTTACAAATTTTTAAAGATGTTCTTTTTCTCTTTAAATAATTGTATCTTTTGATTACTTATTTGATTTGATTGATGATTAGTTGTCAATGTACTATCTTTTAACAATAAAATATATATTTTAATGAGTTGATAATTTATCTTTCAGTTTACAATGACTTTGAGAAAAGAATAAGAATCAGGAGGATGAATAAACTCATAATAATGGGTCATACTATATACATCGACATCTATTTTTTTAATATACATTTTTTGCCTTTTTATTATCTTTTTTATTTTGAAAAAAACTGATTTGATGTATATTGAGTGTGTCAAATACGCTGATTTGATATGTATTAATGTGTCAAGTACATCATGTTAGTGTATTTGACATATCCCATAATATAACTATGAGTTTTGAGGGATGGAAACAGAAAACCAAACAAGCCATAGGACGAAAAATGTAATCTACTCTATAAATATAAATTTACCATATTATTTTGAATAGCATAATTAAATAATAGACCATGTGACAAATTGGCATCAACGTTGTAACGCGTGTTTACTTGGAAACTTACATTTTAACAATTTCTATATCAACATAATGATATGTCTATGTTAAATTAAATATTTAAGTATTATTAAATATATTATTTTAATAAAGAAAATATAACATCAGAAATTATAATATTGTATTAAAAATTATATTAATATAAATATTAACTAGTAAATTTAGTAAATTTAATTAGTATATTAAGCTTAAGTCAATATTTATTAATACGTCATGAAAATTGATATGAACACCATCAAATTCATTTAAGCAAAACAAATATTACAACACTATGTAATTGTAGTGTGCATGTACAAATCACCAAATCACCAACTGATCAAATATGTTTGGAATAACTGAAAGCTAAGTTTGTGTTTGACTATAGATTGTACTATTATATTATAATATATTAATATTAATATATCATTATTATTAGTAAAGTAGATTACACGTAATGAAAAATCATTTTAATTGACGTCCTCGTGGTATGCAAATTTGATTCATTCATGTGATTTACTCTTTGCACTGGAAATGACCAGTATGTCAATGACGTAATTGATCAAAATTCAAGAACAACAAACCATAAGGATGTTTATTGAAATCATTAAGTCTAACGAGACTTCATCGACTAAAAATTTGCAGACCACACAGATGTCTATTGAAGTGATTTTAAAGAAATTAGTTAACTCGTCATGAAAGAACTCGTAGGCCAATACTTTCCTCCGTTCGGGTTACATGATGCATAAAAAGATAGCAAAATTCATATTAAGTAAAAGTCCAGGTTAAGGTTAAACATATTTTTCTCAAAACTATAGATCTAAAAAATAATAGCCCATGTTGCAAATGAGCAAAAATGTGTAACTCATTTCGTTCAAAAGTTATATGTAAAACAATAAGTGTAGCATATGAATCACGACAGTTGATTATTATATCTTTATCTTTCTTTATATAATATATATGAATGAAAGCGTTATTGTTCTTTTCAGCCTACCATTTGATCAAAGCGTCGGATTGTTACCAATACCTAATAATAGTGTATCATGATCATCAATAGTTTGAAATCATGAAAACGAGATTTAAAGTGTCATCGCAATGCAATCAGATTATTATATTATTATATTCATTACGGTTAGAAGCATATAATTAGTTATGATATGACGATCAATTAATATATTCCGAATAAAATGATTACTTCTCTCATTTCTTAAAAGAAAATAGATTTTTTTTTCGTCGTTGGATGCAACGGTGAACTTTCTGATCAGAATCGAAGCATTGGCGATAGTTTCTAAGACATAAAGGTATGTTTTGTAGTTAAACTATAGTGGTAGGGTGTTAATGAAACTTTCTTGTTACAAAAGAAAAAAGAGGCAAGTATATACCGATATGCCTATTTGTAGACTTCTATATCCTGTTTCAGTGGGGGCCATCCAACAGCTCTATGCGCTGCCACCTGGCATAACAGGCTGAAAAGTTAGCGGATAAGGCGCAAAATGGACTGCAATATTATGTGTCATCAATGACGTCACCATTACAATGAGACAGCACGTGGGTTGTGCCAACTCATTTTGAAATTTCACAGTATGTGTTTTTCTAGAGATAATATGGAAAAGGACACATACGGAATATTATAATCTTTGTTGGAAAACAATACCATTTACTTAATATATTGAAGTTTTTTTTATAGATGATACGGAAAAAGACACTTTTGGAATATTTTATTTTTTACTAGTTTATTATTCGCGCAATGTGATACTGACGATAATGTTATTTAACTGTATATTTAATAAAGTATTAATAAGGTATCAATTAATTTTAAATAGTAGGTTGTAGATCAAACAAATAATATGAAGTAATATAATATACAATACTTTAACAAAAAATCATGTAACATTTAAAAAATGTCACATATCAATATATATGAGTACATTATATATAATGTATTAATAAAAAGTACATAAAAGGGTAGTTGAGAATAAAATTATGCTTCCAATAGCAAAATCCAAATACACATGAAGAGATTGGTTTCACATCGTCGACTATATAATTATCTGCAATAATAAGATATAGTTTAATTTACATGTAGTGAAATGATATAAAAATATGTGTCTACCAGAATAAGAATTTTTAAAATTCATATTGATTATTGTAATTAGCGAAATATCTTCAAATGTAGTTACAAAATGACAGGTACGTAAACTGATTTGTGTTCATCATATGTAAATTAATATATATGTGATGCTTATTTAGATGAAGTTATTATGAATAGTTTTTTTTTTTTTTTTTTTTTTTTAACTTGGTTGTTTATATCATTTTTTAGCTATCATAATTTATCATGTTTTACCATTTAAATAATATCTATGTAATTGGTCTGTCATAATTGTAATGTCAATTTTAATGTGTTTATAATATTTAACGTATCTACTTTATTAAAAACACAAAACACGTAAATTATTTACAAATATTTATTTTTTTAATTTATTGATTTAATCAATTGGTTCCCATATATTCATACATGCATTTTCGTAATGTTGTTATTAAGTATATGATGTAAGTTAATAAGGTTTTAACAGCAAGACTAATATATATTTAATTCATATTTTAAGGATTGTCCAAAAGAAGGTAAAAGAAAACTAAACGAAAATATATGTTATGTGGCGAGAGTAAATAAATATCAAATAAGAAATATTGTCACGTGTAAATAAAATTAGTAATGTACTCTGTTAATAATGTCTTTTTTTAAATAAATTTATAAGGATTAGAATTCAATTATTCATTTCAGATATCAATGTAAAGTCGATTGCTTTATAATTTTATAAGAATTAGAATTTAGATTCATAGACTTTCTATTTATTAACAATTTAAAGTTGATTATTTTATAAGCAAAAATTTCTTGTTTAGTATGAATAAAAAACATGTGTTTTGAAAGAAATTAGTAGAAAATAACTTTAATTTTTACATAAAGTTTGAACAGAAGTTTTAAATGTTATTAACTATGTTTGACTTTTTAATTGTGATAGATGAGTGTTTTGTGTAGGATATTATATACTTTCCATTTTTATTAATTGAATAATGAATTTAATAGAGTTGACATATTAGTTGAGTTAATAGGGGTAAAATTAACATTTCCGACTTCCAAATTTCAACTTTTAAGCCAAAAAGTGAAAATGCTTTATAAGAGAGTATAGATTGGGAAACAATACCATATCCATAATATATTAAAGTTCTCAAGTTATTTATAATTTATGATCGTCTATAATGCATATTCATATCGTAAAATTTTAATATTTAAAATTACATTTATGTTTGTCTATGATGATTATCTTTTTAAAATTAAATATTTACTTGTAACACCCATTTATTTTAACAAAGAAAATAGTTTTTATAATTAATTTTGTTATAATAAATTATATAAAAATCTTGATTTAGTTAGTGAATTTTGATTAGTAAGTCTAGA
This sequence comes from Logfia minima, assembly GCA_963921325.1. NCBI lineage: Eukaryota > Viridiplantae > Streptophyta > Magnoliopsida > Asterales > Asteraceae > Logfia > Logfia minima. The sequence continues at coordinate 21,262,073 of OY992770.1, forward strand.
GGAAATGTAGACTTATGACTAATGACTAATTCTCTAAACACTTGTACATTATTTAACTAGTAGGGGAATGAATACTCAACATGTTAAGTAGTATAAATAGATGGCTTATATTACCTTGTTATTTTTCTTGGTGAGATTTGAGAGAAACAAAGTAAGAATATAATTTCAATCTTAAAACTTATAACATATACATACTAGAGCTTTATGGTTATGTAAGAGTTAGAAATGAAAAGAATTAGAAGAAGCAAAGGGTGTAGTTTCAACAATCATCTTCTTATCTTTTAAGTTCATCCTAAGGTATATATACATATCTTAAGTCTTAAACATTTTATTAGATAATTATAGATTTCTTATTTTTCATGTCTTTAATTTAATATGTAATTAAATGTTATGGATCTTGGAATGCATGTAATAATAGGGGGTAAATGTTACAAAATGAAATTTTATGTGAAAAATGGCCAAAATTTGTAATAATAACTATAAAATTCAGACAGGGGCTTTAGTGACTGTTTTTACAGCTTTTGTGACAGAAAAGTCCGTCGCTAAAACTGTTGCAGATTACGTTTGAACATTTTGTGATAGAATTTGTTATGTCGCTAAAAGTGGCTGCACTTGATACTCTTTAAAATTGTTAAAAGACTTGTATTTAGCCACTTGTTTTGACTTTACATCAAACATGTTTTATAACAAAATAATGAAATATATGTTTTGACAATTTAAAAGCTCATTTCATACGAAATAAAATAAAATGACATGTTGTAACATTTTAAGATTAATAGCCACTTTTGTTGTTAAATGAATTCTAAGTATTGCCATTATATTGGTTTTAGGAGAAGGCAAAGGAGTAATTAACCTTCCAAACTAAGTGAGTACTCTTGTGTTATTTTCAAAATGAGAATGTATGCTAGTTATGCGTGTTCATTCTTCCATGCAATATGAATTTTCATGATACATTTATATGCTTTGTATATTAATTACATTGTATATGCATTATATATATTTTAATGATTATTGTGCGATGGACAAACTTTTAATAAAAATTCTTGATATTAACTCAAGTTGGTTGATTCCTTATCTTGGTGAATTTGGACTCTCCATAACACTTAAAATGAATAGCATGACTATCAAAAGTGTCTAATTTCCTAAAGCACAATAATCGGGATCCCTGTAAATTTATTATATGTTGAACTTTGGATTATATTATGGTTGTATTAAAATTTGTACTTGTTCATTCTTGTGTGTGATATTTTACATACACAAACACACAAGCTTACTAAGCCTTTAGGCTTACACATTACATACATTCTCATGTTCAAAGAGGTAGATTCGACTCGTGATGGATCAATAATAGGTGAAATGGAATAAGGAGACTATTTTTCTTATTATCCGAAAATTCCCTGACGTTTCTAGTTGTTTTATTTTATGTTAAGATGTGACTTTTGTTGGCTATTAGACACTTTGTAAGATACTTCCGCAACAACTCTTTATTTATGTTTAAGCTTTGTGTAATATTAAATCGGGGCGTTACATTACTAAATTATTTTAAATCAATTTATATTTAAACTTCAATTAGTTACAATATTTAAGATATATATAATCAAATTAAACTATAATTTTTGAAAAGTATATTAAATTATATTCATCTTTAAATTTTTAAATAATAAAAATTTATTTATAATTAAACAACTATAACTTTAAACAATACATATTTATATATTTCGTTTAAATAATTATTTTATATTTTAAAATAAAATAATATATCTATCCGTCACAATACACAATCACTATGCTTATTTACCGGGTTGATATACATATTAGTATCACTGAAGCTAGATATTAGATGTCAAAATAACTTTTTGAAAGACAAATATTACAAAATTCCTAAATATTTTAAATCTTAGATAATAATTTATTTTTTGTGAGTAGACTACACATGTGTTTGATGTTGTATCCTCATTTTCCCTAAGTTTATATCTTTACTTTGTAATACTATTAATAGTAGTAGTAGATGATCTATTTATTACGAAATGATTTTTATAGCAAGTGTGATGATTTTAAGTATATATATAAATATATTCTTGATAGATGTTTGACCTAATTGTTAAGTTATTGGTATATTTAATAGAGAAATTTATCCATATAAACAAGTCAAAGACATTAAATCATAAATAAACGGTGTCAAAACAAATGGCTGAAATGGTAATTCCAAACTGGCGATTTCAGATGGTCCAATCATATCTAACCACGTGTCCCATTTACATTGTCATTGCCCATTTCAAATCACTAACCACGAAAGTTTGACACGTGTGTATAGCAAATCGCCGAAATGCTAATTCTATCCGGCATATCCGAAGATTTATTCGAAATCTAGAAATTTGTGCTAATCGCCTAAGTAGGTGAAACCCTAGTCGTTTGTCTTCCATTTTCATCAAAAAAAACTCCAGCGATTCCAACTAAACACCTCTAATTTTCCTAAAAAATCTCCATCGATTTGCAACCTCTAGCATTTTTTATTGTTTGTTGGTGGTTTAGGGTTCTATTGGAAGGTGACAGGTGGCAGGTTTGTTGGTTGTTTCTTGTTTGTTGACAGGTGGCGGTTTAGATCGTAATAGTGCTTTTTCCATGTATCAACGTCATACGAGGGTTTTGCTGATAAACCGAAGTAAAAAAATTGTTGGCTTAGGTAATTTTAGTTTTAATTATAATGTTGAAAATTTGAATTGTAAGGTGTTTTTTTTATATGAAGGATGTGACTGAAAAGTCGTATCTTTTCGGTGTTGAGTTAGCGTTTGGGAAACATTAGGGTTTTGATATGTTTGATCGATAAAAATTGGATGATGATATTGAGATGATTGATGATACTGAGATGAGGGAATAGGCATGTATGGTTGTTGTTAGGTCTTATATATCCCAGAACTTGATTAAAAATTAAATTAAAGAATTAATATATAATATCAGGTAAATCAATTATCATATCAAGTTTGTTCTTGGTGAAATTAAGAACAAATGTAACATAGTGAATGAATGTAATGAATATCGTTTTTTCAATAATCCAAAAGTGATTACATGTATGAGTAATTCAATCGCAGTTAGCTAAATTGAATTAATCAAACATAGAAAATAGTTTGAAGTAAATTCACAAAGAATTTCTAAATGTTCAACTTAAATAAAACGACTAACTATCTATATACAATCAATCACCTATTTATACAATATAGGCGTTGATTGTTAGTTAATGCTACGACTATAATTAAGGAAGACTAAATCAAAATCAATTTTCCTTTTACATGATCTTAGTTGATCTCTTCCGAATTCAAATCTTCTAAGTTTAACCGCGCACTTATTTCTAAATATGTAAAAATCCTTGACTATGTATGTTTGACTTTGTCAAACATTCTTCAATCTATAAGACTTCAGTCTGTATACTTCAATCTGTATAAACTTCAGTCTGTCAAGATCGTAGTCTGGAATCTTCACTCTGTAGTGTTGTGAGTCTGTGATCATTTCAATCTGTACGTCAAACAGACTTAAATTATACAGATTAAGATTTAACACTTAGTTAAATATGCAGATTCAAGATTTTGACACTTCATATTTATAATTCAAGTTTGGTCATTGTTTTTCCCAACAATCTCCCCCTATCAAATGATATCAAAAATCTTTTAAGGAAATATTAAATTAAACTAATGAATATGACTTTTATAGATAAGAAGTCAAATATTACAAATGGTATGTTATTATAATAAGGAGAGTAAATCAAAATAAACAAGTCTTATGAATTATCTTCACTCTGGTCTTTTCCTTCCCATCCTTTCAATCAGCTCCACTTGTTCCAAATTATCTTTTTGAAACTTCCTGTGCCCTTTTCTGATTCTATCACACTTGTGGAATTTTGGACTTCTTTCAATCTCAGTAAGATGATAAAATAGAGATCTCACCACCTTCTTTCTAAATGTCAGACTCTGTTCTCCTTTGCATAAATCCAGCAATCCAAACAAGTGATAATACTCTACAACTTTGTGCTGTGCAGTGAGCTAACTGATTAAAAGTATTTAACTCCATTTGGATCTTTATAGAAAAACCCTTATAATCATCTTTTTTTAAGTAGGTGTCTTCTACAACATCAAGACCTTCAAGTCATGTGCATCTGTATCTATTCTTCAAATCTTCTATTGCCAGCCCAACATATCTGTTATCCTTCTTGATATTGAAAGTTACACAAAAATTTACCATAATCCTTATCACTCAAACTTCCCAAGTCATGTGCAGCTTCCGCTAACAAGATTATTTATGACATAATATCTTCCCTTAGTGCTTTATCACTCAAGTGCTTAATGAATCTGGCAATATATTTCTACTTAATGAATCCTAAGCTAAATAGCTCATCCACATATACACTCATTCTCTTATGATTTATCATTTGGTAATCAATTCTGATCTTACCTTGCTTTCTATACACTGTGCAACTCATGATGAAGTTGTCAGGTATTCTTTGATAACTATAATATACCCTTTTTTGCAGGCTAGATCATTTTGCTTTTTTGACATGACTATAAGTTTATGATCTTCATTTATTTGATGTTCAATGATTTGAGCTTGTTTTAAGTATTCATCTAGTGACATACCTATTTCAACAACATTCTTAATTAGAGTTTGTTGGATTGGATCAGTTGTTAAGAGTTGATCTTGCTCTAGGTATTCACCTTGTGACATACCTTGTTGTGCAACACTATATGTTGGAGTCTCTGCAGCCTTTCTTGTTGAGGATAGATTCTTTTTAAGTCTCTCTTTATAACCAAACAACTCCCATGCTCTCTAACAATATTATTTATGTGCAGCTTCTACTAACAAGATTATTTATGACATAATATCTTCCCTTAGTGCTTTATCACTCAAGTGCTTAATGAATCATGCAAAATATTTCCACTCAATGAATCCTAAACTAAATAGCTCATCCACGTAGACATTCTTTCTCTTATGATTTATCATTTGGTAATCAATTCTGATCCAACCCTGCTTTCTTTACACTATGCAACTCATGATGAAGTTGTCAGGTATTCTTTGATAACTATAATATACCCTTAGATTGCAAGCTAGATCATTTTGCTTTTTTGACTTGACTAGAAGTTCATGATCTTCATTTAGTTGATGTTCAATGATTTGAGCTTGTTTTAAGTATTCATCTAGTGACATACCTAGTTCAACAACATTCTTAAATAGAGTTTGTTGGATTGCATCAGTTGTTGAGAGTTGATCTTGCTCTAGGTATTCACCTTGTGACATACCTTGTTGTGTAGTACTATATGTTGGAGTCTCTGCAGCCTTTCTTGTTGAGGATAGATTCTTTTTAAGTCTATCTTCATAACCAAAAAACTCCCATGCTCTATTTCTTTTTCTCTCTCTCTCTTTCTCTTTCTATTTAGACAGTTGTTTATCTTTTATGTGCTGTTTCTCCACATCTTCTTCTTCAACTATATCAACTGCCTTTTCTTTACCTTTATCTTGATTTGATTCTTGATGTTGTCTCTCAGTATATGTACCAGACTAAGACCCTCCAGTGTTGCCTTTAGATGTTTTCAATTTATGAATAGTATCCCAATAGGAGCATCATCACCATCATCATGAAAGTCACGTTCATATGTAGTTTACACATTACAATCAGGATTAATCATATCATTATCATCCCTATCATCTTTTTCTTCATCCATTTATATCAATTCCTAAATGGATACATTTTTTAACTTCAAAGCACTATTAGATCTGTCTTCTTTATGCTAAAGTGCCTGTCATTTCAATCTCTTCCTCCTCTTTATCATCTACACCTCTTCAGACTCTTCATCTTCATCTCTTTCCCTCTTTATGATATTTTTTACCACATCTAGTATGACATGATCTACCACAGTTAGGTATTGGATGAGTTGTACATGCAAAAAATTAGTCTGCTCCCCCTGAGTTTGTGCACTCAATATAATTTGACTCCGTATCTCCCTCTGAGTCTCTGCACCATCCAGACTTTGTGATTTCACCTTAGTAACATCAGGTCCATCGTCACCATCATTTCCTTCATCATCGCCAACTCCATCATTATTATTTTTCACCATTTATCTTTTCATTATTATTATCATTATTGTTTGAAATATTATCTTTTGGTGGTGACTTATTTGTATCATCTTGAATCCTCTCACCCATGCCTTCACCTTCCACCTCTTCAGATGGATTTACTCTTTCAGTGTTGGTATCTGCAAACTTAGCTCCTACAGACTTAAACATCTCACCTTATTTGACATCATATATAAAATTTGAAAGAGTAGTCTGCAGAGCATCCAACTTTTGATTAAAAACATTATGCTCCAACCTCTCCATCTTAACACTGATAGTTGATGCTAGATCTTGCATCTTCTCTAGGTCATTCTGTTTGTTATTGTGTCGAGTCTATACCCTTTCAGTAACTTGTTAATTGCTTTAAGCACATCATGAAGTGTACTAGAAGGCACATACTGAGGTTGTGAATGTTGATTATAGGTAGGTAATGGTAGTTGTCCCTCAGTCATCTCAGGTTAAGATTAAGAAGGTTTATTGAGATCTTTTAAAAGTGTTGCGCTTGGAGCCTCACTCTGTATCTTGTGCATAGAGTTGAGATCATAGGCAACAAGTGGTGTGCTGGTTGCTCCCTCAGATCGTATCCTTTTGTAGGAATGGGTATCACTAGAAATAGTAGTTGAGGTAGCACCATATTTCATCTACCGTTATGTTATATAATGAAAGGCCATAGGATAAAGAAGGGGTTCAGATGATACCTAAGTCTGTGATATGATTGGAGCATTGACAATCTGTGCAGAAAGGTGTAAGGAATGACTTACAGAAGTGTGAACTAGTACATGACTAGTGGTAAATATGAATGAAGCCATTGGTAGTGATATGATCGGGGGGTGGGGGGTGGTTGAGTTCAGGATTGGAACTTCATCTTCAATACTCACTACAAGGTTTTGTATACTAGTAGCAATGTGGGTATCCAAGATGTCTATATTAGGTTGATGTTAGGTAGTAGAGGTATCCATTGACACCACAGACTCTAGCAGAGTTGTAGTGGAATGAACTACAACACTTACAGGTGTGTCTTGGACATCGCGATCCATAAATGATTATGCCATGGGTGCTTCAAAAATTTGAGGTTCATAGTTTGGTTATTTCTCCAAATTGAGGGGTGACTTAATTGGGTTGACCATTGATTGACTCTCTTTTATGGGTGAGGATTGGTCATAATGAGATGGGATATACTCACTCGTTTCCTCAGAAGATGGAGGAATCATACCTTGGTCTGCATGTGTAGGTAAGACATCAGAGTTTGTAGAACCAAACTTTGATCTTGAGTCTATAGAGCCAGACTCTGTGTGTACTCTAGCTGCCACACTATCTTCTGCTGCATTTCCCTCATCATTTGAACCCCTACCATTACCTAAATTACCACCCTCAATATGAGCAAGTGCTACATATTGAAAACCTTAGTGGTAAGCATAGGAACATGAATCTCTACATAATTGTTAGTGTAGACTTGATATTGTTCAACACCAAGTCGCTTTTCAAAACATAGTGACATAAATCTTATCAAAGGAACCATAAAAATCCTTGCAGGTGCATTAACCAATTGTAGAAACCCATTAAAGTATGGCTTTACATAGTTTATATTTACACCAGTGATAAATGAACTTAAAATTTGCATTTCAAATTCATTTAGTTCTCCTGTACTCCCAGACTTGCCACCCAAACTCCTAATGATACTAGAAATCAAAAACTTCCATCTTGGGGGTAAAAGCATTCATAAAAATTGTACCTTTGGGTATAGTATATCCAATATGTGTAATAGAAGCCCTTGCTATCTCTTTAGATGGAATGCCAAAAAAAATTTCCCCCGTAGGTAAGTCTAAGACATCCCTAATTAGTTCTTGATCAATGGTAAGTACCCTTTTACCTTGATCAATAGTACCAGATATATCAGTGTTGGAACTATTGGAACAACAAGCATACCATCATTCTTTTAACATCATTGGATATATATGAGGCAATATGTTAAAATATGCACCATTTAGTAGATGGTGCTCATATCCATACCTTGACTTGATTAGGTTAAGTATATCCCAAACTCCTAATGTTAAAATATGCACCATTTATTAGTTGCTCATATCCAATATTTTGTTTAGCAGATGGAATTGAAGTAGTAGCAACTTGATTGTTTATACATACCTTGACTTGCTTTCCCTATTTAAATGGCTTTGCACGTTGAACAATAGAAGGTGCAGTGTAGGTCCATTGATCGGCCATTGTAGATTGCGAAGAAGAATGTAGGGGATTAAGATTTATCGCAATTCTAGGGTTTTCGAAAGCTTGTAAGATATTTTAATCACGTAATTTTGGAATTGAGGGAAATCAGAAGTTTTAAATGGAAATAAATTTGAAGTCCGTTATTTTGTGGACCCCATTGAAAGATTCTATCAAAAGTTAATCATAATAGTTAAATCTAATCCGAATGTTATCTTTTAAACTAACATAGTTAAAATAATAATGTTTAATACCACTTGATTAAAAATTTGCATTGCGAACAGGAAGAAATAAATTAAGCAAATTGAAAATTTCTTTGGTATTTTAATAAGATAAATATTAAATCTTTTTGATAGCTTTGATTAAATTAAATTGAAGCTAATAAATATTATGTTTATTATTTGGTTATGTATCGAACTTTATATTTTTTACTATTGTATGTAACCACCTTTGAAAAGTGTTATTGTATGTATCGAACTTTACAATTTCGTTTACTCTATGTAACGGGTGATCGGATGATCGGAAACCACCGGTTTCGATACATTCAATAGACATTTTTATAAAGTTCGATACATACAATAGACATTTTTTCAAGAGGAAAAACCGGGTACTTACTCATCTAGTCACCCGTTACATACAATATACGAAATTGTAAAGTTCAATACATACAATAACACTTTTAAAAGGAGCTTACATACAGCAGTAAAAAATGTAAAGTTCGATACATAACCAAATAATAAACACTTTATTAAATGCAAAATGTTTCATATATTCTCAAATTATGTGGTAGTCATATTTCAAGATATGTGAAGTAATTCTAGAAGAATAAGGCATTTATAAATACCTTTTAGTATATACCTTCTTTAGTCTTGATATAAATGTAATACCACTTTCTGAAACGTAAAGAAAAACATTTATGTAAAAAAAAATATATATATATATATATATAGAATTAATGCATGCATTATCACAAAAAATGTGTAAAATGCATGCATAGTTTATTCGCACAAAGAATAATATATAGACATGCTAAAGATATGTTATATAGGCATGCTAATTTAAAATCTTTGAAGTATACTGTTAAAATTATAATATTTAGTCAATTTAACTTTGAATTTAATTTCTTTATTCCAACTTAAAATGTTTTAATTACATATTTATCTTCGTTGAATCTTGAGGGGCTTGTTGGTATATATATGGAAGTTAAGCCTACTGGATGGCATGCTTGGAACATTTGTGGTTGTTTTAAGAGATCAAGAAGTTAAAGAGCCTCTCAGTCATTCTATCATAGTTGCACATATTTAATCCCTTTAAGGGGTGTTTTTCACATAACTTGTGTATATTTTGTTCCCGATCTCTCTCAATCGTGTTTACATAATCTTGTATATCAACTTAGAAATTTGGGTTTGTATTGTATTAATGAATATCATCTTGATATTCATTTAGTTTGATTCTTTTATGTAGTTGTTGTATTGATGGTGATTCATAATCATTTGGGTACGATGGATTTAAGATTTGGTATTCTTTCTTATGAGATTCTGGATGATTAATTACTTAAAGAGTATTATTTAGTTTGTGATTCTTTTCATATACAAATGTTGTTTTGTTATTTTTAAATCAATAATCAATAATTACGTTTACTATAAAGTGCTCATAACGGACAACGACATCTAGATCAAGTTGAGATATAGTCAAATGACAATATGACGTATTATACCACTAATAAACAATTTAGTATACAATGATTGAAAAAATTAAATATACATAAACTAAAATTCTAAGTGGATGAAAAGATTAATTGCCTTCTTCTTGGTTAAATGGAAATTCTTTTGGTTTAATTATTATCATCAACTTAAATTCTCTCACTTAAGAGTATTTGACTGTATATGTTTCTACTATATTAAATGAGTCTGATAAGTTTGAGTAGATCATATAATTGTGTTTTAATTGATTATTCTAATGTTAAAAAAATTTATTAGTTGTCCAGTTTAGATAAAAAAGCTATAAGTTGTTTAGTTTAAACAAAAAATTTATGCTCTACTCGAGAGATGTTAAGTTTTATGAAAAGATATTTTAGAATTGGATTTAGTTGATGATTTGATTCACACAAACTTTTTTGATGTTTTTCAAAATATGCCAAGTACTCTTTTAAATCTCATGATGAAAGGGTTGTCTTAAATGGTGAAGAGAGTGATGGTAGATTATGTGTCCACAAAATCTTTGAATTATGGTGACCAATGATACCACCACTTCTAATGAAAATGAGCATCATAACCCTAAGGGGGATTTTCCTGAAAATGATAACTTAACTAATAAAGAAAAAGATAACACTAATATCTCTAGAAAGTCAATCAGGAAAACTGTTTTACATACAAGGTTAGATGATTTTAAAGTTTAAGAAAAAGTTAAATATCCCTTAAAAATGTATTGAATTATTCTAAGTTGAGTTGTAAGTGTCCGTGTTTCAGTTTTAGTCTTGATAAAGAGCCTCAATTCTATTTTGAAGCCTTTAAGGATAAAAACTGGATTAATGTCAACAATAATGATATGGAAGCACTTAATAGAAATAATATGTGGACTATAACTTATTCACCTCCTGGGAGAAAACCTATACATTGTAAATTGATTGATAACAGGTAAAATGTCACGTTTTTACATACGTTATCGTATCCATATTCATCAAATAATTGTTGGTACATCTTGTATGACAATATCATTTAGTTTGTAATTGGTCATTTTGTTAATCATTGTAACCGTTAACTTCTGTCTTATATGCATGTTTTTACGAACTTAGGTAGTAGGTATGAACTTAGCCAAGTTCGTATGGGCTTCGAAGTGGGCTAAGTTCGTAGGGCCCAATCCATACGAACTTAGCCTATATATATGCATATGTCCGTAGGTATTGTTTCTAGGGGTTCTGAAACAGACGAATAGGCTGAGATATCAGCAAGTTCGTGAGTTCTTATAGTTTGTATCTTAGTTTGAATGTAACCGAGTTTACATTCAATAAAAGTGTTCTTACATATTCGTGTTAACTTGTTTGTTATCGTGTGTTTAATTGAGGATTCCGCACTCAATTATACTTGTTACCTCGTGGATCCAGTCACCAGGAACCTACAATAATTGACAATTTTAATGAAAATATTAAATTTATTCATGTTATTTTGTTAATTGGGAAATTACGAAGGCAAGGCAAGAAGAGTCAACGAAAAAGGACGAAGAACGAACATTTTAGAGCCAAAACAAAAATCAAGTTATGATCTCGCGCACAAGACTCAACGACCCCGCACATACGGGCACACAGGTCATATACGGCTGAGTGTGCCAACCGTATACGGCTGCACAACCTATATACGGCTTGTTGCAGACCGTATACGGCCATCTACAACTGTATACGGCTTGGTGCATGTCGTATATGGCCCAGCACAAGCCGTACACGGCTGGTTCGACCCGTATATGCGTAAATCTTGTATCTTGATACGGTTTGTGTAATACGAGGGTGTTTTCGTGAAATTAAATACGGTTTGACTTGATCAAATATGGGTTCCAACAACTTCTATATATATTCAACCTCACCAACAATCAAATCATTAACTTTTCTTCAACACATTCAATATATTTTATTTCTTTCTTTCTCACTCTACTTTTAATTATTAATCAACATTAGTTTAATAATTAACTAAAGAGTAATTAAGATTAAATTAGTAGTGTTAGAATTGTGAAAGTAAGCTTGTATTCAAGAATATTCGGTGTATGCTATCAGTTAAGAATCTAAGTATTTACTAATAATATTATTGTCTAATTTTGTAGGTGATATCCTCTGCTTATTATTATTATTATTATTATTATTATTATTATTCTTATTATTCTTATTATTATTATTATTATTATTATTATTCATAATTGTCTTATATGTGATTTGTTTGATGCCATGATTTGAAAGTAATTTATTATTGTGATTGTTAGAATGTAAACAATTAGAAGTACGGATGGTGATCAATTAATCTTTTACAATTATTTAAACAGGAATTATTAAATCTCCTTTGTTTAGTCTTAACTTATAACCTATTTTATGGATTACCATTTCCAGTTATCCACGTGACTATAATCTAGATATTAGAAATTGATCAAGTCTAATTGAAGTCAGTAGTTATCTGTGTAAAATCATGATAGGATTAAGAAACTACAAGAACACCATGTAATACATAGTAAATCTGGATATATCCAAATAAGTATGGAATCACTATGTATCACTCATAGGCATGATTGATGTAAGAAGTAATGTAAGTGCTGAAATATAGTAAAATACATTTTGGTTTACTAACAATACATGGTCTACATATGAAGCAATGTAAAACATTGTGAATAATTCAGGGATGTATAATTTCTTAAAATTGAGAGGTTTAGATTACAATAGTCATAAACATGGGTACTTAAAATGTAGAAAGAGTCTAGTAAAGAAAGTAAAAGTTCAAGTGACTTATAATACTTAAAACCCTAGACTCCGCTTAACTGTTAGTTTAGACAAATAAAGTTAATAATTTGTTACATCTAAAATAAAATGATAGACTCATATTGAACGACCGATTCATTAATACACTTTGCTACTCTGTTCATGAACCTAAGGTTATAAACAAGAAAGGTTACTTCTTCCACATAAGAATAAGTATTGAGAGTTGGGTAGATTTATTCAGTTAGCATCACGATAACCAAGTTCTTGGTGACATACCACTTTAGAATGTAGAATAATCTACTAGGGCTCTAGTGTTTACACCATATATCGGTTAATATAGTATTTCAAGATTGTCCCCATTTGACATTATAATAATAATAATCCCTAAAGCCCCAATAGATGAAATTCTGAAAATCACATTCTACTTCTATCTACTTTATCCTTAAGGTAATTTCTCTTTTATTATTTTTATCTGCTTAGTTAAAATGAGAAAATACCAAAACATCAAACCTACCTGCTTTTAAAGCCCATTCGAAAGTATTATCTTATCAAAAACATCATCTTCATTTCAATTCATTGCGATTTTAGGAACGACCTACAGTTATACTTACCGATTACTTGTCATTAACAAGTAGGTAGTATATATAATTTAGGCCCCAACTAATTATAAATATATAAAACAACACACTGAGTCCCTCGTCCCATCACTTTCCGTCAACACTATCGACGACACCCGCCGAGACCGACGCCTCGGGGGACATCATGGATATACAAAGTTAAGTATAAGGCTAGATTAGTTGCCAAAGGTTATAGTCAAAGAGACAGTATAGACTATGAATAAACCTTCTCTCTTGTGGTAAAAATGGTAATTGTAAGGTGTTTGTTAACCTTAGCTGTTAGAAATAGTTGGTCTCTGTTCCTACTTGATATAAACAATGCATTTTTATATGGTGAATTATTTGAGGATGTTTAAATATCATTACCACCTGGTTATTTTTCTGTGAATGATCAAAGAGTGTGTAAACTTAAAAAGTCACTTTATGGGTCAAAACAAGCACCTAGAAAGTGGAATGCGAAGCTTACCCAGTCTTTGATTGAATTTGGTCTTGTTCAAAGTATCAATGATTATTCCTTGTATACTTATTCTTGTGATAATGTGTTTCTTACTAATCTGGTTTATGTTGATGATATCATCATTACTGGAAGTCATATATCTTAGAACAATAAGGTGGGAAGAGTTGAAGTCTTTTCTTAGAATTGAAATTGTTAAGTGTAATTCTGGGATATGCATGTCAAAAAGAAAGTCTTGTCTTGAACTGTTAAATGAGTTTGGTATGTTGGGTTGTAAACATGTGTCTACTCCTTTAGATGTAACACTATATTTTCGATAGAAGAATCTAATAATGACAAATTACTTCCAAACATTACTAAATATCAAAAACTTATTAGAAAGTTAATTTATCTTACACTAACAAGACCTGACATATCATTTGTTGTTCAATGCTTAAGCTAATTCATTCATACTCCTTTACATTCACATGTTAAGGTTACATTTAGGGTATTAAGGTATTTGAAAGGTGCTCCGAGTCAAGGTGTTCAAATCTATTCAGGTAATTTTGTTCTAAGCTTATCTGCATACTTAGATGCATATTGGGGGGTAAGTGTTTAAACTCATGGAGATCTGTAACAGGATTTTGTTTATATTTTTTTGGCTCTTGATATCTTGAAAAACTAAAGAGTAATCTATCATTTATAGATGTTCGACTGAATCTGACTATAGAGCTTTAGCTTCAACTACTTGTGAAACTATTTGGGTGTTAAATTTTTAAAGGATATCCATGTTGAAAGTTTATTACATGTACCTCTATTTTGTGACAATAAATATACTCTTCTTCTTGCTGTTAATCTTGTATTTCATGAAAGGTCTAAACATCTGAAATGGACCTTCATCTTGTTAGAAAGAAATGTAATGTAAGTGTTATAAAAACTGATAATATTGACTCCTTAAACTAGCCAGTATATATTTGTACTAAAAGATTATCTAAAGTTCAACATAGAATATTATGCAAAAAGTTAGGTTTGTTGAATTCTTTTTTCAGGATAAAATTGAGGGGCACTGTTAAAATTATAATATTTAGTGAATCTAATCTTAAATTTAATTTCTTTGATCTAACATGAAATGTTTTATTTTCAGATTTATCTTTGTTGAATTTTGAGGGGCTTATTGGTACATATCTGGAAGATGAACCTGTTGGATGGCAAACGTTTGTTGCTGTTTTAAGAGATCAAGAAAATTAAAGGGCCTCTCAATCATTTTAATCATAGTTGCCCGTATATAACCTCTTTTTAGAGTTTTCTGTCACACAACTTTTGTGTATTTTGTTCTAGATCTCTCTCAACCGTGTTTACATATTTTTGTATATCAACCTAGAAATTAGGGTTTGTATTATATTGATGAATATCATCTTGATATTCATCTAGTCTGATTCTTTTGTGTAGTTGTTGTATTGCTAGTGAATCATAAGCATTCGGCTACGATTGATTTAGGGATTGGGATGCTTGATTCTGATATTATGGTTGATTAATTAGTTGAAGAGTATTATTTAGTTTGTGATTTCGTTCATATACAAATGATGCTTTGTTTATTTTCACATCAATAAATCAATAATTCAATTAATTGTAAGGTGATCATAACAGGCAACGACTATTAGAAATGAGATATAGTCACATGACAATATGACGTATTATTACCACTAATAAAAAATTTAGTATACAAAAATTAAAAAGATTAAAAAATATACATAAATTACAAAAGGGTTTTTGACCTATTAATACGAGAAAAAATTTCGATTAAAATATTAAAAAGAGTTAAAACTTCACTTGAAATAATGAATTGTAAATATTCGCGGCAGATAGTATATATGTTAGCGGGTAATCTTGCCGTTTTAAAAATAATATACATACGTAATCTTAAATTCCTAGTGGATAAACCAAATTAATTGTTTCCTGTAACAACCAATTTTTATTGGTATAAGGATGAAGTAGTCGGTGGAGGCCAAGGGAGACAAAAGAAACACCCCTTAAATGTATATTACGGTCGTACCCCTGGTCCAAATATAACACCCATATTTCCGAACAACTTACCTGGAAACGAGGGTCTTCCTACCTAACCATTTTGTCAAATATCAACCAATCCACCCTTATTCGACCTATTCACTACAGTCGTTTTTTTGGTATGTTTTACTCTTCCTTGATTATGATTAGTTTAAAATTGCTAATTCTAAATTTGGCGACTAGCCGTGTATAGATGAGAAACGAAGTAATATATAGCCACACAAGCTCAATATTTTTTTACTTAAAACTGCTGATCTAATGTCACATGTCATGTATTAAATACATAGTTGATCATATTCTAAACATCTTTGTAGATTGACATGTGACGTGAGACAAACAGGATCCCGTGCCTAGAATATCATTTCTCAAGTGACAAAATATTAGCTGTTACATATAAAGGGATGTGTAGTGTGGTGAACTAGTTTAACGAACTTTAATACACTAAAATTGTGGTATAAATATGGTGATATGAGTTGTGATGTTTCAAACTCCATAAATTAATATGCATCTAAAAGGGAGATCAGATATAATGATTTTGATCGTTGGTCCATGTTACACTTAAAGCCTACCAAAGGAAAGCTAAGCTAGACAATACGAAGACGTCCAAAAATGAGATGTCGAGTTTTGAAAGTTTCATTTTAGTCTACATTCTAAGCGTCAAATCACTACCAAAGGAAAGATATTGAAGTTAATTAAGTTTTAAAAAGTCTTTTAATTTATCGTCCCATGAAAGTATGTTTGCTTTAGCGATCAATGAAATTTCAATTGGTTCCTTCCTTTTTGGGATTCTAGGGTAGAAGGGTTGAAGATTATCAATGAAAGTGTTAAATTTATATAGAAGCTTTAAAGGTGGTAACTCTAGTCATAATGGTGTATAATTGTTAATAGTATATTAATATATGTGTGTACTTCGTCGTTCTTCATATGCTAATTATTGTAGCTGTTTAATTAGATCAATATTATTTTATATATAATAGCGACGTGTACATGCATCTCACGTTGCGAGAGGAATCTCATGATAACAAATTCGTCATCTTTAGATCAGGCACTGTAAACAAAGATTTCTCAGTTCATCTAAAGTGTGCTTTTGGTATACTCGCTCCGCCTCATATTTATAGTTTATTTTTCTCTTTTTGAACATATTAACTTGATTGTTTATTTTCAAAAGTGAGTGAATAAAATTAACTAAAATTTTGATATTATACCTACTTTATATGTATGTTATAAAAATGTATATAAAAAGTAAAGGTCAAACTATCATATTACACAAAAGTACAATGTAACGATTATTATTCTTATAAACTACGTATTTATGTATTTTTTGTCTGTGCACAATAAATTTGATATGATTATCGGTTTGGGAGATAAATATATCTTTCTTGTAATCAATTCGTTCTGCATCGATCTGAAGTTTTAAACTAATATCTAAAACTTTCACAATTTTGGATGACAATTTTCTTTCGAGCTATATGCTTATAATTTAGTTGTATAGATAGAAGTTAGCACTTTCTAATAGTTAAATAACAATTATATCTAAACATATAATTGACTCAAATGGTTGCTAAAATAATGAATTTTATGGGCTATATGGTTTAATTTTGTAAATTTGGGAAACATAGCGAAAGAAAATCATGGAAACATGCAGATCTAAAACCAACCCGTTTGCGGACCTGGTTTAGCCACACCTGGCAGCTAGAAACCATATCTTCACAACGATTTAAGTAAAGAATTGAAGAATATTGATGTGACTCGATCAATTTTAGTTACAACTTCCGATTATTGTTACTTTAGAAACTAATTATTTTAGTTGTAAATTTGAACCATCGAGTTCATATCTTTAGTTTGCCTATAAAAACCATCTATCCACGTATTACCACTACCACCATCACCACAAGAGGCAACACAACCCGGACTATAAATATTTAACACAAAATCGTTAAAATTTAAAAGAAAAATCGCTGTTACATCTAACAAAAAAAACATTCGAGATAAACCCCAATAACTTACGTTAGAAAATCATAAACAGACAATAAAACCCATCAAAGTATTATAAGATCACTTACTATAATACGTCACATAACTGAAGAACTGAACTCAACTTATAATGACCGAAACACTGAACTTTTCAACACCACATTAGCGTCACGTCATTTCTTAACTATTAATACAAATACATTTATATTTTTAAAATACAATAATAATAATAATAACAATAATGATAATTACTATGTTACATTAATAATAAAAATTACATTAATTAAAAAAACTACGTTACATTAATAATAATAAGAAAATGACAATATTAGTCCTCGTCCGTGTCTTTGTTCATGGGTTCATTAGACGTAACATAATTTTGTTTCACTTCTTCCCGAATGTTGTAGAGAAATGCTTGTTCGTCGGGTAGCAAGCTTATATTGATTGAGTAGTTGAAAACTTTGAACACCTTGAACATTAATTTATTTTTAGACGTTTCGGCTAATGTTTCTATTGTTTTTTCTTGAGCTTGTGCGGTTCTAAAAAGTTTGGCGCGGATGTCGTCAGCTGAACAACGTGAGGAAGTAGCATATGACGAATCCTAACATTTTTTGGCTTTTGCGACTTTGAGCCCAACTGGGTGGACGACAGATCAGATCGCAGATCGGGTGCTTGGTTCCGCTACTCTTTTACTTTTTCCTTTTGGCTGATTCAAATTTGGATTTGCCCCGTCTCCAACATAGGGTGGTGGTGTGTGGACGTTTTTGAAATAGAATTTGGTTTAGTGGTGTTTGTAGATAATATGATTGTGGGTATTGTGTTATTAGGTCTTCGGATGAGATTGAAAACGGATTGGCTAGAGGTGCAAATTGTGCAAAATTCATGTGACTTTATGAAGGATTGATCGATTGGGGTGCGGAAGACGAGTTCTCTGGTGAATAATTCGTATTTGAAATATGATTGTTGAGTAAGTTGTTGAAAAAATCATTTGACCGTGATTAAGAATTTTTGAGGTGATGTTTAGACATTTTTAAGTGTATGTGTTTGATATAATTGTGTGTAAAATAAGTAGAGATGGTGAGAATTATGTATGAAAGAAAGTGATAATTGTATGTATATATATAAGGTGTTTGAGATTGAAAAAAGGTGTTAAGAGAATTATATTTTTTTTACTAAAAGTAGACCCTGTTGGCTTTGAAAATTTTGAACGTTTGAAATTTGTCGGGACGTAAACCCTAGCAAGAGACACAAAGACGGATTTGTGCCTATTATAATCTTCGAAGGGTAGGACGACCGTCCTTGTGCGGATACCCGATAGTGACAAGTCGCAATAGCTATTGGAAGTTTGCAAACTGTATAGAAAACGTTGAAGGATTTTCAGACTTAAAAGAAAAGTTAACATGGTCCGATGGTGATGAAGTGTTTAGAGTGTACATTTTAGAGAGAAAAAGAAACAAAACAGTGATTTAAAGAAAATAGAAAAGGTCTTACACACTAATATATGTTTCATGGTGGGACAAAAGTTGTATACAAAAAGACAATAATAACCCTGAAATTGGCATCAACATATCGTGATTATTTTTGTTTATCACGATTTTCAGTATTATCATGAAAAACTGGCTATAATCTCCTCATTATCTCGCGAGTTTACTTGGGGAAATGATAATAAAGTGTAATTTTATCTTTCGAATGGGTGAAATTACTTAATACATAATGCAAGATATCAAAGAAAATAGTAAGCACCAACATCGAATGGAATAAAAAGTTTAACGTCAGATTAGCAAGATTACTAAACTTTTAGTGTATTATTTAAATTGTAAAGCAAAAAACAAAGATTCATACTTTCATAAACTAAGCTGCACCCTTATTTCTGTTATATCAAGATACAAACCTTAAGACAAGAACGTATGTGAAAGAAATAAGGCATAAGTAAGCTTCAGAATTAGATAGCACTGTGAATGATTAGATGCTCCTACTAATCTCATGTTAAACTTCTTATCCCATTGGACCCGACGACCCAAATTTGATTCTACTACTTTTATATTAACTTAACGTTCTTATTAGATTTCAAGTCTATATATACATTCAATTATTGATCATGTTGATGTTTTTTGACTCGGCAAAACACTTGAAGTACTTTAAATAATCACCACATATGGGCTCCATTACTTCTGGGTTTCGTCATGCAATAAACATTGAATACCCACCACATATTAGGCTCCAGTACCAAATCAATTAAGCTAAATCAAAATCATAACGTTTTGTAAGTCACCTTTTTGATAAAATTGCATATATTAAATAACAAAAAATGTATACGAATGTTGAGAACAAAAGAATTATTTTATACAGCATGAATGTACCACGTCTTAGTTCATATATGATTAAAAGTTTGAGAACAACAAAAAAACTTTTCTTAATCGAATGTTATTACATCTTAAATCAATATTAAATGGAAGACCACTTGTTTGAAAACTGATCAAGCATATTTTTATACTTAAGTGTAGGTTGAGTGTCATCAGTTTGTTACACACTGATTTATGTGACTAACCCCAATGATATATTTTATTCTAACAAGATCGGTTTAGGTGGTGAGCATGGCTCACCATGGATAACGTAACTGGGAGCATGAAGGCCGCCCTTGTATGTGTAATGATGTATCTTTATAAGCGGGAAGGGCCAACACAATATGGAAGCCCATGGGTTTGACTATGTTGAGAGTCCAAGGACGAAGCACACCATCACAAACCATGCTTCCCACATAAGGATTGCAACACACTGACGTTATGACATGTTTTGACAATTCTTGTTGGATCTTAAACTTGATTTGATCCAATTGATATTGGACTATCTAAATAGTTAGGTCAAAGTCCATGAAATATTTAGATATATTTATAGAATGACGTAAAAGAGTTTCATAGAAAGATCTAGCAGAATTATCTAATAAGAAATATCTAGATATTAGTTGTCCATAGAAATATGTAGAATTGTAGAACCTTTCGTGGACTAGTATAAATAGGTGATGGAGTGAACATTTGTAAATGAAGAAAAAACAATCATTAATACATTGTTCAAAGAATTCGTCTCTTCTAAACTTTCTTTCAACCTCTTTCACTTAAAACTTTTTAATCAAATTAAGCCCATAAAAGATCCTCATGGCTTACAATTCTGACCTGATTATATAATCGGTTTACAAATCTGGTCCAATCATGATTGGTCCTTGATTAGTTTTTTAACCGTTAATAGTTATTCGTTTTTGAAGAGGCTATGAAAAGCAAGAAATGGAGACAAGCAATGGAGGAGGAAATAAAGTCGGTAGAAAAGAATAATAAGTGGGAGTTGACATCAATGCCAAAAGGCCAAATAGCTAAGAGAGTAAAGTGGGTTTATAAGGGAAAGAAAAATGCTAAAAAAGAAGTAGAGAAGTATAAAGAAAGACGTGTGGTCAAAGGCTACAAGCAAAAGCACGACATCGATTTTGACGAGGTAGTTCCTCTCGTTGCTCGCTTAGAAACTATAAGAATGATAATCGCTAATGCTATTTAATAAATGGAGAATTAATCAAATGGATTATCCTGACTTTTTCTCTCTCCTTTCTAACGTCTCTCACTTTTATTTCTAACACCCCACTAACTTCATTATCCCCATTTTTAGCCTGAGTAGACCTTAAACAAACTGGCAGCTGGGAGATGCTACATGCGTCGTTACGCAACCAATATTTGTGGCCAGAGGTTTCAAACGTGTTACTTTTCAGGGCGATTTAACCCGAATAACCGGAGAGTGGAGTCTCTCAACCACTATAACTGGCCTTCCTACAATTTTTAGGCTCGGATCGGATCATTTCCTCCTCCACAAGATGTCGCCAACCAATAACCATCGACACCAACACTATTTGTTTCCTAACCCACAATTTTATATACTATTGTGTGTGCCTATGATTATAGAATACGTATATAAATAACTCTCTCATAATAATAACAAGGGTTGGACTACAAGTATAATATAAAATAATAATATATAAATAAATAAAAGATGTTTTGTTACTTATATACCTTATAAAAATAAAAAGGGATCTTTTAAACTTCTTCTTATAATTTGATATTCAATTAGTATATAAATTTAATTGAACTTTTAATAACCTTTATCAATTTCTGAATATTTTATACTTTTTACTTATTACTGAAAGTAACTTACTTATTACTGAAAGTAAATTATTTATTATTGTCTTATTGTTTTACTATTTATGTGTTTTTGTTGCCTACTTGTTAGTAACTTGACTTTTCATTTTCACCGATATCTTGTATTCGTACTCCACGATTTAGTTTACGATAGACTCTCAATACAATAGTTACTTTAGGTCATTTTCTTCTAGCTTAGGGGATGGCGGGTATAAAGGGTTTAGGAGAAACCATAGATAAGCGACTACCTGTAGGATTAGAGTTGGTAGTTGAACGATAGACATCACGTGCCTCCATGAGATCAAATGGAAGGGGGCCGATACCATAGAAGAGAATGTCTGCAAACTTTGGTTCTGAAGATCAGGGATTGCGCGTAACAGAGTAGGAGTCCTTTTGTTAACAGGATTAAAGGACAACGTACTTCAGGTAGACATGTGTAATGATAGGATCATATTGGTCAAGCTAGTTATCGAGGAAGAGACTTTTAATGTCGTCAGCGTTGTATGCTCCGCAAGCGGGTTTCTAAGAGGCACATAAGAAGAGTTTTTGGTACTCTCTGGATGAGCTTGTTAGGGGGAGTCCAGTAGATCAACGAATAATGATAGGAGGCGATCTAAACGTATATATCAGGGCAGAGGCGGATGGATATATGGGAGATCCTGGTAGGTCGGGTAAGGGAAGTACATGTTGTACCCGATGGGTACTCAGAGTAAGTACTTGGATGATGTGGGTCGGGTAAGGGAAGTACCAGGCGGGAACTAAGCTTACTTAGGGGGTAAAAGTGCCTAGAAAACTTTCTGTCCCGAAGTACCCGACTAAACCTCTTTGTATCGGCCCAAATGTACCTGATGTACCTGGTTGGCACAAATGGGTACCCGGCGGATAACACATATGTTGGGAAAAACAATGATCAAGCTTAAGTTATAAATTTAACTAAGTGTTATTCTTAGTCTGTGTAATCTGAGTCTGTGTGATGTATAGACTAAAATGAGCAGAGACTCACAATTCTAAAGAGTGAAGATTACAGACTAAGATCTTGATAGACTGAAGAACATACATAGTGAAGTGTACAGACTCAAGTTATACAGATTGAAGATTTTTTGACTCTGAGTCAAACATACAGAGTCAAGGCCGTTGTAGATTCAATAATTAATATGCGGCCAAATCACACTTAGTTGATTGATTGTTCATAGAAATAGTTGAAAAGGTTGAACAAATACTTAGATATTCTTTGTGAATTCATATAGGCTATTTTCTGTGTTTGATTAATTCGATTTAGCTAAGTGCAATTGAATTATTCATACTTGTTATCATTATGGATTATTGAATAAACTATATTCATTATATTCAACTACTGTGTTACAATTGTTCTTGATTCAGCCAAGAACAAATCTTGTTTGAATATTAACTTGATATTGTAAGTTAGTCTCTTAATTCAATATGTTAATCAAGTTTGGGATCTATAAGACCTAAAAACTGGTACCAGAGCAAATAAACATTTAATTAGCAGTAATCATAATTTTGAAAAGGTCAAAGTTACCAAGAAAGTTCAAATCAATTTTTAATTAATCCATTCAAAATGACTTCAGTAGCCATGGCATGAAAAGGAATTCCAACCATGGAACAAACTTTACTCATTGGAGATCCAAAGCAAAATGGCATCTGACAAGCATTCATGATGAAATGCTTAGAGTCATTCGTGAAGGTCCGATGCTACCGGTAAACCTGTTCCTTCAACCTTGGATGAAGAAGGTAATGTTGTAACTCTCGAAAAGAAATTCAAGCACCTAAAGTACTTGCACATACTTAGATAAACAACTTTACAACCTAAATTTAAAAGCAAAAAGTGTACTAGGAAATGCAGTAAGTGAACAAATTTTTCAAAAATTTCTGGTTGCAAAACAGCAAAAGCTATATGGGACATGCTCATAAATCAATATGATGGTGTCACTTTGGTTAAAACTCAAAAGAAGAAAAATATAATAAGAAATTATGAGAATTTTGCTGCTGGTTATAATGAATCCTTTACTGATATTCATACATGATTTCAAATCTTAATTAATGATTTTGAAATATGTGCTAAGTTTGTAGATATACTTCCAAACACTTTCTCTTAAGTAATTACTTAATTGGTTGTAAGTGAAAAGTTTGAAAGTTATGATCTATCTGGCCTATTTGGTATTCTCATGAACTATGAAGAAATAAATGCGAGAAAGGATCTAAATAATAAAAGATTAGCTAAGGTTCCATCTGCTGCCCTTGTTGCAACAACAAGAAAAAATAGAGAGGTATTCGCTAGGGCATACTATCATCTTACACCTGCAGACTTAGATACTAAAGATGATTAAGCTTCTACAATTGAAGAAGAAATGGTTTTGCTTGCACAAAGATTAGAAAAGGCTAAGCTCAAAGGATCCAAAAGTAAATCTACTTTTGATCATAAGAAAGCTACATGCTACAAGTGTTGGCATACTGGTCATATTACTGCAGATTGCAGAGTTAAAATTGCGGAATCTTCTGAGATTAATAAATTGGCAGATAAAGCGATAAAATATAAGAAGTATCTGACAGAGATGTTAAAGCTGCTAAGAGAGCATGTGTTCAACAAGAATGGGATAGAGGTTCAACGTATAAGGTAAATCATTTTAAATTTTATTTTGATTCAAAAAAACAAAAAATGTTTGAGAATATCTATGTAGATTTTTTGAACAGACTTGATGATATTTCAAGTTTAAAATCAAAACTTAATAAAGTCAAATTAGATCTACATACTAAAATTGATTAAATAAACCAGAATATACAGTATCAACTTAACCTTGATGCTCATAAAGACGTTTTAAAAATGGTTGCTTTAGAACAATCCGAATACAAAAAGAAAGCTAAGCATTTTGAGAAAATCTGAAAATCTTGGTGTATCTCATGTGTTAAAAATGAAGATTGTTTATCAAGACAAATTCAAAGTCAAGTTCTAGCTATATTAGGTAATTCGTTCAATCTTACAAATCACTTAAAACCTAAGCCATTTGTTCATGAAGTTTTGCCACATACTTTTAGCTATACTGTAGGAAGTAAAATAGTTCTAATGAATGCATTTGTTGAAACTAAACAGGATTCAGAAACTGAAGTTGTATTTGAAACTGAGTCAGACTCGGAGGACACAGACTGTGACTTAGTCTATAAAATCCCTGAGTCTGAACAACCAGAGTTAATCGTTACATATGAAATTATGAATCCTATAGACAATAATAAGATACAAGTTTTTGAACAAAACAATGCTAAAATTCCTACTGTAGATAAACAAAAGAGTACATGTAAGTCTGTGCATGCTTCATTTTAGTCGGTAGCTAATAAAACTAGGAATGTGTCTAAGGATATAACAAAAGGCACTAAGAAAAATACAAAAAGTTCTCAAGACCTCAAAATGTGAAATCAAACTCACCATTTGTGAAGTCTAAGTCTCAGTCTGTTACATCAAATTTTCAGTATGGGCACAATAACTCAAAATTTGTGAAAAGTAACTCTAAGTCTGGTGCTCAAACTAAAGTTGTGAGTGATTGGACTAATAAAAATTAGAATGCTTAATCATCATTTTATGAAGTTATCCACAGAGTTTAAAGCATATGTTGGGTCAAAGCAGGTGTCTAAAAATGGATAATCTGACAAGAATAATCCAAAACCCAAAAGTATTGCAAAATTGAACGAAAAATGTTACAATTGTTGTACATTTGGACATGAAGGTATTCATTGCATAGTGTCACATCATAGGAAACCCCAAAAGATTGCCTAGACAAAACATGTGCATGTTCCAAAGAACAAAACCAAACCAAAAGGAACTATAAGTCATCATATATAATCTACCTACAAGTGGTGGTTAAAAAGAAGACTATAAGTTAACCCAAAGGACCTATTCGGAAATGGGTTCCAAAAAGTATTTTACTGGTATTGTTTGTCTTGTTGAGGGTAACAAAAAGTGGTATTTTGATAGTAGCTGCTCAAGACATATGACAGGAAATTTATCAAACCTGTAAGAGTTTGTTGAAGAAGAAGGACCCTTAGTGAAATGTGGTGATAATTCTATTGCCGAAAGAAAGGGTTATGGTATAGTATAGGCTGGCAATATCAAAATCACCAGGGTTGCCTATGTAGTGGGACTGAAGCACAATTTGTTGAGTGCTACTCAAATATGTGATGATGAAAGTGAAATAAGAATTATTTAGAAAGATGTAGTCATCTATGATCCCAAGGGAAAACCTATATTGTTAACTACAAGAAAAAAAGATGTCTATCTTTTGGATCTATCTTCTGTAGATGTGAATATAGAAATATGTTTATATATTTAATATGTACCAGAATTAAGCTGTTTGTGGCATGAAAGGTTATCTCATTTGAATTTCAAGAATATCAACCTATCGTCAAAGAAGAAATTGGTTAGAGGCTTTCCCGAGGTTACATATTTAGTGGACAAAGTGTGTTCTGCTTGCACACTTGGTAAACAGACCAAGTACCATTTTACATCCAAATTGTTTAAAAAAATTGTAGGTCCCATTCTTTAGGATCTTGATTCAAATGAAACAATCTAAATGTGCAGAATCCGAATAGAATCGTTTATACGTGATTATGATTATTGCAAATAACTTCATATTGATTTGCAATATGATTACAGAAATGTTTACAATTTAGGTTCTCAAGCTTTACCACTTTGTCTCTCTCTACAAACACTCTTTCAACTCAACTACCCTCACTCTCACTACTGCTATATGTATATATATACACACTTTTCATGTAACAAACGACACTACCGAGTGTCGCTGCAATCGACAATTAAAAGTGTCGTTTATATTTATACAATCAAGCTAAGTTTTCTAAAAAAGTTGATTCTCACACGAATATGTATCAACAAACTCCCCATTGACATCAACTTTTAGAAATCTTCTAATCTTCAACCTTAGCTTGATGAGAGAGTTGTCTTCCAGCGCATATCTATTTCTTTACACAAATATCTACAACTTTTCTGAAAGTTGCGACCCTTTTGAAAGTTTATTAAACTTTGCATTCTCGTAAGCTTGTGGTCATAAAACAATATCACATTCCCCTTGGCAACAACTTCACATAAACCTTCAAGAATCTTACTGTTCACCATTCTAATTATCGATCATTCTCGGAATCTCCTGAATAATCATCAGTTCAATCAGAATTCTCCCCCTGAACAACAGATTTCTTCTTTAACTCTTGAAGGATCTTCAAATTCAAGCTTTCGTTGTTGATCATCAATCGTAATGTGATATTAAGAAATGTCACTGGTTTTCTCTTTTTCTTTCTAATTTCTTCCACCTTTTCTCCTCTTGGTCTTCTAATTTAGACAACAACTTTAGGAACCCATTTGAACACGGTGGCAATAGGATTTGAAAATTTTGAAAACTATTTATAAGTTGTGTCAATATAATCCAAAGACATTGAGTTCCATCTGAAATTGAAACGCGATGTTTCATTTCTAAGAACTTGTCGTGGAACGAATGATGAAAGATTTATTCTCGAAGAGAAAGGAACAAAATCTTTTCCTCTTTTCACCATATGAAAAGAACATGGTGGTGCAAGAGCAAACATTTTTTTTCTTGAATATAAGAAAGGTTTTGTTTGACCAGATTCCGATTGTGTCAGTTTTTAAACTTTTGTTGACTTTTGAAATCTTGAAACCGATCTTTTGGTTTGTTCAAAGGCTACGGAATCACAACAATCAACCTTTTGATGATCGAATATTCTGGTTGATTGTGATTTCTTAGAGTACTTCTTATTCTTTCGTAGAGAATAATTAGTAAACTGTGAAATTTTTTTCGCACAAACCTATCGAACATGGTTTGGAAGATTTAACCGGGAAAATTTTCTTAGGAACCTTGACTGGTGGTTTATTGAGTGAGAGACTTGAGTAATTTGCTCGCGAAGATCTTGAACAATTTTTAATGCAAGATCATGATCTTTTTGAAGTTTGGTTACCACCGTTTGTTCAAGCTCAAGTTCTAAGATTCACTCTTCTAGTCCGACAATTTTTTAAAGCATTTCTTTACGTACAGTCTTCATGTTAAGTATTTGTAATTTAAAGGATTTAATCTCTTCTTCCTTCGTTATCAACTTTTCATTGATCCCTTCGTCTGGACTTTTCTTCAATTGATCATTTTCTCCAAATCTATTTGCAATAGCCTCCCATAAATCATTAGTGGTCTCTTGATTTTGAAACACAGAAGCACATCTTTTGGTAAGCACATGGTGATCGTTTCATATGGTTTCTTTTCCTTGTCATACTCCTTGCGTTCTTCAGCAGTCATTTGTTTTGGTTTCAAAGGAGCTTCACCTCGAAAAGTTCCCTCTAGTTTAGCTCTAACATAATGTTCAGTAATTGGTATCCATAAGTCGGAATCATTGAACGCTATGAAAGATTCAAACCTAGTCTTCCAACTCGAATAGTCATTATTGCTTAGGAACCTAGGAGGTTTGTTCGGAGTTCCAATCTCATTATCAAACTTCAGCATTGCGGTCATGTTTGAGAAAGCCATTTTTAAAAACTATCGTTTTTAGCAAAAAAATTCCGAGTCTTAAAGCTGAGTGTCACCTGTAATATAAACATCGACACTAATGATTGTCGTCTAGAGTGTTGCTAATGAATATCACGCGACACTACAAAATGTCCCTTGAAGTGTCGATACTTTGATTGAACTATCGCTTGATGAACTGTATTGCAGAATCACAAAGATTTTGATTTTACGATCAAATCCACTAATTCAGCAATCCTGAAAGCAACTAATCCCTCATACAATCCATCGTGCATCTTAATTTGTCTTTGTAATAAGTTTTCTAATCTAAATTATAATATAACCAAATCAGAAAATCACGCGAGCTGATTCAAACCACCTCTAATCCATAGATATAGCTCTGATACCACTTTCTAGGTCATGTTCGTTAGGATCTCAATTTGAATCTCAATTCCGGTTGTGTAGAGAGAGACAATGTCTGTAGACGTGTTTGCAATTTAGGTTCTCAAGCTCTACCACTCTGTCTCTCTCTACAGACACTCTCTTAACTCAACTATCCTCACTCTCATTGCTGATATATATATACACTTTTCATGCAGTAGGTGACCCAATTGAGTGTCGTTAAAATACAAAAAGTGTCATTCATATTTACACAAGCAAGCTAAGTTATCTAAACAAGATGATTGTCAGACGAATATGTATCAACAAAAATTGATCAACCTTTACATATGATTCATATGGACCTTTTTGGACCTATGAGCATAGGTTGTTTTGGTGGAAATAAATATACTCTTGTGATTGTGGATGAATACACACGGTATACATGGGTTATCTTTCTGAAATCTAAGGGTGATGTTTCTGAGAAGATTATTAATCTAATAAAGAGAGAAGAATTATAGAAGGATCAACTTATGAAGCAACTAAGGAGTGATCATGACACAAAATTTGAATATTCAACTCTTATTGAATTCTGTGTAGACAAATGCATATTTCAAAACTGTGCTTCTGTTAGAACTCCTCAACAAAATAGTGTTGCTGAAGGAAGAATTAGAACACTCATTGAAGTAGCAAGAAAAATTTTATGTTATGCTAAATTACATATCTATTTCTGGGCAAAAGTAGTTAACATTGCATGCTATACTCAGAATAGATATATTCTTGTTAAAAAGCATGACAAAACTTCTTATGAGTTGTATCATGGAAAGGTTTCAACTATCCATTATTTTTATATCTTTGGAAGTAAATGATATGTTCTTAATCAAAGGGATCAACTAGCAAAGATGGAACGTAAGTCTGATGAGGGTATCTTTGTTGGATATTCATCTATATCCAAAACTTACAAAGTCTACAACAACAGAAGAAAGAAGATTGAAGAAACCATCAATGTTACCTTTGATGACTCATCTACTAGCAATGAACTTTATTCACAATGTGATGTTCATTTGCTAGAATTTGTTGTGGGATCTATTATACAGGTCTCAAGTGGTGAAATTGCAACTCCAGACTCTGAAAGTGAAGATGAACAAGCTCAACAAACTTCAAGTGATCCTATAGTTGAACCCTCAACACTAGAAACCTCCTACACATATCCAAATGCACAGTCTGTAACCACAAACTCAGACACTACAAAGTCAAATGATCAATCTGGTAATATTGAGTCTGGGTTCTTCACAGACCCAGATATACTTGTATTAGAAGATGAAACAGAATTCAGTACAACTAATATAAGTAATGACGATTCATCCACAAATGATGACTCATCATTAGGGATTAAAAAACACAAGTATCATCTTGTGGAACAAATTCTTGGAGATTACAATGTTGGATGTTAGTTCCTGCTCCTAAAGGTAAATCCATTATTGAAACTAAATGGGTCTATATGAATAAGATGGACAAGGATGGAGTGTTAATAAGGAATAAGACAACATTGGTTGCTCAAGGATACAAGCAAGAAGACGGAATAGACTATGGTGAAACTTTTGCTCTTGTAGCCAAATTTGAAGCAATCATATTATATTTGGCCTATGCTGCACTTAAAGGCTTAAAGTATATCAAATGGATGTAAAAAGTGCATTCTTGAATGGAAATTTACAGGACGAGGTATATGTAAAAAAGCTCCAAGTTTTATAAGTTCCATTTTACCTAATCATGTTTATAAGCCACAAAAGGCATTATATGGATTAAAACGAGCTCCAAGAGCTTGGTATAACAAACTATCAAATTTTCTTCTGGATAATAACTTTACCAGAGAATCAATTGATAAAACTTTATTTATTAAAAGAATAAAGGTGATGTCATACTAGTCCAAATATATGTTGATGATATAATATTTGGGTCTACCTATTAATCAATGTGTAAATGGATGTCTAATCTTATGTCAAAATAATATCAAAGGAGTATGATGGGTGAGTTAACATATTTTCTAGTGTTGTAGGTCCAACTGAAGCCTGAGCACTATAGATAAGTTCCACAAAAATGAATCTGGTATATTTGGGCGTCAAACTACAAACAGGGGTACGATTGGATCTTTATTATACCTTACTGCTACTAGACTAGATACTTTGTTTTCAACATGTTTGTGTACAAAATATCAAGCTAATCCCAAAGAATCTCATCTACAAGCTGTCAAAAGGATTTTTGGGTACCTAAAAGGTACTCCAAACCTAGGTCTTTGGTATTGCAAAGACTCAGGGTTTGATCTAATTGCTTTCACGTATGCAGATTATACAGGTTGCAAGTTAGACAGGAAGAGTACTTCTGGTGGATGTCAACTTCTAGGTGGAAAACTAGTAAGTTGGTTAAGTAAGAAGAAAAATTAGGTTGCTATATCTACTACAAAAGCAGAATATGTTGTTGTAGAAAGTTGTTATGCTCAGTTATTGTGGATGGAACATCAATTGGCAGACTATGATGTGTTGTTTACCATATAACCAATGATGTGTGACAACCAAAGTGGAATTACAATAACTAAGAATCCAATATTCCTTTCCAAGACGAAACATATTGAGATCAAACATCACTTTATAAGAGACTGTGTTGAAAAAGGCAAAGTGATTCTCATATATGTGTCGACAAATGATCAATTAACATATATCTTTACTAAACCATTAAACAAAGATCGATTCTTTTATCTATTTGGTCAACTAGGGATGTTGAATCCTTAGGCAATCTTTGACTCCAAGTGACTCACTCTCAGTCTGTGCTTCGATTTTGGTCTCAGTTTATATGAACTTTTCGACTGATACAGATTACAAACTCAACTTTACCAGACTAAGAGTACTCTATATATTTTGTAAACTTCATTTTTTTCACATTCTAAAAATACCAAAAAAGATGTTACTTTTATTAGCTTAAGTTTTTTTTTTTTTTTAAATATATATAACAAAAAGATTTTAAACTTTAATATCGCCGTAAATATTTTTAAATCAAGTGAAATTAAACTTTATTATTTTAATTCTGTAAGTTTAAAAGGATAAAATTGGGATTAGATGTAACAGTTGTGATTACTTTTAACCGGATCTTTCAATGGGGTCCACAAAACTAATAGACATTCAATTTAATTCTATTTAAAACTCTTGTTTTCCCTTTATTCCAAGTTTACGTGATCAAAATATCTTACGAATTTTCGAAAACCTTAGAATTGCGATAGATTTTCATCTCATTCATTCTACTTCGCAAATCACAATGGTCGATCAATGGACTTACAATGCACCTTCAATTGTGCAACGCGCCAAGTCATTTAAACATGGTAAGCAACTTAAGGTATGTGTAATGAATCAAGTTGCAACTATTGCATTCCATCTGCTAAACAAATCATTCGATATGAGCAACTAATCAATTTTAAGAATGCACTTCCACTAAATGGTGCATATTTTAATACATTACCTCATATATCAAATGATATTGAACGAATGGTGGTTTACTTGTAGTTTCAATAGTGCCAACACTGTTATATCTGGTACTATTGATCAAGAACTCATTAGGGATGTCTTAGACTTACACATAGGGTAAAATTTTTCTAAAATTCCATTTAAAGAGATAGCAATGACTTCTCTTACTTAGATTGGATATACTAAACCCAAAAGGAAATCTGGTAGTATAGGGGAACTAAATGAATTCGAAATACAAAGCTTAAATTCATTTATAATTGATGTTAATATAAACTATACAGAGTTATACTTCCACGAATTTTTACAACTAGTTAATGTTCATGCAAGGATTTTTAATGTTGTTTTATAAGATTTGTATCATTATGCTTTGAAAAGAAACTTGGTGTTCAATGTTGAAGGCAATGATTAAGAAGAACGTGTGGAGATAGAGTACACACAAAGTCTGGTTCTACAGACTTAGGATCACAATCCACAAACTCACATGAGTCTAATGGTCCACCTTCCAATGAAGGCTCACGTATGCTTCTTCCACATTCTTAGGACAAGTGAGTACATCCCATCTCACTCTGACCAATCCTCACCCATAAAAGTGAGTCAATCATTGACCAACCCAATTGAGTCACCACTCAATTTGGAGAAATCACCCGACTTTGAACCCCAAATATTTGAAGCACACATGGAATCTTCATTTATGCAACAGAATGTCCAAGAGACACCTGTCAGTGTTGTAGTTCATTCCACTATAACTCTAAGAATTGGTATTTCCTCATCAACAATTGTAGAATTAAGATTTGTCAAATTTTGATCAATCCCACCATTGTTGTCACCACTATTACTTGCATTATCATTTGACGAGTCCTCTAATTGATATAAAGATTCTTGAAAATCATCATCGTTTGGCAAATCATGCTCATTAGTCTCATTAGAAGAAGGTAAAGCAGGATGAGGAGTGGAAGTAGATGTTGAAGCTATATCATGAGAATCATGATATACATCTCTCCCGTAAATCATACCAATCACATCATCAACACCATCAGGAAGAATATTGAATGATTTGCCAGTTTGAGGACTTATGTATCGAAGACATTCAACTTCATAAAGTTCCTCAATCTTCCCAGTCACTTTATTGAATACTCGTTTATTTGGTGAGTTAACTGAATATCCAAGAAGAATCCATCACTCGTCTTTTCACCAAATTTTGATAAACGATCTTATGTGTTTATTAAAGTTCACGGACACCAAATGGTTCTAAAAACTTGAAATTAGGTTTATGGTTGTTAGGCAACTCATAACAAGTCTTATATTGCTTATTAATCGTCAACACTCGATTAAGCAGATAGCATGTTGTATTGACTGCTTCTGCCCAAAACATAATGGTAAGTTAGAGTCCGTAAGCATAGTCCTAGCAGCTTCAATCAAAGTTCAATTCTTCCTCTCGGCAACCCCATTTTGTTGAGGAGTTCTTGGAACACTGAACTGATGATGGATACCATGTTGTAAACAAAACAACTCCAGATTATGATTCTTGATTTTCGTCCCATTGTCACTTCTGAGCATCTTGATCTTCAATCGACATAGATTCTCCAATTTAAGAAACAAAAACTTCAAGATTTCTAGAGTTTCATCTTTAGAATGCATAAAATACACCCATGAGAATCTAGAGTAATCGTCTGTCACGACTAAAAAATATGGCTTTGACACATGAGAGTTCTAACGGTGTCTGAATTGAATTTACTAACTTTGACACATGAGACTTCTGATGTTGTTTGCCCTTTTTGCACAAAAGATAATGATATGCTAACGAGAAAGTCTGCTTTAGAACACCGACCACAAGATCATTTTTCACTAAGAAGTTCATCTTCCAAAAGTGGATATGTCCCATTCTTCTGTGCCACAAAAGAGAATCACGTTCTGATGCTTTAGTTAGCAATCAAGTAAAATTAGAAGAAGAAGATACATTCCTCATATCAAGAGCATATATATCTTTCCTTCGTGGTTCTCTCATTAGAATCCATTCTTCAGGAATTACGAATCCTGGTTTAAGAATCATACACTTAACATCATTGAAAACAGTTGTATACTTTTTGTCGCAAACTTGAGAAACACTCAGCAAGTCATGTTGCAACTGTTCACAATAATTAACCTTTTTCAAAACTAATCGTTCCATTTGACATTATTCCTTCTCTAGTAATTAATCCCCCTTTGTCTCCCGCAAAAGAAACATATCCCCGTTGATTGATCTCACATCCGTAAGAAAGGATGAGTTTCCAATCATGTGCCTTGAACAACCGCTATCCACATACCAAATATTTTCAAGCGATCTCCTAGACTGTTCCAGCACAACACAAATAAGAAATTAGTTTGAAAGGAAGACCCAAGCCTTTATGGCTTTGGGTCGTCCAACATCATCAACAATGATTATCTCAACTAACTTTGAATGTTTTTCAAAATCAGAAGGAATAGTTGACGTATCAGTGTAAGGAATATGAGATTCCTTTGTCGAACGCTTTACTTTCCAAACCATTTTTAGTTGGAAAGATTTTTTGTTGAAAATGTTGTGATCATGATTTTTGCTTTTGACTTGCACAACATTGTCATCTTTCTTGACAAACTTTGAAGAAAATGAGGATTTTTTAAAAGTATTCCTTTGAAATTTCCTCTTCCACTCATTCTTCTTCAATTTTTGTTTTGAAAGAAGCAAACAAGCTCGGACAATGTGGCCTCGATGTCCACAATAATAACAGGAACAATGCTCAACGAAAACTCTCGGCAATTGAGTTTTCAGAATCCTTTCATTTGTTCAAAAAGAACTTGTACATGTTGGTGAAAAAATTTGTAAAGATTAGCCATTTGATTTTGACTTTTTTCAGTTAAAGATTTATCAACTTGTTGTTCTCTTTTCAAAATCTTCACAACATTCTTTTGGACATTTGAAGATTGTGGTTTTGACATCTTTTGGTTTTCTTATTATTCATAAAAAACTCTGTTTCAAAATCTCATTTTTTGCATCAAGTTTAGATTTTTCTTTCTAAAAAGCCTTTTTATATTCATTATTTAGGATGAAAATTTCAGGCTTGACAGCAGATTTGTTAACTTGTTGTGTTTGCACAACACAATCTCTAACTTCACTGACAATTTCATCAGATACAACTTTCTCAATAGATATAAGATCTACAAATAATGGAGTTGCAGGCACAAAATCTTCAATTTCATCCTTGACTGGCATTGAGGTATAAGATGAAGGAGGATATATAGATATGTACCTAAGGCCGGTTTTGGATTTCGTATCCTTTTTCTGCGAATGAACTAGTTGGTCTAAAATCAAGGAAGACGCTGAAAGATTTGAAAACTTCCATTTATAGTTTAAAATCTCACTTTGAGCTTCAGCATATTCCTTGCGTTGAAAATCAATTTTCAGTTATGTAACTGTCGATTGCACCTTGTTGATTTAAAAGTTTTAACATTCAAATCATGCATTTCAACACGTAAAACCTGAATTTTATCTTCGAAAAGTTTTCATTTTCTTTCAAAATCTTATTAGCTTGTTTTAGTTTATCAATATCGGATAACAAGCTGAGATTGTGATCTTGGTATTTGTTGAGATTTTCAAGTAACTAACACAGTTTGAACATGGAAATACAAAGGAATTAGAATCAACCTCAGATACATCTGACATGAATGCTTGATTATGAGCATATGCAGCTTCATCAAATGAGGACTCCAGTCATAATGCTCGTCATTGGTTGTCGCAAGGGCCTTTGAAGATTTATGTTGATTCCCGTCTTTGGCCTGAGTGGAGTAATGAGTGTTGTGTGGCTTGGGGGTACTTGGTTTAGTAAACCCGGAAGCTGGTTGCTTTGATTTCTCACATTCCCCTGCAAAGTGTCCATAATTTTAACAATTATAACATCTGACTTTGCTTTTATCAAACCCAAGTCCAGTTCTATTATTTCCACCAATATTGGTTCTGTCAGTCCTCTGAAGAAATATTTTTGCCCGTCGTCTGAGCATAGCCATATTCCACTTTATGTCCATTTCTTCTAAATCATCAGGATGAATTTGATTGAATTCATTTGATGAATCTTTTCCAGAAAACAAAGCAATCCCTCCAGTTGATGAATCTTTTCTAGTTGCCTTTCTCTTCCAATAATATCCTCAAGCGACCAAGTAGGCAATTCATCATTTTCTTCCATAAGCATCACTCCGACTTCGCATTTTGAAGGTAATGAATGAAGTAGCTTCTTATTAACTTCAATGTTAGGATACTCCGTTCCTACTTCTTTTAATTCACAAACCAGCTCAGAAAATCTTGAAATTAGATCATCAAATGACTCATTTTACATATGATCGAATAAATCAAACTGCTTTTTCATTTTTTCCTTTCAACTTTGCTTTAATTGATCATTTCCTCCGAATCTCTTTACGATCGCCTCCCATAAATCATAAGCAGTCTCTTGACGTTTAAAAGACTGAAGCACATCCTTTGGTAAGCACATGGTGATCGCAACATATGCTTTCTTTTCCTTGTCATGCTTTTTTCGTTCTTCGACAGTCATTTTCTTTATTGATTTCCAAGGAGCTTCATCTCGAAAAGTACCTTCTAGTCTAGGTCTAACATAGCGTTCAGTGATTGGGATCCAAAGTTTGAATCGTTGAATGCTATGAAAGACTCAAACCTAGTTTTCCGGCTCGAGTAATCATTATTGCACAAAACCTAGGAGGTTTGTTCGGAGTTCCTATTTCGTTGTCAAACTTCAACATAGTAGTCATATTTGAAAAAGCCATTGTATTAAAAATATTTCTAACTGTGGCAGCTTGCTAGTGTCGCCTATAGTTATGTAGCGACACTAACCACTGTCGCTTGATAGTGTCGCTAATTTGCTGCAAGACTCGACACTTAACTAATGTCACTCAATGAAGTGTTGCCTGAAAGAAGAAGTGTTGTCTGGAGTGTCGCTAATTCTACCCACGCGACACTATGTAGTGTCGTTGGATAAATGGCAGTGTCGCCCAAACTCGGAAACTATCGCGCGATGAATATCAACTTCAGAATCTCAACATTTTCAATTTCACAAATACATCCTAATCACTAATACACTCCATTGCGCATCTTAATTTGTTCAAACAATCAGTTTTCAATGTTAATTTCAATCAAATGCAACTTGAAGCTTAAAAACCCAAAAACCGAAACAAACAATCTTAGAATCACATAAACTGAAACGAATCACCTCTAATTGCTTTGATATCGCTAGTAGGTTCTGTACGTGAAGATCACGATTCGAATCTAATAAGACTAATGTGCGGAATTTAATTAGACTTATTTATATGTAATTGAGAGATTATCTATAAATACTTCCTTGATATTGATTTGATTAAACTGAAAGATTACAGAAGTTCATACAAGCTCACAATACACGTTTCTCAATAAATGTTCACTCTCAGATACTTACACATACCTCCTATCAACTGAATGACACTTGACTATTTATATAAGTTGACACTTACGGACCCACCGACACTTTTAAGTGTCGATGTAAGTGAAGCAAGTGTCGCCAAAAACACTTATAAAAAATTTCCAAGTCTTCAACTTGAGTTTTTATCACTGAATTTGTGCCAACAAACTCTGCTAGAGTTTGTGATGTCAATGGCTATCTGTACAACCCAACCTCATCCTAGTACCGGTAACCTGGATACCTACATTACTGCTACTACACTGACCTGTGTAGTGAGCATTGAAAATGATGTTCTAATCCTGAACTCCACTACCCCCCTCATAACATCACTATCAATGACTTCATCCATCTTTACCCCTAGTCTTCTACTAGTTCACACTTTTGTGAGTCATTCCTTACAACCTTATTCACAGATTGTCAATGCCCCAGTCAAATCACAAACTGAGGTACATATCTCAAACCCTTCTAAATCCCATGATCTTCCATTATATAACCAACTTGGTAGTGAGGATTTACCAACTTTAAGACTAGGTATCCGTGATACCCTTTCTATTCACAAGATACGGCTGATGACATCTGGTGCTACCCCATCTACTGTTTCCAGTGATACCCTTTCCTAAAAACGGATATGGTCTGAGGGGACAACCACCACACTACTTTTCTGACCTATGATCTGTACTTTATGCAAAACATATATAGAATGAGGCTCCAAGTGCAACACACATCAAAGATCTCAATGATCCTTCTCAGTCACAACCTGAGATGAGTGAGGAAAAATACCGTTACCCGCCTTTAATCAACCTCTGCAACCTTAGTCTTTGCGTTCTAGTACACTTCATGATGTTCTTATAGCCATTACCAAGTTGTTTGAAAAGGTACAGACTGATAATAACAATAAGTAGACTGACCTAGAGAAGATGCAAGATCTAGTTTCAACTCTTAGTTCTAAGATGGATAGGTTGGAGCATAATATCAAGCAAAGACTGGATGATATGCAGACTACCCTTTCAAACTTTATAGATGATGTCAAAAAGGGGGAGATGTTTAAGCCTGTAGGAGCTAAGGAGGATAAAATGTATGCAGATAATACTGAAAGAGTAAATCTATCTGAAGAGGTTGAAGGTGAAGGTATGGGTGAGAGGATTCTAGATGATGTAAATAGGTTACAACCTAAAGATAATATTTCAAACAATAATGATAATATTAATGAAAATATAAATGGTGATGATAATAATGATGGAAGTGATGATGATGATGATGATGATGAAGGAGATGATGGATGTCACACCCCGCTAAAGCGGAAACACTGGATGCAACAGTACAATGGATTCATAATCGAAAGATACAAAAGTTCACCGTTCAACATACTACTACTAAAGCATTACATCAAGTCTTACATACGTTTATAGCACAAAACTACAGAATTTAAACATGTGATTACATCCAAAATAAACAAAAGTCCGTAACGCAACAACATCATATACTAAAAGACAGGTTTAGCTTAAATAGCTAAGTCATGGTCAAATCCTGAATAGCATGTAAAATAAATGGGTCAATTATGAAACATAGTTGGTGAGTTCACAGGTTTTGTGTAATGAAAAACCCTTTTCAAAAGTTCTTGAAATCAAGTTTAGAAAGATGCACGTTGCTAAGCGGGTAATTTGTAAAAAGTGGTTCGTTTAAGAACGAGGCTCATTCAAGAGCGATACTCATACGAAAGTTGGATACATTTAAGAATCGATGTATTATACTCAAAAGTGGTTCATTTAAGAACGAGGCTCATTTAAGAGCGATTTCTTTTTAAGATCAACAACGTTTCAAAATAGTGTGATTATAAAAGTCATCATGTTCTCGGATAATCGAAATATCACGTTTATAATATTGTCATGTTATCATGCTTGAGTCCACAACCAATCCTCGACCGACTCTAATGCCCAAAAGCGATGCCCTATCGTCGGCATTTAGGATGATGGAATGCACTCGTATGGCCGCGTGAGTGAGGAGGTGGTCTCGCTCCCAAATAGTACTATCCATATGCACCATTGGCTCATAATGAGTTAATGGTCGTGTAAAAGATACAAACCGGGAATTTAAGATACAATAGCTAAAACAAGCATATAATCATGTGCATATACACAGTAAACATTTATGACACATTTGCAATCAAGTACAACATTTGTAATCAAGTACACATGTTTTTCACCCCAAAAATGTTTAAATAAAAGCGTTAAAAATAAGGGTTGTGAATACTCACAATTGGGAGTAAGCGTACGGTTGGATGTAATGCGCGTGCCTTTCGGGTATGACTCCGATCCAAGTCCTATGAACACGAGGGTTCTAATTAGTTTCTTGTCTAATTTGGTTTGTTAGAATTTCTTAGCTAGTTAATTAAATTACAAAATGCCATAACTTGTAGAATTTCCCTTAAATTTTGCTCACAACGTTTTATAATTAATTTTTAGACTTATAGATTATTTATAATCAATTCATTTATCATAAATGAAGGAAATTTGGGAAATATAGTAAATATTCATGAAAAATTCGGAAATTTTTACTAAGTCAGTTTCTACTAATTATTAGGCTTGTATAAAATTTTCAAGTCATTTTGAACACTGGAACATTGGTTCCCATTAAATCATGATTAATAAAACGTAAATCGAAAGATATATCATAGCACATCCAAATGGTAAGAAATTTGGAGTGTAGTGTCATTTTCTGAAGAAAAAATGACACAAGAAAATCCCCATAATTATTTGGGACTTAAATCTAATTTTTCATGATTTAATTACTTATTATAGCCATAGTTTACATTATTTCAAGAACAATACATATATATTCTTTCAAAAATTCCAATTCTAATTCCCAATACTCTTCTCACACACATGTTACTGAGAAAAATAATTCTCATATTTTTAACATGATTTTCATGCATTTTTCGATTTTTGTAATGTTACAAAACACATAGCTTTCACATTTCATAGTGTTGTGTTCATGCATTTTCTAAAATTATAAGATCATCACAAAAAAATACAATATTTTTATCCTACTGAGATAAACATGTTAGTGAACTAAAAACATTTATTTATTTATTTATTGAACATTTTAGAACCCATGAACATGCATCACAATCTAGTGTCCACAGAAAACCTTCTGCTTGCGCACCAGAATTGTGTGACAAGTTTGGTGGTCGAATACTAATTTTTTTGAGTGAGACCAGTTGGGTTTGAAAGCTAAGACATAGGGATAAATCCCAGAAGAAAAATATTAATTGTTGGACCATTATTCACTGAGTTATGGTCAGTCAAAGTTGGGTTAAAATCTGGACACATTGCATGCATGTTATAAGTTAGGTTTTTGGAGTGTTTAGACTACCAAATCAATCCCTAGGCCTTAATCATTAATTTAGGCCTAAACTTTGATGTATCCACTCATATTTACATAAACTTAAACATAAATTCCATGGATACAACATCTAGCTATGGAATTTGGTTCATGCAAGCCCCAAAATCGGGTATTTGTTCTTACATTAAAAACACAACTTGCAACCAAAAGCTTTTGATCTTTGATCCTCTAAATCTATGTGCTAACACATGCATTGTGTTGAAATACATCCATGATGTGTTAGAAATTATTTCCAACATTCCAAACAATTTAAATAACTAAAACATGTAGTTTTGATAGTTATAATCAACAAAAAGACTATTTTTTGACTTGATTTTTGGTTTGATCATGGGTTATCCTTTCTTTTAACACATAAACATGTGTAAAGGATAACCTACAAACATCAAGCTTCTTATGAGGATTTTAGCCATGGTAAAGGTACAAAATCTGAATTTTTACATGAAATAAAGTATAGAATTGAAAGAAATGAAGTAAAGGATGGTAGTCTTACCTTAGATGTTTTGTTTAGGTGCAAGAACACCTTCAAATGTTTGATCTTTTACCCTAAAATGGTTGAGATTTGGTGTGTGTTTTGAGAGAGAAAAGAGGGAAAATGAATGAGTGTGTGTGTTAGGAGTTGAATGAAATGATTAAGGATGTAATCAGAAGTAATGTGAGGAGAATTGGAGTGGTCAGGGAGGGGGGGTTAATTATTATTTTTTTGTCAAATAATAAGTATAATGTAAGGCTTAAATGTTACATAATTAATTTAGTATAAGTGTGTATATAATGTAAGTTTAATTGTGATATTTTAATGGTCAGAGTTTGAGTTATAAAATTTTATTTTCTAAGTTTATAATTTACATCAAAATATATTTGATTCGTTTACGATTAACTTTCGTGAGTTATTTATTCGATTCAGGTTGTGTTTACCGAGTTACGGAATTTCGGTTAATTCTGATTTTTGCGATACGATAAAATTTTTGTGATGACATATGAAATTAATTTTCCTTCATTTTCTTTGGCACTTCGTAACCTAATTAAGTATTTCTCATAGCCTTAAGGTTTTGCTAAGCAATTCTTTAAGAGGTTACACGATTTCAGTAACTTAAGGAGTCGTAACCTAGACTTTTCACTAGGATTTTAAGAGTGCTTTAAACGTAAATTGAGATACTAGAAATTTAAGAGCGGTGATGACCTGAAATTTTTGACGGTTGTCACAATGGTGATGATGGACCTGATGTTACTAAGGTGAAATCTTATGGACACTTTAAAGAGTCAAATGATATTGAGTGCACAGACTCAGGGGGAGCCACATACTGATGTTTTACATATACAACACATTCAATACTTAACTGTGGTAGATCAAGTTATATTAGACGTAGTGTCAAAATGTATTCCATAGACTGAGACACAACATCAAGATTCAAATCAAGATAAGGGGAAAGAGAAGGTAGTTGATAAAGTAGAAGAAGAAAATGTAGAGATTGATCCTATTTTATTGAAACTTCAAGAAAAAGAAAGATGAAAGAAAAGAGCAAGGAAAATCTTTGGTTATGATAAACCTAAACAAGATCAACCTTCAACAACTGAAGTAGTTCAACGGGAGATTACAGAAAATGTTTTAAAGCTTGGTATGTCACAAGATGAATATCTAACACAGGCTAAGTTGAATGAGCATCAACTTATGAAAGATCATGAGCTTATAGCCCATATACAACAAACAGTATCTCTTATCTTGCCAGCTCAAAGAAAAATATGTAGGTAGAAGAATCCCAAATGAGTTAATCATGAGTTCCACAATGTACAACAACAACAGAGTTAGAATAGATTACAAACTAACAAGTCATGAATTCAACATGTATATGTTGACAAATTACACCCTCTAGAGTTTACTAAATGAAAATATATTCCTTCATCTTTTCTCAATTTCTTGAAAATTTTTACCTGAAATCAATTTCAAATCTAATAAGTATTGTAATTTCATGAAATCAACTTAGATGATGTACAATTGAGAATGATATTTACGCTAAAAATACGTATAAAATAAGCAATATCAATGTTCATGTTTACTGGAGGTCTCACTGGAAGCGGTCACTCTACCCTTGGGTAGGGGCATAACTGTCTACATCTTACCTCCCATATCCCCCGCCATTTACGGGATTATGTATTGTTGTTATT
Source organism: Logfia minima (assembly GCA_963921325.1). Taxonomy (NCBI): domain Eukaryota; kingdom Viridiplantae; phylum Streptophyta; class Magnoliopsida; order Asterales; family Asteraceae; genus Logfia; species Logfia minima. Next base: position 21,305,534 of record OY992770.1, read on the forward strand.
GTAATTCATCAAATGGATGTGAAGTTTGTTTTTCAAAACGGGTTACTCGAGGAAGAAGTTTATGTAGAGCACCCAGACGGTTATACAGCCAAAGGGCTAGAACGTAAAGTGCTAAGATTGAGAAATGCCTTAGAGCACATGGAGCGGTAAAACTGCTTTTCAGTTTTCTGGACAGTCATTGTTGCTTAAAAAGTGGAGGACTGGAGAACAGTGTTCTTGACATTGTTCTAGAAATTTTATTTTGTTTTTATAAAAAATTCAAATAATTTAATCAGTTGAAAAAAATAACAAAATAAATCAAATAAAAGAAATACATTCATTATAATAAAAAATACGTATTACAAGTCCTACACAATACAAGATTGAATAGTACATTCAGAAAAATAAAAAAAATACATTCAAGTGTCTCCTTATTCCGATCACGATTCCAAACCGAAGTTGCACCCCATCCTTTCACGAACCTTCCCATTTTCCATTTCTATTATGAATTTGTTATGTTCTGACAATTGCTCTGTCGGCATAAACAAAAAAACTGAGCGCGACTTCAATGTCCTTGGTCCGGCAGTAACTATGTTTATCGTGATGGATACCTTCAAAGGTTGATATGATCGAGTTATCAAACGAAGCGCGAGAATAAGCGGCGGAACCATAGGACATTTTTTGGGATTTCGGTTTCCTTGCTATTCCCCGTGGACGCTTGAACTGATCGTCACCAAATAGCGTTGTATTCAGGTTTTTGTCGTTACCCTTCGGTTTCTCGTGCAAATTCAAGTCATCCAAGTCCATAGTGTTACGGCGTTTTGGAGCGTTCCGCCTTCTAACAACAACGAGTTCCGGAGTTAACCACTTCTTTTAGTCCTTCGAAAATTTCATACTTGAAAATTTACTAAAGGTATTAGGCATTCAAACCTATATTGAGCCTCCACCCGCAACTTAAAATTATCGGCATCTTCCACACTTATTTGTTGCCCTTGAAGCCGCTTCCAAATACCTCCTCACTTTTGGCATGCTGTATTCAGTTTCGGCCACTTTGAGCCAACATGTCCTTGGTCCGTTCAAATAGCATCTTGCTCCTATGGTACTCATTCATCACAGGATACCAAAAGGAGTCGTTGGATTAGTCATTTCCTAGGTTTGAATCCTCGAAAACGACAATCGGACTTTGCAACAATCGGAGTTCGTCCTTCGGTTTCCAATTGTTGCAGTTGGGAACAACCTTTTATGTTGAGGTTGTGATGATCCCACATCCGGTTGTTTGTCTTTCTTTTTGGATGTATTTCTTCGAGATGAGGTTGGTGTCAATACCTCATCTTCATGTGATTGTATATCGACTTGTTGCATGTTGGGTTGTTGCATATCGGGTTGTTGGGTGTTTTGTGATTGTTGCCACATTAGGAAAATGCTACATTTATCAGGCGACATGTTAGGTGTTTGATAGTATGGTGTTTAATGATATTGTGTTTGAGGGACTTGGGTTTGCGGCATATGGTATGGATGACCAAAATCGAGCATGTCGGTGTTGATGGGTTACAAGATGATGATACGTTTGGAAACAAGTTCCATTGGAAATGTAGATTGTACTGGTTGTTTGGGTTGTTCGACATTGTAAATTATAGTAAATTATAGAGATTTGAAGTGTTTGAAGATGAGAAGAGTGTTTTGAATTGTGTTTGAAGTGTGGTATTTATAAATATGAATATAAAGTTTAAAGAAAACGTTCAGAAAAAACGGCTAGTTTCTAAAAACAATTATTTTTTTATTTAAAAAAAAATAGTAGCCATTTGTATTAAGAAAAAAAAGGCAACACACAATGTCACGCGTTCGATGGTGGTCGGGAATGCCATCCGGAGTGACGGAATGTCGTCCGACGGTGTTCTGGACGTTGAACGGCAACCAAAAGCCCTCCATTCCATATGCTCTAATACGGCCCAAAGCAACGCTTGGAATACAAGAACTGACAAGTATTTTCAAGAGCATGATATCACACAAATGTCTAAGTGAATCACTTTACGTGAATTATGAAAATGAAGATATATTACTCGTGTGTTGTATTTAGATGATCTTATCTTCACGGGAAACTCTCAAAGGATGATTGAGTTCAAGAAGTCTATGGCAAAAGATTTTGAGATGACAGATATTGGGGTTATGTCTTATTATCTTAGTATCGAGGTTAAGTAAACGAAAGAAGGTATCTTCATATGACAAGAAAGATACACGAAAGACATATTGAAAAGGTTTCGCATGGAGAACTGCAAATCTATTGGCACCCCCATTGAGTATGGAACAAAACACTCTAAGCATAATGGAGGAGAAGGCGTTGATCTAACATTATTCAAGAGTCTTGTTGGAAGTTTGTGTTTTTTGATGTGCACAAGACCGAACATTTTATATGTTGTGGGATTAATTAGTTGAATCCTGCTTGAAGACTGCCAAGACGATTCTACATTATCTCAAAGGTATGCTTGATTATGGTATGTTTTATTCATCATCTAAAGACTTCATGGTCGTTGCCTATAGCGACAGTGATTGGGCTGGAAATTCTGGTGATAGTAAAAGCACATCTGGATTCTTATTTATCCTTCGCAATACTGTTTTCACCTATTCTAACTCTCTCCACCTGCAAAGTAGAGTATGTAGTTGCAACATCGTGTGTATGCCACATTATCTCGCTTAGAAATTTATTAAAGGATCTACACATGCCACAAGTGGATACAACGTAGATCTTCATTTTTAAAAAGCTAGTGATTGACTTAGCCAAAAGTCTACCATGACTGAATTAAGCATATAAAAACTCGTTATCGCTTTATTCAAGAGTGTATTACAAGGAATGATGTACAAGTGAAATATACAAGAACATAAGATCAATTAACAAACATCTTCACTAAGGATGATGTTTGGTATTGGCAAATTAAGTTTAAAGGTGGGTGTTGGATCATAAACTTGATCTAGTCCAATTGATATTGGACTGGCCAATTAAAGTTGTTAGGCTCAAGTCCATGAATAAGAAAATATCTTTATAAGTTTATAGTTAGTTTTAGAACAATCATATAGATAAATCTAGTGGAAAAAGCTAGTATAAATATCTAGAAGTTAGTTGTTCATGAAAATATCTAAAATTATAGAACCTTTCATGGACTAATATAAATAGGTGATGAAATGAAAATTTGTGAACCAAGCAAAAACAATCATTTACATATTGTTCAAAGAATTTATCTCTTTTAAAATTTCTTTCAACCTCTTTACTTAAAACCTTCTAATCAAATTGTCTAAAATACCTTCATTGCTAACAATTATGATACGGGTCCCATAATAGTTGGTCCTTGATTATTTTTAAACTTAATTAATATCCATTTGTTACTCAGAATACATAGGTTTATCGTATTAAACAAAAATAACTTGAACCTAAAAGTTAACTTGAAATATTTAAATGGTATAAAAATCTACTAGGTAAACTAACCGGATACCATCTATTTTCTCATAAAATAGTAAAATACATCGCCGACCCTCCCTATGGGCCATATGGGCAACGGCCGAGGGTAGCAGAAAGAGAGGGGCAGCAAAATTTAAGCCCAAGTCATGTTAGAATAGTCTCATTTAACTAACATTTTAGGCCCAAGTTACAATATATTGAAGTGTGCATATTTAGCCAATTCAACCTTTTAAAACCCAATAAAAGAAATCATATTAGGCCATCTCTTATATGTGTTGGAATTAATAACTGGCCCTGGCAAAAGTTTAGAAGTAGTCAAGTAGTTGAACAATCAAGAGGTTTTGCAATCACAGCCGAACAATCAATATTCAAGGCATCAAACTCATTGATCAATCATTTTTTCCCCTTTATCCTTTTGATCGGGTGATATTTTTTACTTGAATATTATATTATTTTAAATATAAATTATCGTATTTCCATGTAAACAACCGTCAGGGGCTCAAAATAGGAAAAGGGAGAAAAATCAACAAGAAATTGTTGAATCCTTACAAAGATTTTAGAAAGGTTTGTTGTTAGACAAAACAATAATGACAATAATTATAATAATGTTGAAGAAAATAATGAGAATCCTATAAACACTGAAAATCAAAAATTAAAAAGTTAACGAAAATGAAGATAATAAAGATCCTAGTGCAAAAACTAATGAACGTCATGATAATTGTTATCGTGATCAAGTTAGTTACAATATCTTTGATGTGAGAGTTTGGGACGATTTAGTTTCAAACATAAAAGATTTACTTGTGAGCAAGGGGCCTATTAGAGAACTTAATTTCTATGACCCAAAATATACATCAGGTAGACACTTCTCTAGTGAATAGTATGTACTTAAGGTGAGAAATGGTGATTCTTTTGATAGAAATTGGTTGATTTACTCGAAAGAGCTGGATAAAGTATTTTGTTTCTGTTGTAAGTTATTTAAAACTGATAGATCGAGAAGTCAATTAGCCAGTGAAGGAATAAATGATTGGAAATATCTGAGTGAAACTTTAAAATTTCATCAAAATAGTTCTAAGCATATGATTAACTTGAGAACTTGGTCTGAGTTGCGGGTATGGCTAAATACAAATCAAGCAATTGATAACGAGTTACAAGAACTTATAAAAAAAGATAGTGAACACTCGAAAGAAGATTTAATTAGAATAATTGTTGTTGTGAAATGTTTGGCAGAATATAACTTGCCGTTTCATGAATCAAATGAAAAACTTTATGAGAATTCAAATGGAAACTTTTTAGGCGTACTACAAATGATTGATGAGTTTGATCCTATCATGAAACAACATTTCATAGAATTCAAAAAAAAAAAACTCATTATCATTATTAAAGTCATAAAATCTAAAATAAATTGATTGAAATGTTGGCATCCGAGGTAAAAAGAATGCAATAATTAAAAAAATATAAGAGGCAAAGTACTATTCAGTAATTCTCGATTGCACTCCTGATGTGAGTCACCAAGAACAAATGACTTTAATTATTAGATGTGTTGATGTCTCGAGTTCTCTTATAAAAGTAGAAGAGTTTTTCTTACAGTTTTAAGTCGTAGAAGATACATAAGGTTTAGGTCTTTTTAAGGTGCGAAAAAATGTTTTGAAATCGCTTGATTTAGATATTAATTATGTTAGAAGAGAAGGGTACGATAGTGGATCTAATATGAAAGGAAAATATGCTGGTGTTCAAGCTAGATTACTTGCTGAAAACCCAAGAGCTTTTTATATGACATGTGGTTGTCATTGTCTTAATTGAGTATTGTGTGATATGGCAAATTCTTATCATAAAACAAAAAAAAATTCGGTACATGCCAAACAATATATAATGTCTTCTCTAATTCTACAAAGCGGTGGGGTGTTTAACTTGAATATATTGATGAATATACTTTGAAATCATTGTCAGCTACTTGGTAGGAAAGTCATGTAGAAAGTGTTAAAGCAATAAAAAATCAAGTTCCCAAAGTAAAAAACGCTTTAATAAGATTAGCTAAAGTAAGTGATGATGGAAAAGTGTGTAGAGATGTTGAATCATTGATAAATGATGAATTTTCATGTTTTGAATTTATTCTAAGTTTGGTTATTTGGTATGAAAATTTATATAAAATTAATTTGGTTAGTAAAAAGTTGCAGTCTAGCAATATGTTTCTTGATGTTGTGGTACAAATTTGGAGGGATTGGTTACTTATTTAAAAATTATAGAAAAATTGGGTGGATAATGCTATTGATGAAACTAAAAAAATTGTAGAAACTATTGACATTGAACATGAGTTTCCTGTTAAACGTACATCTTCAAGAAAAAAGCAATTTGATGAGATTCCAAAATATTTATAGAGAGCAACAATCTGCTAAGGAACAATTTAGAACTGATTTTTCAGTTGATATGACTCTTGTACAGTTAGATAGTAGATCTGAACAAATGAAATATTTTGAATCTATTTTTGGTTTCATGTTTGATGGATCAATGTTATTTTATTTAAACGATGAAAACTTTAAAAAAAATGTTGTTTAAATCTTGAATCTGCTTTGAAATATGATAAAGATTATGATTTCGATGGAAATGACATGTTTGTGGAGTTACAAATTTTGCAGGTCATGTTGCCGAAAGGAGCATATGAGGGAGAAAGACCTTGGACATCTATTCAAATCATGGAGTTCACGAAGAAGATGGATATATTTCCTAATGTTTTACTTGCGTACAAGATTTTATTAACCATACTAATCACGGTAGCATCCGCAGAAAAAAGTTTTTCAAAATTAAAGCTATTGAAGTATTATTTACGGAGCACAATGAGTCAATAGGGGTTAGCAATTATAAGTATTGAAAATAAGTTTTTAGAAAATGTTGACTATGACAAGATAATCGATTTTTTGCTTCAAGAAACGCACAACCACATCGTTTTAGGTGATTATGAACTTGTAATTCTGAGTTGATCTCCTCAGATTGTAACATTTTAATAAATCGGCTTGACTAAGTTCCAAACCCCTATAAGATAGTGTGTTGTAGCATTGTTTGCTAATAAGGAACATTTTTCATTCGACTCGTCCCAAACATCATAAAACTCAGGACCAGCCCTGTAATATATATCTGATCCCATCAATTTTGTTAGTTTGTTTTATCTTATTTGAATTTTTTTTCTTACGTTTTAAGAGTCCTTAGTTGTGGAAGTGAGTTTCTCTAGTTATTAAATTGGTATGTGCCTATGATGTTATTCTTGGACTTCATTCTACTATATGGCCTAACAATGTTCTTTGTCTATACATTTTTTTAAGTGAAGTGCGGTATTATTTTTAATTTGCTTCAACATTTTAGATCTACGTAAAACTAGCGCAACTGGATGTGTATCATGTTCATTTGATCAAGTATCTTTTTGCGAATAGATAGTATTGTAAAAGGTAAAACCCCCAAAAGACGGAGGAAACTAACTGGACAGGCTTAATTGAAATTTGAACATATGCTCGCTGGACCATGTTTAGGAGGGCATTATGATTCCATCCAAATGGATCATATAACCCAAAAAATCACAAGCTTAAGACTATGACCCAATGTCACACCCCCAAATTTGACATTTACAGTTAATCATGCGGAAGCTTTCGGGGCGTGACGAGGATCGAATAACAATACCTCGAGCGTATGATTATCGCAGAACATCGATATTATTAGGATGCCAAAATAGTTTTTACAAACATTTCGGCTCATCGAGCCGTCCACATGTCAAGGTTATCAAATACATCATTTTAAATAAAATGCAAGTTCCGGGATTCAATAAAAATACATCAAGTCAATATTATAAATAAATCCTGTTAGTTTAAATATGGCATCCTAATCATCGTGGCAGGTACGGTCCCAAATATGCATGTGTCTTACGGCATAGCTAATTCCCCTGAAAAACATATTTATAAAAGGTCAACATATAGTTGAGTGAATTCACAGGTTTAATGACTCTATCATAAACCATTATTTATAAACATTTCATCAATAGATCAAAAGTGGCATCAACGGCCTATTATGCGATTATTCTCAATTTAAAACAATAAAAACAAACACTGACTGTGATCCCCCGCAGACTAGCTAGGTCCTGCGAGTTAATATGTCGAACTAAACCTATAACCAAACCACAACTCACATATAATTCGTTTGCCTTGGACCGGTTAAGTATATTCGTCCCCAAAGTGCGAAACAACGTCGCTAGTTAGCGCGACTAACTAAAATAAACGTGGGATGGGGATGTCAGCCCCGATAGTACTATCTGTATACTCAGTGGTTAGCGTCATCTAACTAATGGTTATAGTGATTGTCAGCAAGAGGACTTCTATGCTACAACATGAAGAATTTAGTCGCCCATAAAGATACGTTGTCAGGTTTTAATAATCGCATAAATCAGTTATATGTTTTTCACCCCAAATTTGAAAGCAGTAAAACGGTAAAAGTGGGGCTGTGAACTCACCTGAGTCCGAGCGTGCTAGCAACACAGTTTTAAATCACAATTGTCCAAGTAAGCCTCTTAACGTCCTAAACGTAAGAGCTTATGTTAATGCATGTAGACGACACAATGGTCAGTCTATGCCAGTTGTTCACTCAACAAGATTCGTAAGGGAGGTGCAATGGTGGTTCAAGGAGGAATGTGGTGGTTGTTTGAGAGCAAAAGAGAGAGGGGAGGCTGCTGGAAATCAGCAGATTTAGAGGGAGAGAAAAGATGTTTGTGTGTGTGAAATGTGATGCAAGAATGGCCAAGTTATGGGGAGTAAGGGGAGGCAAGGTATGTGTGCAAGTATGGGTTCAAGTTGACCAAGAGAGGGGTCCTAGGGAGGGTGCTTGGGCAGATTTTTGGTCAAGGGGAGGACCCACTTGTGATTTCCCAAATCAAATTAAGTCTAGATATTTTAGTCATTAGGTGCTAATCTCGATTAGTTAGGTTTTAATTGCGCGATTAGAGTTAATTAGGAGTAATTAAGGTAGATTAAGGTTAGTTAGAGTAGTTCCTAGCGACTTAATTAATTATAAGTCCTTTCGATATCATACGTATGTCTTCGATAATTCGTTTATTACAATTCGCGAAATCTCTACGTTTTTGCGTTAATTGAATTTGTATATTCGTTGATTCTATTATTTGAAACGTTATGCCATAACTTGGCATATTAATAGTAAATAACTACTATTTAATTATCAAATAGTTTTACGTTATTTATGAAAAATGATCACCAACGTTCGTGAATGTCGGTCTCTACCGATTGTTTGTGTAATTCTCGATGATTACGAATGTATCTCGCATTAAAATAGTGTGCATCTCATATGCAACTATGGGCTTTGTGCTAGACTTATTTTGATGAAAACGAATTCACGTTAATTAAGTAGGGAATTAGCCTAAATGCACGTAATTAAAATGTACGAAATTTACCCTAATTTGAGGGTTGTCACACCCAATAATATATGGGTCAATATTGCCACCAGCTCACCACCATCTACAAATTAGTCGACGAGTGCTTAAGGCCTGTGTGCTTAATTGCAATTTTATTTTCTAATTTTTCATCTTCATTTTCTTAAAAAAATAGATTTTGATATCCACTCAAGTGTTAACAAAGTTGCAATTATTCCAAACGTAGCTTTTAAAAAAATAAATTAAGTTTTCGTGTCAATTGTCCGTGAACAACTTAACTATTAAATCTTATCAATTTTACTTCTTTTAAAAAAATATCTTAAACAATAATATACATATATGGTATGATATACATACAAAAATATATAGATATATTTATATATATATTGTACAAGTCGAATCATGAGTTAACAACTATGATATTTGGTAGAGAGTGAAACATTCCAATTTTTACTTAGAATAGCATATCGAAATTTTTTATAATAAAGGTCTTCAATAGATAACTATCTGACAAAATATGTTAAAAATCTTGACAGCAGAAGTTTAATCTTACAAATCTAGTTTATCGTAACACTAGATTCTCATAGGTATTACTACAACACCAAAAGACAAACATATATTCATCCCGTGAATAAAGAATCATAGGTTGATATTATCTAAAAGTACAAAGTCACTTGTACTTCAAAATGATCTTACAAGCCTTCGTACCTTCTAACCGCAACGATGCTTATCCACGAGACTTCTTGCTGCACCACCTTCGAAATATCCTAAGATATACATCACACGCGCATAAGCTTTACGTTTAATGAGTTAATGGGTGTAATATATAAAACACATGAAAACCTTAAATGAACACATTGTATAAAACAACATGCTATCATTTAAAATCATCACATTTAAATAATCATGTCAATTATAACCAACTTTCAAAATACCAACAATTTAGTCTTTCTTTCTTTTTAAATTATTTAGTGCCACCTAACCAACACCACATTTGTCATCTAACCGGCGAGAAGCCCCCACGATGACCTATAATGGGGGAGACCCATGCCAAATCTCATCACCCGATAAGGGATCAATTTACCGACTGAGAACGTTAGAACTTAAAACAATGAATTAATTCAGGATTTATTTTATAAAGCTCCTCTCTTTACCATCTTTTGACTTCCTGATTTAATGGTGCCAAATCAAAATAACAGTGTGGCTTTCTTAGGGTTATGCTAGTGAGTTGTGCTTGATGGGCCTTGGTTCGACCTCCTAATCAGAATTGAGGTCCTTGCGCGGGCATCTCATCCCTAAGACTTGTTTGCTCTGTATGGAGTGCGTTGTGGTTCCTCGAGTGCCAGCCACATAGAGGAATGCCATCAAGTAGGGCGCTTTTTGGAAGATTATATGTGTTCTCGAAAGATGATTGGATGGTCTTGCCCAACTTGTAGACTTGACACGAGGGACTTTTCCTCCTTAACCTTGTGAAGATTTTTTCCTATAGGCATTAGAGTTAGGAGCTAACGGCTGCTAGTTGGATTTCTCTTATCCTTGATTTTCAAAGAAAGGAAACTTTAAAGACTGACAGAAGAGAAAGGTAAGATATTCTTTCTGGCCTTAACTGAAAACGGGGGAGGCCCAGGTCTACATACTTAGTCAACAATCGACATCAATTCCCCATTTTTAGCCCAACTAGAAAGTCAGCAACAAAAGTCAAACAGAAAGTCAACAACATCACTGCTGTTGCATTTACGAGCAAAATCAGACCATTATAAGTTATAACATCGTTTTTCTTTGTTCTTTCAGATAATCAGATTAATGTACAAAACGTTTTACCTTATAAATGACATAAAATCATAATTTTTCATTAACTATAGGTCTCAAATTTTGATGTTAAAGCTCCTTTTTGAAACCGAAAAATATAACAGTTAGTTTCTTTCAAAAATCAACGTATACAAGTACATAATACATACATTATACCACTGCAAATCGATAGCAACATTAAAACCGAAGGTGGAAATATAATCAATTTGAAATTTGGTTTAGTATGTTACCATAATTTGAAGAAAACTCGAAGACGAACCCGAAACCCAAAACAGCAAATTTCAACCACGAATCCTCACTTCTTTGTCGATTACATTCGTGATCGTTGATGGGTTACTGATCGAATGAGGGTTGGTCATATTGTATAGGCAAATATTTGACGTAAAAGCTTCGAAAGGGGGCCCGATTTGAGCAAATCGGAAGGACACCACCACAACTAATTTACGGTCTTTAGAGAAAGTTATACAGAAAGTTTTTGGGTTTAAAGTTTTACAGAAAGTTTTGAATAAGAAGCTCCAATAGACTTTCCTATTCTGGAATAGGAAAATTAAAACTTAGATTTCCGATGAAAATCTGTTGTGATTTCATTTTCTTTTTGGACGTATAATTAATGAATCTCTTTTGAAGCACACAGTGAGATAAATTTTACTCAAAGCAGATAAGTTTATTATTAGATCCTAATAATCTGAACACTTCTCCATACTTTTAACAATATGGAACCACAAGAGCCTACATTTTGGAACCGAAAAATAGATTGTACATGAACAAGATGGCTTTAAAATAAAAACACGTACTATTACAAATGATTTATCTGATTTCCTTATTTCTGTATTGAAAACTGCCACTAGAGCTTAAAGATATAAAATAATATCTCCATTCACAATCAGATTATATAAAATTGAAAACTGACCTAATACATTATGTAAAAGAGAAATAACAGTTATATTCTTATTTTTACTATAGTTTTCTACGAATCAATTTTGTAGAAAGATAAATTATGAGTAAATTAGTAAAATTTATACGTTATTTTTAGAAATGAACACTTATTTCAAGACAAATTAAAATAAAAAAAAAACAAAAAAACATTTATTTTAAAGACGAAAGAAGCACAACTTTAAAAGGTTGGTGTTTATCTTTAAGAAAATATTGTAAAAAAATACAAAGTATCTTAAAAGGTATAATCGAGGCATTTTAATAAATAAAGATCATATAATATAATATACCAACAAAAGACAAAAATCAAATTCTAATCATATGTTTGTAAGGGATTTGCAATCAAGATAAAGTTGCCTCGTTACCACTCAAAAGATCCCTTCTCACATTTTTAAATTAGTTCATTACTAGCTAACTTTAAGACATGTAAACGTTAATTAAATGTTTAACTATTGAACCATGTGGGCTGCTTTCGTTTTATATATGCATTTAAAATGGAAACACAGTTTTGTAACCTAGCAACCTTTAAATTCTTTAGTTTTAACCTTCCATTTTCGCTTCAAGATTCATATAAATTTCATATTTCGCAATTAGGCCTTCAAGTGTCTAAATAAACATATGTATAAGGATGAAAACTTCAGTCACATGTTTATTAACGTTACGTTTGATGATTTAAATAAACATATATATTTAATAAATTAATCAACTTAATTTACATATAGACCCAAAAAACTTGACCCATTTTATATATATTTTCACATTATCTCAAGTAGAGTTGAAGTTTTTCGAAGATTAAAAAAGAAATAAAGAAGTTGAAGTTGCCACTTGGTATAATTTATTCTATAATTAATGCAGATAAGGAAGAAGATTAATTATATTGACGTACACAATAATGCTAATCTTGATGACGTCTTCAAAGATTCGTGAGAAAGTCATTGCGATGCAAAAGGACATTTAAATAAACTGAGAGAATGGTTCAGGCAGGGTCGTCAAGGCTCTCCATTAATTACAGATCGTCAGATATTACTAACAAAAAAATTTATATTTCAACCCCCTTACTTTCTATATATATTATATTTCATCTCTTAATTTATTCCTTACTCGTACTTTCACGTTCACTTTCACCAAACCATTCGATTACCACCTTTGACCTGCTACCACCACCGTTCGATAGTTGCTGGCAACATGTTGGGGGAGTGGAGGTGGGGAAAATGATGGGAGGAAGAAGTATAGTTAGAAAGTGAAGGGAGAAATAATAAAATTGATTAAAAAGTGGAACGCCTGTAGGTGAAAATTTTATATTATGTTTTTTTCTTAACATTTATCCTCATGTTTCAATATAGTTATAAAAATATCACACATTATTAACCATTGATTAAGTTTAATCCATACTTTAATGGCTCACATTAATCTTTTCTCCATTGATCCTGAATCATAAATTAATAGTGGTGGTCATATTTATATACTTTTGTTTCATTTGCTTAATTGTGTTTATAATTTTTATTTATTTATCTATACTGTCTATAAGATATTTCGATTGATTTTGCACGTTTTGAGGCATGTTTTGAAGCTACGTGTCACTTTGTGAGTTATTGACTGATGTCATAAAAATACTATTGAAGTTATAAAATTGGTGAAAAAGTATTTTGTAGTAAATTAAATAATGGCTAAATAATATTTTTTTTAAAAGATCTCTTATTTTTTAGAAATTTGTCTATGTCTGACTCTTGGTTTCTCTTCTAATGTCATCGCCAAATTAAAATGGATTAATGCACCAAAAGTGCAACGAACTGTCACCATTTGTTCCATATATACAAGCTACTCATTTTATGTTCTGAGTATGTAACCAACCGGAAAATTTTGTACCTATATATGTAACTTGGTAGCTGACTACCGGAAGAACAGGTAAACATCTAATTGTCAGCATTTTTAAATTTTTTTAAATGTGACGTGTATATACAATTAAAAACGTGGACTTTACTTTTATTATTATTATATGTCATGTAAAAACCTCTCATAATCACAACTCTCTCTCTCTCTCTCTCGTTCAATATTCCCGCTCGCTCGAAACCATCACTGTTCTTGGTGCAACAACGAAATCCGACCAACATCCTTGAGGGAGTTAGCTTGTTTTTGTGAAATTCTAGTAAGGTATGTAATTGTTGTACACTCCTATTCGTTTATTATGTATATTTGTTTCCAAATTCTGAAAACCCTAGATTTTAAGACGCAATGTTGGATTTTCAAATAAATTTTGATTTTAGTTATGAATTGATTCAGAGGAACTGAAATGTGGCTTATTATAACCTAAAAGCTCTAATTTTAACCCTAATTTCCAAATTTTTAAAATTGCAGTATTCGTTTTGAATTTATCAAGAGGATGTTAAATGGTAATGCTTTATAATGTCAGTTAAAATTTGTTTTACATGATGACGTATAAGTTGGAGATAACGATTTATCACGAAGGTATTTTCTATCCTAAGCCTCTAAAATATCTAAATGGTGATACTGATACAATTCATGATCAAGACTTGAGTGACTTGACATTAGACAAACTTAAACAGTTCCTAAGTAGATGTTGTGCAGCCCCAGTTAAGAAACTTTATTATTGCATACTTGGTTTTTCACTAAAGTTAGGTCTAAGGGAGATTATGAATGATGCTCATTTACATGAATTTCATAGAGTTGGCCATGACAAGGGGGGTAAGGTTGACTTATACATAGAACATCATGGTTATGATATACTCTCTTGGTTGTCGGATGATGATAATGAAGAGAAAGTGTGAGATGAAGAGGATACTGAAATTGAGATTTAAGAGGATGTAATGTAATAACGCGTAAAAAGTCATGATTTTACGCACGTTATCTTCCGTATTGATTAAATAATTAATAATTTGTATAAAATATTACATTTATTTGGTTTATTACGTTAATTAGGTAATTATAAAGACAATGCTGCAAACTTCACCAAAAACGAGTAAAAGCTGAAGAAAATGGAGCAAAGTCAACACAAGACGATTCGCTCGCGTTCAAATCATCATTTTGATAATTTTATAGAAATTATCTTTGATCAACATCAAATTTAATATCAGAAGATTATGATCGTGTGGGTTCAAGAATCACTAAAAACGGACGAGTAACGAAGAAGTTATGACGAAAACAAGCACGAACGATTTACGATCCCGCACACGGAAGCTCGACCTCGCAAATACGGGCCAAACCACCCGTATACGGCTCGGAGTGAACCGTATACGGCTCAACCCAACCGTATACAGTTGGGATTGAACCGTATACGGCTCAAACGAACCGTATACGGTTCGCGCGACCTGTATATGCATAAATCTTCAATCTTGATACGGTTCGCGCAATACGGGTCGTTTTTGTGAAGGTCAAATATGGTTCGTTTGGTCAAAATATGGTTCGGGAACTTGCCTATAAATACCAACCTCCTCATTCAACAAACATACACCATTTCTTACTTCACACATTTCTTTAACACACAGACTACTCTCTAGTTTAGTTTACTAATTATGTTTAATTAGTAATTAACTAGGGGGTAATTAGGATTAAATTAGTGATGTTAGAATGGCGACTTTATGTTTGTATTCAAGTGTTCGATGTACGTTCCGACTCAAGAATTCAACATACGTTAATATTATTCTGCTATAATTTTTCGGGTGATATCTCCTCCTTTTCTCTTATTAATTTGTCATAATGTTCTTGTTTGATGTTTGTGATTTATTAATATGTGAAATTGTTAATTGCCATGATCTGTGAGTAGTTTAATATTGTAATTTATCGGAATGTAATCAATTTAGGAGTAGTGATGATGAATAACTTAACTCTGTTTTGTCTTAACCTCTATAATCTAAACCTGTGAATGAAATGACCCTCTCCATTTATCCACGTGGCTATAATCTAGGTATTAGAATAAGTCTAATCAGGGTAAGTAGTTATCTGTGCAAATAATCATACAGGATTAAGAAGCTACGAGACCACCGTTAAGTACATAGTCACTTTGTAAATACAAAGAGCTATGGAAAATACTGTGTATCACATAGTGAATCTTCCGACTAAGGTATGATTGATGTAAGGAGAATGTAAGCTTCAATTACATTGTTACTTACTGAACTGCATGGTCTGCATATGAAGCAATGCTAAAACATTGTGAATAATCCAGGGATGTATATTTGCTTGTAGATGAGAGGTTTAGGTTAAAGAATGGCCATAATTTTATGGAGAAGCATCTAGTAAGTAAGTCAAAGCTATAGGTAGCTCATAATACTTACAAACCTAGGTCTTACTTAATTGTTCGGACAAACTAAGTTAATTATTCGGATTTCTTAAAATAAACTTATATTAGGGGTTAAGAAAGGCCAAATCAATCTTTGTAGTTTGCTACCTTATTCATGCACCTCAGGGAATCTACATATTCAAAAGAAGGTCACTAGTTCTACATAAGAACAGTGTTGGGGGTTGAGCAAACTTATTTGGTCAGAATCACGATATTCTAGTTCCTGGTGACATGCTACATTAGAATCTAGACTAAATATGGTAGGGCTCTAGTTTTACACCGACTAAAGGTAAAATAATATTTTAAGAATACTTATAAGTTCATCATCTCGACTCCTAATTGTTATGACAAATCATATATTCTATGTGTATCTACTATTTACCCTTGCATTTACTTTTATTTATTTGCTTTAATTAGAATTAGAAAACACCAAAATCTACCTACTTTTAATATCCTTCCGAAAGAATTACCTTTTCTAAAGCATTATCTTCGTTTCAATTCGTTGCTATTTTAAGAACGATCTCAGGTTATACTTACCGCTTACTAACAAGTAGGTAGTATCTATAATTTGAGCCCCAGCTCTTATAAATTTAAAACATATTGATCGCGCGCTCCCTTCGGTCTCTTATCCTGCAAATCAGTAACAACACCGACGACACACAGTCAGGATAGGAACCGACCGTTTTGGGTGCCATCATAATGTCATATGTGAATCTACATAATGAGGGTGAGGATAGTATGATCATTCCAAAGAAAGGAATTAATGACCCTTTCTTAACTAAGCTGTGTAGTAATAACTTTGTTATGTTTGATGAGAATGTGTCATATGATCCAGTTGACCCTCATAGAACCGATGCTAGTAAAAACCCAAAGTCTTTAGGAAGGATAGTTGGGAAAATACTTACCAATACTCAACTAAGCCTATCACTGGTTCTGCAAACTGGAGTAGATTGAACTTACCTCCATTTGTCCCTCCAATCCATAGAGCCATGCCATGAAGACCTAAGAAGAAGAGGATCAGACACACTTCTGAAAATGATCATGTTGTGAGCAGAGTTGGTAGAGTTATGACATGTCAAAATTGTTGGGACAAAGGTCACTCCAAGAAATACTGCATCAATCCCACCAAGACCTAAACTAGAGACAGTTACTAGAGGTGGAAGGAGAGGTGGTTTCAGAAGAGGTGGAAGCAGAGGTGGTGCTGGTACAGCTGGAGCTGGTACAAGTGGAGCAGGAACAAGTAGTGTTGGTACAACTTGTGCAGGAACAAGTGGTGTTTCAAGTGTTGGAGGAGTGCCAAGTGGTGTATCAAATGAGAGCAAAGTGGAAGGAGAAGGTTTATCTGGTGGAAACAAACCTACTGCAAAAAAGCTATTCAATGAAGATCAACAACCTGGAACCCAAGAAAGTATGGCACAACCACCTGTTGCTAATTCTGATGTTATCCCTGATCAGGTTGCGTTGTATTTTGGTCCTTATAAGAACAGAGGTTTTGTGAAGCCCAGAAAGAAGTCTGAGAGAATTGCAAATCACTGGAGGGTGAACCTACCAAAAGATGGAAGTGGTACATCAGTTGATAAGCCATTAACTCTGGATGATGAAGCATCTGAGAAGTAGGTGGGAAGATGTGGAGAAGTATTGTATGTATTTTAAATTGGTCAATTATTGAACCCAATATGTGTGCTTTACTGGCCCTACTTCTCCAGTTTTTTGAGTTTTATTGAATTGTTTATGTTGTGTCTTCAAACAATACCATGTGGGTGGTCCAAGAATGTATTTACTTTCTTTTGTATTGTAGTAACAAGTGGTGTACTACATTATGGTATGAATATTGGTAATTCTAGATTCCAAGTTAATCCAGAGTCTTTAGTGTACTACCTTTCCTCGTGTTAAAGTTAAAGTTTTTGAATTTCACATTTGTTGGTCAAACTTTGGTAATTGCAGGTATAACATTGGTAATTTCACATTTCAAAGATATAGTAGCTTGAACATTGGTAATATTTCATCAAAATACCGGAACAAATTTCTTTCATTAAAATTCATGATCATACAACTAGAAAGAGTCACCATCTATACAAGCTAAAACCAGATTCAAGGACTAAACTGCTACTGCTACTGCTACTGCTTTACAATAAGAACAACAACAATCAACAACAGTAACATCAGACATTTCTTCAAAAAACAACACATATTCTTGACCTTCTTCACCTTCAGTTGCAGTTTCCTCACTTCTTCTTCCTTTTTTACCTTGTAAAGCTCGAACTCACCATTCAACCTTTCTACCATTTCTCTGTTTCTCATGATTTCTCTAAACGCATCCCTTTCATCAGCTTTCAAACATTGGTACAAATGTAATAGGTTTTTCTTGTACCAATCGTTTTTAATTTCTTCATCAACAAAGTAAAATGCTTTACACCTTTTCACTACAGACTAAACCACAAAACCCCCAAAAATGTCAGGACAAAGAAGAAATCAACGATACAGTAAACAACAAGAGAAATTACCATGGAATTTGGACAAGTTAAAAAACGACGAGCAGGGTTCGCTGAGGTCCATGAAGTACGTAACACCAACAAAAGTGGAGGATTACAGTCGTAATGTGTTGGTAAGTCACCTGATCGCTTCGATTTTACAGAATGAGAGGAAGAAGAAGACATGAGCGCTGCAATCGGGTTTTTCTTTCTGAAACTAGGGTTCAAAAAGGAACTGAACAACACTGAGATATAAAGTCTCCTTTTCTAACGTGGCAATGACAAATATACAGCTGACGTGTCAAAATACTCAATGTGACATCCAACGTGGTTGCATTGTCAGCAAAGTCATTTTCCATCAGGTCAGAATCAAGTTTGTAAAGATACGTAAACGGTTTCTTCCGGTTGGTTACATACCTAGAACATAAAATGGGTAGCTTGTATATATGGAACAAATGGTGGCAGTTCGTTGCACTTTTGGTGCATTAGCCCAATTAAAATTGAGGAGCTCCATTCATTATTTATCTTCATATTCTTTCTCCAAAACAACATTTATCGGGTCAGTTCATCTTTCTCATCTCCATTTCGAATTTATCAATCGTTTTTACTTCACTTTTCATATGCGATTTTTAGGGATTTTTCATTTCACCCAAGTCTCGCTTAACTCAAGTTCATTTTTTTTTTTGTATTTTGTAAGGAATCACGCTTATGCTTGAATGTACTCCAACTATTTCCTAAAATGTATATGTTAGTGTTTTGTGCTCATTGTATGTTCTTTCTACAACAATCATCTTCAACACACTATTGACAATGTTATCATCTTTTATGGATCATAAGGTTGTTTTTTTTAAATACATGTAATTTGATATTCATTATTCTTTTTAACATCATCATATTTTTGTATGTTAATGGACCCGTTTTCATCCAAACAAAATATATAACAGTTAATTACATTATGAAAAACACGAAGAAGATTTCTAAGCATGACTTAGAGGTTACATGAGAGAAACGATCTCAAATGATGAAATCATGGCTCAATCAAGGTAAAAATCTTTGGAAAGACACCCCTAAAGGTCTTGTGATATCTTTATTTATAGAGTCCAAACAAGACTTACATTAAGAATACGATTATCTTAAATATCGTTAATGAATCTTGAACACTTAGACATATCCCTTAGCTTAGAATATTAACACATATTAAACTAGTCAAATTTTAGTTGACACTTTGTCTCATCAAATTTATAATGTATGGAAATTAGATCACTTAATTTTTCCAATAATCTCCCCCTATGTGATGATGACAAAATAACTAGTAAACAGATTACAAAAAAAATATAAGAGTTTAAATACAAATTATTATTATTTTTTTGTCTAATCTTTGTCTTGATAGCTCCAAATATCTTGTATTTATCTTCGAAGTCTGTCTCCCCTTAACCTCGGAACTTGTCACTTTAAAACTAGTTTTGAACAAGTTGATTGTTATCGATACATGCCACATAATCATTTACTTAATTTCGCTAAGCTAATTGTTAGGTTCATGAGTTGGGTAACAACTTGCTCCATGCCACATTAGTTGTGTTAAGTAACAACTTGCTCCATGCCACATCAGTTGATCAAGATAACTATTTCTCTCCCTTTTTCTTATCATACTTCTTTGATAAATAATGAAGGTTTGAACATATTTTAAACAAGTTTAGCCTCAACAACAGTTATAATGCCCGGAGAAAAAAATTCAACTAACTTAGATCGTAACAATTTAAGCTCCAGATTCATCCACTAATCTCATAAGATTGAACATAGAAGATTTAACATATAAGTTGAAACTTCATCACCAACATATAATTTATCGATTAGACTTGAGAATTGGCTTGGACAATGATTAGTTTTTAGCTTCAACTCCTTTAACCTTTCATGCATTCTTTTTAGAGGAAACATCTTTATCTTTAACTTCTTTATGTTCAAAATCTTCAAATGTAGCTTGAATTATAAATACCTTGAAGTTAGCTTGATAACTCCCTTAATCTCGTATTTCTTGCATGTTTGGTTAGACTAAGTTGACATCTAGGTTTGAATCTTTGTTAACCTTACGGTCTCAGTTCGTTTGGGGGCTAACCTAGTTTAGGTCTTAGTTCTTCTCGATCTACCTTGTCTGAGTCTGACTTTGTGTAAGTCTAACAACATGTAATTCTGAACTCTTGTGAGTCTAATATCGTGTTCTCAGTCTGAGACTCAAGTTTATGTTATGGTCAGAGACTGATCATGTATCGCTGTCAAAGTCTGAAACATGTTTGAGTTTGATTGTTGTCAGAGTCTGAACCCGTATCTTGTCAAAGTCTGAACTTTCTGTCAGAGTCTGAAACATGTTAGAGTTTGATATGTTGAGAAGTAATATAAATAAAATATCACCAACGGGTCGTACACTTTTCAAAAACGAAATGCATTTCAAACTACTAATTGAGTGAACAACTACCATAGATGAGCGGATAACCATCTACTTAAATGAACATAGACTTGCGGATAGCCATCTACTTATACAAACATAGGTGTGCGGGTAGCCACCTACTTTTACAAACATAGATAGCAGTTAGCTATCTACTTATACGAACAACCTCATGCGTATAGGGCGCTAGGAGGCTATTTTGGGCAAAGATTCATTTCTAAACGCTAGCACTCACAAAACTCATCAGGTGAGTTCACAACCCCTATTTTATTGCTTTTTACTGCTTTCTAAACTGGGGTGAAAAACATACAAACTGTTGCATGCGATGATTGAAAAACTAATAATGAATCCTTGTGCGTACCTACGTTAAACTAGTTGTAGGGCATAGAAGTCCTTATGCTTACAAACTATAACCATTAGCTAGATGACGCTAGCCACTGCATATACGGATAGTTCTATCAAAATGACATCCCTCCCACCTAGATTTAGTCAGGCTGCGTACTAACTGTCGACCTTGTTCGATGTGAGGAGTGTATATTTAACCGGTCAAAGGCAAAAACGATAAAAGTCATGGTTTGGTTATAGGCTTAGGTGTCGGCACTTTAACTCGTAAGGTCTAGCTAACCTTCAGGAGATCACCGTCAATATTTTACAAACTTTATTATTTGAACTATATATCATCATATTTATGGCAATGGATGGCACGATATGATTTACTAAACGTTTATTCGATGATTGGTTTAATGATAGGGTTTTAAACCTTTGGATTTCACTTAACAATTTCGTTGACATTTTAACTATGTTTTTTATGGAATTAGCATCCATGTAAGAATTGCATGCACGTTTGGGACCACGCCTACCATTTCGTTTAGGATGCCACTTTTGGAGACGGTCAAGAGATTTCTTTGTATTACTTCAAATGATTTTAGTTATATATACGAAATCTCGATACAATTGTTATTTTGATAAAAACTACTATTTTTACGACTGGTTAAGTCGTAACATTTATAAAATACTTTTGACATCTTAATATTATGTTCCGTTGATAATCATACGCTCTCGATGTGATTTATAATTGATCGCGTCACGCCCCGTTCTTCCGCACTTAATCATGTTTAGATTTTGGCAGGGTGTGACAAACTAACACATAGCCCCACAAAATAAAAAAATTCGTCGAAAGTATATAATGAGAGATGTCTAATCGTAGAGAAAAAAATGCTGATTTTTGTGATGTAATTTTTATAATTATTTGACTAACCATTTTTGAGATATTTAACTTGGAGGAATATTGAGTTTCACCAAATGAATGGCTAGAATTCATTCATTCATTCTCACTAAAATTCTCATTCTCATTTAATCTCAACTCAAATATAAAAACTACATGTAATACTGTGTATTGTTGCATGGACAATTTATGCGATTAACTCTAATCTACCGATTATCATATCATCAATTACTTAATTCATTCTTTAAAAGTTGGTTAAGAAGGGAATTTTAAGCAACAAAACAATATGTAGCACATGGCAACATAATTGGATAAATAAATGGCATATGATAGTATATCCCTTCATTTATAGTTAAAGTTCGTGCCATGCAAATTGAATTGACGTTAGAAACAATGGCCAAATAGATGCTTTATGTACGTCAGGACAAATTTCTCTCCAATAGAAACAATTTTTTTCCACTTGTTATTCATTATGACACTACAATCAAGAAATATCATATCATACTAAAAGATTAGATGTGGGAAAAAAAACTCAAGATCTTAAAATTGTTTCTTTAAGTATCTTTAAGAGCAATGTACTCAAATCTTTTATAGTTTTACAAATACCTGCCCACAATAAAGACAAATTGTAACTAAATGTTTTCCTATTATCACCCTTTTGTCCCACACCATGGGGCCAAATTACACGGTTGCCGGCGATGTTCCTTCTCATTTACTATTCCTCTTCGTCTAAAAACTGTCATGCATTCAGGCAACTCACCAAGATCAGCAAATAATGACTCGTCTTCTTCTCTAATCGAGAATATCATTGTCATGTCAGAATCCTCAATAATATCCCCAACCATCAATGGACTTTCTAGCATGGTTGATGACGTGGATTCCAAATCAGAAAACCACCCAAATTGATCAGAGGTAGATGCAAAAGGAACACTAGTTGGACCTACTTCAAGACTCGTGAACTTTTCATCCGGCTCAGTTAACTGTGGGGTTTCCTCATCTTGAATATCAGTGGTTGTGATGTCAGCTGGTAGTGATGATAAGGCGGTGATGTGGTGGTTGTTGTTTTTAGAAGCCGGCCAAGGGTGGTTGTGATCGCATGAATATGTCACCATGACCATAGTGGGGTCCGTTCGGTTTCTTTCTACTTGTTTTCTTGCTGGACATCCTTTTGAACTACTGCATCTATAATATCCTCTGGAAAAAAAAATTATATGATTAATTAATTAACAATTGATGCTTTATAAGTTTCTTTGTCCTAGTTTGTCTGGCCATTAGCATCTTGTTAACATCACATCGGGTTTTATATTCAATTGTATAGGTAATTAATTTTTTTTAATATTCAATTGTTTGATAATTAATTTATCAATTAAAATACACAATAAACAAAATGTTAGGCAACGTTGTAATTTGGGAATTGAATTATCTATGAAAACTATTGCTTCTTGGCGTTTAAAGGACACAATGTATTATTTAAAAGAAGAAAAAAGATTTCTGTATAATTTGGATTAATATTATTGCTCGAGATCGAATACATTCTCAAACATATATTACTATGACTATGATTTGATTTTGTCTTTTTGTAACATGGCTTTCAACTATATTCATATTACAATACATTTTAGTTGTAAGTTCATGTATGATTCAAGATTAGTAATTTTGGATTACATTAATCGCTTCATCAAGATTAGAAGAACATAAGTTAATCCTATTAATACTAATTGGATCAATTCTATAATACAAAAGTTAATAAAGTTACCGAGGGTAAGGCGATCCTTTGATGGGTTTCTGGCCATATTTTCTCCACGCCCATGAATCAGAAGGCGGAGCATTCGTCTCACTCTTAAGCCGAGATCCTTCAATTTCTTTGATTGGCACTGAGACCACTCGTTTTTTTAACGAACGTCTACTGTAACAAATATAAACGATTTATATTGCAACAAAACTAGTTACTCCAATTCACTTTTCACGCACAAATTCATATGTGAGTGCTAATTAATTCCACTAACCTTCTTTTAAGGGATGAAGTTGAAGTAGTCTTTGTGTCGTTAAACCTGCAGCCAGAAGACGGCGAATCTTCACTATTTTCTGGCGAGTAGTCATGATCGTCGTGATCTATTGTTAGCGAACTATATCCATGTTCCATGATCGAGTAATGAAATTTCTTGATATATATATATATATATATTCGACTTTATATATGATTGACTTTAATTATATATGTACAAAATTATTAGTAATTGTGTGTGAGTGTTTGAGAAAAAGAGAGGAAGAGAAATGGAAGAAGTAAAATGGGAAGGTGATGAAAGAATGGGGTGGGTCTAAATTAACTATAGGGGACCCGAATGTCGACATATGGGCAATTGGATATTTTAAAGTTTAAACAGGACGTGCAAGAAGATGATATATGTGAAAATAAATCCCATAAAAACTAACAGCTAATTATAAGGAGGATATTATATTAGTTAATTTCATTTCAGTATTATTTTAATTATTAGAATAATACAATTGTACAATACTATACTCCAAGTTGAAACTGACCTCTTAATCTTGATCCGTATTAAATTCATTCAACAGTATGACTTTGGCATTTAATCCCTTCACTTCTTTTTCTTCCGTTTGTTTGAGTATTTTTTATACTGTCCGCCAATTGATGATATTTTTTATTCTTTTTTTCCTTCAAAGATTTGATTGTTTATGAATGTATGATTAGTTTTAGTAATTTTTATAGCGTCTTAAAATAGATTTGATGTATACAATATCCTTTACTACTTGATGAGAATTCAGAAGTGATCTTTGACCGCGTTTACTGTATAGGTAATCGCGTTTTATGGATCAGATTGTGATTTTTGGTTCATATAATGCGCATACGAGTTAAAACTAAGTTCTTCAAATTGTTATATGTTTTACAATTAAGCTCAATTTCCAAATGGTAGACCAGACCATTAATTCAATCTCCTTGTTCATGTTCTTTACAAGACATGTAAGGCGGCTACATACCACTGAACAAAGAGACAAAATTAATGTTGCTTTCATCCCTAATTTAAAATATGTTTAATGTTTTGAAATCCAGGTCTAACCATTGATCCGGCCGAATCTTCGAATTCGGTTGGATTGTTTGGTTAAACTGGTCTTTGACTTTTCTGGACTTTTTTCGACTTTTTTAGTTGAAATTATACGCTCAAACTTTTAAAACTACAATTATAAATTATGATATTTTAAATGAACTATATAATAGCTATTAACTTATTGTAGAATTGTCAAAATAATCACTAAAAGAAATATTAGAAAAATTATAATAAGCATTTACAAATTAGTAATAAATATTTATAAATACAAAACTTTCACAAAGTCATTGCTAGATCAATTGGCAATCAACCTGTCCAATAAGTATCAAATCTGAGGTTCAAAACATGAGGTAGACATTTTTATAGTGTTTATTTTTCCTTTAAATTTGAAGTTGTCCCACATCGGTGGTAACACAAACCACAACCTACTATAATCTCCTATATATTCCAAGCCAAGCACACAAATAATTACAACCTAACTATGGTTGACCTACTAATTTGGAGGTTAACCTGTGAGGTTCCCGATGAAAAAAAAAGTTTCAAACCCGTCCGGTTTGACCGGTGAACCGGCCGATTCGCATCGAGTCAAATTAAGTGGTTGAGCCGAGTGTAGTTGGGCCGGCATGTGGTCCCGATCTCACTCGAGTTTTAAAATAGTGCATATGGTTCATTAATTGTTTCATTATGCGTTAAATTTTATACTTATTATTGTATGATATCAACTTTACAATCATTTATTTTATGAACTAAACTTTCCAAAACCTTACAATATTGATTGTGACTTGAGACCAAAAATTACTGTTTATATGTACATGTCATATTGTCCAAAGTTGGGACCATATGGTCCAAAGTTGGGACCATATGACCTGCAGTTCTTGATTTTAAGTCACACACAACATATATTATTAGGTTTTATAAGTTTGGCTTCATATAATAAATATAGTTTTAAAGTTAAGAACATATAATAGTAACAAGTTTAAAGTTGAACGCATAATGAAACAATAAATTCTTTGACATATGCATAAAGGTGGATGTATTATTAAGACTCTTATACACAACTTAACTTTGTGGCTTTTGAAGACCCTCGGCTTACGGCTTTGTATATCAACAAATTGATGTCTTTGCTAATATTTGTTTACGAGGGCGTGCGCTTGCTCAAAAAAATGTCACGTTCGTTTATATAATGTTTTGTATTGGATAGTAATTCAATGCAATTTAGGAAAACAGAATGGAACTCAAAACTTATAATTTATAATGAGTTTGATTCACAAAACATTTTTTATAAAACTAGATTATAATCTACAAATTTGCTTGATAATACATATTTTATAAACAAAAGTTATTAAAAATGATAATCCAACAGTGTGAATTTGAAATTATTATTGTCATCTAATAGCCTCTTTGATACTAAAATAATATTGTTTGATACATATTTTTAACATCCACAATGCAATTTGTTGTTAACATTCACACGACAACAATCTTCTTCATGGTTTAACTTACAAGCGAGCAACCCAATAGAGCAAACAGCGCCCACAACCTAAAGAAGTAATAATTTATTGCAAGCAATGCAAATGCTTATTGTCGAGTGGTAAGTATTATATGTATATCTGTTCCCACAATTGATGAGACTCATATTTGCAAAAATCATTAAGTACATGATAAGAATGACATTTGAGTTCAACATTACAAAACATTGATTTTTCAGGCTAGCATAGTATAATTTGTAGCTGATGCTAAATAGGCTAATCTATATAGCTATGTCATCATGGACAAAGTGTAGTCAACAATAGTATTCATGGAAGAACTACCATTGCTCGTTTTTCTAACATCAATTTTATTTATTAAAGTGTAAATAATGTGTTGCTATTTTGAACCTAGTATAGAAATCACAATCTACTCGGTGAGCCCAACTTTCTCATGGTAATAACTATTTGACCCACGTAATTGGCCGAATCGATGAACCAGCTAGAACCACAAGTGCATCAATGGCCAAATTGTTAGCCAAAGATTGTTGGAGTTTGTCTATTTCTTGTGATAGAGCTTCTTCTGCCTATAGTGATGTTTGTTGCAAATGATGAATGCTTGCGAATTGATATGTAAACAAATTTTCATATATTTTAGTAATTTTAGAAGTGGCTATAACGACCACCTATAATTGCAAGTAAATGATTTAGTTGTATAAAGTGTATATAAAAAGTGATTAGATGTACATTTTAAGCTGATAATTAGTTTGATTATATGCGGTTAGAAGTAAGTGAAAAGTTGCTAGAAGAAAATCAACCAATAAGGTAAAAGTGATTATCAAACTAATTATTAAAAGTCATATCCTTACAACGATACATAAACCATATTGGATCTTTCAACCCATTAACTAAATATAAAATATATTTGCCTTCTCTGATTCCAACCGCGGGATATTGTATGAAAATTTATCATAATGGCGTAAAATAATTTAGTACACTAAACAATTAATTTAAAAAATGTTTGTGATTCACACGTAATGTAAAATACTTATAGCTTGTTGACGTTGCAATAACATATACACGTCAGGCCTTTAGTATACTAGCTAATTAAAATATTTGGACAAATAACATGAAAAGTAGACATTCAATGAGAAGTTCATTTATATTAGTTCGTTTGATTATACGAATGAACATGAATAAAAATTTATATTCGTTTAATTAAACGAATAAACATGAACATATGTCTCGTTCGTTTGTTTATGTTTGTGAACGTTTGATAATATGTTCATTAACGTTCGTCTATTTATGTTGTTTACTAATAGTTTAATTAAATTTATGTAAATTCGTATATCTCATTTTTATCTAATCTAAACCTAAATATAATAATGTTAAATCTTAAGATTTATCATGTCTTATAAAACTTGTTCATCTATCATAATTAAACATCCCATATTAATCGTTTTGTATTGTTAAATATGAATCGTCATCGAGTGTATGAAAGTGTGAATCAAATTATCTTTTTATTTAGTCTCGTAAACTTAGTGAATTCATTGAAATGTGTAAGACTTAAAATATTCATGTGTATTTGTGTTATATTTTGCAGGATATACAGATATAAATATTGATTTATTTTTTGTTAATCTTTTTTGTTAGTTGTTTATTAGAATTTAAAATAAGAAAATAGTGATTGTTGAATGTCCATTTTGACCACAAAACGCATTTAATGTAATTACAACTTATAAAATAAGACTGATTTCATTCTAATGCATCCAATGATTCATAAGTCATAACTGTGATAACCATAAGAACTACTTAAAAAAATAAGCTGCCAATTAGTTAAAAGAATCTGGGCAGGGGCAATTTCATACACTAACGTTCTAATTTAATTTATGATAACACTCTGATAACTGATTCATACGCCATCTTCTCAGACCCGATATTTTTAAAATCAAAATTACTTTTATATACATAACATTTAAATTAAATAAATCATATCATAGAATTCAGTTTTTCATTCTCTTTGAGTGGTTGTAGGTCAAACTTTAAAATAAAGAAAAAAAAGATGAAAGAAAGAAGGTATGCATCTAGTGTCTACATCTATAAAAATGAAGAAGGTATGCGTCTAGTGTGCTCATCTATAAAATTAAATAATAAAATGAAGAAGGTGAAGATAAACTTCATAAAACATAGATGATAGATACAATGTATACATATATATTCACTCTAAATTCAGAACTCAGTTGAGTACTCAGTTTGTGCAGAACTGAGTACTCAGTTACGTATATCCTTGCACTATCTGATTCCCCCTTCAACTCATTCATTCATTCCTTCATATGTGCAAAACTTGCACCATCTGATTCCCCTTTCAACTCATTCATTCATTCATTCATATGTGCAAACCAATTTAACATCTAAACACATATACACAGTATGCAATTTCACACACTCAATACGCAATTGGATCATGTGATTTTATTTTTCTAAATGAAGTTGAATGTAATTCTGTTATGGATCTAATGTTCAGTCTTTTAAGGTTGTTTGAATGCTGTGGTTGATCGATGTGTACAGTTCCTCGGACGCCAGTTATTTTACTTGGTCTAAACTAAGTACTCAGTTTATACTGAGTTAGTAAGTTTATTTGTAATAACTGACCCATTATGTGATATTTATATCCTTGAGATATATATTGAACACGATTCCTCATTTCACACCTACTTAGTAGCTCTAGCTGATATTTTCCTCTAGAATACTATTCCACATCAACTATACCATAACCTCAACTATTTAATCTTCAATGGTCATCAGTTCCATGCATACTGTTAAAATAACTAATGGAGCAAAAAGCATGCACACGCCTTTATATATACTCATTAGACATAAACCACATTACTCATTACCTGCATCAAAGCACCAAGCTGGGTTGATGAGCCACTCGTGCCATACTTTTGCATTCTCATGTGTATGTGTACAAGCAATAATATTGGAGAAAGCCTACCGCTGCACAAACAAAAAGCAAAAACACACTGACTTTCTTATCAACAAAAAATAAAACTACGTTCTTTTGTTTCTTATCAATCAACTTGTAATTTACACGATGACATTGTGCATTATCAACTTTAAGCATCTAACATCTACATATGCATCTAATGTCTGCATCCATAAAGCACACATAATTCATATGAGTTACTGAATAATATGCTATAGTTAAATTATGCAAATTTGATAATTATAGTGCTTAGTTACTGCTTAGTTATTCAATAAAGTAACAAAATTATTACAAATTCAACTTACTTTCACCATCCAAATTAATAATTTCAAAATTTTCCTCATCGTCAGTAGGTTGCGAATTGAAGATTTCACAATTCTTGTGTAAGAAATCGATTTTGAATTCGAACTGAAACTGTGAGAATGATTGTTTGTATGAAATGATTTGAAATTCGAACCGAGAATTGTGAGAATGATCGTTTGTATGAAATTGATTTGAAATTTGAACTGAGCAGTAACTAATTAATTAATTCGTTCATTATCATTAAATTTGAAATCTACCTTAAATTGTGGAAGAATAAGTTTTAATGGCCATCAACAGGCTTTTCCTGGCTCTTCAAGTCATATTAATTGATCGATGGTATTCATATCAAGGTCTTCTCATTCACTATTTGTGATTCTTTGATCTTAATTATACAATCATGCCTGCTTATGTTTATAAATTTGAAGAAAACGAGTTTGACAACACGCGGAAGATTAGAATTAGACAATGATTCACCAAGGTTTTTATTTGATCATATATGAACTCTGGTGCGTATTATACTGATTTATTTTTTAATTATTTTATTATGTATCTACTTTTAAAATTATAATAATAATATAGCAGACTTAACGATGTTTCAGAACTTTGTAGTGGCGTTGTTAATTAATGATGTTTATACATTTATTTATTCACTTAACTCAGTAGTAGTTGATTCAATAATTTATAGTACGTAGTGATCCACAAGTTCATAATAACTTCGATTGAAAACTTGTAATTATGATTCAAATTTATAATTATATAATTGTTAGTGATGTATAAGAATTTCTTTCATTACTTAATATTGAATATTATATTATTATGTCTATTCACATTTTTTAATGATTAATAAGTTGATTGATTCATAATTTTATGATAACGATTCTCCAGTTTATCACTTGTTAAAACACATTGGTTCACTAATTTATAGTAATGATTCACAAGTTCATAATGACTATGATTCATAAAACTTTAATTATATATGATTCATAAATTCATACTAATTAAAGTCAGTGTGTATTTATGGTATAGCTTATGTTGTGGTCATGTTTAATAATGATCGATGTATAACTATTTTTGAACATTACATCACAAATTCGTATATTATCTTTAAATGGTGTGATATTGATTCACTGAGTTAATGCATTGAGAATGTTGTATCTTGAAATGATTTAATAAAAATTAAAAACAATGATTAAAAGAATCCTAAATTATTAGTTAACAAACGGGAAAAATAAAAGTAAACTAAATAAAACTATAAATAATAATTGTAACCTCCTTAATTAGTTGTTGAATAATAATTCAAATCCTCCTACTACTTAGCTCTAAATATTTATGGAGCTACAAGAATCATCCAATTTCTTTTTTAACTTCGATTCAGTGAATGTACAACGTTAGCCCTTCAATTTAAAAAGTAATTGAAAATCACAAATATGCCACTAATTAAATCTTACCCTTGATTACAAGATCTAGCGGTGCAGAAGCCTTTTCTTATTTCTCTCGTTTAATTTACTTCTTCAGATCCAACTTTTATATACATATACATAAAGAAGTTAGTTATTCTAGAACAAAATTTAACATAAAACATATAAGATATGATTTAAGTCATTGAGTTTTATGATGAGATCAATTTTAATTTTTAAGTCAAAAAAATGTTAATTACTTTTGAAGGGTAAATAGACATTCCAACATATGATACACGATAATTATTATGGTGATGCACACAGAAGTTTTCGGGTATGCAAACTGAATTTTCTGGTGATAGTGATTTCATACCATTTAAAAATTGCAAGTTTCACATATTCGATGCACGAAGAATATAAATATGATGATGCATAGAACTTCGACCAGTACACGATGATACACATCAAAGAAATTTATGAAAAAAAACAAATAATGCTAATAATAATCTATAAAACCATTTGAGGGTTTGCTAGTTTGCTACTTGAGCTCGAGGTTATAGAGATTAGGGTAATGGGGGAGAAGGGAGGAAGGGGGGGGGGGGGGGGGGGGGGGTTATTAGCTAAAAAATTGAGAGTTTTAATTTTAATTAAATTATTATAATTATACTGGCAAAACCCTTTGACTAATGGTGTAGAAGCCTTTTCTCATTTCTCTCCTTTAATTTATTTCTTAAAAGATCCAACTCCTATATACATACATATAAATATATATATATATATATAGAGAGAGAGGAAGTCAAACGAGAAGGTTAAATAACGTAAGAACGTAAGAATGACTTTAAAAACATTCTTTAAATATGTGAAACACATTTTTATTCAAAAAAAATTCATTGGTTCTTAGTATGATAATTTTATGAAGCTATGATAAAATATATATAAATTAATGTATTTTAGATAAAGTCATTCTCATGTTCTCAATATATTTAACCTTCTCATTTGAACCCATACTATATGTACACGGACACACACATATATATAGTCTAAAATCGCGTCACGATCCTATCAATTTTCATCAATCACGTCGCGAAGTTGTTGTCGGCTAGGAGGAGTATTTAAACAAATTTTTATCACATTTATTAGGTTACTTCTTTTTGCAACCGAATTGAGAGCAGAGAATACAACTTTTAGATACATCTTGAGTCCCAATCCACTATTTACATCCGTGAGAGGTGAGATGATTGATTCTACATCACGACAACACTTCATCAACATTGATTTGTCTAATTTTCACTCGATTATGAACATGTTTATGTCTATGATTTATTGTTGGACTACACCCATAACCATATGCTAAGTTCTTGACGTTTGTTTAGACTTAGTAGTCGGATATTCGTTCGTGATTGGATTTATATACTTTGATTTCTCGGTAGCGATCGAAAGATTGATATTTATAATTAATTAATTATTTCAAGTAGTAAACTTTATTGCTTTACAGTTAGTGAAAACTTTTGCGTGAGATTGTTTCTTTATCAATTGAGTATTTGGTTGTAAATTCTAATTAGACGTGATTAGAAGACTTAAATTAATTAATTGATTGTTAATATTGGTGAACCACAATTTAGAAACATCTTGTATAGATAATGATAGTTATGAAAGTAAGATCAATAGTTAACTTTGGATTTCATTGATTACATAATTCTTAGTTAAGAGGTTTTAAATTACAAAGACACTTGGATCGTATACTCTTGACTAGGTGATTGTTTACTCACAACTTCCAATTCGAATTGTGTTTTCTAGGTGGACTAAACCTGATCTAGTACTTAATCCATATATCCAATAGCTAGATGTTGAACGGTTTAAATAAACATATTTTCTCTACTTGAAGTATTCTATGTTTAATTCGCTTTACTTTAGTTAATAATTAGTTAGTTAAATTCTTCTTTGACTGTCTGTCATTAAAACAAAAACTCCAAAACTTTAGTTGCTTTTAATTAGTTTTACCAATAATTTACTAAAAATACACACATATTGTTCCTAGTGGTAACGAATTTAACCAGATCTTACCTTAGCTATACTCTCGTGCGATTATATACAATTAGCTAGTTGTGTTTTAGTCTAGATAACTGGTATTTTTCTTATTAAATTTTATAACCTGATTTTAGTACATCATATATGTATGTTCGTGTAGGTTTGTTTGTGTTCGTTTAGGCTCCTTTCGTAGCATTCAAAAATTTAAAATGCAGAAAACAGCTAAAACTGGCCATCACCCGTCCGGGTAATAGGCCACCCATCCGGGTGAGTGGTATTTTGGCCGGGTGGATGTTTGTTCGAACTGGTGATCTGGGGCAGAAGGTTGGGGAATTTAATTCACCAGTCCGAGTGAAGCCTCACCCGTCCGGATGACTTCTGTTTGTTTGTTGCTAGTCCGGGTGGAATGATCAGAACGGGAGCCAAATCTGGGGACCACTCGTCCGGGTAGGCCTTCACCCGTCCGGGTGAATGTCTTTTCTGTTGATTTAGAGATGCTGATTTCAGAATTTTACACATAGTTATGCATGTGTTCTTCACCCAAATACCCCACATAACTTTCACAGCTCAATTAAAACGAATGAGAAGAAGGAGGAGGCAAGTGACCTTGTACTAAACCCTAAGAAGTGAGATTTAAACCTCAATTATCTCCATTAACCTCAAGGTGAGTATTTTATGATTTCTAACCTAGAATTTGAGGGATTTTGGAAATGTTATG
The DNA here is from genome assembly GCA_963921325.1 of Logfia minima. NCBI lineage: Eukaryota > Viridiplantae > Streptophyta > Magnoliopsida > Asterales > Asteraceae > Logfia > Logfia minima. The sequence goes on from OY992770.1 coordinate 21,339,518, forward strand.
ATGTGATGAGATAATTGGTCTTGAAGCTTACTTCAAGTGATACTTGTGTGAGTTTAGAAGTAATGGAGGGTCATTTTAGATCAAGATTTGATGAAACCAAATTGGATTATTGTATCTAGTGAAATTAGGAGTGATTCTTAATTGTTTTATACTAGGTGAGTTGTAGCTACAATTATATCATTTTAATAGTTGTTAATGATAACAAAGGAAGTGTTTAACATAATTTGAGCTAGGGGAAAAGTTGTGGGTGTTATTGCTTATAGTTGACTTTTGGAAGTCAAACATCACCTATAATATTATGAATGGAAATTGTAGATGTAAATGCTTATAAGAATTGACCTTTATGACCGGTGTGTGTTCTTAAAATACTACTTGTCATGTTTTAGGTATTAAAGAAGGGAAAGAACGTTTACTCGAATCTTCTTCACTTCAAGTTCAAGGTGAGTCTTATAGAATATTAATTGTGATAGATTGAGTAATTGAATCCGGATTTGCATATGTGCAAGAGGGTTCAAATATTTGATCTAAAGTTGTTTTATTTCCTTATAATCTATTAGTAGGTGATTAAATGATCTTCATATTGATGAATTTATTGAGTAAATATAGTGATTTGGGTGATGAAATAAATATAAAACCTTATATGTGGTAGCTGACCACAGATGCTGACTTAGTCAGTGATGTTAAAATTGACCTAGTGTCAATATGGCTGCTATGTAAGTAAGGAAGGGTGTGGACACGGATCCGTGGTAATAATGGCTGGAATTGATAACCCATTATTGTTGATGAGTGTTACTTATTGTTAATTTAGAAGATCATTGTTTGGTATTCTATATTCTCACTAAGCTTATGGTTTACAGTTTTAGTTTGGATGTATTTTGTAGGGACAGGTGGGTTAATTAGAAAGGAAGACCGTGGAAAGGGACTAGCATAGGTCTTACATGGATGTCAAATTGTTTGACTCAAGCTTGGTTCATTTGGATTTTGTTTTGGTTACCAAACTTGTTTATGTGCCCAATTTTTTTGTATTAAGTGTTCAAATGAATCTTTTGATGCTATACTAATCTGATGTAAACAACAACTTATTATTAAATCAGATTTGTATTTTTGGTATGATGATTTTAAATATATATATATATATATATTGGGGTAATACACATTTGTGTTCTCCTAACATATTAACATGTGAATGCATTATTTTATATACTCATTCATTTGCGTTTGTTTATGTTCGTAAACAAATATATTTTTTTAGTAAACGAACATGAACAAGAAAATCCATTCATTTATCTATTCATATTCGTTCGTCTGTTATATAAAACTTTAATGAGCAAACACTAACATATTTGTTCAGTTCGATTAAGGGCTAATGAGGCATCAAACTTTATGAAATTAGTAATTTTGGGTACCTAACTTTTTTAATTTTTTGTCTTATAAATCTAAGGCTTCTTAGTTTTTTCTTACCACAAAAGTGATGTTTTATTAAACCTTTAAGCACATGTCAGAAAGACGTTGACGTTGTAAGCATACGTATTTACTTTAGCTTGAAATATGTTCAAGAAAAAGGAACATAAAGTTGATATGAGAGGTCCCAGATGAAAAGTTGCAACTTTTACAGGATGGAGGGAGTATACGTAATTGACAAGAACATCATCATCCACTTTTACCCAATTGGCGTCTGCAATAGTAAAGAATATATTGTTCTGGTTTTGGCAGTTAAGACGTTATACCATTCAACATGTTTCTGCAGTGATACAAAATAAAAATCACCAAATCAAACAACATCATACAGAACTTATGAAACAAACAGTAAACCCTAATTTTTGAAATCAAATTCACAGTATCAAAATCAGGGTTAAAGAAATTAAATATGAATTGAATACACTTAAAATATAATCATCCAATCAACGGAACTGAAATTAAATATGAATATGAATCAAAATTGAATTGAAATAAATATTGAGTCGAAACCAATATTGAATTGAAATCCAAATTGAATCAATTACCTTCGCGTGGAGAAACTAACTAGAAAACAATTACCTCCTGGTATAATAGAAAAATGAGGTTGAAATTGTAAAGATGCATGAAAGATTGAAACGTTTAAGCAATTATGAATGCCGAATTTGTTGCTTTTGAAAAAGATTATTTGAGGAAATTATATGAGAACGTTTCAACCATCTTAATGGCATGTAAATTTATTTCGATTTGTATTTAGCTGACCTATTTTAATTGGCATTTAAGCGGATTGAATCAATTTAGTTCGTCATTGAACCAAATGTCCCTATGTATTGAAATTGAGATTTCAATTTCATCAAATTTCATATAATTCTTCAAAAAAAAATGCAATCTTAGTATTGTTAAAATGGATTTTAGACAAAAACTAGCATTTTACCCGCGCGATGCAGCGGCCATTAAAAGTTTTACATGCTTGAATTTGTTCGATCAATAACATGTCGCATTTTAAAGGAAAATAAGAAAATACGGGTACATCATGTTTCAAATCAATATAATTATGAGTGACAATTCTCAATACGATATGAAACTTGATCCTAAACTTACACAGAAAGAAAATGGGTAGGGTTGAAAATTTTTGACACGACCCAAAACAAGACCAGAGACCGACTCAAAAATTAGCATGTTTGGGTAGACGTTTTTGACCCGCCAACCTGCCAACCCGAAATTCGACGACTGGATGGTTTTTTAGGTCATCGGGTTGAGCCAATGACCCAAAAAAAATGTGGGTTATGCGGATCATGTTCGAAATCAACTTGTTAACTCGCAAATTTTGACCCTCTTGACACGAAATCTACCGGCTAACTTAAAATCAACCCCATACCGGTCAACCCGTTTACATAAGTAGGTTATGCGGGTCGTGTCCGAACTAATTGCTTTCGGCCTACCAATCATTTATAAAAACATTTCGGGTTGAGAATTAAATTTTGACCCGCTAAATAGAACCTTGCTAATCCGACCCGACTTAAATGGTGTCCCACAATTTTATAAGAATTGAAAGTTGTACAAATTAAGTTACAAATATTTCATATAGACATTAAATGAGAAATTGAATAAATGACGGTTACAAAGAAATAATAATGTTTAAATGATTGTACTTTGTTCATTAAATGTTGTAAGAGTATAGAAAAGTAATATATTGTGTCTCCTTTTTAAGTGATTTAAGACTTTTGATGTAAATAGTTTATATAATAGTATAGATAAAAAAATTTCAATGTCTTTTTATAAGATTTTTTATGAATACGTCAAACTCTATATATATTAAAACAGAAGATAGCTACAAGTCGTATATAATATTCATTTTCATCAATAATTATATTAAAACAACCATAACTGACATTTTAATGTCCATTAATATGTTAATTACATCAGTTAATTAAAAAACTAATAAAGATGGTTATAAGGGTAATTAATTGCATTAACTTTAATTATTAAAAAATTAATAAAGATGGTTAGAAGAATATTTAATTACATTAACTTTAATTATTAAAAAGCTAATAAAGATAGTTAGAAAGGTAAAATATTTTTTTACTATTACTCTTTTGTAAGACATGCTAAGTGATTTATTAAGCAGTATAGATAAGGTACATATTTGAGAAGACAGTGAAAACGACAAAATCAAATCAAATAAAGATTCAATAGAACTACAATGCCACTAAGCGAATTAGCATAAGAAAATATAAAACCATCAGTCACGATCTTCATCATGATAGCTATTATAAGAACATGGTAAACAATAGACAGAAGAGGGATGCAATTTATTTATTGTTACATATAATTATATTAAAATAGATGAAGAGAGTTCTACAGAGATATGATAAGCACATCAAAGAATAAAGTACGTGTTGATAGACATGAAATTAGAGTAACGATGGGTCTAAAGAACTTATTTTTGTAGATGTGAGATGACAGTGAGAATTGTTGTAGCATTTTAGGCGAACCTCACAAGGTACGCGGACAAGAGAGATTTGAGTTCATAAATAATTTTTGGTCTTACCAAACACAACGAGTCAATTTTCACAGTTAAAGTTATGAAGAGACTGCTCAATAAAGTAAATTTCATAGTCAATTTTCAGTAGATTAATATGCAATTTTGACCACCCTGTACAAATAGTGCAATAATTTACCCTCTCCAGAAAGTCTAGATAATGATCCATTGGATGCTTTAATTGAAAATAAGATTTCTAGAGAACTCCATTCACAGATATTGCCCACAATGTTTGAGCTTCAATCATTAATGATAATTATGATCTAAATATATGTGAATCTATCCGTCTATCTGCCCTTTGATCATTAAAATAACTAACTGAATGATGTTAAACTAAGTACAAAGAGGGCCAGGAACATGAAATGTGCGAATTACAGGGATCAATCTAGCAATAGAGTCGTTACAATCATTGCATATAGATGGTACATACCTCATTCGTAGGCACGGTTGATTGAAAAGAAACGCCATTTTTATGATGATGACAAAGTCCAACTGATCGACATGAAATTAAGCAGCTTCTTTGAAGTTCATTCAGCTGCTGGGACTTGGGGATCAGCAGCACATAGATATGACTGCACATGGACCGGTTCTCGTTTCCTGATTATTCTCATGGAAACTGGCTCTTTGATACCTCTTCAAAAAGTCAAATTACTAATATAATGCTTAATATGAGTCCGATACTAACATTTTCATACAATAGGTTGCGGAGAATACAAGTAGGCTGGGGAAAGGTCTCCATGTGCCAGGTACTGTCAAAAGTGGTGGAAACTGTTGGGTGCAAACTTGATCAATCCCAGATATGAAACTGTTGGGTTGGAGGAGAGGTTTGTTGAGCGCAAACTGGGGAACACAACGTAGAATTATATGTTTGGGGTTGGTGAAATATGGCTAGGAAAACATCGTGACAGAATGAACTAATTGAAAAACACAACTTAATCTTGAAAACATTTCTCTGTATTACGATGAATTGCTGGGCAAATCTCCTTTGGCAGTTTTCACATAACTATTGCTTTATGATTCGTGTAGAGCGCGCAGAACTAGTTAACTGGACAACCGCCAAACGAGAACTTACCCGGTAATACACCAATACAAGATTAGTTTTTACTTGAAGAATGTATCACTACTCGATTCTATATATAGATCACCAGCGATTGTTTATGCTAGCTAATTGGATATTCCAAGCGCCATCCATTTTGCACTGTAGGGAAAACGATAATAAAGATTGGTATATGTTTGGCATCTGTATACCGTATACGCTCCGTGCAGAAGGGATCTTTTACAAATGCTCTACTTTTTCGATATCAGTTTGCATCATCGATACACGACCCCATGCATATGCAATTGTACTACCGTTCGGTGTATCTCGTAAGTACAAAACCAAAAACTTACTACAAATTGTTATGTGTAGAGAATTTCTATTTTTTATACAATAAAATACTTCAGAGATATTTGGGGGTAACTTCCTGGTGATAAGAGAACAAAACCATGGACCACGTTAGAAATTTTTCTTTTTCAAAGATAAATAAATAAATAAAATAAAAAATAAAGTGAAGACTTGCTAGCATCATATCTTGGATGATCCTTTTCTTTTTTGTGTATGAATTAGTAAAACTCTGCATAGCAGTTGTTGAAGCATATGCTGCTGTGAGTTTCAGGATATCCAACTTCATAATTGTGTGGATCAATCTCGCTCACAGAAATGAATCAAATTAATCATATTCGATATGACGATGATCGATCTTAACAATTTCCCCAAGACTAAACTTAACAAGTATAACTTTAGAGCAATGATTTTCTTGCTACTTCTGTTTTAATTGCCTCTAAACTTAACATGTATAACTTTAGAACAACGATTTTTCTTGCTACTTCCATTTTTAATGCCAAGAGACGCGACAAAAGAACTTATGTTAGCAAAACAATTAAGTAGTGTGTAGCATTAAGGAGCATAATGTGATAAGTCCATGGAGATAATTAATCAAATGGCGGGTAATTGATCAAGCGCCATTAAGCCGTTGTTAATATACTATCATTACCCCATATAAAAAGACCAAAACTCTAAATACTTGAAGCAACTTCACTTCAATATTTTAAGTACCAACATAATATTGTTTACTACATTCACTCAGCATCTGCAAACTAATCTTTCTCAATTCAAGATGAATATCCTTCAAACGAGGATGGGATGAATCGCCCACAGAGAAAGCGCGGACTTGATTGTCTACCTTGACCCAACTCGACCCTACCAAATATTTTCTTACACCGTTCTCAGTCATCAATTTCCTTATGTTTTGCACTTCATTCCATAAACCACCAGCAGCGTATATATCAGCTAAAATTAAATAAGGCACTGGACTATGTGGTTCAAGTTCAAATAGTTTATAAGCTGCTTCTCTCCGAAACTCTACACTCCCATACTCTTTACAAGAACTCAAGAAAGAACTCCACATCACCGCATTTGCATTGAATGGCATTTCGTCCATTACTTTTTTTGCCTTTTTAAGATCACGTTACCTTGCGTAGAGATCAAGCAAGCAAGCAAACTGATTGATTTCAGGACCCAAATTATAATCTGATGTCATCTTTTTAAAATAACTTACACCTTTGTCAACAAGTCCAGCGTGGTTGAAAGCAGTCAAGACAACTGTAAAACATACATAATCCTGGATGAATCTTTTTTCCATCACTAAACGATCAAAGAGTTCCAAAGCATCCAAACCTCTACCATTCTGTGCGAAAGCTATTATCATCAAAGCCTGTAATATGTTGCTTTCGTAGACTGCTTGATCAAAAACGCGACCAGCATCGTCGATATTACCACATTTTTTGAGTACATCTCAATTAAAGCACCAACACAAATGTATTGCTATGTGAACCGATTTTCAATACCAAAGCATGCACCTGTCATCCTTGTTGGAGAACCATCAAGGCCCCACAAACATCCAAAATGCTAGTCAAAGCATGTTCACTCAGACTGGCATTTGCATTATGCATTTTCACAAAAAATTTCAGTGCATCTTTGCCTAGTAGGTTGTGGTTGTAATGCTGAGACCATGGTGCTCAATACAACAGAATCCTTTATAAGAGATGCTTCAAATATCGTGACAGCTTTATCCATCTTTCCACATTTTGAATAATAACCAATAAGCGAACTTACAACAAAGATGTTGCCTTCATGCCCGAGTTTTATAACATGAGAATGAAGCAATTCACCACATTTAAATACCGATTCTTGCTCTGTACAACCACTAATAACGCTAACATAAGTGAAACAATTCGGTCTACCTATTGTTGTCAACATTTCCTTATATAAACAAAGGTCGATCTTCTTTTCCCTGCCCATTTTGAGAAAGCCCACATATAATTGATGTCCATGATACCTGATCATGCAACTCCATTCCATTGAATACCCTCATTGCTTGACCAATCACACGACATTTAGCATAGACATTGACTAACGCGATTTTTATTAACAAATACTGGTCCAAACCTATACGAAGTATTCTAGCATGAATTTGCAAACCAAGATGCAAGTTTCGCGTCTTGGCAGGAGAATTTTGAGCAGTGCAAAGTTCAAACTTTGTTGGGTTCCTGCCTAACACGTTTCCCTGGACCAACGTTTCAAACTCGTGTCTTTCAGGACTTTTATCAAACACCTTGTAGGCGCTAAATGAACAACCATGCCATAAACCAAAATTAGAGCAGGCCAATTCTTTTCAATGGGAAAGTGTGAATATCTGATGTAGTAATTGAGGGACCTATAGTTAAACATTGGGAATTCAGTTAAAAGGAGCCGAAGATCAGTAAGAGAGCTACTGGAAATTAATAAATAGTTTGTTTACAGTTGAGTTTTATCTCAAGATATTTGTCTCAACTCTCTTCTGTTAACTATGTGACTACCTCCACGCACACTCAATGTTAGTAATGACGGACTCCAAAAAATTGGTCGTCTGATCCTATAGGTTCTTGTGACACCGATTGTGTTATTTATGTACCCACGTTCCAACAATTTTAATATTTAAATATTGTGGTTCTAGAGTAACTGTAAATCATCGAATTAATTGATGTTTGTAATTCAGTTGTTACTTGTGTGTGACTGTGACCTATAGTTGCTCATATATTTGTTGGAGATAATGATCCAATGATCACAAATGCAACGTAAAAGATATAATTAACAATTATATATTAGTATTAAAATGATTTTTGTGTAGATCCGATCAGTACAATATCATTAATTTAATTTAAATATATAAACGAGTGAAGTTAAATATACTTTTGTCATAGAATGCATGTGAATTATTGTAGAAACAAGTATTCAAAATATAACACGTTTATAATTGATCCACACTAAAGATCACCGGTTCGATGCTAGTCTAAACTTTAATAATAATCCAAAGAGATAACCAATCCATATTAATTATTCTTGTAAAATAAAGAATCACACATTGATTATATAAAGAATACAAAACACATTGTTTCGTTTAATTCGGCCATTCAAAGAGGTTACACCCTCTTTGTTTGTGTTGTCGTATGAAAACAGAAAAGGAGAAAAAGCATTTTCTTTATCTTTTGTTTCTTGCGGCTAAACACTTCATCATCGAAAAGAGTATATATGAATATCTATCTATTATTTCTTTATACCTTAAATACATCTTAAGCCCAATTTAACAATTAATCAATTTAGCCCACTAGATTCATTAGTTAGTTAATATCATTAAGACACATTTAGCCCAATAGAAAATCAACCACTTTATTTATTTTATTACTTGAAATATATACATATATATACTAGCCTAATACCCGCGCAATGCGGCGATGACAATAATATTATGTGTGTTTATAGGTTGTGTGAGTATCTTATTTTTGTCTTTTGGGTGTGCTTTTGTGGTCATCCGGTTGAGAGAGATAGGGGAGAGGTGTGTGTAATTTTAGGTGTTTAGTGTGTGTATGTGTTGGTTGGTAGTTTTTATAGGTGGGGTAAGAAAAGAAAGATAAAAAATATATGGTTAAGATCAATTGTAGTTTAAATGAATGGTGGAGTTCCATTTTACTTAGTCTTAAATTCTATGGATTTGAAAAGGAGGTATATGTATTATAAAGTAGTATAGATAGGGTGGGGATTAAGAGGGAAGCAAAAAAATTAAGGAATGAGGGAAGCAAATCTCAACTCTTTATTTCATCATAAATGAATTTTAAAAATTACAAATAATTTCAAAATTTAACATTCATTACAAATGAATGTTAAAAACATATATTTATGAAAACATCAAGGGCTACGATTTGCTTCCCTCCTTCCCCAAGATTTGAAGCTTCCCTATGGATCCTTCCCCTATATATATATATATAGTTAAGTTATGTGGAACCTGTAGACTCATATGTAAGTAGTAATATAGTAAAGTATAATCAGGAAGGACTCTTGTTTTAACTAACAATCAAGTTAAATGGAGCTTAGCATGTTAGGGTATGTTTGGTGAAATAGCTATAGGTTGTCGATGTAGTTTTACGTTTGAGGCTTTTCACGAAAAGCTACTTCCAGTAGCCTTGGAATTTTGAGTTTTTCATTTGATTCTAAAACTACAACTTGTACATGCCAAACAAGACTTTTATTTTCATAGGATCTTTTTGTTCAAAAACTAAAAATTAAAGCTCCTAAAAGCTCTGTGTCAAACAGGGCCCTAGAAAAATAATTGAATTATCATTTAGTAGCTTTGAAATGTATACTAGGGAGCTTATTTTTAGCTTAGAGAAAATTACTAACATAAACAATTGAAATTCAAAAATATTAAAATAGACATTGTTAGAAAAATATTTCGATATTAGACATAAAAATCGCCGGAATGGTAATTTCAAACCAGTGATCCAAGCGATTTTCCAAAGACTAATAAAGTGCGGCCACGTGTCTGAGATTAATCGCCCTTGACCAACCCAAATCGCCACCAATCAAAGCTTCAAACGTGTCAAAACCAATCGCTAGAATGGATATTGGATTCGGGAATTACAATCAACCATCTAAAACGTGCCATGTGTCTATGTTATCCAATCGCTGGAATGCAAATTCTACCATGATGGCGATTCTTGAAAATCTCGTTTTTCGTGCTAGAGTTCATGATAATGCTTATTGTATGTATATTTTAGCTTTTTGTATTTTTCATCATGGAAGGAAGTCTCCCTCTTCGAACGATAAGTAATATTCTTATTTATTTTTGTGAGTAGAAGTAATGAAAGTAAATGTAACTAAGTTAATCTTTTTATGTTTTTGAGCTTAATACCCCATTACACAGTTTTTGAGATTTCAAATGAAATCGCCGGATCACTGGTACGCATATACATTCCAACAATTTTATAAGATTTGTCCTTGGAAATTCGCTTGGATTGCCGGTTTGGAATTACTATTCCGGCGATTTTGTTGTCTAATTTCGAAATAAGTTTCTGACAACATTTATTTTAGTAATTTTGAGTTTGAAGCGCTTATCTAAGTAAATTTCTTAGCTTAATTACTATTAATGCTAGTATTTAAAATCCAGTGGCTTATATAGGTGTCCAAGAGTAAATTTTATGTTTTTGAATATAGTGAAGTGATTTGGTGATGAAATATGAGTGTAGTTAATTAACAAAGTTTGAGTCATTTTATCTTCCTCTTGTGCCAACATTACTAACCGATATATAGAAAGTAGAAATATAATCCAACGCTTTTCTATCAATGTAGACCGTGATCAACATGAGTCTCTTGCAAGGTCAAAGTTCCATACTTGCACCACCATTTTGTGATTATTTGAGAGAACTTTTGGACATAATTTGCATGACAATAAACGATTAAAAACGGAAGGATGAACATAGACCAAGAGGGATCGACAACCCCTCAAAGAGATAACTACGAACTATAGCGTGGTCCTTTTAATGTATAACAACATATGTATGTATCATAATACATAACAGGAACTTATGCTTAAAACTACGAATATTATAATGAAAATAAGTTTCAAAAGGAGAGTAGCAAATAGAATATAATGGATGAAATACATAAGTTGTGGAAACATTACTTTGTATTACGAAGAATTGCTGGGGAAATCTCCTTTGGCAGTTTTCTGCTTTGTGGTTCAAGATAAACCGGAAGCAATTAAGTTGGCAACTGCCAATTGAGAACTCGCCCAGTAATGCACCAATACACCAAGATGTACTAAATTTACTTGAAGAACATATTTCTACCTGCAACTATATATAGATCACAAATTTCTATCATAAGTGGATATTCCTGGCACCAAACTGTTTAGAGATGAAAGAAAAGGGCAATAAATATTGGTATAACTTTGGCATAAAGGACAAGTTCCGTTCAACATGACACCGGGTATCAACGCCCCCGGGTCTCCACACCGCATAGGGTATCTTATACCAAATACAAATGATCTCAATTTTCGATATGAATTGCATTCTCCACATAATGTACTGTATAACCTAAAACTAATTAAACTTCGATAAAATCAATCTCTTTTTTCCCATATGAAATAGTTCAAAGGATTTGAAGATATTTGGACTGCCAAGATTTCTCATAATAGCTATGATGTAGATATTATTGTAGAGAACATTTTCGATCAGTTAAATGACAGTTCATATGTAAATATTGTAACAGAGAACAAAAACAATGGACCATGTTACAAAAAAGAGAAAATAGAGACTTAGTAGCACATGTATGACCTTTTTGGTAGCAGCTGCTTGCAGCATATGCTGCTGTTATTTGAGGATATCCATGTGTGGATCTGCCTCAAAGATATTGCATCAACTCAATTTATATTCGATATGGCGATCTTAAAGCTTTCTGAGGCTAAAGATAAAAAGGGATTTAAGGTTTTAAAAGGCATAAAGCTCACAAATATATCGAATAACAATCTAAAGCGAGGACATAATATAAGGGTGAGGTGAAACCATATCAATTTAAACTTTAGGAGATTTAACACTTAACTTCTCCATGAAGCTTCAAAGATAGGGGAATTATTTATAGAACAAAATTCTAGCTGTAGTATACATTATCATACAGTAATAATACTAGTTAACAAAGAAACAAAAACAAACTTTTACCTCTTGCTTTACCAATAACCTCTGCAAGAACAAAACCCATCTTTAAAATGATGAAATCTAATTGAATCTCGCAACACAATCTGCCTCCCAACGTTCTTTGAGATAAATTTTGCCATCTCGTGACAATCTCCACATACTCTAACATTCTTGGTCACACGTATCGTCCTGCCAGGTGGCAACTTCAGTATCCCAAAACCCATTGCTAAACTCTCACTATGCCCACAGACTGCAGCTTCTTTCTCCATATTGTCTTTATCAACCAACGAGTATTTTAATTTGGGGGAGAACCCGTCTTTCTTCATTTCTGTTCTCAAATTATCTATCAAAGATTCAACCTTTTTAGCTTCTGGATTCTGTTTATCTCCTGCAATGAATATGTTAACTTTACCCTTTATCTCTATCCAACTACACCCTGTATTCTTTCTTATTCTACCTCTTAACGTCTTTACTTCTTCCCATTTCTCTGTTTCTGAGTAAATATTAGCCAGAAGTACATAACATTCAGTGTTTTCTGGTTCTAATGCAAAGATTTTTTCTGCAACTTGCTCAGCTAGTTTCACATCATGATGGAATCTGCAACCGCAAAGTAATGAACCCCAAATCGTGGCATCAGGTTTCACAGGCATCGTTTTAATAAATTTATACGCTTCTGATAGTTTCCCTGCTCGTGAAAGAAGATCGACCATACAACCATAATGTTCTAACTGTGGTTCAATCTTGTACTCTTTTACCATTATGTTGTAGAATTGCCATCCCTCCTGGAGCAACCCCGAATGACTACAAGCGTACAGTATAGAAGTAAGTGAAGCCTCATTAGGGTCGATACCTTTTGCACGCATCTTTTTAAAGGTCGATACCGCTTCATGCCCAAATCCATGCATACAATATCCAGCAATCATGACGGTCCATGTGACTAGATTATTCAAAACGGTCATATCAAACAACGATTCTGCCAGACCTAACCCGCCACATTTAACATACATGTCAATAAGTGCGTTGACCACATATTGATCTGAATTCAACCCTTTTCTCAAAATGTGGCCGTGGATCTCCCGGCCTTTGTTTAAAGATGTCAGGCTGGCACAGGCGGGAAGGATACATGTCATTGTTACATTATCCGGCTTTATTTCATGTTGCATAGTTTTAAACAAATTAAGTGCTTCATTCGGAAGACAGTTCTTTGAGTAACCTCCAATCATTGTATTCCATGAAACGATATCTTTAAAAGGCATTTCTGAAAAAACAGAATTTGAATCATCCATGCTTCCACATTTCGCATACATATCCATAAGAGCATTAGAAACCGCTAAAGATTGTATTTGGTTTTCTCTGATGTGATTGTGCACGTCTTTACCTTTTCCTAATGAACCATTTGACGCACAAGCATGCAAGATGCTCGTGACAGTAAAAGTATCAGGTTTAACACCTTCATTTTTCATGTCGAGAAATAAATTAATCGCCTTACTGGATTCACCTTCTCGTGCAAATCCAGAAATCATTGAAGTCCACGAAACAACGCTTCTTTCATCCATGTTCTCAAATACTTTCATTGCAGCATCCGTATCCCCACATTTTGAATACATATCAAGTAACGTATTGCTAAATTTCATTTTCCTGTCAAATTTACCCTTGACTGCATAACCATGAACCTCTCTACCCAAATTAACGACACCCATATTTGCACACGCTATAACAACACTAACCATTGTCGCCAAATCCACACTAACCTCGGAACAAAGCATCTTTACGAAAACCTCAAACCCTTTCTCAGCAAGACCATTCGCCACATAACCACTTATCATAGTATTCCAAGTAACAACATCTCGGTCAGGCAAATCAACAAACAGCTTGTGTGCGTTATCAACGTTTCCACGTTTAAAACACCATCCAATCATGGAATTCACAACATTACTATTGAATCCAAATCCCAGTTTCAAAACAAAACCATGAATCAGATCACCTAAATGATCATCCTCAACCCCTGCCAAACACTTAAATACACAAGTAAATGTATAACCATCAGGTTCAAAACCAATTTCTATCATTCTTTTAAACAAACTAACACTCTCATTATAATCACCATTCTTCGCATAAGCATTCATCATAAAATTCCAAAGAAAAACATTATCTTTCGGAATGTTATCGGAAACATTATCGAAAATTCGTCTTCCTTCTCCCAAATCCCCACAACTAACAAACATAAACACAAGCTTTGAACCCAAAACATGGTCTATTTCAATACCCTTCAAACATATCAAATTATAAACTTTTATCCCATAATTCAAAACCTTTAAATCAGCACAAAGCTGAAGTACATCACAGTAAGTCTTTATATCAATATCAAAATTTTCAGAGTTAAGAATCAAATTCATGGCCTTTTGAAGATTACCCATTTCACAGAATCTTGAAATGTTAGCATTTTGAAGTGTAATTTGATGATTAGAAGGAATTCTTGAAGAAGATTTTGTGTTAAGGGTTGGAGATAAAAGTTGTGAAGAAATAGAAGGTAGTTTTGAATTATATTTGACATTTTTATTGGGAAAACAATGATTTTGAGTATGAAATTGGTGATTTGGTGACACCCATAAGAAAAGTGTAATGGGTTTGGTGATCAACAGCATCATGGTGACTCTTGTACCCCCAAGAAGAAGCTGTTCAGGAACTTGCGCTTGCGAGGTATAAATAAGATGCCTAGTTGTTTCACCTTTATATGTTTCAATAAAATTGCATACAGGGTCATACAAAAAATGATATTTTATTTCTTTTATTATCTTTATATAAAAATATCCTTACTTAAATGTTATTTACTAGTACTACGTATCAACTATAAATCCAAACTTAGCAGATATAGTCGAGTCGAGCCAAACCAGTAGTGTCATGTTCAATTCAGCTAAAAGTAAAACTTGATTAACTAATCAATACTTTCAACCTTATGTTGAATTATCAAACGATAAAATATTAATAACGAGATTAATCAAAGTCAGTACTAATGGCTCGGATGCTTTTGTGTTTTGCTTAACTTAAAACACTTTTGAGGTTGACTTAGCTGAATGCTACTAGATACAACTATAAAAATGTACACACACAATGGCTAAAACCGTTCTCATGTATGATTAGTGACTTAGTGTAGTGTAACTAAGAGATATAAACTCAACTTAAAAACTGGTTAGGAGGTATGAATTGTACACCCGATTAAGACACTATGATCTCAGAGCCAGAAATTAAGTGTTGGCAAGGAGGTTGAGGAACGGCTCCCCACAGGGTTCGAGAAAAGCTAAGTGTGGAGAATACTGATTTGTCATTGGAAATGAAAGCTGACGCTTAAGCAACTTCCAGGCAGCGGCAGACTTAAGCACATGTACACTCTCAAAAAAGATCCAACACGCATCACTAATGATTGATATTCATATAAGACCATCACCAAATAGATAGTCAACAGAGATTTCCGGATCAAACATCTCACGCTATCATTTTTCCATGGAATAACTCTAACAATCACACTTTCATGAATGATTTTAGGTTCCAAACTCGGGTATCATGAAGAATAACACATTCATGGCCCACAAGATCCAACTACTTTCGGAGAGTAAGGAGGACTGAGAATTAAGGATCTGCTCAATGTGGAACAACAATACATCATCATTCACAAATTCTGTTTTAACATAAAGTAACCTTCTATCATTAAATACCAACAAGTGAACAATTAAGAACCCTTTGAGGAATAACACTTATCAAAGAAGATGCTAAATATATCTGATAAAACTGAGATAGTTTCTTAGTTTCACTACCAGTATGATTCAACAAAGGCACAAAATGCAAAGCAATCATCTGGCAAACCCTGGTGCAGTACATGTTTAAGAGTTATCTCAGCTGACCAAAATACTTATGCTCCAATTTGTTGAGATTTGTTGAGAATTACTCCCTCATATTTAACCTGAAACCACTTCATCGCATCTTCCTTTGTGACCCTATGTTGGATACCAACACGAGACTTGCACCGGCGCCTACGACCAACACGGTAACCGGGACGTTCAAGAACCACAAAGAAATCCATACCGTAAATACCAGTGGAAGGATCATACCTGTTATCACAAAAAGATCACATTTTTACCAAAATTAATGTCGTATCATCAAACCTTCTAAAAAAATTGAAGATGAACCCATAATAATAATTATTTGTCACAATGATCTTAAATGAAGAGAACGAAAACTTACTTGATACCCAGATCAATATGTTCCTGAATACCAAATCCAAAGCAACCAGTGTCGCTGAAGTTGCGTCTCAGAAGCTCGTATTCCTTCACCTTCAAGCCACTCTCCAGAAGCTGCATTGCTTTGTCTCCTCTAACGGTCACATAGCATGCAATCTTTTCATTACGCCTGATGCCGAATGACCTCACAGTGTACCTTGCTGTATCAAACAATACCAAAAGCATAAACAAACCAGAATTGTTGTCTGAGAGCATACATCAGATCCTACGCAGAAACTAAATGTGTACCGATGAAGGAATCAAATAAAAGAAAATTAAAATTTTGAAAACTGATGTTGAATAAAATGCTAACTATAGCCATGCAAAATTGATTATAATTCATCTTTTTCAAAATCTAGAGACAGACTGTCAAAATTCAAAGTAACAAATCCAGCAAGTACCACCCAAATAAAAATACCAGGTCCTCTGTCCGTCTATTATATGCATGCTATTGCACTACTTCTAGCTATAAGAAAATTACTGCCTATTTAGCTTGTCAAATGTGCAAACGAGTGTAACTTAAGTTCAATCAGCCATCAAAGTACATGCAAAACCCCAATAACTTGTTCTTTAGAGATTATAGCGTGTGTGTTCGATATAATAATATGTTCAAAATTTATAAGAATGTTTCACTACCAAACTAGATTCTTGAATGAAAACACACTTATAAGCCTATCGAATTAAGAATACAGAGATATAAGCCTATACAAAAGATCTTATTTACGAAGAGAGTGTTGCTCAAGTAGTCCTCCAAGCAAGGGGACATCAGCAAAATCAACATGGTACGTAACAGGCACCAAGGCTTCACTCAAGTCATTAACTTTTGTTGACAACTCCCTCACACGAGAAGTCATCATGTGAGCACTTTTTATATATAAATAATAAATAAATATATAAAAGGGGATAATGAAATTAATACAGTAACAGATAGTAAAACGCTAGTGTCATAAAATAATTACCCTTGGAGAAGACAGGGGACTGGCCACTGAGTTGCTCCAAAACCTAATTTAAAATCAATCAAATCAATTAAACGAAATGAGAGTTTCATAACATAGAAACACACAGTTATAACATTTCCATTAAAAAAAGGACCTTGGCAGCACGTGTAAGACGATCGCCACTCTCACCAACAGAGATGTTGAGAACGAGTTTTTGAACCTTAATCTCTCGCATTGGATTTGCTTGTTTCCTCTCTGAAGCCTATACATCACATTTCAATTATTATTATTAATAAAAAAAAGAAATCATTCATTATTTAGATTCAATTCATTATGTGTTTGTTCTTAACCATTGCTGCTGCTGCTGCTGCGAAGGATTACGGCGGTGGGAGAAGAAGCACAGGGAGTGGAAAGAAGGGTTTCATTGGATCTGTTAGGGTTTTATTAGATGAACATTGTAAGAGATATTTTTACCCTTTGTCACCATAAATGGCCCCTGTGATTTGGACTTATTTACGGAAACCGTCCACTAATTTTTTTAAATTAATATTACGACATCTAGATTTATAGATGTTGTTTTTAAAAGAATTGATTTTGCAATTTAAAAAAATTTAATGAAACAGTTTGTTGCTTGTTTATCTTTCACCTCTATGTAATTTAATTAATTATTCAATTCAACTTAATACTTAAAAGAAAAAATATTCATATTGAAAGAAAAAATATCTAAACTTTTATTGCATTAATTAACTCTTGCTCAAAGTAAATAACTTAAATACCCTTTTCTTATTACTCCGTATTTTATTTTGTTTATTGGGTATAAAACATTCTAATTATTTTATCATTACTATTTTATTTTATTTTGGCAAAGGCAAAGCAAAGAAATTATAATATAAACCTTCTCTCATAAAACATGGAAAGAAGAAAAACACAACAAGAAATGAACTTTGAGAAAAACCATGAAAGATCCAATTAAAAAAAAAAATACAGCATCAAACATGAAACATAGCTATATTAAAAATGCCACGTAAACACTGAAAACAACTTTCAAATATGGATAGTAAAAAAAATACAGCATCAAACATGAACCATCAAAGCTATATAAAAAGATACAGCACTAAGCGGAACCATCAAAGCTACACAAATATCAATTATCTCATCCAAGGTACCAAACCACACCTACCCCCTTATCCGAATTTCTTCTCCAACCGATCTTCGTCGACAGTACCAACAAACCCCGAAGACCAAGTTTAATGTTTTGTTGTTATCACAAGACCAATGGTCGAATCTGTACATTCATCAGCACCTTTAGATCCATATCTTGCATTTTCATCTGTGGAGGTCATAGATCATGACTTTTTCGGTTCGGTAGCAAGCTCGAACTCAAATGCTCCGCTAATGGTTGCAGCTTAAACAACATCAACCTTCGGTTAATCATATTCTTCAGTAACAAATCTGGCATACGCAATCATAGTTGGGCACAATCACACTTTCCTTGAAAACTAGTATTAGATCATTAACCCTAAAACTAATAGTATTCTATTACTAATCTACACATGTCGGTTGAAATGTGTAAGGTGTTTAAGATTTCTCTCGAAAGCAATGAGAGTTACTAGGAAGTCAAGTTTAAAAGGTATTAACGAGAGGATCATTGTGTAATTAATAACAGAAAAAGTAAATTGTTGTTTTGGTGTAGTAGATGGAGTGATGCTTTTCCTAAATAGCCTTTTGAGAAACTTAAAATCTGGGTAACTAATTTTTTTAATTTCTTGCCAATAGCAAAAACAAATTATTTGTGATTTCTAATCATTATATATCAAAAATCTATACTCTCTTATAAAGCATTTTTATGTTTAGTCATAAAATAAAGATCGAGAAAATCTAAAATACATTTATACCTCTTTGTCCTATAAATATGTATAATAACTTCTCTATGCAATGTCCAACAAACATTCAAACATTTTATATTCTTTTAATTTATACATCTTTATTTTAAATATAAAATAAATAATAATTAAAATATAATTATTTTAATAACATAAAGTATAAATGAAATTCAAACAAAAATTTATAATAGTTATTATTAAAACGACTATCATTGTTAATCATTATTATATTTTCTATTTATAACTACCGCACTGTATAGAATTGTAACTAGTATATATAAAAACTAACCTAAACATCCCTTGACTGCCAATAACTTCAAGACTAGCAAGTAATATATTATATGAGTTGAATCTAGAGAAGGAATTTATATGAGAGGAGCAAAAGAAGATATTTGAAGCTTTAGTCAAATTGATCAATAGCTTAAAAATAAGATGACATAAATTATAAATAATCGTAATATTATCCGACTGCTAAAGGGATAAAATTGTCCATTTTAGAATAGTCAACTTTTAATATTCATGTGAAGTCTCCTAAAAAATTGGGATGTCTTTCAAAATAAACGAGTGTCATTCGTTTATGTGTTCTTCGTTCGATATTAAAATTAAAGAAGGAATCAAATATGTGGGTTCTCATTGGAGATGAAATTCACTACAAATTTTTTGTGAACGATTTTCGTGAATCATATAATTTTATTTATTTATTATTATTTTTGTTGCATCATTGAATGGGGTAGTCATTTTTTCAGACGTGTTAACAACGAGTGTATCTAAGTGGAAACGCAATGATAACAATGCAGATAGTTGTTTGAAAGAGATGATAATGATTCTAATTTTGTATTATCGTATTGTTACAAAAACAATTTTTAAATATCATCAACCTTTTATATATTATATTATTCAATGCGCAAAAATTCTATTAGTTACTGTTATGAATCGATCAAGCGTAAGTGAATGATTACGAGAATTGAGATAAGAAATCTTAGATATGGAAGAACCTTTATACGTTGCTTTGCGTTATTATTAAAATAGTACAAGAATATAAAAAAGACAAAACTACCCTCGTCCCTGTAAATAGAATTAACAGAAACAAAGATGAAATTAGCGTCAAATTCAATTAAAACAAGCATATTTAAGGTGTTGATTGCACTTTTTTCTTCCTTTAAAATTGGAGTTTCCTCTGAATCATTTATATATCTATATATATATATATAAAGAGACATTCTTATTTTAAGATTTGATAAGAATAAATATGAATCACATATTCCATTTACAAATTAATTAATTAAATTTACTTAAAAACAAATAAGAATATGGTGTAATTGTATTTAGTGATCAACGAATAAGTGTTACGAAGTAATTTACTGTTTTATTCGATTGAGAGTTTCTAATTACCCAACAACCGTTTCCTGATTTCATGTATCATTTCAAAAACTTATAATTTAAATTTGACTATATTCTTTGAAAGTAGCAGTGAATTCTTCTCTATTTGGTGTGAGTTTGAGTAACAAGGGAATATTCTTATTAAATCCGTCAACTTTTCAATTGAAATACGATAATTAAAATCACAGAATTTGCATATCACGTGGAAGAAGACAGTAATTCTTTCACGAATGACGGAGCTAGTAGGGAGAGGGAGAGGTAGAGGTAGAGGTGAGCAAAATTGGTTTTGGCCCAAATTGAAATCGGTTTTTAAATCAAATCGGTTTGGGTCAAAACCGGTTTGACTTAAACCGAATTCGATTGAAATCGGTTTCAATTCTGAAAATCCCAAACCGCCCAAACGGGTTTGGGAACCGGTTTTAAACCGGATCGAGATCGGTTTTTCAAAAGAGTCCAAAAAAAGGGTAAAAAATGAGAATAGCTATTTGAGAAAACGGCTAGTTTTTTGTGCAGAAATTTCTGCAGAAAGCAACTATCCGGCGAATAGCCTCAATTACAACGGCTACGTTCCAACAGAAACGGCCTATCCGCCGGATAGCCTTAACCTATCCGCTAGATGGGTCAAACCGGTTTTGTGCCCCTTCCCTCCAGTTTGAGACTGGTTTTTAACCCCAAAAAATCAAATCGGTCAAACCGGTTTCAAATGAAAACTGGTTTCGGATCAGAAACCGGTTTTTTTGGGCAGCTCTAGGGGGAGGGGGGCTAATTGGTCCTCGGCCTCCCTTCACTAACCCAAGATGATACTTTAAGTTCAGCCCATAATTCACTTGTTATCAATTAATCTGGTCCTTATTGATAGACCCATTTATAATACTCTTTATTTATTCAAGATAAAAATCACCGCGGGTTTTATTGTGTATGGATAGGCCAGCTGCAGCCTTGGTGTAATTGTTCCGACCTTACATTTTGATTTTAGGTAAGAATCTTTGATTGTATAAAGGGATACTATATTCTGTAAGGAATGGCAGTAGAATCAGACAACTAATAAAAATTACTTGATAACTCTAAGACCTATTATTAGTAATTAATCAACCCAAACACTGCAACGTGTAATCGTGTTACACCTACAAACAATAAACGTATAAATAAATCAAGAAACAAGATAAACGAAACAAAACGAACAAAAGGATTTAACATGGTTATATCCGATCTCCAAGTAGAGATTGGTTTAGCCCACGAGGCCAAACCAGATATTTTCATTATAATTTTCGTGGCTCAAGGTTACAAATACACTATGCTTATATTCATAGGATAATTCTAACTTAGGGAACAAGAAATAACAAATCTGGTCGACTAGAACGACCACTACCCGTCGCGTCACGACCAGTGCCTGTCGTGTGGCGACCACCATCCGTCGTTGCACGATCTTCGAGGTAGGGGCTAAAGGGTCCTGGCCTCCCTTCACCGGCCCAAGATGATACTTTAAGTTCAGCCCATAATTCACTTGTTATCAATTAATCTGAATTTATCAATAGACCCATATATGGTACTCAGAATTTTTTCTAGATAAAAATCATCACGGGTTTTATTGTGTATGGATAGGCCATCTGCAGCCTTGGTGTAAATGTTTCCGACCTTATATTTTGACTTTATTTAAGAATCTTTGATTGTATAAATTGACACTATATACCGTAAGGAATTGCAGTAGAATCAGGCAACTAACAACGATTAGTTGATAACTCTAAGACTTGTTGTTAGTAATTAACCAACCGAAACACTGCAACGTGTAATCGTGTTACACCCAAACAATAAACGGATAAATAAACCAAGCAACAAGATAAACAAAATAAAACAAACACAAGGATTTAACATGGTTATGTCTGATCTCCAACTTAGAGATCATTTTAGTCCACAGGGCCAAACTAGAGATTTTCATTATAATTTTTGTGGTCAAGGTTACAAATACATTATGGTTATACTTATAGGATAAACCTAACTTAGGGAACAAGAAATAACAAATTTGTCCGACTAGACTTCATGCAACAACCACTACCCGTCGCGTCGCGACCATCGCCTATCTTGTGCCGACCACCATCCATCATTGCACGATAACCTACCTATCAGCACACGTTAATTTCTTCGTTAAGTATTTACAATCCTAACAATCTCTCACTTGAAGATTAACGAACTCAAAGCCAGTAACCATTAACTCTGTCCCTTCACCAATGTCACACGTTCTAACCAAGTACCACCGAAACAACATCAGGACGCACTAATCGACCTCGCAGAGTTAGAAGACTTTTGATACCAAGCTACCATAACATATACCATGAAAATGGGACCACTCTCTAGTTATCTGCACCATCATCTTCTAGCCCAAAAAGATAAGTTGAAGCGTGTGACGACTTCAACCATATGATTCTTTCAAGAGACATCAGGCTCTTCAGCTCATCGATTTCATCACGTGTGATCCTGCCACCGACACCTGTATAGAATTTTTTCTATCTAATTTTCCTTCCCAACAATCAAAAACATCGCCAATAGAACTAACAAGTAGATCATCATCAAGGTTTACCCATGAGAATGCAATCACAACTTTGAAAATCTAGATTATCAACTTTCGCTTTCCCGCTGGTACACTGACTCAAAAAATAGCTATCATTTGTATGAACACATCTTCTCCTACTCAGCTTGCTCCCACTATACGAATTAAAATAAAAATCACGGCTCTCTGAGAAGATTCTAGTTCATAAGACACCGTTAGTTGCAAATAATTTGCCATTGTGGAATATAAATCTTAAGGTCCAAACACTCTAGTATTACTCGGAATCCACACACTAAACCCATAGAAACTTGAGATCTGTCAATCACACAACCGTCTCAAGACTCCCACTAGTTGCCAAACTCCAATTAGTTTCGACATTTCCCTCGGTTCACAAACTCACATTGACTTTGACACTTCCCTCGGTTACTAAACTCCTTAAAGTTCCCGAAACTCTCAACAATATCGGAAAGCTCAGTAGGGCTTACAAGGTTATCCGCCTCTAACCCTTTTGAAATTTCCAATCGGTTCGTCGAGAATATTCACTTGATTGTTGAACCAAATCCATCAACCTATACCTTAGCCTTGACAAATGTGTTCTATCCATCATCTTCTAAAACCAATATCATCTAAGAGTGTGAGCTCTAACCTGCTTAGTCATTCTAAACCTGGAATACCCGATCATAAACATGATCTCCCGATTCAACCTACGAGCGATAACCAAACTCTCTCGATAACTCCCAATATCAATTACCAAATGGATGTAGTATCGTTTATTACCTAACTATTCAACTCGCAACATCAAACGTCCTCTTATCAACATCTCCCAAGAGAAGAAATCTGATAACGTTCATCCTTTCTTCGCACGGTATCGCAAAGAACGATGAACTCATATTCATAGCCTAGGATTTCAAAACTCTCAACGCAACAAAAATCACCAAACGGTTCTAAAAACCTCTAATACGCGTCGCGTAAATTCAAACTCGTGCCTCGAGTTTCCTAATGTAAATACAATTACAAAATCACAACCAAGATCGTGTCTCCATCATCAGGTATCAGGTCGCGACTCCCAAGCTAGTAGTCGAAGTCGATTTTTCCTCGTTGCAAGAAATCCTACTTGTGTCGTTCCAATTGTTCCCCGATGGTTCTCATTTCTTCCAGATTTGGATCTAGCCTAGAACTCGAACTTCTAGAAACTGAAACTTTGACCGTCAAAAGCTAATCTTGATCATGCTCACATCCGATAACGTTCTCAATCTTCAAAAACCTTGAAGTTTTGATGTTAGTTGTAAGGAATTGCAGTGGAACCAAACAATCAACAACGATTAGTTGATTACTCTAATACTTGTTGTTAGTGATTAACCACCCCAAAAATAATAAACGGAAAATTAAACTAAGCAACAAGATAAACAAAACAATACGAACACAAGGATTTAATATGGTTATGTCTGATCTTCAACTTGGATATTGGTTTAATCCACGGGGCCAACCAAGAATCATTATAATTTTTGTGGCTCAAGGTTACAAATACATTATACTTATATTTATAAGATGAACCTAACTTAGGGAACAAGAAATAGCAGATCTGGTCCACTAAACTTCGTGCTGCGACCACTGCCCATCGCGTGGCAACCGGTGCTTGTCGCGTTGTGACCACCATCCATTGTTGTGCGATCTCCTACCTGTTAGCACATGTTATTTTCTTCGTCGTTAAGTCTTCACAATTCTAATATATACCTCTTACAGTTTCTTTGTTTTTCTAGTTGCTCGCATACACTACTCTGATATTATAGTTAACTTAATTTCTTATGAAGTATGAATCAACTGAAACTTGTGATCTGATTTGATCTTGTTATGTAAGCGATTTCTCAATATTTTCACCCTCTTAGCTTTTTATTTTTTATTTATTCTTCTATTTTTTTATTTTGGATAATTTAGAGTTATTATGCTTTAAAGTTGAGTGATTTGAAATTTGCTTCTAAAAGAATGAAACTAGTATTTATTTCGGCACGATTATGAAGGAGTCAGATTATTTGTAATATGCGTCATGGTGTTCTTAATTATAGTGGAATTTGTATTCATGAATTAAGGTTCATGTTAAAAACTTTTATTTAGATTCAATATTTTATCGCTAATGAAGTCTGGCCCCCTCAACTAAAACTTGTGACTTCGGCTATGTTCTTCACCAATTTATTCAGTTTTCAAACTTACTTAGATTGCCCTACACTACGTGTCCCGCTTTAAAATGCCTCTAGTTTTGCATGACTTGGGCTTTGTTCAAATGGCCCAACTTCAAGGATCTATTGAGATTAAACTTTTAAAGTGGCCCAACTAATTGAATTCGATGTGGAATGGTGTATATTCATTCGGTAATGTCTAATGAACTGCGATTTAAAAAGGTAAAATGGAAACATAAAAAATAACACCAATGAGTGATTCTTTTTACTTTGAAAAACAAAGCTATGACATATAGAGCATGTATTTATAATTCACACATTTATACATGTTAGAAATGAGATATAAACTTACAAAACTCTATCACAAATTTCTTTAGATAGTTTATTTTCGTGTCTATCTCAGAAGCCAAGTAAACTTACTTCTTCAGTCTATGTTACATTTATCATTCATGCATTACAATACAACTCTGAACAATTTATCTATAATATGTCGATTTGAGCTATATTTGATCGCCAACATGTAAAACAAGCCAAGTCTTAATCTATTGTGCCAATTTGTTGAAAGTAACTAACCATGTACTCAAATGCTTGAACTTCTGTTAATCAATTAACCAAAAAGAATCATGTATTTTGCCTAAAACGTTTGCTCAAATTAAACTCCTTACGAAGAACTCTGGTAAATGAAACCAACAAGATGTGTTAATTCTTGTTCGACAACCTACTTCAAATTCAAAAGTATTTCAATTAGTAAATATTTTTACTTTTATTTTTATAATGTAATTAAAATAGTTCAATTGATATTTCTTATGAAACTCAGTGTTCTTTTCTTAATATTTTCTAAAAAAAATATTTATTTGTAAAAAGAAAATAAAATATCACATAATGATGTAGAGCATATGTAGCGACTGCCAAAGAAGACAAATGGAAAAAGCAAATAATAGGCGAAATGGAGGTGGATATCCATAAGAAAAAAGACTCGAGTGTTCAAAAGTTGTTGGGGTTCATGTTGTTTCTAGCCACCCACAACCTGCTTTTGGTCTATATAATTGACTTGTGAGATCATAAACTTGAGTTAGGTGCACGGAATTAAATGTACTAAATCAATTCCAGTGGTTGTGTTGTCGAATGATGCGCCAAAAGATAAATGGCCAATATAAATAAATTAATAAAATTATAATTGGATTAAAAGTGTTAGGATATGTTTGGTGAAGTAGCTGTAGGCTGTAGCTGTAGCTGTTGGTTGTAGCTGTAGGCTGTAGGCTGTAGCTGTAGCTGTAGCTTTAGGTTTGGAGCTTTTCGCGAAAAGCTACTTGTAGCTTTGAGAATTTGAACTTTTCGTTGGATTCTAAAGCTAAAGCTTGTACATAACAAACAAGACTTTTATTTTCGTAAGAGCTTTTCGTTCAAAAACTAAAAGCTAAAGCTCCTAAAAGCTCCATGCCAAACAGACCCTTAGTAAAAAACAGTTCATGACACCAACTACGAGTTTAAAAAGTAGACATACGTAGTAACTTCAATTTTAAAGAATATTGTTAAATTTAGAGGTGGTTTAATAGTCAAGCTGGTTCAACGATAAAACCAGTAAAACAATCATTTTAGATCTTGTAATTTTTTAAAACTTTATATATATATATATACATCTATATATGTGTTTATATATATAAAAAATTATTAGTATTTATATATTTCTTTATAATTATATATAATAGGTGGACTTTTTCTTTCTTAAGACACTAAATTATTAGCCCATTTGTGAGGCCTCATTCTTATCATTTTAAACTCACAAATCCCATTTGATTAATAACCCATTAGGTGAAATAAAAAAAACACAACATTTAAATTCAGGAAACAAAACAAAATATAACGTGATGATTTTCTCAGTTTATTTTCTAGTTAAGTGACGCTTTGTTTCCCCAATTCCATGTTCTCTTTTTCCTTGTCCAAACGGCTCTATGTAATCCTTCATTCTCCATTCATAATAATAAATCAATTATCAAACTCAAAGTAATTAATCTTCTTGCCTTCTTGTTCTTTTGCTTACAAAATCAATCACTGAATGAGGTTTTCAAGCAACCTTTCTGTTTCTGTCAATTCGCATAAGCTTGGTTTCGACATTTAGTGATTAAAAAGTGAGTTACTCTTAAATCTTAACTAGTTAGCTTCAAATCTTTTTCACTATTGATCTCTGATTTATATATACTAATACAGGTTTAGTTTATTTATTTTTCATTAGGTGAGAACTGAGACATCATATTGCATTGTAAGATTTTCTCATACAAATTTCTAGTTGCACTTGATTAATCACTACAACAATACATCGGGTTCTATCGCTCCTTTTTTAAAGTTCTTTATTGTGATTAGTGTTTGATAGATATTTAGATTTATCAATGGCAACTCGTAAATATGAATCTGGTTACTCGAAATTGCAAAAGAAACGAAAACAATAAGCTTTAGTAGAATCTCAAACAGGGGGCCTTAGATAAATTTGTAACAGCCACAAAAAAAGAAAAAATCAAATAATATTAATGAATGTCCTTCAAATGATCAAACTAATATAGATGATAATGAAATGAATGGAAGAACGATGTTGATAATAAAAATCAAACTAATATAGACGATAATGAAGTGAATATGGAAGAAGAATTAAATAATCAAAAGAATGATGTTGATCATAAAAATCAAACTAGTATAGACGATAATGAAGTGAATGTGGAAGAAGAATTTAATAATCAAAAGAATGATGTTGATCATAAAAATCAAAATAATATAGACGATAATGGAGTGAATGTGGAAGAAGAATTAAATAATCAAAAGAATGATGTTAATCCTAAAAATCATGTTGAACAGGAACAAGCTAATGAATTTAACATGTGTCCTAAAAATATTTTTGATCCAGGTCAATGGACAAATATTGATAATAAGTTAAGGGAATTCTTAGTTGAAAATGGACCGATTAAATAATGAGGTGGATTTTTCAAAGGATGAATCCTCCAACCACTTTACCTCTTCATTATATGTTCATAAGAAGTCAAATGGTGAAAAGTATGAAAAAAGATGGTTGATTTATTCGATAAATTTAGATAGAGCATTTTGTTTTTGTTGCAAGTTGTTTAACATCAATTCAAGTAATAGTAAATTATATAGTGAAAGTAGCAAAGATTGGAGAAATATTAGTACAAAGCTGAAAAAACATGAAAGAAGTAGTGATCATATTACTAATATGAGTATGTAGATTGATTTAGAGACAAGATTAAAAGAAAATAATACAATTGATAAAGATATTTAGGAGCAAATAAATAGAGATAAAGAACATTGAAAACATAGATTAATAAGAATGATAACAGTTATAAAATCTCTGGGTAAGAGAAGTTTAGCTTTTTGTGGAAAAAATGAAAAAATATATTAAGATAATAAGGGAAATTTTTTAGCAACAATAGAAATGATTGTTGAATTTGATCCAATAATGCAAGAACATATTTGAAGAATTAAGAACAAGGATAATGTTAACAATGAATTTGATCCAATTTCATGAGATGTCTTGTCCATAGAAATAGGCGATTTGATGATAATGTTGACAAAGAAACCATAAAGACACATCAACAATATTTCAAAATTGATTATTTCATATATATTATAGATAAAGTTTTTTCATCTCTTAACAGTAGATTTGATCAATTTAAATTCTATGAAAGTCTTTTTGGTTTTTTATTTATCGTATCAAAATTAAAATCTCTTTAAGAAAAAGATTTAAAAAATGGTTGTCTTAACCTTGAAAAAAAATTAAAATACAATGATTGTTCGGATATTAATGGCAGAGATTGTTTTTGGAATTAGGGTTCTAAGATAAATCATAAATGTAGAAAATGACAAACCAATTGATATATTAATTATATTTAAAAACTTGATTCTTTTTCAAATGCTTATATTGCATATAGAATTATATTAACCATTCCCGTAACAGTTGCTTTAGTTGAAAGAACTTTTTCAAAGTTTAAAATTGTGAAAAACTATTTAAGATTGAAAATGTTACAAGAAAGGTTAAATGGATTAGCTACTTTATCATTTGAAAAGGAGTTAGTAAACGAAATTGATTTTAATGACGTAATTAAAGATTTTTGTATTAAAAAGGTAAAAATATATATATATATATATATATATAAAATATAATAAGTTAAAATTTATAGTAAAAAAAGATCTCATTTTAAAAGTTTACTTTAAACTCGCAATGAGCTTAAGCCACTTCTGATTCAATTGAATTGTGCAATTTTAAATGTTTTACATTATATTAGGTCAAAAAAATTTAGGTTAAAATCCATTGAATGCCTACGTTATACATATTGGTGATAATCTAATTATGACACGATGTATTCAAACCTTAAGGAATTTCTATGTTTAATGAATAAACTTTTAATGCTTAGTTTTCCTATCAAAAGATGTACCTTTTTCATAAAATAAAACAATTATGCATGAAAAGGCACAAGACGTACTTCATTACTTGCTCTTACTATAAAAAACTGATTTAACAATGATTTCATTGTTCTTTTTCTCGATTTTCTTGCTAGAAATTTGAAACTAGTTTAATTGTGTCTTTTAAGTTTATCCCGTATGATAGTAAATTCCCAACGACAGATTGTAATTATTATGTTATAACAAAATAGATGTTACAGGTCCAATTAAGTTGCGGTTATTTGGTTCATACGGCCTTACGAATGTAAGACAAAGTAGGGCTGGTAAATTATAACACAAAAATGATTCGAAAATAAGTATATTTGGTTCAAGGTTTTTGACCCGCGAACCATTAACTTAGAACCCGTCAACTTGTTGTTTATTTGGGTCGGGTTTAGGTCACCTAATGAGATTTTGGGTTGACCTGACAACCCGAATAAATTTTAAAAGTAGTTAAAAATTTAATTTTTTATTTATTTTAATTTAATAAATGAAAGTGTTTAATGATATTTTAGAATTAGAATTAGAAGAATATACTAGGTAATTTTATCTGTTGGGATATTTTGAACATTTTTATAATTATCAATGATGAATTACAAAAGAGATTGACCCATGTGACCTAGTTTAATCGAAACTGACATGTAAACTAGAACTGACCTAAAAATCTATTGACCTGATTAGATAAATGGATTACGTGGGTTGAGTTTGGGTTAGCAGGTTTTGAGTTGGGTTGGAATGTTCAACTCGATTAGAAAATCAGGTTGGGTTTGGATTGATTAGTTATGATCCGTCAACTCAACAATCCGAACCGGTCAATCCAACCCGAGTCGTCACCCCTAAACAATAATTTACTTTCATCGTGACGTTTGTGATGTTTGAACATTTGCTAATTTTCTATCAAATATTAGTTTGTAAGAATGTATTTAACAAAATACGAGTATGTACTTTTGAAACTTATTGTGATTTTTCTATGACAGGATGATTCAATTTAAACTGTAGTAAGTAATAGTGATAAAGATAGTGATTGCAGCATTTAATTTTTTATTAAAATATTTAAATATTTTTGAAAGAAAAAAGGCGAGAAGATTATTCGAAAGAAAAACAAAGGTTCATCTAAGAAGGAAAAAAGGAATAAAGCAAATTAAAATAAGCCTTAAAAGAAGAAACACAAGAATGGAGAAAAATCATAATCATTACAAAAAGGGTTTTGAGCGATGTAAATAAAACAATGTACAAGGGACAAATGATTAGTAAAAATTAAAAAATTGCGCTTTTAAGGTATAAAAAGATTTGTCAAAGGAAAAAAATATATACATTATTTTACCTCATCATCACGCAAGTAATAAATTGCGACCTGCGAGTCATAATTTGTAACTTACAACTCGCATATTTGCACTTACATTTGGTGGGGTAAAATGATATACTTTTTTTGTATCTTTAAATATCGAAGCAATCTTTTCAGTTTCCTTTTAATTTTTATTCCCATTTTTCTCTCATCATTTTTAGATCTAAAACTAATTTAATTATATAATAATGTAATGATTATTGTAGCGATTCGGTTTGAATGCACATGCTAGATTAGTACGGAGTATGTAGAATATTTTATTTATCTATTTATTTGCGAAAACTATGAATATATAAAGGGTTATGAGGTTTTTATCCCTGATGTTATTATTGTGTGTGGATGAATATAATTATTGAAGTGATATGGATGTAACACATTTGTGTGAATGAAACCATTATAAATCCTGAATTGATGGTGTATAAACTCACGAACCCTTTATAAAAGAAGAGTTTTTTCGACAATAGATGAAGAAAACTTTAAAGGGTAATATGGAGTACATGAGCATTTGTGACAGAAAGAAATCTAGCATGACAATTGAAAGATTGAGACTTAAACTACCCATAGAACTTTCTATAACAAGAAAAATCTAAAGGCTAAGACTAAATATTGATACCTAAAAACACACGCATGAGTGATGAAAATAATACAAATATACTGAACTTGCAAAACAATTGTAGGCATGCTTAAACCCATGAACCAAACCGTTAGAATATTTCTGTTTAATGTAACATAACATCAATCAATCAATCAATAAGTGACTAACTTGATCTTGCTTTTCAAGGGTTTTAATTTCGTTTAATAAAAGACTAAACAAAGTCTTAGTCACTACTTTGTAACTTTACAAGTCCGTGACTTTCCCTACTGAAGATGCATATGTTGCATCACTACATCACTACATATACAGTATGCAACATTGTTGGTATACTTGCCACAATTGGAACTTGGACTTTTCACACATGCCAAATTATGTACCCATTTGAAAGTAACCGCTCACATAAACCAACAAAACTACAGAACCCAAAAATAACAAATCCAGGAACAAGTACAAATTTACATGCACAATGTACAACCCATTAAATTACAACCCTTTTGGATTCAGTAATCAAAGCTCTGGACTAAAGATTTCCTCAGTTAAAAGTAAAACAGCGACAAAACACAGTTAAAAAGCAAAAAGTCCATCAGTTTAACTCCAATGTCACAGGATGTATATCTTTCAACATGCCTAAAACTTGTTGCATAGTAGGTCTTTTTCCAGGTGTCTCAGCTGTGCATAAATAACCAACTCGGAGACACTCAACCATCTCACTCACTGAGTTATCACTGAGTCGTAACCTTGAGTCCAACGCGTCCACTCCCTGGCCTTCCCTGACCAATTTTCTCGTTTTAGACACCATTTCTTCTGAACCCATTTCACCTGTTAACAATTCAATCAATACGACACCAAAACTGTACACGTCCAAGTCGGTGGTTTGTGACTTGGCTAGGTCATGACTTAGTCCGATATTCGAAATTCGAGGATCAAGGTAATCTGATAAAAGGATGTTGGATGAAACGAGGTGGCCATGTACTATTGGTACGGATAGGGCATGGTGGAGGTAGGCTAGCCCACGGGCTATTCCAATTGCAATATTGTGACGTGTCCGCCATTCCATTTTTTCCGGAGATGATGAGTCCACTAGGTACTCCCACGTGTCAGTACTCCAGTCCTCCACGTTGGTTTTACCCGTTGGGAGCTCTTGTAACCAACGGTGAAGATCACCGTTGGCCATAAACTCGTATAACACAAGTTTTTCCTTACCTACACATAACAAGTTCAAAATAAATTTGCAATTATAATTGATCAAAAATTAAACTAAAATGTCATACTAAAGATAAAAATTTGATTTTAGACAGATGTTCCCAAAATTATAGAAAGGGCAATAAATATCCAACAAACGTACTAAATGACCTACGAATAATGCATGACTTTATATATTACAATAATAACTACTTTAATAAATATCTATACCCAAATAATTCCGAAAGTAGTTGAAAGTCAGTTAATTTATTAAATGATTTCACGATTTCTATACTCCTTCACATGTACCGTATGAATTTCATGGAACATGTTATAAATGAAGCATTTTTTACGTGCACCATTCTCATACCATACATTCTTTTACTTGTACGTGATATGTAATGTTTTAAAGACCTATTTTTTAATTGAAATAATCAGAAGTGCGGTTCCGATTTGACTTGTTCGATCGATTAAACTGACTGGTTTAACCGGATGATAATTATACATTAATTTTATTACATACTTAAAATTAATGAATAAAGCTCAAATAAATACAATAAATTCTATGAAAAATGTTAATATAGTATTTTCAAATAAGTTTGACAACCTTGATTTCAAAAATGAAATCAAACTAAACTATATAAAAAAATAAAAATTATATGAAAGTATGTTTTTTCAAATCCTGTTCGCTGGTTCAATCAGATTGAATCCGAAAACATATCAGTTCATACTGGTTCAATAATTATAATGAAACTAGCTTAAAATGAACTGAAAGTCAATTTTCGATTCAACCGGTCCAACTCAAACTCAATCGATTTTTAAAACATAGATTACATCGATAAAGGTAACAATCAATATCAATATTATACGTATAGAAATACCACACAAACCATGAAATATGTATGTTTTTCATATTATAATAAGTTGAAATTTATCAAAATAATGATGGCCTTGTGTTTTGGAGTATTTGTATTCAAAATTTGTTCTTTTATTGCATATTTCTGACTATCTTTCTATCTCTGCCCTTTCCTGCCATATCCTCTGCCCTTCACATGATCTCTTTTGACTTTCTAAAAAGTTGAACAAAATTGAATTTCATGTACCAATTAGTGAATTTCTTAATCAAGGAGGACTTTCTAGTGGACGACTTAAATCATTGAAACCTACTACCAATATAGCATAAAACCCCCAAATGGAGTGGAGGGCGAAAATGGCTAATCCTTTTCACTTGTACCTTATGCACTGTAAGGTGTACATTATATACTACTCCCTACTACTTGTTACATCTATTTAATTGACCGTAGAAAAAGTAAAAAACTATTTGCTTGACCATTTTGGCGCTCTAAATTGTTACATTAACTTTGACAATCGGAATGCCAACATTATTAATTGCAATGCAAAATGTAATTTTCTTTGCATGGCATGCAAATAGTAAAGCATTAACATTCTGAATGCAATTATTACTCTGGAGATAGTAAATTTTGAAAAGACTAAACTAACCTGCAATGCAGTAACCAGAAATAGGAAGCAAATTTGGATGTTTGAGTTTTGAGAGGTTTTCAAACATACAAACAGCATCATGATGGCTCATTCCTCTAGCATTCTCCAACACTTTGATTGCCACGTGAATCTCACCTGGCAATACTGCTCGGTAAACTGGCCCACATCTTCCTTCTGCCAACAAGGATTCTTTCCCAAACTGTGACGTGGCAGCCATCAAGTCCTTAAAAGTAAAGCTCATCAATGGTTTTTCAAACATCACAACAGCTGCGGATGATGGTTCACGGACGTCCACCACCCATGATGAACCGGACTCCGCTTCAAACGCAAATGGACCGGATTTTTCTATCTTGAACGGTTGGTGTTGGTGAACCGGTTTAGAAATAGCCCATTTGTTTTTTCTAGCTATATTCTTTCTTCTTTTCACCATGCAACATATTGATACTAAAATAGCTAGTAACACCAAAAACGATGCTATTGAGATAACTATTATCAAATGTAACCGCTTTTTCGAACCGGGTTTTTGATCCTTTTTAATGGGTTTAGGGTTACTATGTGTGGAAAGTATTTGGTGTGGTTTGATGTGTGATTCTTTTGGGGTATGGTGGAAAGTATGATTTTTCGTAAAGTTTGAAAACTTAAACAACATGCCTGCATTTATGAATGAAGAATTACCAAATTTTTGAACTTTATCATATGGTAATGAGCCAGTGAAATTATTAAATGATATATTCAAGAAATTGATATTAACAAGTGGTGGGAAATCTTTAGGAAATATGCCACTCATATGATTATTTGAAACATCTAAGAACTCTAATGAGTGTAGATCCGAAATGGGTTTGGATTGACCCGAAATATTACAGCTTGAAAGATCAAGATATTTTAGTTTTTTTAGTGAATTTAAGCCAAAAGGTAAGACCATTAAGTTATTATGAGATACATCAAGAAAAGATAGGTTTGAGAAATTTGAAAGATGAGCTAAGTTAGTGAACCTGTTGAAAGAAAGATTAAGAATTTGAATTGAAGATAAACCCGATCCGGATTCAAACCCAATTGTACCTCCAAGCTTGTTATTTGAAAGATTGACTTGGGTCAAACTTGGAGTTGACCAAAACCATGTTGGTATATAACCTTTAAGAGAGTTGTTGGAGAGGTTGATTCTATGGATATGAGTTAAATTTTTGAGGTAGTTCCATGAGATAGAACCAGTGAGGTTTTTTGAAGCTAAGTTAATTTCTGAGATTGATGAGTTTGAGCAGTGAAACCATGAAGAATTGAAGTTAGAAACAGATGCAAAAGCCTTCGAGATGAGGATATGATCTATGTTGTTGCAGTTTCTTGATTGTGATAAGGTGAAGAGTGTGGTGAGTATGAGTGTTCTGATTAAACACGAAAAAAGATTCATTTTTTCTTTGTGGGGTTTGTAGCATTAAAAAAGATTCATTCTTGAAGTTGGTTTCATGGAGTTGAAGCTTCAAAGAGTTATTTTTTGAATGGATTTTGTGTTTGGTATATGGGGTGAAGTGAGTTTAAAGAGGTGAGAGATGGTGGAGTTAGAGATAAAGAGAAAATGGGAGGGAAGTGTAGTTGGAATGTGGTGGTAGAGTTGGAGAAGGTTTGCTTCTGAATTTGGTTTTGTCAAAAGAAAAACTACAACTGTTCTTTAAAACTTTTGTTTTTGTCGGTGTTGGTGTTGTTGTTGGTCATAAATTGAATAAAAAATACATATTTAAATTGAAGGTACAAAATGGTTGTAACATTTAATTTAATAATTGAACAAAACAAAACTTAAGTTTGACATGCTTAAAGTTTGTCACTCCAATGTTACACGAGTCTATCTCAAACATACCCGAAACTAAAGGAAAGTATAATATGATTGTAACATGCCATAAATTATTGTAATTTATTAGTCAAAATATCGTGGTTAACCGTGACAAATTAATATAAATAATATAAATACGACCAAATGATAAAGTATGATATGTGCTATTAAATATAAATTTGCTTATCTAATAACAGAATGGTCAATTTTTAACTTTTATTTATTTATATCGATTCTATATATAAAAGAAGAGTTATTTTTAAATAGTATATGAGATATGATATGTATACGAACTGTATTCAATGTTGAAATTTGTAAAAGTGTTTAAAAAGATTCAAGTTTTTATATCTTTCAAATTATGTGTATATATGATATATGATATGTTTGATTGTGTTAATGATTTATTTGGATAGACATCTTACATTATAGTTTCTGTTATGAAGATATGACTTCTCATCATATAAACTTTATTTATTTAATTTAACGTAAATGAGTTATTAGTGAAAATAGTTATCAAAATAGGAATGTAAGATAAGTTGTTGGTCCCTCTTTTCCTTAACTTTAATTAATTATTAACGACAAATATAAATATAGGTAATAAATTCAAATTTAAAATCTTTTTTTATTGAATTAATTCAAAAAATAATTTTACAAAATTTATTATAGAAATAAACAAGACAAACTAGTAAGTAAACTAACTTGTGACAAATTCGACCTCGACAAATCATCAGCAAATAGGTCACTGCTAATGATCAGTGATCAACACTTAAAAAATAAGTGAGGGCACTTAGTTCCTTGACATACATAAACGTGCTTAAATCACAGGTCGAAGATGAATACAAAATTCAGGGCAGAATACAAAATTCTGGACAATAAATATGGTGGTTGAGTGTAGTATTTATAGTCATATAAAAGTAACTCTAAACCCTACACGTGTAAACACCATATTCGTTGGATACATAATGAAACTTCCAATGTAATGGTTGTGACATTACATCCTAGGAATAAAGTTTACTGTTTATTTTATTCCTAGGTTACAGAAAATGTACAAAAAGTTAAAATGCATAGTATAATAAGTTAGCGTACATATCTTTTGAAAGATATGCACGCGTTATATTATGCTGCATATAAGTCGACCTTCTTTTGTACATTGGGTATTTGTTAAACCCAATGTACTAATCTGATATAAGCTTGATCTACTAGTTAATAGAGAAGTCTTGATTTCCACTTCAGCGAACTACTCTATGTCTTCAGTCTTCGACTTCAACATATACTTCAAGTTCTTGATAGTGTCAGGCCCGTGTAACTTCTTTAGAGACTAAGTGTCTATCAGTGAATGATAAATGCTTCATTAAGCTCTAAGTTACAAAGCGGGAGTCACTTAGTAACAAATGCAGTGACTTAAATAATATACTAGATATATTCTAAATATTGAAGAGCTCACTGTCAGTCTGAACATTGAGCATTCCTTTAAGTCTATTCTAGGTCGCTGCTGATAAAGGCAGTGACAAACACAACACTTGGTATATTTTGTCATCTACAAATTACTGACCCAACAAAAGTAGATTAAGGTTTTTCGATCTTTAGAAATTTAAGGTTGTAAGATTTTGATAAAAATGTTTGCTAAAGATTTAAAATAAAACTTATTTGACATGCTTTAATATTGTCATTTTTAATAGTTCATAAGTCTAACTTAAACATGCCCAAAATATAATAAAAGAAGTAACACTGCTACACTTATTTCAAATATTCTGTAGTTGCAAATCATCTTATGGTGGCTTTTGTTCACATAATATTGTTGATGAAATCAAAATTTATTAAAGAATTTGAAATTTCAAATAATATATAATTCTTTTGAGGAAAGAATTTTTTAAAAATCAATTCAATTAATTATTGAACCAAAGTCCAAAAATCCTTACGGAATAAAGTTAAAGATTTGTCATCGAACTCTATAAGATTATATGAACTAAACACTGCGTAAAGAATTCTATGTGAGATTTATGCAACACAATTTTTATATAACGTTAAAATACTTTAGGTTACTCGAAATGTAAACATAAGACCTAGTACCATATAATTATCTTGAAATACAATTAATATTAATATTGTATTATTGAGAAAGATATAAATTTCATTTTCCACAATCATAGCATGAATAAATGGGCAAAATACATACCCACAGCAGAGGACAGAGGTCACCTAAAAGTCCAAAAGTTGAAAACCAAGGTAATAAAAGATACTGTATTGTTTCTTCGTCCCATGGTGTCCATTTCATGACTGCAATTTGTGGGGGCACACAAACATTACTTTGAATGCTCTTCTTATCAAATGGAACATCTTTTACGTAATCATATTTAGTTTCTTGTATATTGTAATAATATAATGTAATGTAATATGATGTGGATTATAAAAGTAAATCAAATTTTCTTAGTTCATCCCGATTATAATAAATCAATATGTTTTTGGCTTAGGGAATTAAGCTCGGTGTTAATGATTGAAAAAATCGAAGCCCCCGACTTAAATATTTCACAAATGAAATTCGAATCTTGCTTAGTGCTCTTAAATCAAATTGGACTGTCGATAACATTTGAATTATTAACACTTTGAAAGTCTAATCATTTATTAAACCGGTAACAAATTTTTGTTTAAACACATAAAATTAATAATAAAATTAATTGTTATTTTAAAAGAATTACAGTTCGCATGCGAAATAAACCCGTAATTAAGATTTCCCCTAATGTCTATGTGTTCTGAGATCAACCCGTAATTAGATTACCCCTAATTTCTACGTGTTCCGCCCGTAAACTACGGATCTCAAAACTCGAATCATCCCACTATTTCAGTTTAGTAACTTATGGAGACGTTATCAAATAAATGAATACGTATATAACCTTGCATTTAATGCTTCGTCCGTCAACATGCAACACTTGAAACTACAGTTTTTGATAAATTACATCACTATCATCTAGGAATTCGTTTGATACATTTACTTACAAAAACGCTTTTACCTTTTACTTTTCGAATATCTTTGGATTCAGTTTCTTTCTTTGATTATTTTTAAATAAAGGCTTTGGTTTAGGAGGGTAGCCCCTCTTAGAAAAGAAGAGAGGATAGCCTTACACCAACTAAAATGTGACATATGTCACCTTTTATATTTTCCTTTTAACCCCTCTAATTTTTCATATATTATACATTATACCCTTAACTTATTACTCACTTACACACTTACCTCCACCTCACCCACCACCTGCTGCCAGCAGACCACCAGCAGCCACCAGTCGCCGCCGCCTGGTTGCCCGACAAAATCTTCATTTTT
This sequence comes from Logfia minima, assembly GCA_963921325.1. Taxonomy (NCBI): domain Eukaryota; kingdom Viridiplantae; phylum Streptophyta; class Magnoliopsida; order Asterales; family Asteraceae; genus Logfia; species Logfia minima. The sequence goes on from OY992770.1 coordinate 21,378,961, forward strand.
TTTTTCAAAATTCTTTTTACCCTTTTTTACGTTTTTATTCGTTTTTTTACGTTTTCATTTGTTTTTTCATTTTATTTTTCGTTTTTTACGTTTTTTTTACGTTTTCATTCGTTTTTTCATTTTATTTTCATTTTTTTACGTTTTGTTTTACCTTTTCATTCTTTTTTTTGTTTTCTTTTTCGTTTTTAACGTTTTTTTTACGTTTTCATTCGTTTTTTTGTTTGCTTTTCGTCTTTTTACGTCTTCATTCATTTTACGTTTTTTTTTAGTTTTTTTACGTTTTCATCTGTTTTTTCGTTTTCTTTTCATTTTTTTTACGTGTTCATCCGTTTTTTCCTTTTACTTTTCGTTTTTTTACATTTTTTATACGTTTTCATTCGTTTTTTCATTTTTTTTTGTTTTATACGTTTATTTTTACGTTTTTTCATTTTCTTATTGTTTTTTTTACGTCTTTTGACGTTTTTTACACAATGCATCTTATTTTAATGTTTATTTCTGCATTTTATACATAATGCATGTCATTTTAATGTTTGTTACTGCATTTTGTACATAATGCATGCTATTTTTATGCTTGTTGCTGGATGTTATATATACTACATGTCATTTTAATGTTTGTTATTGCATTTTATACACAATGCATGTTACTTTGATGTTTGTTGCTGCACTTTATACATACTGCATGTTATTTTGATGGTTGTTGTTACATGTTATATATACTGCATGTCATTTTAATGTTTGTTACTGCATTTTATACATACTGCGGTTACTTTGATGTTTGTTGCTGCATTTTATACATACTGCAGGCTACTTTCATGTTTGTTGCTGCATTTTATACATACTGCAGGCTACTTTCATGTTTGTTGCTGCATTTTATACATACTGCAAGTTACTTTGATGTTTGTTGCTGCATTTTATGCATACTGCAGGTTACTTTGATGTTTGTTGCTACATTTTATACATACTGCATATTATTTTGATGTTTGTTACTGCATTATAACATGCAGTATGTATAACATGCAGCAACAAACATCCAAATAACATGAAGTATTTATAAAATGCAGCAACAAAACATCAAAATAACATGCAACATATATAAAATGCAGCAACAAAAACGTACAAAAAAAACAAAAAGAAACGAAAAACAAGTAAAAAATATATAAAAGACCGTTAAAAATGAAGATAAAATGAAAAAACGTACAAAAATGTCAAAAACGAAAAGAAAATGAAAAAACGTAAAAAAACGAAAATAAAATGAAAAAACGAATAAAAACGGAAGAAAAACGTAAAAAAAAAAGAAAATAAAATGAAAAAAACGTAAAAAAACGAAAAGGAAACGAAAAAGCGTAAAAAAAAAGAAAATAAAATGAAAAAACGAATAAAAACGTTAAAAACGAATAAAAACGAATAAAAACGAAAAGAAAATGAAAAAACGTAAGAAAAACGTAAAAAACGTTAATAAAATGAAAGAACGAAAAAAAAACATAAAAAAAAAAATTAAAAATTTTTTTTAAAAAAAATTTCGAAAAAAATAAAATAAAGTTCCTACAGCGGTTGGCGGCGGTTGGTGGCGGATGTTGGTTGCTGCTGGCAGCAAGTGGTTGAGGGTGGGGGGAGGGGGTGGAGGTGGAGAAATGGAAGGGAGGAGGGAGATAGTTAAAAAGTGGGAGGGGTGTATATGAAAAATTTATGTTATATTTTTTTCTTTAACTTCTAACCTAATAGTTGTAGTTAATTACAAAAATGCCACAATTATTAACCATTGATTAAGAAATAGATGGCTAGGATTAGTTGCTCACTCTTCTCTCTTTAACTTTCCATCTCTTTTGATCTCACCTCTTAAATAAATAGCAATAGCAATGGCAATAGCAACACGTAATGACAAAAGGTATAAGTGTATTTTGTAGAATCTTATTTGAAAATAATGTTGTTATCTATGCTAGAATTTTATATGCATAAATTTTATATCTTGCAGGTACAATTAAACAAGTTTAGATTCTGAAAGATAAAAGATGTTACAATTATATTCAAAGGGGGCATAAGTGTAATATTTATTTTAATAATATATATTAGATTTATTTTAGGTTCATAGTGTTTTATTGTTCTCGGTTGGTTAGTTTCATCCTCGGTTGGTTCGATATGAATCGAAGCTATGGTTTCAAAAATTAAGGTTTCACCAATTCTGACGATTCTTGTAATCTGTTTGGGTTCGATTGTGATGTGTGGTGATTATTTAATCGATTCATCAGTGGATTTTGTGAGACTCACTATATTTATTCAGAAATCATAATTTCTTCAAATTAGGATTTTCTCGGGTTTCATCTTGAAACCTAATATGGTTTCTTTTCCATTGTGCTATTGATTTTTGAGGAATTCCTAGCGTGGGATGCTGAGTGAGAACTTTCTTCTCTCTGGTGTAGTAGCAAGTCCCTACATCAGGGAGTTCTCTTGCTTAAGAGAATGAACTGCTCTCTAGTGTTTATACTTGGACTATTGCCTAAACCTCTTTGCAATTTTTGTGTGTGATTAATTGGCTATTTTTTCAAGTATGTGTTTATTATTCTGTTCTTGTGTGATTTACCTAGGTTGTGTACTAAACTTTCTAGTAGAAGAGAAGACTCTGAGTAAGACGTGGGTGGAATATGTCACCCCCAGTTATCACTTATGAACTAAGTAATATGGAGTTACAATTTATAACTTGGGTGAATTGGTTCTGGTGTAAATCAACATATGCTTTGTAATGAACAAAAACTGTTTAATATGGTTGATGTGTCAAAGTTAAGAATTATTGTAGGTCATCCAAATGGCACATGCAAGAATTAAAAAGATTGGAAACTTTATGCTAAATGAATACATAATACTATATAATGTACTACTTGTACTTGAATGTTGTGTTAATCTTAGTCTTTCTACAGACTTACAAAAGATAATAAGTTGTTTGTTGGATTGAAAGAGACAAGGTGTTTCATTCAGGATTTGAAGTTAAGAACAACTCTGGGGATTGGTGATGAATGTGTCGATTTCCATGTGTTTAAAATAGATTGCAAAGATACTAAAGTTGTAAACAATAATGTGACTACTAGTTATGTGTCTAATAATCTTTGACATAGTAGACTTGAACACCCTGCAAGTCAAGTTATGAATGTTTTAAAGGATAACTTGAAATTAAAACATGACTTTAGTGATGCTCCTTGTGACATATTTCATAAGACCAAGCAAACCAGAGAACCGTTTCCACTAAGTGATCATAAAACAACTAGTTTGGGTGAATTAATTCATTTTGATTTGTGGACTCCATAAAAGATTTAAAGTAGAGAAGAATATAAGTATTTTTTTAACTATAGTTGATGATTATTTTTGGTTGCTCTTAATTAAGACAAAAGATGAAGTTTTTACAAATAGTCTTACATTTCATTCTATTTTGAAAAATCAATTTGATAGTAATATCAAAGTGTTTAGAAGTGATAATGAGATAGAGTTTGTGAATGCAAACTTTGAAATTTTTTGAAAAAAAATGGTATAACAAATCAAACATCTTGTTCTTATACACTCCAACAAAATGAGATTGTAGAAAGGAAACATAAACATCTATTCAATGTAGTTAGACGTCTTATGTTTCAAGGGGGGGGGGGGGGGGGGAGGGGGTTAAATCTTAGATTTTGGACAGAGTGCGTGCTTACTGCTACTTATTTGATTAACATATTGCTTACTATTGTTTTTTCTGGAAAATCTGTTTTTGAGTTGGTGTATGATTATAAATCAAATCAAATCTTTCCCACTTAAGGGTTTTTGGTTGTTTGTGTTTTTCTACAGTTTTGAATAATAGTGATAAATTTACTAGTAGACTAGATAAATATGTTTGAATTGGGTACTTTTATGTGGAAAAAGGTTATAAACTTTATAACCTTGACACAAAAACTGTTATTTACTCAAGAGACGTAAAGTTTTATGAAATTGTATTTCCATTTAAAATGTCTTTGAAGTCTACAGATCTAAATTCATCAAGGCCAAATCATTTAAATTTCTTTGGTCAAGTGTTATCTGAAAATTCAAGCCAAAATCCTGTAAGTCCAATATGAAGGAGAAAATACCGAAGTCAGTGATTGTGTTGAACATGATCATTTGAGTGAATCTCAAGATGCAAGTATTGATGCAACACTTGATGACAACATTTCTCCCGAGGGAAACTTTCAAAACATAAGTAATTCACTAACTCATAGAGCAACAGAGGCTTCTGAGATTAAGAGGTCTAACTGACCCACTAGTTCTCCTAGCAAGTTTAGTGACTATGTTGTTGAGGGAAAAGTGAAATATGGTGTGGAGAAAGTTGTTGATTACTCTTTTTTAATTTCTGAGAACTATTCTATTGTGTTTAGTTCAAATAAAAGTGTTGAACATTCTAGTTATATAGAAGCTAGTAAGGGTAAACACCGGGTTGATGCTATGAAAGGAGAAATGGAGGCATTAAATAAAAATAATACTTGGGTCATTGTTAATCTTCCTCCTAGAAGAAAGTCTATAAGGTGTAAATGGATTTATAAAATTAAATATAAATCTAATTGAGAGATTGAAAGGTACAAAACTAGGTTAGTTGCAAAAGGGTATATTCAAAGAGACGGTATTGATTATGAAGAAATCTTATCTCCTATTGCAAAAATGGTTACTGTTAGATGTTTATTAACCATAGCTATACAAAATGATTGGTCCTTGTTTCAATAGGACATAAATAATGCTTAATAGTACGATGAACTTTCTGAAGATGTTTACATGATACCAACTCAAGGTTACTTGACTAATTATGATAATAAAGTTTGTAAACTAGTTAAGTCTCTTTATGGTTTAAAACAAGCTTCAAAAGTGGAACAAAAAGTTGACATCTGTGTTGAAAGAAAATGATTTGTTCAAAATATAAATAATTGTTCTCTTTTTACTAAGTCTGTAGATGGTTTGTTTCTTTCTATGCTTGTTTATATGAATGACATCGTCACTGGAAATAATGTGAAAGAGATTGAAAACTTCTAAGTCTTATATGAGTACAAATTTCATGATAAAAGACTTGGGTAAAGTTAAGTACTTTCTAGGAATAGAATTATTGGAAACTAAACAAGGTATTTGTATGAATAAAAGGAAATATTGTTTGGAGTTCCTTAATGAGTATGGGTTATTAGGGTGCAACTCTCTTGTTACACCTATGGAGCATAATGTTTCTATTGCTTGTGATGAACCTGCAAGTGATAGTTGATCAAAAATATTTTACTGAGTATCAAAAACTTGTTGGTATGTGTGACAAGATCTGATATTTCTTTTGTTGTGCATGTACTTAGCCAGTTTATGCATGCTCCTTTAAAGTCACATTTAAAACTTTTTGTTTATGTTCTGAAGTATTTAAAGTTGTCTCTAGGAAAAGGTAGATATGCTAACAAGGCTGGCAGTCTTAATCTTATTGCATATGTAGATGAAGACTGGCCTAAGTCTAGTTCCTTTAGAAAGTCTATCACAAGATTCTGTATTTTTCTGGGAAATTCTCTTGTTTCGAGGAAAAGTAAAAAACAAAACATAGTTTCAAGGTCATCTGTTGAATCAGAATACAGAGGAATGAGTGTCACAACTTGTGAAGTTATTTGGATTCTGCAACTGCTTGATGATTTGCAAGTAAAAACAAGCTTACATATTCCTTTATACTGTGATAATAATTATGCAAATCCTGTGTTTCATGAAAGAACAAAACATTTGGAAGTGGATGTGTACTTCATAAGTGAATAAATAAGCACGGGTATTATTAAGACAGTTAAGGTCCATTCTACTGTGCAGATTGTAGACATTTTAACAAAATGTTTGATTTCAAAACAACATAATTTTTTGTGTGAAAAGCTTGGACTTATTCATTTGTTCTAAGTTAAAATTGAGGGAGGATGATAAAAAATATAAGTATATTTTGTGCAATCTTACTTAGAAAATAATGTTATCCTGAAGGGCAAAAGATGTAACAATTACATCTAGAGGGGGCATAAGTGTAATATTTGTTTTAATTGTAATATAAACTAGGTTATAAACCCGCAATAATGCGGGTCAAAATTTAATTTTTATTTGGTCGATTTTTTTATAAAGTTTATAGACCCGCAATAAGGCGCGATGAATGTAACTTTTATAAATTAATAAAATATTTAGTCGATTTTTTTATATTGTGACCGACTTTTTTAATTTAAACAAATACATCAGATATTTAAGGTGCGAAGTGTAACATACGATAAAAATGTTGATTATTGCTAGTTTATAGACCCGCGATAACGCGGGACGAATTCAATTTTTATAAATGAACACAAGTTTTGGTCAATTTTTTTATACAGTCTAAAGGCATGCGATAACGCGAGACGAATTTAATATTTATAAATGAATAAATTATTATGATCGGTTTTTTTATATAGTTTATAGAAAAAATATTGTGGCCGATTTTCTTATATAATTTATAGACTCTTTAATTTTTATAAATGAATAAAATATTCAGTCTAATTTTTTAATGAAAATAAATATATCAAATATTTAAGGGATCAAATGTGCTATTATACGAAAGAAATTAAGATTGTTAGATCATAAAGGGTGAAAAATAATAAAGGGCTAAGATTTCTCTATGATATCCTCTTTTAATTATATATATATAGATAGATTAGTGTTATTATTTTTATTATTTTTTGTTGGTTCATTTCATCCTCTAGTTAAATTCACCCGGTTAGAGTTTCTATACATGTTCACATTCTTATCACTGTAATGATCTATGTTTTGATTTCTAGATTAGATTGGGGTTTTAAGTATTGTAGTAAGGGTATTTGTAGTTAACAGAGTTTAATTCTTCGTTGTTTGTTTAGTTACAATTACGCGAGATGATTATCATAATCTCTATGTTCCTCTTGTGGTTGTTTGTGATTAATCTCTATTTGTTTACAAGTAATAATTGATAATCGTCTTTTAAATGCAAACTAGGTTGTAAATCCACGATAATACGGATCAAATTTAATTTTTATTTGGTCGATTTTTTTTTATAATTTATAGCCCGCGATAAGGTGCGACAAATTTAACTTTTATAAATGAATAAAATGATTGTGACCGTTTTTTTATATAGTTTATAGACCCGTTATGACGCGCGTCGAATTTAATTTTTATTTGGTCAATTTTTTTATATAGTTTATAGACCCGTTATAATGCGGGATAAATTTAATTTTAGTTAATTGAATAAAATATGGTGGTCAAATTTTTATATACTTTATAGACTCTTTAATTTTTATAAATGAATAAAATATTTGATCTAAAATTTTAATTTTAAAAAAATATTTCAAATATTTATTATAATTTTTGGTTAAAATAAATACATCAAATATTTAAGCGGATAAATGTGTAATTATATGAAAAAAATTAAGATTGTCAGATTGTAAAAAATAAAAAACGATGAAGGGTTAAGATTCTTCCATTGTATGCTCTTTTAATTATATATATATATATATGTATAAATCTCGTCGAAGAAAAATAATTAGATAACTAGTTTTGTTTTTTATCATCGTTATTGTAGATCGTTTTGTAACTACACAACACTAACATATACGAATCTAATCCCGTACAAATGCACGGAACTTCTTGCAATTGATTACGAAATGATTATCACTTTACAAAAAGAAAAAGGCATTCCAAAAGCTTTAGTGTACTTTACTTTCCTTTGAATGGTCATCTTGCTTTCACAAATATATTTGTGGTTTTCAATAAATTCCTTGGTAAGATTTATGAGGACCTTCAATTCGTTATCAATTAAACCTTAATCAAAGATTACGCAAAAACTTCTCATTAACAATCAATTAGCATAAAAAGAAATCATGACTTGTATAATCCAAATAATTTCATTTCATATATAGAATGTTGTAATATGTAAACAATTAAAGTGTTAGTTTTGGCTCATATATTGCTAATGATTTTTTATTTATTTTGTTTGTGCCACAATTTGATTTTCAAAGTAGTAAGTATTAGTGATTTTATAAATATCACACCACCTAGAATAATATTTAAACCTTAATTACATTACCTCAAACGTCTATCATCTTTTACCAAAAGCTTTTGATGATGCAATACAATGGATTTGGATGGTTGCAAGTAACTTAACCCACAACTCCAATCAACCATACATAAAATATTTTATCGCGTTAGTAAAAATCCAAAACCAACGTGACAAAAGGTGTATGTGAATGGGCCAGGTAACCTAATTACCTAATCCACACAAAATTCCAAACCATCATCCTCCTTTTGCAATCACAACTAAGATGTTTACATTATATAATATATTCTTTGATAAAGTGATATTTAAAGTTACTTTAGTTTTGTTTCAACAATATCGGAAGAAACTACTGTTCCAAATCAATATGAAACACCAATTACCTCTAAAATGTGTAAGTTATATGGAATAATAGAAAATTAACGATTTAAGAATATTGCAAAGTATTTAAAGTAACTCTAGGTGTGGAATTATATGTAATGAGTTGGAGTGGTTAAGAAATATAGAGTCGAACATATATAGGGTCTAAAATGAGAACGTAAAAAAGTGTCTCTTTATCCAGGGAACTTGCTAAATGAACATTTTCACGATCATCGTGGAGGGTTTAGCTATATTGGAGTTAGGATGCCCTTACATATTGGCTAACCAAGCTCAACTTCGTAAGTTGTGCCAACAACTTTGACTCATTTACTTATAAAAGTAACGAAAAGACTAAACAACCCGGCAAGCCGGCTCTATACTGTCCTTTTCATCGACAAGTCTCAAAGAAGAATATCCAAGACTATTTGCTTTCAAGACAAACAATGGTTACTAAATAAAAATAATGGCTTGACTGTTGAAAATAATACGGAAGAAAGAGTTAGAGTCTAGAGATCAAATGATTTATGGATTTGGAAAAAGGCCCACAAGAGCATCCAACAATTTACATGGTTGGGCCTGATCCATCTAGCTGCTATTTAGTTCGGTCCATATGAAAATCCAAAATTCAGGCCCATCTATTGTCAATGAAAGGTGAGATGGAACAAGTTGGTTCCTATCAAAGTAAATATAACCACTTGGAGAATTCAACGACCTCTTAACCATATGAATAAAGGATTTGGTAAGGATAAAAAGGGTTGTGTTCTTGTGTATAATCGAAATCACTCAGGGATTACATATAAGCTATTACCATCATTTTAGTTGCGTACAAAAATAAAAATGTAAGATTTGTCGTTTTGATTAACTACCATAAGGTCCTTTTACCTATTTTCTTTTTGTTTCTCAAATGTATTACTTATACTTATTATATATCTTTCATATTTTAGGATAAGGTTTATAAAGACAAGTTTCATATTTTAATCAACATCCTATCCTATTTAGTTATACACACGTACTTTATTTAAGAAGTTTTCAACAATATATGTTCGTAAAAATAGTTAATTAGTTACAACAACTTGATGGTCTCTTCACGTGTCCCAAGAGTCAACTTAATTATTGTCAAGTCCTTCGGGGAACATGTGAACAACTATCATTTTGGAACTTGTTTCACCACTCTCCAATTTTATTTTGATTTAAGATAATTGTATATATTATGTATTCAATAATTCACGAGTATTATTTAGGTAATTACACTCATTGAGTCATTGTAGAAGACACAAGAGAGAAAAGTAATAGTATGATGGGATTGTGGTGATCGTACGTAATAGACCTAATAATAAAGACTGACATGAATAGAGATAATAGAAACAAAACTATTTGTCTTAACTTACAAACAAATGAATGCACTTATTTTCTAGCGATTTAAACTTATAGTCTAATTATAGACAAAAGTTTAACGCATTAATCATCACAAAGTAAAACTTATTCATACATTTTCATTTTTGATTCGTCATTAACCTAACAAAAGGCTCGTATAGTAGTGTCTTACTTCGTTCATGTAGATTATCTACACATACACGTACCATGTATATGTACATGAATCATAGTCCCTATCACGTACTTATGCAAAAAATGATTCTTTTCATTATTGAGAAAGTTATTAGTCCTTCATATCTTTATGTAGCCATACACTGTTGTTGGCCTGACTTTACGCCAGCCAAAAGAACACATAACTACGCGAATAACAAGCCGTTTTTGACTTAAGAGTGCATAAACAACAGTGTTTTCCTCATTAAAATAACAAAAAACATATTATAGGGAAATTAAGTATAGGCAACTTCCACACCGTCGGCAAACTCGATCGAGCATGAGTCATGAGATATTGAAACTTATCCATTTCTATTCACCAACTTACATTTTACCTCCTTATGTTTCTACTACTTTGCATTTTCAACCTATGAACTTTTTTTATTATGACAAACTTTATTTCTAACACATCTCACATGTTATATACAACGATAAAATAATCAATTTGCCCTAACGATTATAAGTTTAAATTTCACTTTTGAGGTAGTATAATATTTGGTGGCGATCGTGCTTGGGGCGTCTTTGCCTTCCTTCTTCTAGCTTGGATCGGTGTGAGGACGGATAAAGACGGAACACACTGGGGCCCACTATAACGTAAACAATTTTTTTTTTCTTTTTAACTTTCAAACGATAACAAAAAAAAAAAAAAAATAAATAAATAAATGACAGTAGCAAAATGGTAACAAAAAATATTTGCTTTTTTTTTTTTTTTTAAATATATATACATACAACCTAATTATCTTTTTTCACACAACTACAACTACAATTCTCATAACCTTTTATACTTTCTTTAACATATTATCTCTATAAATCTAACACAATTTAATATCGTAATAGATCTAGACTAAAATTATGTTGAAGATTCGAGCGAAGATTCCGATGTTGACGATATCAACGCACTCAATGCTCGTTTCAATCCGATTGGTATGCTTGATTTAGTTGAAACGTTGGAAGACGACGAAGAAAACAAAGCCGAAAGTTCACGACCAAGAGTACCTAGAAGATTCTTTCCTAGAGATAGTCTCGACTCCGGCAAACGTGTGTGGCAGGACTACTATGTTAAAAGATCAACATTCCCGAAAGATTACATTTGAAGACGATTTAGAATGAACAAGTCATTGTTTCTCCGAATATGTCAATGTATAAGGTCTTACTCTCAACTACCGATACCCCCGTATTTTAGTTTTATTTATCAAGAGTGTGATGTTACCCGTCAACTTGGTTTTAACGTTTACCTAAAGTGCACTTCCATCATTCGGCAATTGGCATACGGTTGTATCACCGATGCGTTTGATGAACACTTACACATGGTTCAACAAACTCCATACGATTATTTGGAAAAAGTTTGTAAATATGTATTTCATCTATACTAGACCAGTACCTGAGAAAACCAACATTCCAAGATGTCCAATGTTTACATGCTAAACATCAAGAATTGCACGGTTTTCCGGGGATGATCAGAAGTATAGATTGTATGCATTGGCCTTGGAAAAACTGCCCAGTAGCGTAGAAATGTCAATACATACGAGGTGATGAAGGTTGTATTCAATCATGCTTGAAGCGGTCGCCTCGTACTATTTGTGGATTTGACACGCTTACTTTGGTCATGCGGGTTCAAACAACAACATCAATGTTCTTAATCAACCGGATTTGTTCATGGATTTACTCAAAGATAGAGCTGTCGAGGTAGTATATTTTGTAAACAGGGTTGAATTCAATAAAGGTTATTACCTCACTAACGAAATTATTCAGGAATGGACGACTCTTGGGAAGTTGTTTAAATGTCCGATTGAGGAAAAGACTATGATAGAGATTCCAAGAATCTGCAAGATAAGTTGGTGAACAAGCATTTGGTGTGCTTCAAGGTCGTTGGGCAATCATTAAACACTTGACAAGACGATATAGTGTCAAGAAGATACGACGAGTCATCCTTCTATTATTTTATACAACATGATATCTGAAGACTACCCCTCAAACCCGAATAATCTTTCCCGAGATCATGGTCGAAGAAGTTTGAAGTGCAACTTCGTATGGATCGAGAATTATGATCGTCGATGTATTATCAACTTTGAAATGCTCTTATCTAACACATTTGGAACCTCTTGTCAAATTTTTGTGTTTGAAATAATTAATGTGATCATATTTTTATCATTTAGTTTGGTGTAATGTTATTTCGTTTAAAATTAATGAATGAATTTTCATTTTTAAAAGTTAGTTTTACAAAATTGTGTATTAATGGAACAAAAGAAAAATTATATGAAGAGTAGGGTTCAAAAAAGTTCAGTTTTTCTTAAGAAATGTTGACATAGCGCTGAGTTGACACTTCATTCCTTCAATTACCTGTTTAGAGTGACCTAAATGTACATATCAAATATGGGTGCCATGCATGTTATCCATTACACGTAATAAAAGGTCCGATACATATCATAGTCATTATTGAAACTTCAATTTACACAATATACTAAAATATAATTGAATACATACGATGGACTTTAAATTATAGTTTAATATATTCCCAATCACTATTTCTTAAAATATAGCTACATGAACAAACCAAGTTTGTACAAACGTAATACAAATGTACATACTTTCGGGCATATATTACGAGACAAATTACTTTTCCGGTTATAGCTATTGTACCTTAAGCAATGTTAATTGCATATAAAATAGTACTTCGATACATTTTGGACCGTCTTATATAGCAAGCCCCAAAGACGGTCATGCCCCAACGATGGTCATGAAGAAGTTTGTTGTCCATGTGTTTTACTAAAGAAGCTTAGAAGACGCAATGTTGGCAACGGTCTCATCAGAGAATTTGGGAAAAACAATTCATGTTACGTAGTTTGTATAGTATGTATGCATGGTTTATTTTTTGAATTTTGAGTGGGTTTTTATTACCTATAGAATTGTTATGGATATTAATTGTGAGGAGTCGGAAAGTTATTCTGAAGTGGACATTCTTAACAGAGAAACTTTCAAAATAATTAAATTTCTTTTTTGAAAGGAGGCATTTTTAATAATCTTAAATTAGTGGTTCTTCTTTTTTTTTTTTGTTTTTTTAAGGGGTAATTTTTTTTATAAGGGGCAAATGGTTATTTATTTATATACTTTTAAAAAACAATGTTTATGGATAACAACTACAAATAACATACTTTAGCTAGCATATGGATAATTAGATATGTCTCCAGAAAAATACATATAGGGCGTATATAGGGGTAGAAATGTAGATATCGTATATATACCAACCTGGTACGTCTCCTAGTTAGCTCTGAGTCAGCACAAACAGTCCAGTCCACATTGTTTTTCTTCTTCTTGAACAATATTAGGTTGACATTCATGCCACCAAAACCAGCTGGTTATATTATCCCCTATTTTTCTTTAAATAAAGTTATTAACTAACACGACTATTTCACTAATTAGTAACGGTTTGTCTATATTTACTGTCATACTTTCATCATTATCATCGAATCACGTTCGTTTTTGAGTAATACTAACTTTTCTTTTTCATATGTAAGAAATTGGATACATGAATGAATCTAAAAAATTAAGAGTTTGAGTGGATACCAAAATAATAAAAATATCACATTCAATACCTTTTGCTTACGATATATACACGGGGTTGGTTATTGATAAGTCAACCTCTTTACTTATTGACCAAATTAAGGCACGTCATTACCATCCATCATTTGCCACGTGTTTGACCACCCGATAGTTCCATTGACAGTTGGTAGCAAGTAGCAACGTACGTTATCACTATTCAAGATTCAAGATTCAAGAATTATGATAAACTCAAGTTTAACTAAAATAGTTATGTCACGTTATTCTTATGTTCCAGATGTAACGTACAAACTACAAACCATCTTATAAATTTCAACGTGACAACACTTTTGAACGTTGTGGATTTAATTCCATAATTTTCTCTTGGATGAATGTGAAGTTTGGCTAAATCAACTTAAAATCAATTAATCTCAAAACAAGATAAAGTACAAACCTTTGATGTTAGTTTATTAAAAAGACACGTGACAACGGTTGCAATGCAACCATTCTTGGCCTGTCTTTCGCGTTTTTTTTTTTTTATCAGTTCTTCTTCGTTGTTAGTCTTTTTTCATTTGTTTACCGTTTTCTTCGTAGCTAATAAGGTATTCGACGGTTCAACGTGAGGCCCACATGCATGGTAAAATATATTTTTTTATTTTTATCCTAAAGTCATAAAAAAAAAAAAAAAACAAAGGTAATTTGTTTAAAAACTAAATTTTATTTTCCTTTTCTATAAAAATACATATAAATTAATTATATTTTTCACACAACTATAATTGCAATTCTTTCAACTACAACTATAATTATCTTTTTTTTGTTTTTTGTTTTTTTTTCCTTTTCAAATCCACACACAATTCTCGCCATCTCTTATACTTTCTTTCATATATTATCTTTATCTATATAATTCAAACACAATAACATATAGTAATGGATCTTTACAAAAATTACGACGAAGATTCAAGCAAAGAATATGATATTGAAGACTCAAGTCATTGACTGCTTGTTTCAATCCGATTGCTATGCTCAATACTATTGAAACGTTAGAATAGGATGAAGAAATGAAGCAGAAAATTCACGACCAAGAGCACCTAGAAGATTATTACTTAGAAATCGTCTCGACGCTGGTGAACGTTTGTGTCAAGACTACTTTGCAGAAAAACCAACATTCCCAAAATATTACTTTTTCTGTATACGTTAGGGTATAACATCTTACTCGCAACTACCGACACCACCGTATTTTAGTTATTTACAACAAAGGTGTGATGCAGTTTTAACGTTTATCAAAATTGCACTTCTGCCATACGACAATTGGAATACCGTTGTGCTGCCGATGCGTTTGATGAATACTTACACATGAGTCAACAAACGTCATACGATTGTTCAGACAACTTTTGTAGATGTGTGTTTCATTTATACTCGACCGAGTACTTGAGAAAACCAACACGCCAAGATTTCCAACGTTTACATACAAAAACATCAAAAGTTGCATGCTTTTCCGGGTATGATCAGAAGTATCGATCGTATGCACTGACATTGGAAAAATTGTCAAGTAACGTAGAAATGTCAATATACAGAGGTGATCAAGGTTGTCCTACATTCATGTTCGAAGCGGTGACCTTGTACGATATGTGAATTTGACACACTTACTTTGTTTTTGCGGGTCCGAACAACGATACCAATGTTCTTAATCAATTGGATTTTTTCTATGATTTACTCCAAGATATAGCTCCCGAGGTAGTGTATAATGTGAATGATGTTGAATTCAAAAAAGGATATTACCTCGCTAACAGATTCTGGAATGAGCGACTCTTTGGAATTCATTTAAATGTTCAATTGAGGAAAGGATTAAGAAATACAAGAGATTCCAATAATCTGCAAGAAATGATGTTGAATGAGCATTTGGTGTGCTTCAAGGTCGTTAGACAATAATTAAAAACTTGGAAAAACCATATAGCATCAACAACATACGAAACATCATGTACGCTTGTGTGATTTTACACAACATGATAGCCGAAGACAATGGATAAAATATGTCTACTTGAGAAAGACTACCTCTCAGACCCGAATAATTTGTCATGGCGATCATAGCCGGAGAGGGTTGAAGTGCAACTTCATATGTACAGAATTTTACGAGATTCAAGGGTGCGTCATCAACTTTGAAATGCTCTTAGGACACTCCCATTGGTTTAGTCGGTTGACCGTCTGTTTCAACTAGCGAAACCGACACCAATGGCACGGGTCCGTCGGTTGAAAAACTCAGTTTTCTGACGAACCTTCACTTTTTTTTTTCTCAACTGTTGAAGAAATAACGTGGGTTTGTTTTGAATTTGGACAAAAGGGTTGCTAGATCATGCTTCTTCAAATCGAAATCGAGAGTTTTAGAGAGAGAGAGTGTGTGTAGAGAGAGGCTTTGTATATGTGAAATAGGATGGACCGAATTATTTTTGCTCAAAAACAAAAAATAATAAAATGTAAATAAAAAAGCTTTGGGACTATATTTTTCTTGATTTTGTAAATTTTTATAAGTTATTCAAGTGAAAAGGTGCACTTATCGCGATTGCACAATAATATTTGTAATAAAATATAATGTTTTTTTATAATTGTAAAGTTTTTTTTTGAGATATGTAATGTTTTTTTTAATTAATATAATTATTTATTTTATTGAAATGTGTTTTATTTTAATTATTGTGTTTTAGATATGTAAATTAAATAATCGAAAAAACTAACCGTCACTGATGACAGTGGTCAGTCAGTTGTTAGTCAGTTTCAGTTAGCTTTGAAAAAAGCTGATGTGGCGCTGAGTTGGCAGAAACTGACCAGTCAGTTTCAGTGACGAATGGGAGTGACTTTATCGAACACATTTGAAATCTCCCATCAAATTTATGTGTTTGAATTAACTATTGTACTCGTATTTTTGTTTTCTAGTTAATGTAATGTTATTTTTCAATTAATGTTTTATTTTTAATATGATCATATTTTTATTTTTTAGTTAATGTAATTTTTTTTAACAAACATGTTTTATTAAAATTTATTTTTAATTGTATCTATATCTTTTACTTCATGTAATGCTTTATTTTTTAAAATTATAATTGTATTAATTGAAAAAAAAATAAATTAAATAAATGGTGGGGTCTAGTCTTTCTAAAGAAGCTTCATTTATTGGCGGTGTTCAATCTTTTTTAAGAAGTGTTGGCATGACGTTGAGTTAACACAAAAGACAGATGAAAGATACTTCATATGTTAGGAGTAACTCAAGAAACATTAACCAAGTAGACATTTGGTGTATATAAATGTCTAGAGGAAGAAATATGATATATCAATTGTTACGAACACTCAATCTAAACACTCGAGCTAACTAACAAATCACAAATCTGAACAAATCTAAATGATTATACGAAACAAAATACGAATGTTCAAACAATGAATAAAACATTGAGTGCATCAAGAGATATAAACACTCTATATCACAGGATATAACCAGAACAAGTAATTCATCAAAGTGATAAATTATAAGAACACAAACAAGATTGCAGAGAGCAGTAGTAAAGTTCACACACACATAATGAAATTAGGGTTTGTGTGTTTGTGAATGTGATGTATATATATGTTTCACATATCCAGCTTTAGCCCCTCATCTTCTACCTCATTCACTTAAGCTCCTTGAACTTCAACAGATACATCTCATAGCACCTTTGAGCTTTTATATATTTCAGTTTAGCCTACCAACTTTAGATTAATTAACCTGAAGAGTACTAGAAAACACCACTTATTAGTCCTTGATACACAAGAATGACTTATTTAATTATAACATTAATACACATAATACTTTAACACTCCCCCTCAAACTTATAATTGAATAAATTAAACCAACTAAGTTTCTCACTTAAAAAAATTATTTTGTGAAACACTTAACCCTCTAGTATGAATATCTGCAAAATTATTAAGTGAAGAACGTTAATAGTTTTGATAACACATTTGAAAATTTTCTCTTATGAAATGTAAATCAATTTCAAAATATTTTATTCTCTCATGAAATACATTGTTAACAATTATTTTAATAGCAAAAGTGTTATCACAATGCATTTCAACCGGAAGTGTGATGTTGACATTTAAATTGATAACAAAGATATGAGCCAAACAGTTTGACAAGTAATAGTAGTCATGGCTCTATATTCTGCTTCTACAAAAGATCTAAAGACAATAATTTGCTTTTTGCTTTTAGAAGAGACAAGAGACCCACTCAAATAAACACATAACCCAATTATAGACCTTTTAGTTAAAATGATCACTTGCAGCATAAGCGCTTATTAGACACTTTATAATTGAAAAGCATCAATAAATGCTTTTAATTGAAAAGCATTCGGACACTTTATAATGTGAATGCCCTTACTTGGGGATCCTTTCAAACCTTAAAACCCTTAAGGCCAATTTTAGTTGAGATTGCAGAGGAAAATATATATGCTCAAATAGTTAACTACAAATGATATATCAGGTCTGGTTAAAGTTAAGTATATTAACTTTCCTACCAGTTTATGATACTCCTTTACACTTTCAAGAATACCATCATTTTTAGAAACCTCTGAATAAATAACAAAGATAGGTTCCACTGGTGTAGAAGCAGGCTTACATCCCAATAGACCAAAATCATTCAAGAGTTCCAAACAATATTTTTTTGAGACATACAAAAACCCTTATTAAACTCTAAGATTTCAATATCAAGAAAATATCTCAATTTCTCTAAGTCCTTAATCATAAAATTTGAACTTAAAAATATTTTTACTTTATCAATTTCAGACTTATTGTTTATAGTAATAACAATATCATCAACATAAAATAAGAGAGCAATATACACACCATTGTTATTATAAGTGTACAGAGAATAGTCTACTTTGCTTTGAACAAAGCCAAACTAAATTAAAGAATGAGTAAGCTTTTCATTCCATCTTCTACAAAGACTTAGTCAACTTACAAACTCTTGTTTCTTTTTCAGAAAAATACCCATGATGAAGTGTATGTAAGCTTCATCATCAAGATTACCATTTAAGAATGCATGTATTAATGTTCAATTGAAACAAAGGCCAAACAAGTTGAACAACAACATTAATAAGATATCTTATTGTTACCATTTTCACAACAGGGGAAAAGTTTTCTCATAGTCTAAACTGTCTTTTCGAATATACCCTTTATCCACCAATCTAGCTTTATATCTTTCAATCTCACCACTAGTTTAATACTTGATCTTATAGATCCATTTACACCCAATAGGATTTCTATTTACAGGTATTTCAGTTAACTCCTAGGTAATATTTCTATTTAAAGCTGGTATTTCATTATTCATAACTTTAATCCAATTTAAATCAGTTGAAGCTTATTTAAATTTTTTAGGTACTTTACTATTCTTTAATTAGAGATAACACATAAATCTTCAACATATAGATTATAATAATTTACAACTCTTTCAATACCCCATTTAACTTTACCCTCAATGACATAATCATCAACTTTTCTGGGACATGTTTTTCTCTTGTTGATTTTCTTATAGCAGATTGATTGTTGCCAGAACGCCATTATGATAATGTGAAGAGTTTGAAGTATCAGAAAACTCATTTATTGTACCCTGAAGAAAAAAAATTTATGTTACAGGAGTTGCGGCAATCTCATTAAGAGAATTGATGCCTTCACCATGAGCATATATATATATATATATATCTCCTTTCATCATTGAGATTTGAGGTGTTAGAATTATCAATGAAATAATCAAAGAATTTAGATGATTTAAATCTTCTTCAGGACTTTCAAAATCATTTAAGAAAGCAGAGGTTTTATGTTTCATTTTAAAAGGGAAAACAGTTTCATAAAACTTAACATCTCTTGAAAACAAGAAACTTTTAGGTTCAAGATTAAACAACTTATATCCTTTTTTACAAGTTGCATAGCCTACGAAAACATATTTTTCTGACCTACTACTAAACCTATCCAATGAATAATACCCTTTTCATTACAGAATTTTGAAAACTTGTTGTTTATAATCTCTGTTCCATTATCACTTGTAAAAGGTATAACTCTTTTATGAAAGTGATTTAGTATTAAGTTTACAAAGCTCACAAGATTTTCAAAGACTTCTTCTTTTTCTTTTAATAAGAAAAGCCACATAGCTCTTGAATAATCATCAACAATAGTAAGAAAATATTTAAATCCTTCCCTGCTTTAAATCCTGAAAGGACCCCTAATATCCAGATGAAAAAGTTCACCTAAGTCTTTAGTCTTATGATTACTAAAGGGAAAAGGTTCCTTTGTGTGTTTTGCATTATGACAAATGTCACAGGGTGGAGTATGATCATCATTATTAACACTTCAGTGTACTTTTTAAAGCAACAAGTACTTGGTCAGCAGGGTGACCAAGTCTGCTATGCTAAAGATATTTAGACAAATAGCAAGTAAAGTAACAATCATAGGACTTAGTGTCAAATTTATGATTAAATATGTATAAACCTCCACTAACTCTACCAGTTTCCCTTGTTTTCATAGGTTCCAAATCCTGAATATAACAATTTGATTCATCAAAACCAACAAAGAATTTGCTATCTTTAGCCATTTTATTAACGGATAACAGACTAACACAATATCCAGGAACAAGTAAGACATCAAATAGACTTACACAATCAAATAATTTTAGATCACCAATTTGAACAATTTTAGCTTGTGGACCATTAAGATGACCCAAATTTAATTTTGAATAAGAAATTACAACATTATATAAATCTTTGATAGAAGTGGTCATGTGTTGATTAACACTCAACCTTTTGAATCATTTTAAGATATATTTGCGTTGTTAAATTTATCAAAGTTTTTGATAAAGAAAATGTTAGCATTGAAAATTTTACCTGCCATATTGGTATGCATACCCATAGGGCTAGATTTTTTAGAAATAAGATGTATAAGTTTCTCCATCTGTTATTGCAGAAGAAACATGAGAAGAAATAAAACTACAAGTAGAAGTAGAAGCATTAGGAGAAGAAAGATTAGAAGTAGAAGGATCAACACAAGAGTTATTTGAATAACTCTTATTTGATTATGAGACGTAAATTTCTTTTTATAACCAGGTAGGTAACCCTTTATCTCAAACACCTTTCTATTGCATGTCCAATTTTTTTATTTTTATTTTTACAATAATCACATTTAAATTTAAATTAGGACCTCTTGTAGTATTATCAAAATAAGATTTTGTTGTAAAAGTAGGAGTTTTAACTTTTGTGTTATTAAACTTTGCAGCAAAAGATTAAGCTTGTGATTTATTGAAATTTCCATTAGAAGATAATCCTCTACGAGACTCTTCCGTGAATATCACTGAAAAACTAGTTTTAACACTAGGAAGAGGATGTTTGGTTAGAATATTACTTTTAATGGGTTGATAGATATCATCAAGACCCATTAAGAATTGCATTAACTTTGTAAGTTGAGAGTAGCTTTGAAAATCATTTGTTGCATTACAAGCACAAGTAGGCAGTCTGATGAGATCATTAATTATACTGCTTCAACAAAGAGTTCATGTTATGATAGTATTCAGAATTAGAGGTTCTATTTTGAGAGAAAGAGTTGGTTTTATGATCAAAGTTGAAAGTAATGAAACCATCAACCTTATCATAAGTCTCCTAAAATTCTTGCTAAAAGCATATGCAGTGTTAGAAAATATTTTACCTAAATAAAGTTCCTCAGAAATCGAACTTAGAATCTGATAAGCCCAACATAATTGCATATATCCTATTGACTAGCAAGAACATCATTTGTGGTACCATTAATAAAACTAGGTTTTTAATCCCCAAGGAAAGTAACATAGCCCTACTCCATACATTATAAATTTCAGTTTTCAACCAATTTATAGCTTCTTAATGGTGTACCAGCACTTTCACTTGCATGTAAATACAAGGGATCACCAAAATCCAATTTATTAATCAAGATAATAAAAGTTTCATCACCCATATCTCCAAATAAGAGTTTTAGCATATAACAGATATAACTAAATAAGTAGACAAGAACAAAAATAACATATACACACAAAATGCCTAATAAAATCCGTAGCCAAATCCTAAAGTATAGCCTTGGCAAGGACCAGATTGGTGGATTGTCAAAGGATTCCACCCCAGACCTTACCTTGGGTCCTCTCTTCTACCAAAAACACATTAGAACAACTTAGGTAAACACATACATATGTAATATACTTAAGAAATAATGCACAAACACGTAAGCAGGTAGATGCAACAGATAATGAGACAAAGAGCCCAAACTATGGTCCAAGTATGTCTAGTGAGGGCAGTTGATTCATGTAAGCACAAAAACTCCCACTAGCAGGAACTAGCGATATTCAAGCTTGATATTTCCAAACAGACGTTCAAACTTATATCGGAAGACAACTAGATTAGGGTTTCGAATAAACCCTAGGAGTTAGGGTTTCCAATTAAAACCCCAAATCGTACCAACTAAGAGCTATTCCGAATGAATAGTACCAAGAAGATCACAAACATAGTGATAACAAGATAGTTATCGTTTAACCGGACTTTGAAACCCTAACCATAATTTTCTGAAAATTAGGGTTTCTTTATTTTAAACCGATGAACTAGAATAATATCCACAGATCAGTGTCGTAATCCAAACAGAATTCGCTCCTAACCTCAAGAACCACAAAATACCTAAATCGATCTGGAACAAACTTTAACCCTAATCGGTCAAGGAAGACTAAAAACGATAATCAAGCAATGAATCGTTCACCACTCTGATACCATGTTATGAACACTCAATCTAAATAACAGAATTAACTAACAAATCACAAATTTGAACAATTGCTGAATGATTATACACAAACAAAATAAAAATGTTCAAACGAATGAATCAAGGGATATAAACACTATATATCACATAATATAGCTAGAACAAGTAATCCATCAAAATGATGAATTATAAGAACACAAACAAGATTGTAGAGAGCAGTAGTAGAATTCACACAAACAATACGAGTTCATTAGTTTCCACCATGAATCTTCAGCTTATAGTTATAAGTCACATTATACACCAACTCAAAATATGTGGATCATTAACAACATTAATCAAAATATTAAAGGCATAACAATTAATGTGTTGACAATAATAAACAATTATGTAGCTAAAACTTGACCAATCAATATTAAAAAAAGTCTATTATTCTTTTAAAACTAGCGTCACATTTTTATCAGTCCAATATTGCAATTGATCTACAGTACAATTTTATTTTCAAAACATCAATCAGAAAATCTAAACAAACCTTGGATGTTATATAGAATTGAAATAATGTAGATTGAATTAAGTGACATATATTTTTCTTGATAACCACATGTGAAGGGGTAATTTTTCTGTTCAATTTATTTAGGAATGGCGTGTTATTATTATTATTATTGTTATTATTTTACTGACATAAACACATGTGAAAGCGTGTCATATAAACTTAAACACACATGAACGGAAGATATACACATTCCATCAAAACAACTCTCTCATCTTCTCAAATTTGTATTATTTTTAATGAACCTTCTTTCATATTCTATAAGACTACTCACTATGGTTCGTTCTTCGCCCGTCTTGATGTCTACCTTGTCTCCATCTTGCGTCTTCATCATAGGCACGGTCCCGTTTTAGAGGACCATGCTATCTTCTTCGTATTACCGGGAACGGACCAAGGACAAAAGCTGTGGGACTGTATGGCAACGGATACATGCCAACGGCTACAATCTAAAAAAAAAAAGCTTAATATTTTTTTAAAATCTCAACCAACTTATACATATACATACAACTATTCTACATTTTTTCACACACAATTCTTATCATTTCTTTTATATCAATTATTATATCAAACAATTACCACACACAATTCTCCCAATTTTTACTTATTTTACATCCTATATAATTCAAACACTTTCTATTTTTATTAAATCATTAAATGGATCACTTCCAAAATTCAGACAACGATTCCGATGTAGAAGAACTCAAAGCAAGTATTTCTACTTACGATTCGAATGTTATGCTTAATATTCTTGAAGCGTTACAAGAAAATGAAGATGACGAAGCCGAAAGTTCTCGACCAAAAATACGTAGAAAGCATTTAAATAGAGATCATCTCGGTGTCGATGAACGTTTGTGGCAAGACTACTTTGCACATAATCCAACATTCCCGAAAAATTACTTTCGAAGACGATATAGGATGAGCAAGTCATTATTTCTCCGTATATGTCAAGGTATAACATCTTACGCTCAACTATCGCTACCTCCATATTTTAGTTTTTTTCATTAAGAGTGTGATTGTACTTGTACACTTTGTTTTAACGTTTACCAAAAGTGCATTTCCGCCATAGGAATATTGCCATACGATGCGTTTGATGAATACTTACACAGGGGTCAACAAACTTCATACGATTGTTTAGATAACTTTTGTAAATGTGTATTTCATTTATACTCGAATTAGTACTTAAGAAAACCTACACTACAAGACGTTCAATGTTTACATGCTAAACATGCGGAGTTACATGGTTTTCTAGGGATGCTGGGAAACATTGATTGTATGCATTGGCCTTGGAAAAATTGTTCAGTAGCATGGAAAGTTCATACATACGAGGTGATCACGGGCATCCAACAATTATGCTCGAAGCGGTGGCCTAGTATGATTTGTGGATTTGGCACGCTTACTTTGGTCTTGCAGGTTCGAACAACGATATCAATGTTTTTAACGAATCAGATTTGTTTAGCGATTTACTCCAAGATCGAGCTCCCGAGGAAAGGTTTATTATGAACGGGGTTGAATACAAAAAATAATATACTTCGCTGACGAAATTTATCCGAAATGGGCGACTCTTATTAAACTGTTTAAATGTTCGATCGAGGAAAAAAATATCAAATACAAGAGAATCCAAGAAGCTGCAAGAAAGGATGTGGAATGAGCATTCGGTGTGATTCAAGGTCGTTGGGCGATACTTAAATTCCGGCGAGACCATATAGCATCAACAAGATAAGAAGAAGCATGTACATTTGTGTCATTTTACACAACATGATAACCGAAGACAACAGACGCAATATATGTCAACTTGAGGAAGACTACCTCCGAAACCCGACTAATCTTCCGCCACGTTCTTGGTTGGAGAGGGTGACAGTTCATAATCGTATGGACAAAGAATTACGCGATAGGCGAACTCATCTTTCACTCCGTAATAATCTTATCGAGCACATTTAGAGCCTCCCGTCAAATTTTCGTGTTTGAAATAATGTTACGCCTAACTAATCCACGAGCGAAGACACGGACGACGAGTAATTGTAACGTAGTTTTTTTATTTATTGTAAAAAATTTTATTATTAATGTAACGTAGTTTTTTTAATTATTGTAATTTTTTTGTTATTAATGTAACGTAGTTTTCTTTTTAATTATTGTAATTTGTTTATTATTAATATAAATGAGTTTGTATTAATATTTAAGAAATGATGTGGCGCTGAAGTGACATTGAAAAGTTCAGTCTTTGCGTCATCATAGGGAAGGTTTAGTCCTGGACCGGTTCTTAGTCCCTGTGCTGATGTGACGCTGATATAGAAGTCAATCTTCAGTTTTAGATATGTCACCATAAAGAGTGATCTGAAAATATGTTTTAACAAAAAGTTATAAATTCTGTTTGGCAAAACCATATGATAGGATTTCTTTATCGTCACGTTGAAAAAATAATAAAATAAGTAAGAAAAAAAATAACTACGTAGGAAATAATAATATAAATTAGTTTTTTCTAAAAGAAATATAAATAAATAAGTACCATCAATAGCAAGTAACGAGAGAGCTTTGCTGTTAATAATTGTTAAGATTATGAAAATGATTAACAAGAAAAAACTCTTAATTAAAGATTTGGACTTTCAAATTACATATGATAGAAAGTCGTACCAGTAACTAACTATTATTTCCGAATAAAAAAGGCCAAAAATCCTATCATCTATATGACGTACTAGTTTTATTTATATTATTATTATTATATATTATATTATTGAAAGTTGGAATTTTATATTAACCGGTTTATTTTATTTAGAAGATTATTTTTGTTAAACTAACTAATGCTTGCCTCTATTCAAGGGCCCTTTTGACCCTTTAATGGTCGGCGTGGTCCCCAAAAATGGGTAGTCTAAGTCAACAGTAAATACAAAGCCTTTAAATGAGCGGTTCCCCTTCTTTCCATTAATAAGAAACGATAAAATGTGTCACCAACCTTTTAACTTTTTCTATCAACTTATTTGTCTCATTATTTTAAATATTTTTATTTCGAACGGCTCACTATTGTAAAATCTTTTTAATTTTAATATTAATATTAATATTCAACACCAACGATATGGAAAGCATTTCAACGAATATTGTACTATATAAAATCTTACTCACTCTATCACATTAAATAAAATTGTTCATATAATTAATTATATATTTATTAAATAAATCATGTAATTGGAATGAATAATAATGAGATTCGATTAAAATTTTACTAATTTTTGAGTAATTATGTCATTCATATAAAACATTTGAGTTTTTATTGTTTATAAGTAATTAGTCATTTTCAAAACCCACAAAAAAGTGAAAAAAGAATTCGTCGAAATTATATCACGTGGGATGTCTAATAAAAAAAAAACTGTTGATTTTTATGGTTTAATTTTTTATAATCTTTCGACTAACCGTTTTTGAGATATTTAATTTTAAAGAACGTGTGGGGAAAGTGAGTTTTTGTCAAATGAAACTCTCTTATTAGTTATTCCATTCTTACAAAAAAAAACCCGTTCTCATTTGAACTCCGATTATTTCATAGATTATCAATGACATTATTAATTTGATTAATTAAAATTAATGGTGCAATCATAATCAAAGAAATATATTTAAAAGTTAAAATTAGCTTATGAAAATAATTATAATTTTTTTTTTTTTGAATAAGATTACAATAGGATGAATAGAGTAATTTAACTAAATTATAGTCTATACTATGCAGTAGTTATTGAGAGTATCTTCGATGAAGAATTTTATCAAATGTTTTCTGACGAAAGCTTGATATTTATCAAATGTTTGATAATGTTTTTATTTCAATTTTGTGTATTTATATTTATGTTTTGAGAGAAAATATTTTTTTGCTCTGATTAAAAACTTATATATCCAACGAGAACATCCATGCGTTCGCTAACAAGAACTCTTATTCTAAATCAATTATTGGAACTTCAGTTTTCTATCACTATACTTACTTTAAGTTGAATTTTTATTTATTCACACTTCGTTGTTTGACAATTGTTTATCATTTTATGTATACATAGACAGATTGTATCTATTCTCACAAGAAGTTTCATATTTTATTAGTTACATTTCTTAAGGTAGATATTGATAGGGTAAAACAATCACGGAAATATCTGATTAGACCGTGTATATTCAATTAAAAATACTCGTTCTTCTCAGATAATTTGAATAAGAAAAAGCCTGAATTATATATATGTTCAGTAAAAGATTAGAAATAATAATAATATTAGAAAGTGAATTTCTATTGTATTGGTTATCTTGTCCCTTTCGTTCTTATCAGATGTTCTGGTGGGACAAAGCTTTTAAACCAACAATCATGGTTGGTATCAATTCTGAATCCAAGATTAATTGGTTAATAGATTGTAGTGACAAGTGAGTGATAAAACACTTAATAAGGTAGTTTGATTTTGAAATGCTAATGAATACCTTTTATATACATACACTTGCCGACATCCATTCATCAATTATTGTCTCACCTCTCATGTTAATATCCCTTGCAAAAATTAGGGCACATTTAATTATAAAAAGATATATATATATATGTGTATATATTTATATGTATATATATATATATATATTTTTAATGTTTTATAAATTTTATATCCTTTAAAAACTAATAAAAGTTCAAAAAATGTATTCAAATATAAAAAATGAAATTTTTATTTTTTAAAATAGTAAATATTGAAAAACTTTCAATCAAAGATCTCCATTTTGTTAGAAAAATTATCGAGAGAAAATCTAAACTTAAATACTTTTAATTTTTTAATTTTGTTATAAAAAGTTTTAGAAAATATAAGGAGTTTTTCGTAATTAACAGTTTTTTCTGTTCTTAAAAGACTTTTAAAAAACCATAATTTGAAAACATTTTAAGTTTTTAGCTTTCTTAGATAAATTCCAATAAATATCGAGAAAATATTTCTAAAAATCCTCAAAAATTATAATTTGTGATTTTCTACAATCTTTTTTTCAAAATATGAAAATCGAATTCCCTACATTAGAACGAATGTTAGGATTTTCCTTATAGAAACACCCTTGTTAAAATACCAATGCAATCTAGATTATCAGGTCAATTTAAGACGATTAGTATAGAAAATACCAAGGAAAAATTAATAAAATTGTTATACACATAATCCATTGCAGTTTTGGACAAAAATAAAATAAAAGCTAAATCAGAAATGAAAGATAAAAATAAAGAAATAAGCTAGTGTTAAATTTATGAGTATAACCCTGAAGATCAGAAAGAGTTTTTAAATCAAATTAAAAAACTATTAATTAGATCTTAATTTAATTAGATTAAGTAATAGTCTACATGGTTCACTTGCCTTTATGGTTAGAAACATACATAAGTGACTAGAGGTAAGTAAAACTATAATTGTGATAGAGTATATATATATCTATTAATATAGATATATATATATATATATATATAGCAGGCACGTTTCTAGGCCGTGCTTAAGAATGACTCGTTATGAAAGAAACTCAAAATAATACATGACATGAATTATCATTTCATCTATAGAATTTGATCAAGTATTCATCTATAAATGATCCGTGTAAAAATTCTAGCACCAAGGTGGTATATGTTTGTCTCATAGTTTTAACATAAAATATAATTTAAGTAAGTATAAAAACTGTAAAAGAATGTAGGGATGACATGTCAAGATATGAGAACCTTATGTGTCGACTTTTTAATCACGTTGTTGTTCTTATATATGGAAAAGGTTAAGGTCAATTTATAATATAGTAATGATACCTATTTTAATTATAATAAAATATAAGATAAGATGATTAGAAGCTTATTAAAGTTATATATTTTTTAAAAAATTATAAAAATAAAAACATAAGGTGAGGTTTTGAGGTTATGTGTAACAATTTTAAAGAATATTATTGTATGAGTTGTGGAGTTCGTGTAACATCTTAAATTAAATGTTGTTATATTATTGAAAAACAAGTAAATAAATTATAAATTATTAAGTAAATAATATTTATTTAAAATATATAATAGAATGTAGAATGATGTGTCAAAATATGAGGATCTTATGTGTCAAGTTTTTAAGCACATTGTTGTTTTAGTATACGGAAAGAAAGATTAAGGTCAGTCATTTTACAATATAGTAATGAAATGAAATGATAACGAGATATAAGATGATTAGAAGCTTATTAAAGTTATATTTTTTCTAAAAGTAAAAAAAAGATAGGATGAGGTTTTGAGTTTATGTGTAACAATGTAAGAAAATATTATTGTATGAGTTGTGGAGTTCGTGTAACATCTTAAATTAAATGTTGTTATATTATTGAAAAACAAGTAAATAAATTATAAATTATTAAGTAAATAATATTTATTTAAAATATATAATAGAATGTAGAATGATGTGTCAAAATATGAGGATCTTATGTGTCAAGTTTTTAAGCACATTGTTGTTTTAGTATACGGAAAGAAAGATTAAGGTCAGTCATTTTACAATATAGTAATGAAATGAAATGATAACGAGATATAAGATGATTAGAAGCTTATTAAAGTTATATTTTTTCTAAAAGTAAAAAAAAGATAGGATGAGGTTTTGAGTTTATGTGTAACAATGTAAGAAAATATTATTGTATGAGTTGTGGAGTTTGTGTAACATTTTAAATCAAATGTTGTTGTATTATTGAAAAGCAAGTAAATAAGTTAAAAATTATTAAGTAAATAATAAAAATATATAAAAATATATAGAATGATGTGTGAAGATATGAGAACCTTATGTGTCAAGTTTTGAAGTACATTACTGTTTTATATATAATGAGATACGTGTCAAATAAATCAAGATAGGAACAAAAACATCTTACCTTATACTTGCTAAATGTAACATGCATAAGGACAGGAGTAACATCTCGAGAACCATGATCAATGCGGTATAATGATTAGTAGCTTATTTCACTAGCTAAACATTTGAGGCTGGCAAAAAATACTTGAAGATAATCATGGTGATACCCCGATTAGAAAAAACATACATAGTAGGTTTAGAACAACACATTAATACGATACAAAACACTGCCCGATTAGAAAAAACATATATAGTACGCTTAGGACAACACATCAATAGAATACAATACATTGCCGATCAATCTAGCTATTGGGTCAAACAAATTGAAGGCATTGTTCCGAAAAATAATGGCCTAGAAAGAGATTGAACTCTTTGGTTCTGATGTCGATATGCCACCACTACCTCCGATGATCAATATGATCCTTCGACAATGATTGACAATAACCACCCAAAACGTAGTGATTCATGATACTATATCGGCTTCTTGTTTAAAACGTCATTGATTTTCAAATCATTCATACAAATTTGCAATATATATTATTTTTTTAATAATTAAATATTAAATATAATTTCATCAAATTCAATGTCGAAGTTGAAGTTGGAGTTTCTTCTTTTGCTGTTAAAAAGAAATTATGTTATAATTGAATATCTTAATCTTAATTTAATGAATTTAGAAACGATTCTGTCATCAAATCGCTTTATACAAAATTTTACATATAAATATGACAAATATATTGCAATGAATTGAAGAAAGAAACTACTAAGAAAACCGAATTCAATAGTAACATGAAACTATAATTATTACAGAAAACTAAAATAAACATAAATAATCAACGAACGATTTCATCAATTAAAAGAAAGTGTTAACATCAGTAACTTTATGCTCATAAATAATAAACAAAAACCAAAAACGACACAGTTGACTCTTTCATTTTTTCTTCATACAATTCACACACATATTTATAAATTACATTCGATAACATAAGCATTAAACTTTTCTTTTAACAATTATGGTACTTATTTATCGAGAAAAGTTTACATAATAATGCTAAAAACCTAAAGAATGAAAGAATCCATAAAATTTCTTCATTTCAAATATTCATTTTCACCTTTTTAAAAAAAAAATTTAAAATTTCACAAACTATACGTAAATAAATTATAAAACTTACACCATTAGAATCGACATGATTTTATCTTTAATAATTAGAGATCTCACATGACATACTTTTAACGAATTTTTTTCCCTACTTTTTAATGGGTTTTAAAAATTCGTAATGTTAAATCACATGTGATAAACACTAAATAATAAGCACACACGATTATATCTCCAATCACATGTGATTTTAAATAATAATCATATATGAATTATCATATATCGGTAAGTTAATCATCAAAAATTAATTTTTAATTGAAATCACACGTGATTATATACCAAATCATATGTGATTATATGTCAAATTATATATGATTAAATATTAAACTAGCAATCACATGTGATTTTTGCTGAAAACAAACGCAATTTTTAGAATTTTATTTATAATATTCATGTGAATAATATTAAGTTGTAATCACGTGTTAATTAAAATATACCATGAATAAAAATAATCATATACCATTTTTTTATTATCATAAATAACAAGTGATTATATTTTTAAGACCCGACAAACAAAAAAGTTTTTCGTCGAAAGTATAGCTTGTGAATCTCTAATTAAAGTGACAAAAATGCTGATTTCAAATATTATAACTTTTATAATTTATTAACGTACGATTAGTGAGATATTCAATTTTAAAATTAAAAATAAAAGTAAATGTTATAATGAAATGAAACAATTATATTAGTTCTTTCATTCTTTAATTCTTTATCATTTTTATTTGAACTAAACCGTTTATATAAATATCAAATCATTTTGAAAAATACGAAATAATACTATTAGAATATTTTTGAAAATAATTGCAAGTGTAATTCGTGAAATATGATTAGTAATCTTAAATTCGAAGCACTTCATATAACAAACATTTGCAAGTGTAATTCGTGAAAAAAGAAAAGACAAATAGTAGAAGAAGGTGTTTTGCATATAGTTTAGGGTGATTTTAAACATAAACTTTTTGTAAGTTAAATAGTAATCACCTATAAAACTATTAACATAAATATAAACAATTATTTAATAATCATATATCTTTTTTATATATCTTAAGGGTTAATATTTTTTTTTAAAAATAATAAAGTATTTAAAATACCTGTTATACACACTAATATTGAATAAATAACCGTCTTTTATTTATGAGGACGTTAATTAAGTTTTATCTTCTTCCACTTCAATCATATTATTTGATGATTCTTAAACTATTTTTATTAATTAAACTACCTAAAAACAATATTCATTACATAAAGTTATGATAGTAGAGCCTCTAATCACAATGAAAATCATTTATCCATCTTAATGAACAAAATATGTCTTGTTCCATCCTAAATTAAAACTTACTCCATACATTCATGAAAATACAAACAAATTGTATTATTAATATAGTTTGTTGAATAAAAATTAATATAATATAGATGCTTTAATAAATCATGTTATATTATATTAATTATAAGTCATAGACATGCTTATGAAACGTTGACCTTATTAATTAACTTAAAACCCAAAGCTACATACCTAAATAAATTTTACATAAATTGGACGATAGTTTTTTATCTGATTTCTTTTGTTCCTAAATATATATTTTTAATAAATATAAAAAATATTAATTAATTAATTAATTAATAGTATATAATTTAGATAATGTTGGTAGTATTATTTACTAATTATCTTATTTTCTATGTTCATCTTTAAAATAGTTATTTGTTTTATTTTTTTTT
The DNA here is from genome assembly GCA_963921325.1 of Logfia minima. NCBI lineage: Eukaryota > Viridiplantae > Streptophyta > Magnoliopsida > Asterales > Asteraceae > Logfia > Logfia minima. The sequence continues at coordinate 21,411,453 of OY992770.1, forward strand.
AAATCATAATTTACGATGTCATCAAATCTAATTTTACTCAATTTAATTTTTTTTATTTTAATTAAATTATAATATTGATTAATCAGATTTCAATTAAGATGATGATGTTATAAATATGAATCTTATAGGATGATAATATTACAAATATAATTCTTATATATTATTTAAGATTAAGATAATTTACTTGAAATAGTCCGGGATCATGTATGACATTTGCTGGGTATGACGTATTATCTTGTCCTATATGTTATTTTATCTTATATATTACAAAATTATAAATATAAATATTAATCTACAACCCACAATACAAACAAAGTATTCTCTGTTTCTTTACACCTCACAAATATCATCAACAAACTCCACCCACCTCAATTAAAAAAGCTTCAAATTCTCAACAACAACAAGAACCAAATTCAAATCTTGAATCTAGCTCTAAAATCTCAACTCAAAACCACGTCAAATCAATCAAAAATACTATTTTTATGGCACTTAATTCACCTTCAACAACAAGAAAAGAAGGCCAAGGTCTTTTATTAGGCCGTTACGAGATCGGTAAACTTCTTGGTCACGGCAGCTTCTCAAAAGTCTACCTGGCTCGCAACGTTAAATCGAATGAATTCGTTGCGATTAAAGTTATTGATAAAGAACAAATCCTAAAAGGCGGTTTGATTTCGCATATTAAACGCGAAATCTCTATTCTACGACGTGTTAGACATCCAAATATCGTACAACTTTTCGAGGTAATGGCTACAAAAGCTAAAATATTTTTCGTTATGGAATATGTTAAAGGAGGTGAACTATTTAATAAAGTTGCTAAAGGTAGATTAAAAGAAGAAATTGCTAGAAATTATTTCCAACAATTAATTTCTGCTGTAGGGTTTTGTCATGCACGTGGTGTTTTTCATAGAGATTTAAAGCCCGAAAATATATTATTAGATGAAGATGGTAATTTAAAAGTCTCTGATTTTGGGCTAAGTGCTATTTCTGATCAAATTCGAGGAGATGGGCTGTTTCATACGTTTTGTGGAACCCCTGCTTACGTGGCACCCGAAGTTTTAGGCCGAAAAGGTTATGAAGCTGCTAAAGTTGATGTTTGGTCTTGTGGTGTGATTTTATTTGTACTAATGGCTGGTTATTTACCTTTTAATGATCAAAATGTTATGGTTATGTATAAGAAAATTTACAAAGGCGATTTCCGGTGTCCCAGATGGTTTTCACCGGAATTAACGCGTTTACTAAAACGTTTACTTCATACAAACCCAGAAACCCGAATGACTATACCCGAGATTATGGAAAATCGATGGTTTAAAAAAGGGTTTCGACATATTAAGTTTTATTTTGAAGACGATCAAATATTCAGTGTAACTGAAGGGGAAGATGATATTGAATCCGATGGAATTGATTATTCATCGGATCAATGTCCCGAATCACCAACCGAATTTGAGGCCCGAAAACGGCTTGTGGATTTACCAAGGCCGGCGAGTTTGAATGCGTTTGACTTGATTTCATTCTCTCGTGGGTTTAGTTTGTCCGGGTTGTTTGAAGATGGGGGTGAGGAGTCGAGATTTGTTTCGAGTGCATCCGTGCCAAATATCATATCGAAACTTGAAGATATCGCGAAAGTGACGAGTTTTAAAGTTCGAAAAAAGGATTTTCGGGTTAGTTTGGAAGGATCAAGAGAAGGTGTAAAAGGCCCGTTGACTATTGCAGCTGAGATATTCGAATTAACACCGAATTTACGAGTTGTTGAAGTTAAAAAGAAAGCCGGCGATCGAGTTGAATACGATGAGTTTTTTGATCGTGAACTCAGGCCCGGATTAAGGACACTCATGTTGCCAGATCCAGTTGTCTCCGGTGAAAAAGTCAAAGAAATAGTAAAAGATTTTGAGAACTGATACTTATGTATGAAAAGCTAGTTTAAAAATTAGCATAAGTAAACATGTTAATTATCTATTAATTTTTGAAAAGGTATATTTTTTAACCTTTTTTAAATGATTGATATGCGATATTATGCTAATTTTTAATCTAACTTTTTAGACCTGAATATTATTTTTTACGTCACGTTATAAGTTGTTTGACTACCAACTATGCGGTCCATCGACTGCATCGACAGCTCGGGTTAGTTGATCACGAGGGCCGGCCAGTAACCTCTAACTGGATTAGAATTTGGCGTATACGATGTTATAATCATATTTTGGTTAGGTGATTGTGTATTATATTTTATGTATGTATGAGTTTATCAAAAGTTCAAAAATAATGTTATATGTTCGGTGGGTGTTGTGTAATTGTTTATTTCTATTACACGATGTATATGTATGTATGTATATGAATTGTTTTAATGTTTTATGTTTTATTTATGTTTTTTTTTGTCGAAATTTTGGGGTTGTGTAGAATGTTGTCGACTTCTTGGAGTCGTTATAACAATTTAATGTGAAGAAACATCAAATACATAAATGAATTTGACTAGCAAATAAAACGACAAGATTCTTTGTTATCTAATTTTTGTCGAAACATGTAATGTCGTATTCGTTATATTTGGATTTAGTTTTTTTTTTTTTTTCAAATTTATTTATTATTAAGAGGTTGTCTTATTTTTAAAAGGCAATGATAAACCCACCATCGTTTTTAATTAATCCACTCAAAGTATGCATTGTTTGTTTATACAGTACTACTTGATAATATACAATTATAATAAATTTATCAAAATTGAAATGGTGAAAATATCGATGTTCATTTCCAAATATTTAATTAAGAATATGTTCATTTTCTTTTTTTTTTCATTAAGACCTGTCTGAGTATAAATAGTTATATGGGAATAAATAACAATATGGATTAAGTTACGAATAGAAAAACTTTAATATTAAATGAACGACCTGAATAATACAAAATGATTAAAGTACTGTATAATATAATTTCAAAACATATATCTTCTATAACTAAAAAAAAGGTTAAATTAGGAATTAAACATGACATCCTAACTTCTAATTTCAATGTATTTATTAACAGTGGTGTAAAAAAATGTGTTTATTCTTGCTTTCGATTTTCTAACTCTATGGTTGTAATATTATCTCATTCTTTGCACTATTTGTGAACTGAGATGTACTATATATTATTGTTCTCTAACACCGTAGAAACTCATTGTAACAGCATCATTTTCTATCTTTTATTTTCAAATGTGCAGGTCAACCTGACTTCAAGCCAACAAAAATTAACACATTCAAATTCAAAAGTCTTTACTGTACACAAAATTAAAAGAAAATAAACAAGAAGAAATCGAAAAAAATAAAAAGAGATTGAAAATTAGCGTGGGATGAGTTTGATGACAGGCGGCGATGTGCGAGGATGGCAGAACAGCGTGTGGTGGATGTCGAGATCAGAGCAGCGTGTGGTCGTGGTCGATTTCGAGATCGGAGCAGCGGATTGTGGTTGTAAATTTTGAGATCGGAGTAGTGTCAAGATTGATGATGAGTATCGTGATTTTTTCTTCTCTGCATATAGAAAAAAGGTAGTTTTAGAAAATGAATAGCTAGACTAGACGGGGACTACGCAGATTTTGAGGATGAGTTACAAAGTCATTGGGCCAGTTAGACTCGCTCAATAAATTCCATGTAACCATAAGTCCATAACCTTTCTGGCCAACTAAGCCCATTAAACTATAAATAGGCCCTAAGGGCCTATCATCATGACATAATGGGTAGACCGAACTTTTTTTTTTTTATAATAAATTAATGTTACAATCCCTTCGCCGATATAATTTCGATTTGTGTACCAATAAATAGATTTATGAGTTTGGGCTTTACACGGCCCATGATATCTGACTATAGTTTGTTAAACTTTTGAAGTAATCGTGTTTCTTTTCACACTCGATTTTAAAAGTTATTATATCAGTTATAATATGGACGATATGAATTTTATTTAAATAAAATTTTATTTATCATTTATAAGTTCTCAATTTAAGAATTATCAACTCATGTTTTTTCAAACCCGATCCATACCAACCAAGTCAAGTTGTAAACGTTTTTATGTGTTAACGTAAAAATAATTATATCACATACTCACGCGAACCGAAAAATAAATTAATTTGAGTGAGTTTTGTTTTATCTACAAGTGTAACTCAACTTAATTAAATTTAGGGTAATGTTCTAGATCAAATGAGAAAATAGGAAGAATTCAATGGTAAATTGACATCTAATCACTTATATCCTCTCATTTTATTTTATCCCCTCTCCTTTTCTCATTTCCCCCTCTCACCTTTTACTAGCATGTGGCCGGCTAGTCACCACCGCCGCCCACCACATACCACCTCTTCTCATTGCATACAATTGTCGTTCATTGGAATCCGGCTACCTGAATTATTTTTCTTATTATTTTCTTTTTACGTTTTTTTATCTAATTTCTTTTAACTATAGATTTGTAGATCTAAAATGATTTATGAAGTTGTTTTCATTATTCAATATTATTTTTCAAATGTGCATTTTTTAAAATACACACAAGGTAGTTGATCTAATGTCTTAAAAAGATTTAGTTCATCAAATCAATTGTGATCACTAATTTTGTAATGACGATGCACGCTGACAGTTCTCATGCTGTAACACTTCAAAATCAGTTTATTGAATAATGTATTGGTTTTGTATTTTTGACTAAAATGCACTAGATTTTCAACACTATGATGCACTAGACTTAACAACATAATGCACCAGATTAAACATTATGATCCACTGATTTTATAATGTCGATGCACCTTAACAGTTGTTGTAGGTCACCCTTGAACGGATCCAACGGGGTAACAACGCTTGTTAGAGTGCGGAATACTCTAAGAAACGATACGAGTGTTTAAAACACGTTTATCTCACTTATAATCCCTTACTTCGTATATATCAAACTAGGATGATTCGTACGAACTTAGAGTACTGATCTCAGTTCGTAGGAAAAGCTTAGAAATAATATTTTCGAACTTTATATTTATAAGCAGCTAGGTTCGTACGAACTTAGCTGCTCCGAAAGTTTGTACGAACCTGCAAGTTCGTACCTGACTAAGTTCGTACGAACCTATAGGTTCATACGAACCTACACATAACACAAATATAATTTCTAACACATTTAATAAACAACATATAACAAAATATTCATTTATTAAAATCAAAGACTAATTACAAGCTAATCTATTACATAATAGAAGCTGTTGTCACAATTATGTACCAACAGACTCCCCCTTGACAATAGCTCTATTAGTCTTCAGTCTTCTGGCTTCAGTCGAACTCGATTCTCGATCAGCTCTGTCGATTCTCAGCCCATAAGCTCTTTTCTACGCAAACCTTCACAACCTTCTGATATCTTCGGCCTTCATGCCTCCAATTGTCTCTATACAAGATCTTGTTTGCATGAAGCTTCATCAGATCATTCTTTGACAAGTTTACCAGATGTAAACTGTTGTACACTCTCAGGAACTCTTTTTCATCAGCATCTTCCATCACTGCTTCAGCTGTCTTGCTGTCAACGTACCACCATTTGAGATTTGCAAGAACATTCTGTGGCATTTTCTTCAAAGGAACCCTCTTCAAGCACTTGACTGGTCTGTAGACCATCTTCATCCACGGCTTGTTAGTAATTGGGTCAATCCGGGTCAGATCAGGTACTCTCCTGCCTTCCCTTAGTTTCAGATCAACGAACTGATTCGTTCTTCCTTCACGCTTAACGATTCTCTCTAAAGTCTGAGCGTAAGGATCATTTCCAATATTCACCAAGTCCAGCCAGGCTAGTTACTTCAATTCCATCTTCGGCAACGTGCTAAAGACCTTCAGTTTGTTCCTGAGATACTGAATCCCATCATATCTCTTAATTATGAACAGTTTAAGCTCACTGTTATAAAACCAACTTATGATGCCTTTATTCAACTCGCCCGATCTTCTGACCCTGATATCACTCTTATACTTGATTTCTGGTTCCTTCTCTATTTTCTTGAACCACAGCTTCTTCAACTCTTCACGAGTTGGCTCAATCTCTTCCAAATTAGATTCAACTTCAGGAGCTAATTCATCCTCTAAGTTAATCACTTTCTCAGCACCAGCTTCATCTTCTATGAACACTTCAGTAACATGTTTCTTATCAACAACGAATTCATCAACATCATCATCAACATCAGGTATGACCTCTTCGTCTGATTTCCAATCGGCAACCTCCTTACTGAGGATCTCTCCTTCCTCTAACTCTGACCAATCACTATCAGGATCATCCAGTCCAAGCAATGCCTCGATAGTATCATTCTTAGCCAAATTCACTGGAGATTGCTCTGTTCCGCTCCCACCTATTTCTTGACTAGACTCCCCCTGAGTCTGTGCTGCACCTTGCTCTAGCTGAAGAGCCAGGCAGCTCACCTTCTTTGGGTGAACTCGGATCATCGTCTTTGTCATTGTCAGCTTTGAATCTCAACTCATCTTCCCTGTACCCTGTCATCTCCCCCTAGCTGTCTGGCACTTCAGGCGGTAGAGAGTGATCTCATTCAGCCGTACTTTCTCTTCCAATTTATCATTTCGCTCAATCAATTTTCCGTTTAAATCAGCCAGGCTCTGAATACGCCGTTCGTGGCTATCAACAAGATTAATCAGAGACGTAACGATATTTGTTAAGTTGGTGATTCGTCCCTCAAGGTATTCAAACTTTTCCGAATCAGAGAGTCTGGCGGCGAGATTGGGAAGAGAGGATGTTGTTTGAGCTGGAGGTGGAGCGGTAGCTGGAGTTGATTGTGGAATCGTAGTTGTTGTAGTTGCTGTTGTAGATTGAGCAGTAGATGTGGTAGATGGAAGTGTTGTGATTGGAGTGGTTGATGGGACGACAGGTCGAGTGGGGGTTATGATTGTAGGAGGAGCACCACCCTCTCGGATAACTACTCCGGTGGAGTGCTGGTGTTTACGTGCCCGCAGCTCATACTGTTCGGTCTCTGAGTCGACGGCTTCGTCTCCCCCGGAAAATAATCCGTATCGTCCTCCTCTAGGACTTTTCTCTTACCCTTTTCCTTTTCTAATGCAGCCCTGGGGTCAAGTAGGACACCCCGAGAACCATGAAACCCGATCGTGGGTCGGTCCTCATCATCATTAGCATCATCATTATCATCATCATCGGAATCAGTCTCGGTTTCCTCAGAATCAGAAGCCTTGCTTTTTCCAACTTCATTAGCAGGCGGGGATCCTGCATCTCCCGCAGCGAAAAATGTATCTATCTCCCTCAAGACTTCATCAAAATTCTCTTGTCTTGATTTAGTGGCCGCATCACTGGAGTTGGCACCACCTTGTAGTATATCTCGCACTACAGCTTCAGCAATATCAGCGATAACGCGCTCGCCCTTAGTGAGGTGCTCTAGCTGGTGCAAGATTTCCTCAACAACTTCATGTTGAGCCTCAGCCGCCACTTCCAGTAACGCTGGAATATCAGCTTGAGCCTGAGGGGGTGACTCAACAGCATGTTCTTCGGCCCCCTCTTCAGCTTGCGGCACGTCCCACCACCCGTTATTGGGTGGGGCTTGATAATGGGCATCAACAATCGCCCCGAACAAAGGAACGGCCTGAGGCCTGTCAGAAACAGCACGACGACTGCTGTGACTAAGACAATGGCCGAAAATCTTCTTATCAATTGACACCAGATGAACAACTATTAGGGATTAACCCATTTAGAATCATCATCACAAAGCGTGGGTATAGGATAAATCGATCCTTGATGAACAACTATTAGGGATTTGCTGCACTATCTCATCAAAGAAGAATTGAGAGAAGCAGTATGGCTTGTTATATACCATTGAAACCATGCCCGATTGCATCTTATGGTTCATGGTGTCAAAATCGGCCTTCTTAGGTCCAAAAGACATTAGCAGAATATGCATTAAGTATCTCTACTGACCGTAGAGTAAACTCTTAGTGTATTGAGTGTGAGTGACATCACCTACGTATCCCATCCTCTGGAATGCCCCAGTAGGTGGGGGCGATGGTTGGTGGCCAGTAAATGAGGGAGGTGGAAGGGATGGGTAGAAAAGGAGGGGAGGATAAGAATGAATAAGGGAAAAAGGAGAGGAGGGAAACAAAGGGAAGCATGAGAAACACTTATTACTTCTTTATTGATTCTTTATCTTCCTACCTAACTCTTGTTTTATATTTGAATCAATCTAGCTTTATTTTTATGAGTTTGGGCTCTACACAATCCATTTACTTATCCACAAGACCGTGACTCGTTATAAGAAATCCATCTGCCCTTAACAACTACTCTTTCTACCCTTCACATATAATACATTTTTTTGAATGGTTTTGCTTCATAATAATGTCATAAAGAACTTGATGTTGATGAAATAAAACTGTTAACGAACTTGCACAACTTCAGACATACATACCTTCAGAAGAATTAATGATTTCGTTAAAAAGTTTGCTTAGAACATGTCAAATTGAGTTAGAAAGTTTGCTTAGAGGACATCAGCTGCCACATATATACTGTAATTATAGAACACAAAACCAAAAATATTAATTTTATGATTGCATTATGTATGTTCGTGTGTATATGATCGATAACGAGGTTATCTTTAGGTATTAAGGTGCGGAATCCCTCAATACTAAGTTATAGGATCTATAATGATTTGATGCACAATTAATTGGTGAATCGGAATACTAATACGCTTTGTATTGATTATCAAGAGTGTTGAACGATCAATAGCTAGCCTTTAGATTGCTGGAAAAGTCTCAGGAACAATAACAATTTCGTATCAAAATAATTGGAAGAGTTAATTAGGTTTAAACCCTAATTTGTATATATAACCGTCTCAGTTCGCAGCCCACTTTGGCCCAGCGAACTGACTCGGTTCGCAGTCCATAATTGACCTGCGAACTGACTCGGTTCGCGGTCAACTGTGGTCAACATTTTTCAGCATTTGAATATTTTACTCTAAAATGTTTACCAACCAATATTTTTCATTTACAATCTCAAAACCAATGTACAAACTTGATTACAACTAATACAAGTCCTATTACAAGCTAGAGAGTCCTATTACAAGCTAGATCTGTTGTCACAAAACATGTCTCAACACATTTACTCATCATCTATACGAATGGCGTTATACATATTTACATCAGCATTGCTAAACTTATGCGGATGTGTTTATAATTAGACAAAAGCTAAAGCAAAACTTTTTTTGACGACAAATGATCTGTTGGTTTTATTGCTGCTGCTGCTGCTTGTTGATCACCTTGCCATGTCCAAACTGTCTTTTAAACTCGGTTTCGATCCTTGATCACAAAATTTCTCATATTCTAACATATCACCAGCCAACTTCTTCACTTCCACCATGTGAAAACTCGGTGTTACCTCAAATATCTCTGCATCTATTGCTAACTGGCCTTTTCTGACTTCTGGAGACCCTTGCATTCTTACTGTTCCTTCTGGCGTTTGCATAGTCGGAAACCTCTCTGTTGAAGCCACTTCTTCTAGTTTCGACATTATTTTTGATGTTGATCTTTTAGTAGTGAAACGGGCCTCTTGTTTCTTATTTGAAACGTCGTCGTTCTCAGATAAATTTGAAAGATTGAACCCTTGAGAAAGTATATGATATCAAATGCGTTTATGCTGGTAGGCTTTAAAGTGCTCATTGAGGAACATTTTCTCAATGCTCGCTCTTGGAGTCCTTTAAGATCTGTACAACTACTCTTTGGACTTTCTGTCTATTTGAAGACATTTTCATCATCATGAAAACTTTTTGGTATATAATGGGTCTCAATCTTCTTGAATCCCTTTTGAAACCAAGGATTTTGCATTATTTTCGCTAATGTCACCCTTGTGTCTGGTTTAGGATCAAGAATTTCCGAAAGCAACTTCTTGACTTCAGGATGGAACCATTTTGTAGGCATTTGAACTCGCCTTTACTTATTTTTTTATACATTGCCATTAGATTAGGATCACTAAATGGAAGATAACCTGCAAGCAAGCAAAACAAAGAAAATCACCCCACATGACCAAATATCTGCTTTCTCACCATCGTAACCTTTTTTGTGAATAACCTCAGGTGCAACATAAGCCGGTGTTCCACGCATTGTCTGCAAAAGACCATCATTCCTTTTAGAATCAACCAAAGAGCGTAATCCAAAAACCAGTAACTTTAAGGTTTCCAAATTCATCAAGGAGGAGGTTTTCAGGCTTGAGATCATGGTGGTAGACATCACGACTATGACAAAAATCAATGGCTGGTACTAATTGTTGGAAATATTTTCTACTTGCACCTTTTTTCAACCACACTTTAGCTACCTTATTAAAAAGCTCACCACCTTTAACATATTCCATTGCAAAATAGATCTTAGTCTTGCTAGCCATAATCGCATAAAGTTCAACCACATTCTGATGCCTAACCAACCTCATCTCGGAGATTTCTTATTTAATTTGGTCGGTCAAACCATTTTGCATTACCTTCCTTTTGTCAATCACCCTCACCGCAACACTTTTATTGCTTTTAAAGCTTTCGGGCATGGTAGACATTTGCAAATGTGCCCTGACCGAGAAGTAATTTTGTCACAAAAGTAAGCTGGCTCTTTCAGATAGCTTCTATGGGGTGTTGGCAGAAACAATTGGTGCCTACACCATCACAAGGCCACAATTACCATAGGGGTTAACGGTAGTGGATCAGACTATCAGAGTGACTCATCAACCACATGGTTGTGGGTTCAAGTCTCATTTGAGACAAATGTGTGAATATTTAGTATGGTTAGATATGTGCGTGTCGATACTTAATGTTCAATTATACAATTATACTTCATTTACTATCACATGAGTATCTTAATGTTGATCATGTGTCAAATGAACATATTTTATATTGTATTCATGTCTTTTTTTATGAATCGATCTTAAAGGGCTATGTTTGGAAGGAGTACTTGCACTTGTGTCAGGGAATCTAACTCACTTGAGACGCCTGTCAGTATCAGTCTTCTTTAGATTGCCATGTATTAATGTATATATGGGTTTTGAGTAATTTATAAAGATATTGACTTCAAATGAGGAACTCTAAAATTTTGTGGTTTTATCAGTATGCTCCCACACGATCATTTTTCTGGAGTTATTGCAAAAGAGCTTGGTAAACTCAAGATGTTGGAAGTATTGGACTTAAGGGATAATAATTTGTATGGAAACATTCCACCAGAGATCAAAAGGATTCAGTCACTCAATTTTTTGCAAGTCATGTAGCAACTCTAGTGTATAAGGTTACTCTGTATACTACTTTATAGTTGCTAACGTATATTCTTAAGTCTTAACTAAACTGTTAATATTTAATTTGTTGATGGAAAACAGAGTGCTACATCTAAAGTACAAAAACTAATATTAATAGAAAATGATTGGTGTTATATCTGCCAAAGAAAACCATATATCGGATCCTCCAAGACTCCAAACTTTACTTCAATCTCCTTCGTTTGAAAGAGGTGATCTTATGACCTTTGCGGTCAAACCTATAACTTTTAAGACTCAAAAATGACATCGGTTTTATTGTACTTCAATTGCAAAAATTAAATAAAAATGCAATGTAGCTTATCATTTTCTTTTAAAAATGCACACATGTTATTATAAACTTGAAGGGTTCAAAAAGAAAGATTATATGATTTATGTGCTCCCAGGTTGCTCTAAAACAATAATCTTGAAGGAAAAGTTTCCCAAAACTCGAGAGTCTGAATTCTCTTTACAACTTTCGATTTGATGATAACCTTACATTCAGTGTTACCGATTGGATTCTTAAATAGGAACCTTGGGCGCTGGTAAGAGTATTTATCTATATTTCTATTTATAACTTTTAGCTAAGTTTGCAGCTTCATCTTAATTTGCAGTATTTGTCAGAGTGGTTTTAATCCTAGGTGGCATGAAGACTCCCTTCTATCCCCATTTACAGAAGCTTTTATTAATTACCTCAACCCGTTTCGGCTGTAAGGACAAACTATGCTATCAAGTGTAACATTTTTAATAGAACATAATTAGTCGTTATCATGTCTTCTGTATTTATCAATCATCAGGTTTAACAAGGTCATTTCAGACAATATTTTTGTTAATGAAGCAATAGTATCGAATGTACACATTGATAGTAGTGTTATAAACCGTAAGCTAGTTGAAGAGCCTGCAAATACAGTCTCTGCATCTTCTACTAGTGATCATGTGCGCCTGCATATTCTATCAGCAAAAGTAGCGTATCTTTCCTTGCCATTCGAGTGGAAATCATGAAAGTTGATGTTAGTCCACCTCCATCATCAGATAACTCTGGGTCAACTTCTAATGGAGAGTCTTCGGAAGGTCAAACTACTTCAGGTATGCGGTTGATCATGATCGGAGTGTCTTGTGGAGGTTTCATTCTATTTACTGCTGTAGCTCTGTTGTTCATGTCCAAAAATTACCACTAAGAAAAGCTTTCTGCAGTTGTCTTTTAAGTCTAGGTCTCCAAGGGCCCTTCATCTTTATAATCGATACAAATAGTCATTTGAATGGCTATCTTAATGTTACAGTCTCCCCTATTGGTATTGATTGGAACATTTCTTAATACTAAGGAAAAGATTCAAGCTTAAAGTACCAATATGTCTAATGTTGCCACTTCAAATTGATGATGGAATGATAACTCATCATGTCCTATCAACATTGAAGGGTATTTTTGAGATCTGATTAGTACAACTTGAAGTCTCAATAATCAGTCTCTTAATTTCTATAGACGCATTTTGATGCATATCATCTAATTATTCATGGGGAACTAACTAGCTTCATATAGGATGTGAAACTAAATTCAAGAGACTATCATTTCCTTTAAGCAAGTTGTCTCTCTTTTTCCACAAGATAGTTTTTTTCTTGGTTTAATGAATCAACTTTTTTAAAAATCAGAATCTGTAAGACACCATCTATTGTAGTTTGTTTTATTAAAGCTGATTCTTGAAATCACATTAATCACATTGAGAATAAATGCTCAAATGCGCGCGAAACAATTAGTATCATAGAAGTGCACTAGTGCATGGCTTGGTTAGTAATGTTAGCTACTAAAATCATAGGTGTTGAAAACCTAAACCGGATAGAGCTAGAAGCGGCCTGTGAGGAATTCAACAACATTATTGAGCCAATGGACGCTTGTACACTATTTAAAGGGACATTATCAAGTGGAGTTGAGATATGTGTTGTTGCAACCACCATTACTAGAGTCAAAGATTGGTCAAAACGTGCAGAGTTAGAGTTCCACAAGAAGGTTTGTCTATATTCAGATTCTCAAACTTATTTAGACAGTGAAAACATGTAAATAACTCAACTTTTTAAAATTCTTGTAGATTGAGACGTTGTCTTGTGTTAACCACAAAAACTTTGTTAATCTTATTGGTTATTGTGAGGAGGACAGACCTATTGTTAGAATGATGGTGTTTGAGTATGTCCTGATGGCTCCCTCTCAGAGCAACTACACGGTAATCATATTCGTGGTTTTGTTATTGCACATAGAGAAAACAAGTGTATACAGACATTAGTTATCTACACATAAAACTCGATTTTTGATTTGCAGTTCAAGAACTCGAGTATTGTCTTTAGTACATGCATGACTTGAGTCCTCTAGTGGTGCATATGAATCTGGATTCAACTATGATCTATTTAACCGATGATTATGCTGCCAAAGTAAGCCACTAAGCTATAACTATTAGAAATAACTTCTAGTTTCTATGCCTTTGTGTTTGTATATAGAGAAAAAAGTGAAAATATATACACATATATATATATATATGTATATTCTCAGGGTTGAATGGTTATATCCATTCTGCTAGGCCAACACCTGATACTAGAGAGACAGATGTATACAGTTTTGGTGTTTTATTGGTCGAAATTATATCGGGGAAACATCCAAATTCAGAAAAACTAGAGTCTCTAGTAACATGGGTAAGTCGATGAAACATTGTTACTTTAGTGACACTATACTAATAATTATATTGTACAAGTATTAACTGAGTTCAATATATATACCATGAGTATTGGGGAAAAAAAAAAAGTAAGTTTGTTAATCAATAATCATGATGTTGATATTTCCCCAGGCTGAACAATTTTTGAAGGACAAGCAAAATATTAGTCATATGATTGATCCGACATTGAAGTAATTCAAGCAGAACGAACTTGAAGTTGTCTGTGAAGTTATACAAGAATGCATTTAAAGAGCAGTAGCCAGAGACCAACTATGAATGAAGTAATTCAGAAACGACATGTCCTTGGGATTTCACAAGAGCATGCAACCCCAAGAATCTCTCCCCTATGGTGGGCGGAACTCGAGCTTTTATACAAGGAGACAACATAGCATTAGAAGGAATAACGTGAAAGACTTACTGATGCACATGAAAACAAGGTATTTTTCTTATTATTTTATAGGTGGTGATATTTAGATTACAAGTTCGACTGATTTTTCTTTGATTTATTTGATGTATAGATTGATATGTAAGTTATTCTAGCATAATGAGGATTCAAGGTATAGGATATCTTAAGGGGTAACACTAATATTCCAAGTTATAACACCCATAAAAAATAAGCCATCAATTATCAATATACCTTGTATGTATCCAAAAGACCAGAACAGTGCATCAGAAAGTATCCAGGTAAAAAACCTTCTACTAAACTAGAACTAGAATATTCAACCAATTCTAATTTAAAGAGGTATTCTATATATCAAAACTTGCTCTCGTCTTTCAACTATGCACGATTGTATTGAAACATTGCTAGTATTAAACTAGGGCCCTCACTGCGATTAACTATAACGCATATCGCACACATGTAATTTTTTGTTTAATAAATTCGTACATTTAAATAAAGATAAACAGCTAAACAAACAATACTAAAGGAAGTATATATATATATATATTATAATACAACACTTACAAAAATGTTCATATTTAGATATTCATGTGCTTTCGTAAGCATTCTTCTGTCCTCTCTCTATAAGTTTTATTCAAGGCCTGCAAATATTTATAGTGTGTGCTTTAATCACTGAGTACTTGAAATGAAAAACCGACTCATAGTTTTTTGATCATTCATCTTAGAAGTATCAAGATGGTATCTTGACAAGTAATGATGCTTCTTACCAACATTAACAACCATAAATTCGTCTTCACATTCTGAATTTGATGATGTAACAGAATCAAAATAAGGTCTTCGTTTTACTACCTACAATGTAAAATAACACACCTAAGAAAGATATGATGTAAAGTGAAATAAACCACTAAGAGCTTATAAAGTATTAATGCAGTCAGGATGATACCTTTTACTGTATTCAATTAGAAGAGATTTGTGTTCTATTGTGAAGTCAACAAATAGACACAAAGATAATACATCCATCAATACTTTTGGTGCATTGTCAATTACACAACTCGCATATGGCCATGCAAATAGTTTTCTACCCCTAGATGACATATTTGGCCTACATACAAAAATGTAATATCACATTATGTTCAGTAGTACTACATCTCCTGCAATATCGCATCCTCAAAATGGACTAATAAGTAATAACTATCCTTTTCTTCAAGTTTCATCAACTACAAGCAATTGTGACATTGAAAATCCTATTACATGATAACAAGTTCAGGTTAATGTAACAGAATTACAAGAAATCCCTAATGTAGTTAACTAAATATCGTATCACTTATAAAAATGGTTGGAAGGTTCAATTTTATCAACAAAAATTAAGATAGAACCGGAAGTTTGATTACCTTAGAAAGAAATTCAATCCTTTTAGCTGATAATCCAATTTCGTGTTATCTTTTTTTGATACAATTGAACCTTCAATCACTTTTGTGATTAAAATGATGTCAGATTACCAATATTAAAATTCTGTAATTACTTCTTTCTAAAACTTTCCCCTTTTTTATAACATCAATCATTTTTGTTGTTGTTATTTTATGACAAACAAAAATATATAAATAAGTAAACATATGCTCTCATTCAACATTGAAGAGAACTTAAATGTACATAAAGGCCTTTGATCAACACTAAATAACCTCAAAGCTATAACTTAACTATTGTATGTAGTCTAGAGTATGATTATGATATTTTAACTATTTCTTTATATTTATAATTTAGATTTATTTATAATAATCAAATACGGAGTGACAACAATTAGTTGTACGAAAACTAATTACAATAATACATGTAAAATTAACTTTAACCACTATATGATTCTTAAAGTCATAATAACCAATTTAAATACTCAACCCTGAACGCCAGTCTATAGAAAACATTAGCTACACAAAATACTAAAAATCGTACTTATATCTGTAAGCTCAATAGAAATTGGTTGTTCAAAACCAGAGCAATTGTAAACGCAATGAAGGAAGGATGTAAATATGCAAATACAGAATATGCGTTTAAACTTACCTCGGGGTTGAATCTCCGATGTACGATCAGATTTCATGCAAAATCAGAGACAGATTAAACGGCAGATTAAGTATGGTTGAAAACTTGTGAATTATGGAAATTTGGGGGTAACGACGTACGTAACACCCAATCGTAAGAACGCTATCAAATAATGAAAAAGAACTGAGCTTAACTGGCCTAGCACTTTTCAGGACGTGATCCTATGAGTATGACGGTTAATCTTCTAAAACTGCATTCCGTTTAGCGTCACGTTCATTTATGAGTTGGCCAACATAAATTTTGCATTATCTTTTAACAACATTTTGATCAATATAATTGGTCTACCTTAACACAAATCTTAGAGAATATTTTATTCTTACACCCTAAATGACATCCTTCTAGATCCTTCTACAAGGTGGGGTCATTAACGTATTTATTAGAGAATGTCTCCATTTTCACACCCTAAATGACATCTTTTTAAAACTTCTAGAAGAAAGGGTTTCACTATATATACAAACTAGTGCTTGTCCTTGAATTCATTCATTTAAGCACCTCATACACTTTAAATCACCTCCCTGAGTGATTTTGATGATTAATCCCTTGGCCACCATCTGATTGATTTAATCTCGAATCAGGTTTGCACGTTTGTTGGAGTGTCAAGGTTTAATCACCCATAAACCCTTATTATTTTGCACTCACGATGAAAAACGTTTGATCAATTGGCACCATTCGTAGTTTATTCCACTATTAGAACTATGATTTTTATCATTTTATGTTGATATTCACTTGTAACCATCATAAAACCACCGTACACCGTAATCTAGTATTTTTTCTTAAAAAGAAAAATGGTTACAACTTCACCTCACGCGCCACCAACTCCAATGGTGGGATCTTCTCAGAATATCCGAGCCGTTGCTTCTCAGCCGACACACCTAGGCGTGCGCCACCAGTAGTGCTTAGTACATTAGTCATCAACCCAACTCCTACTGCGACAGTCGTAGCACCATTCAACGCAAGGGTTGATCAAGTTAAACTGGATTTTGGAATCGGTCAGGGACTGAGTTCTGGACTCTCCCAGGAGAACACTTCCCTGTACTCCATACTGCCACCATTGTATTCGCAGCAGTGGCATTGATTTATACCAACATGAATCTCTAGTGCATAGGTTAAGGAGAAAGCTCCCTAAAACTTTTGCCGAATCAATTGCAATGGCTAGATCATACTTGAGGTTTGGAGAAGATAGAGAGCAAACAAGAATCCATAGACGTAGTGACGACCGAGATGAGAAGCCGGGAACGAGATTACTACTCTGGCCGTGATCAAAATCATGAAGGGGGCTCGAGTTGAACTGGCGAAACAATTACATAAGAGAGAATAGGCGAGACAACCGTCACAACAAACGCCAAGGCTCTAGGCGGCAGCCTTATGACAAAGGTCACTGTTGAGCTCCTTAACGAAAACGCCAACGGAAATCCTGGCAACGGAGCCATCAAAGTTCACCCGCCCCTACCAATGGAACACAGGGATTTACCAAAAAATGGCAAGTACTGTGAGTTCCATAAGGAGCATGTCCACGACACCGATGATTGTAAACAGTTGAAGAAAGAAATCGATGTTGCAATTCAGGCAGCAAAGCTCGATCACCTGCTTCCAGGAAAGAAATTCAAGAAGGTGGATATTGGTAAGACTTATGGATGGCAGAAGAAGAAGAAGAAAAAATAAAGGGCCAAGACACAAGGCGCCGTCATCCATGACACTTTCATAGGGCTCTGGCTAAAGATGTAAAACAAAGGTTCTGGAGGTCAACCCATTAAAAACATCTACTTTTGGCTTGAAAAAGAATCAATTTTTACTTGCGATCCCATGATTTAACTTAAGACCACAAAACACCATAATTAGAATAACTAAGAATATGATAGCACCACTTAATCTTTATAAGTAAAAGTATTACATAGTTAATGAGTTAAACTATTATATAAACAATTTATAAAAGTAACTGTTAATAGAAAAAAATGAATGTATAAAATAATTAATAATTAAAGCAATAGATAAAAAAATTAAAATGGAATAAAAAACTTACTTGATTGTAAGACCGGTGTCAACGGTCCCGTCCTCCGCACGTCCTCCCCGTCCACCGTTGGCACCGGCCATCTTCCGCATGTCTTCATCATCACGTCTTCCATCTCCATCCTTGTGAAGAAAGCGAAGACGGGAGCAAGTGGGCCCCACTTTTGAAAAAGTAAAAAACAAGACTTTTTTTTTTTGGTTTTCTAGACAACGTTCGAATTTTAATTAATTTATTTAATTTATTTTTTTTACTCATCAAACCAACCAAACGGTAACTTTTAAATAAATAAAAAAAATTAAAAAAAAAATTAATATATATCTGTTGCCAATGGTTAGTATATATATTTATTATTTTTTTTCTTTTTCTTTCTTTATCTATATATATACATAGATACTACTTATTTCATTCAACAATCACAACAACAATTACACCGTTTCAATTTCTTTCTACAAACGACTACACATTTTCAACTTCTATTATTTACGTACACTTTCTATTATTCAACCACAAGTACAACTACACACATTTTGTTTACATTTCCACTCTTTCAACCACAATTAGAACCACAACTACACACATTTAAATCACATATTACTTCCACTCTTTCAACCACACTATACACATTTTATTTACACATTACTTCCACACGTTCAACCCCAACTACAACTACTCATATATTATTTACATACTACTTCCACACTTTCAACCACAACTACAACTACTCATATATTATTTACATACTAATTCCACACTTTCAACCACAACTACAAGTACTCATATATTATTTACATACTACTTCCATCTTTCAACCATAATGTCTAAAAAAAACCAAACCGCTCCACCAACACAATCAAGCGATATGTGGAACAACCTCATTGAAAGTACTACGAATATGTCACCGACGGGTTCGTCATCCACATCTCAACAAAGCAATACCAACTCAACTACAATGGGTTTTACTCCATATGTACCGCTTGTTAACCCTTTTTCAATCCCATCTAACGACCCACACTCACAATTCTATATAAATATGTTTCAAGCATCACAACAACAATTTGAACAACAATACCAACAACAACTCCACCAACAACAATTCCAGCAACAACAACTCCAATCGCAACAACAATTCCAACAACAATTTGGCCAAACACCCTGTTCCCAAAATAAATTTCAAGAAGTCCAAACACCACCACACGAAGACGAAGCCGATTTTGTACCCGACATGTCACCAAAAAAAGATCGTAAGGGTAAGGGTAAAGGAAAAAAGGTTTTTTGGAATGATAGAGAAAGTCGGATCTTGGCGGAATGATGGATCGACGCGTCGCAAAATGCATTGGTTGGAAATTCGCACACGCGATTCTTTGTGGCAAACTATTATGTCACAATACAACTCAATAGTGGAGACCAAACCGTCAATGGATCAATTAACGAGTAAATGGAATAAACTCCAAAGAGATGTCAAGTTATTTAACGCCATTTACAAAAAATTGAAGCCATGTGGGAAAGCGGGAACGGGGTCGCGGATATTATGAAGCATGACCGTAAACTATTCAAAGATCAACAAAGACGGAACTTCAATTACGAAGACGCATGGGCCGTTTTAAAGAATTATCCGAAGTTCTTTTCTACCGATGGTGTTATGGGTACCAAAAGACCCATGGAACAAGAAACCGACGAACCAATTGATCTCGATGATGACACCGAGATCCTGATCCGGACCTCGACTCCGATGGAAAATCTATTTGCCGATGACGTGATCCGCCGTCCACTAGGTCGAAACAAAAGTAGAAAAAGTAAAAAACGTTCGGGGTCGTCGGATGCTACTTCTACACGTTATTCGAGTGAGGAATCTAGCGAAGAACTTATTGCATCTGCTAAAATTCAACAAAGGAGTATGGAAGTGATAGCGGAGGAGGCGAAGATACGAACAAAGCTCGCGGCTAAACGAACAATGTTTAAAGAGTTTAAGTTTCTCGCTACGCAGGTACCAATAACCTTGCCAGTCGACGATATTGAAATGATTTACCAAGCTAGGGAGGAAGTGAAAAAAGAGTATGGTTCCCGTTTACGACGACCACGAGCACCACCACCACCGGAAGACGAAGACGAGTAGATTACTACTTTAGCATTTTAAAAATTATTGTAATCGTAGTTTTAATTTAAAATGTCTAGTTAAGTAGTTAATTTAATTATTGTAATCGTAGTTTTAATTTTAAATGTCTAGTTAAGTAGTTAATTTAATTATTGTAATCGTAATTTTAATTTTAAATGTAATGTTTTATTTTTAAATGAATGTTTTTTATTTAAATTTATGTTTTAAATTATAAATGTATTTAATGTAATTAAATAATTGGTGAGGTCCTCCAATCTTTCTGAGGAAGCTGTCTTCTGTTGGCACGGTTCAGTCTTTGTTTAGTCTTTTTGAAAAAGTGTTGAGATGGCGCTGAGGAACACTGTTCCAAGCCACCATCTATCAAAAATATATTTACTACACACACAAAATAAACAATAATAAAAGGAAAAAATAAGTTGGGCCCACATTATTTCCGTCTTTGGGATTCTTCACTAGGATGGAAATGGAGAACGGAAACTGAAAGACGCCCGAAAGACGGGTCGTGCCAACCCAAGACAGGAAGGACGACCGAAGAAGCTCCCGAAGAATGAACCATTGGCACCACTCTAAGGGGTCAAAAGAAAAACACAAACAAGAAAATAAAAAACCGTCGAAGAATGGATGAGTGGATTTGAGGAAGAGGGCACTACAAGCTATAAGTGGTGGGAGACATGAAATATAAATGAGAAGGTCATGAGTTAATCCTCATCATCATGTTCTTTTAATTACGGGTTACACGATTTACCTTTTTCATGTTGGCCATGCGACCGGTCAGTAGGTATCCGTCAGAGGATCAGTTTTATGCTTATATATATATATATATTAAGAGTAATTAAATAAATTTAATTAATTATACTTACTAATTTTTAGAAGTAAACAATTAGATTGATAAAATATAAATTATTAATTCGAGACAGAATAAGTATTATCTTTTTGGTAAATTCACATCAAACAGGAACAACTATATATGCCATTTAAATTAATTGCGTGTGTATTGTTAGGTTCAACGAGGTTCAAACAACATATACGTAAACGCGGTTCCACCGGAACATTTGTTAGGATTGGGACAATTTCATGATGGTGTGTTAGAGTTATTGAGTGTTTGATGTAACCGCGGTATGATTTACATAAATTGAACGTAGTATTTCATATCAAGTTCTATTAGGGGATGCGTAGTGTATGGTTGTTTGAACTTATATGAACGGACGGGACAAATTTTAGAGGGCTCACGACTCCTTGTGGGGTAACTACAGGAGGTCTAAGGGCCTTGTGTTTTTGAATTATCCTAATACTAATTTTGTGCGAGATAATAGTACACGGTCGAAATATTGTATTCCAAAAGAGGGATCGCAAAGGAATTATTCTAGATTATGACCTAACGGGCACATTATTTCCGACATTTCTTGCCCAAAAATGTAAATGTTATCTATAAAGGCTATATCCAATACCTTCATGTAACGCCAATTTCGGTGCCATTTTATATAAGAATCAAAGAGAGAGTTGTTTGGACCACAGTTATGATTGAAATAAAAACAATTGTTGACTATAGCTGCTTTTAAAATTGCACCCATCTTTTTCAGTCTTTTATCTTGATAACCCCACTTAATTCATAGAAATTAAATATATTATGCAACGAATAAAACGGCCCCCCCTCCCCCAACCCAATTTCCTTATATTTATTAATGTTTCTGGATCGCAGTATCTGGCATTCAAAATTTTTAATTATTTTATGCAGTTAATGGACAATGCTCTTCAATTAGTCAGATAAACTTTATGTATGTCGATAATTATATATATAAGAATTAAAACAATATATCCCTTCCTCTAGCTAGTTATTCTTCAAGGAGTCAGATAAACTTTGAAATGCTTGAATGTAGTATAATTTCATATATTATGATAATGATTATAGAAGCTAGAAACAGTAAACGGGTAAACAGAGACGATCATGTTCATGCTATCTGAGAAAAGTCGAGCCTCATCACTTGATTATCTTAGAAATGGTTAGTAGTTATCGTAGAAGATCGAATTTTATGTATTTTAATGAGTAGGCGGAACAGAGGAGACTGCCAAAATTTGATGAATATTGTAATGGTGCAAATGGGTTTTTTTTATAAAGATAAACGTCGTTCAATGCCTACGTACCATAAAACAACTTACACTTGGTTCTGCCATCACCATACATGGAGAGTTGACATTCTTGTGGTTTAACAGAAGAATATTTCGTAAGAATTACTGTCTATTATTCTTAGTTATTAATAATTAATGTATTATATATAGCAGCTAACTAAAGAATTTATATTTCGTAGCAAGAATAATCCAGAGTAGGTGCTATGACATGTACTTAATTAATTGGCACATCAATAATATAAGAAATCAAACTTATGTGAATTATCACGACAAATAAATATTATAAAAAAATACAGGAAAGTGAAAATTTAATGATGTATTTACTACATCAACAAATAGGTTGTTAACTTGTTATATATTTTATTGCATGGTTAGTTAGCAATGAGGTGGTTAATGTATACGCGATTAAGTTACTATATTTACCGTCTAACTAAAATTACAGGGGTCAAGAGTCCAGGACCGAATCTCTTTATGGAGTTCTAGAGGCAGCACATCCAATGGAGTTCAAAAGGTAGAGCTCTTAACTACTATAGTATATCCAAATTTGAAATCATTTACCCGATTTTTCACCCAAATTTCCCAACGTAGCTTGGCTATCATTTTAAGAAATCATACGACATATATTTTTAGCACTCTAAAATCATCAAGTATATTCAGCTGAATTATTTGAATCACAAATTGATACGGATCGATATAATATGCATGTGATTTTGGTGGTTTGCTATTTTTCATCAAAATAGTACAATAGGTTTTGAACTCTTCATTTATTCCACTTGTCTTACACATTAAAGGGCGCTATTAAACTTAATAAATTCACAAATCTTAAGACGAAGTGGACGTATGAGAAAGAGGTCAAGATCATGATAAATCACGATGTTCACTCTTCAACTCATATTTATTTTGTTGCAGATAATTTACATGTGATGCCATTAGTCTATTCATCCGATCCCATATGTAAATATGCTTTCGTCGAAACCATAGAGCACCTCGTCGTAGAGTGTGATGTCATCTACAATATTTGTGGGGATACATCTTGAAACTCTTAACAACTTTTAATTGTTGATAAAAATTAACAAGTTGGTCAGCTGGATTGTCAAGGAGTAATTAGGTAATCAAAAGATGAACTAATGTCAATTACTGCTTATATATGGTACGTAATTTTGAATCAGATAATTAACTGAACAGAAAAAATTAAATTAATAAAGTTCGGGATTGGTTTCAGAATGTTAATTCAGTTGTGCTACGAGAAGATACTAAAAGGTACCACGACGCGGTCAGAGGCCCCACAAGGTGTGGTGGAGTTGGTTGCCGTGTGTCCTTGAAGAGTAGATGGAGAGCCCTTCGTAACATGGCGATGAGCGTGAGATCCATATACTATAATCTCATTGACAAATCCCATGATCGATTTTAGTATGAGTAATGTTATAGACCTAAAATATGTACCTAAAATTTGACTAGTCTATTCATTGATTATCTTAGAATGAGTTTATTGTCACTTTACTATCAAATTTGCCACATGCATGAATTGCATTATTAGGCCTATTTTTAGGTTTACTAATGTATATATTATTTTATATATTCACCTTCTCCGTTATGTGTATCAATTCTCAGACAAAAATGGTTTTTTTTCTGGTGATCTTTTACGTCCTAAAGGCATCCTAAATAAGTTGAATAATAAATATAGCTAGATTGTTTAAATTATTAATCTAGTAAACAATGACTTGTAAGCAAAGAGTAGCCTACATTTTACTTTATTGATCTGACCAACTGTTTTGAAAGTCTAATCCAGCACAAACAGTTTGAATATCGCCAAATGTCAAATTTTGACTCCAATTTTATTAACATTCTATTCTATTCTATGAATTGAACCGATCAGTTTTCTCCCTAGTGCAAGTCTGCCATGCATTTCTACTTTATATCCTTATTGTTGGTTTTTAGCGGGTGGATTAAATATTATAGGACGTACAAATAAAATGGGCTCATTTGTATAAATGTGGAAGGCGCATCAGTACGTCATATATATATAGATATATATATATATATATATATCCAACTGCATGCCACTTGTATTTCAGCTAATTTAATCTTGGAGGTCAAAGTATTGATATTTAAAGTATTTTGATTTGATGTTTACACTACATGGACAACTATCAATCAGGAACTTTTAGTTTTTTTTTTCTTTTCTTTTCTGCATTATTGATAATTAACTCCTATCCTATTTCAACATCCAACAGCACAATGAAATTTAATTCTTTTACTACTGACAAAATTAATATTGTATCACGATTTTGGACTACAAAACCTTAACATCAATGTAATTGAACTCTTCAACAAACTATAACATCGACCTATGACTTTGTTTTTATTAGATGCTAAGGTTACAAATATATTCTTTCAAGAGATTTTATTAAAAATTAGCAAGAAACTAGGACAAAACTAGGGACTATTACATAATGGAAGATTGGGCAAAAGGACTATTACATAATGGAATAAGGCATAACGGGGATCACACGTTCATTCTGTCCAATTTAAATTAACATTATGGCACCTACTATTGATCCAAACAAAAGAAAATAATTTGATGTCGTCCCCAAATTAAAGTGTCACTTCACAGCTTTTTGGAATCAAAAACTACTCCATTTATATACTTCCAAAGCACCGAGTGTAGTGTGAACCACTACGTCTATTTACCTATTATGTAAAGCCGACATATGAACCATATTGTAGATGTTTAAAACGTCTCGAAGATTTAAGATTAATGAGAACGGAAGTTTCCACATTTAAATATTCCTCCCCATACCTCCTTTGCTGTACGACAATCAACGAATATATGATTCTCAAGCCCTCATCACAAGACGAACATCTAACGGAGTGAAGATCAATAGCCCGTTTATCCAAGTTAAACTTCGTTGCGACCATAGCAAAAGAATATTAATTTGTTTCGTCATCCCTGTATATACAGTAGTGAATGAAATAACATTTTTACCAACGCAAGGCAAAGCACATATATTTGTGAGAATAATTACTTTTGCATGAATAGGACAAACTTCAAACAATAAGCAATTTAGTACAGAGAAGTGTTGTAGATAAATAAGAAGAAAAGTAAATTGATATATACACCTCCGAATGAACATCCTTAATTATCAGAAAACATATTCAAAACATCTAGCGTCTCTTATCAGTGTAACCAGAAAGCAGCTAGCTGCAAACAAACAGAGAAACCTCTTTTAATTCGAACAAAACACACAACAACATTTTTTTTCTTAGAACTAAATTATAAAAAACCAAAATAAATAATCCAAACCAGTCATAATTCCAAGGTATTAAAATTGATCAAATAAGTTACTCATAATTTTTCTTCTAAAGTTTTTCAACTTCTTGTTTGACCTATGAATATAAATATATATCAATATTTCTGTATCTTTTGGCCCGGCTATATTCTATCCCGGTCCCTCGGAAGAGAAGCGGGTCTAATTCCATTTCGATTTCCAGAACACTGTGGATCGTTAAAACATATATGTTAGTTTCTGCCAGATTTATATATAACAACTTTAATCTCAGCCAATTTTCGGCCCTGACACCTTTCAGTTACTAGATAGATCGGAGCCCCATTACGTCTTGTGGTAAAATCTTGAACTTTTCCTGATATTGTCCAAACGTTTCTGTCAGATTATTTTACAGTCCAACTCCTACAAAACCAATATATCGGTGATAAAAAGAGTAGCTTAATGCTTGGAGCTTTATCATGTTTCCAAATTGAGATATGAGTTTATACCTAACAATTTCATTTCCTCCAACTTTAGCATTTTTAATGGAAATATAAGTTGCAATGAGCAAATGAATACATTATATATTTAGTATAGTAGCCAACCTTATGTTACTCAGCAATTCAAAAGAGGGACACACTAATAAATAACTTTACATGGTATGTACATTGAATAAAATAGTGACATATCATGGAAAATTGGTTGAACATTTAGGAAGAAAACATTATACAGTGGTCTACCTTTTGATATGCAAAACTCGAAGATTCCTTTTCTAACTACATATATTTATTAATTTTATAGTATGTTGAAGTCAAAGTTAGTAATCAAATCGTAATGATGCTATCAATGATAAGTATTATATTATCAAATTGTGCATGCATGAGGAAGTATTCTCTTTCAATCAGCATAGAAAATAATGCATTTCTTTCAATAAAAATTATAAGTTAGAAATAAGGACTTGTTTTAAATGTAAAAGACCCACCAAAATTGACCAACTTGTTGATCGATGGAGTGAAATATATACATATTGTCATTGTCCAGCAAGCATACGCAATACTGACATACCGTGAATGTAATCTGCATGAGAATGAAAGCATAGCATAGGGACATAAATTTTATGGTTTATTGAAATGGAAACAAAGTCTTTATTTTTAGGTAGGAAGAAATTGAAATTATGGGTCCTTGACATTATATAGAAATGGTCCCCTTTTTTGAGCTGAATGGTCTATTGTTCCATCTTTGTTTAATCTTTTTTTCCCCTAATTATTTATATATCCATTCAAAGGTTCAATATAACCAAAACTGCCCAAACAATTCACACTATTTGTATATCTTGAGACAATTAATCTGTTGACACGTAACAAAATTCATAACAATATATTTATTCATTGGCTTAGTTTACTACTATTAAAAATAATATGTTATTTTATATGATTAGCTATTTTTAATCTTTTAATTCAGAATAATGACATGTAATTATCAACCTAAGTTAAGTTAGCGTGTGCCGTGGGCATAAGATGAACTATTACTTAATTTGATATTTCGTATAATTTCAAAATGTTCCTATACTATACAACTCTTAATAACATTGTATTAATTTTTTCCATGAATACCATGCATACCATTGATTGAATATGTGAAAAAGGTATTAATTTAGTTTGTTAATTAATTGTATTAATCACCGAAGACTCCCTAACAAAGGTCAAAGAATAATGATATAGTTTGATAAGAGAGAGAGAAAGCTAGATTTGATGTTAGAATAAGACAACTGTCAAATACATTGGTAGAGAAGAAGAAAGAGGTTTATTGGAGTCACATGATATAATTTATTTCAATCAGAAAAGACCTCACTCATGATCAGTAACATTAAAATAAAAATATTTATATCGAATTGCAAATTTTACTATACGTACTATTTTTGCATTATTTGCAAGTGGGAGCGTCCGACCGACTTTCTGTTGATTTTTAAAGAAGAATAAAAGCCTCAAGAAACAAAAAGTCTTCAATAGAATATAAATATATATCAAGATGTATACATCCCAAATTAGTTTGAAAAACATGATGGTTTTATTCCATTTCTGAATCAAACGATTACATCCCAACGCCCACACATAATAAACATATATATACAGTACTCTTCTTCTCTCTATATTTTTCACTCTTGAGCTAGCTTGATGCGCTTCAATAGCGTAATCTTTTGATTGATTTATGTAACTTGCTAAGAACCCATCATGAAGGTATTCATGCTTTCTGTACTTACAACTTGAAAGAGAAAAGAACTTGGTTTTCAACTTTTGGATGTTTGATAAATTATATATTTACTATTTTTTATTCTCTTATTTTAGCATAAGATCTTGTCACCCTTTGAAATTTTAATATGCAGTGACCTTTTCTTTCTTGAAATACTTAATTGAATAAAATTTGAGAAACCTTTTTGAGTTTAAAGCTAGTTGACTTATATAATTATGTTTTTAGGGTTTGCTCAAGCTTTTGGAATCAATCATCATATCAACCAGAAAATTCGAATGGGTTGAAGAAGGAAGATTACTGGTCAGAAGAAGTAACTAGGGTTCGAGCAGCATCAAACGATAGACGTAAGTTGATCTAAATTAATGATTAATTAATTTGCTACCAAACTGCATATTTTTAACATGCAATATTTTCGAAAAAGATACAAGTGGTCTAACGATTCATCACCTTCACTTGATTCATTCTTGAGCCATCATATTTGATATGATCAGTTCGAACAAATATGCTTAATTAGAGCAATAGGAACTAAATATGACGGCTCATAAATATAATCCCAAATTTGGAAGAAACTATACGAGTAATATTTTCCGTTCAAATTTACATTTTCGTTACTAGGCAAGGTAGATGAAAGACTGTAAGTTTTGGATTCAAATCCTTAGCTATAGTATATTTAAGTATCATATTCATGTAGGTACAGTATACTAACAGGTGAAAATAAAATGACATAGTTCTAATTCTGTATGTATATCTGTCTACCATATATATGGCACAATAAGTTAATTAGGTATAAACTTAGATTTCCTACATGACTTGTCCTTAAATAAATTATTAGTTATATAAAGAGTTAGATATTTTGTAAAATTGCTAGATCTATGTCTCTGCTTCATTATTTTCCCATCTTCTACCTTATGTAATGTGTACACCACACTGTGTAGTTAATTAATAAAAAAAAAAATCGTGTCTTAATTACTAATTACATGAGAGTTCCGGATTTTAAATCAAAGTTTTGATTCGATATAGATATAGATAGAAGTGAACCAAGTCAGGAGATTTGGATATGCAAGATACTACTGAAGAAATTAGTTTGGATCAATATGGAGAAAACATATCATCTATTTCTTCAATAAATAAGTATGTCATGTCTTTTGACTTGAATGAAGAAGCAAGTAGCCAAGAAGATAATGATAATTTATCCGTTGAGGATGACGAAAAGGCCGAAGAAGGAAGTTCACTGAAGAATAGAAAAGGTCCAGTCAGGCAATACGTTCGCTCCAAAATGCCGAGACTTCGTTGGACTCCTGAACTCCATCACACTTTTGTGAATGCTATTGAAAGACTTGGTGGCCAAGAGAGTGAGTTCTTTAAAACTAGTACGGTATATTTTTTAGCTATTAGTTTGATGAAACATATGAAATTCGAACCATAGTAATTTAATTTTTCGATTAGTTTGTTGCAGTTTTTATGTAAGACAAGTAGGGCACACATGCAATACCTAATCATTTGAATTCCTTATTTAATATTAGTTTGGTTCCAGAACTGGAAAACATAAGATATGTATGTATTTGAATAAAATACATGTTTAGTTGGTAATGTGTGAACAAATATACAAAGCATTTTATTTAATAAATGATGTTACTTGGTCAAAACATGAAATGTTTAATTTTGGCTTTACTGCAGAAGCAACTCCAAAGTCAGTTCTCCAGCTAATGAATGTGAGAGGACTAAGCATTGCTCACGTTAAAAGTCATTTGCAGGTAACCAAATACATTTATGAAATTGATCGAGTTCTTAATTAGTAGTCGCCGATTTGCACCCAATTTTAATCAACAGTCTCTTTTAATGCCAGATGTATAGAAGCAAGAAGCTTGATGATTCTGGGCAAGGTAAAACAATGCATGACACTTGATCCAGGAAAATAGAACATTCTTAGAATCTCCTTAAAATAGTGACATTTGATAGGACAAAGAGTTTAATGTAATGATGACCAAAGAATAAACTTTTTGGAACGAAAAACAACCTAGGAGAAGCTTATCTAGATGACGATAAAGAAATAGGTAATCCTGATTAAATTTTCCAAGAAAAATTAAACGTACATGTGTTGGGTTTTCCATGTAGCATCTGAAAACGAGAGCTGCATGGTGACAGTTTTAAGGGAAGCTAGGAATGAGCATTTGAAATGAAAATCCTACATGTTCTACGTAACAAATACGTTGATTTAATATCAAAATTAATTAACAATCATTTTTACTCCAGTTGATATACTTCCAGAATGTAGAAATGACTTGATTAATATTACATGTCATTAACACATCGGAAATGATAATCAATTCAAAGATGGACCGAAAAATGTTGTTGTGTCTCACATAATTTTCAAATGACATTGTTTCTCTAGTATTATCTCAAAGGTCTACAATGACGATGCAAGGCAGACCGCACATTTATAGTAATCTGTACTCGAGAAGTAGTCCCTTCGAACACTTGAAACTAGCAAATGGAGGTATTGTTCTAGCAAGCAACTTAGAAGGAAGTAATCATCACTCTAAAAGTCATCTTGATTCTACATTTCGACCAACGCTCAGTATTCAACATTTCCTGTCAAGGTATGCTGAATGCATTCTTGTTTTGACTGTTTGCAAATGCAGTATATTATAAGAAACACCTTCACCTTTTAATAATTAAATGAAATTCCAATGACAGTTGAAGTTTAAAGAGTTTGTTACTAAAATTCTCTTTGGTTATCTATCATTATAAATGCTTTCCAAACATTGTTCCTTTTGAGATGCAACTAGAAATACAAAAGAATGCACACACATTGTTTTAAGATTGAAACTTGAACCCATAATAACTAGGTTAAAGATTGATACTGAATACCCGAAAAGTTTATGTGGAGGTTTTCATTCAATGTCAATTAAAAGCATCTTCTGGGTTTGCTTTTTTTTAGTATCAAGTCCATTTATTTTCAACTACTAGTAGAGCAACAATTCATTGGAATTTTTAATGAAGAAATTGTGATCACCTTATTACATATTTTATTGATGTGTTTATTTATATATCTCCAAAAGGCATCAACTATGGCTATCTAATCAAAGCCTAGTTTCTTCACCGGTGAGAAGAGAATTTGGTCATGGGAGCAATATGATGAAAGATCTTGTGAATCAAATACAAGACAAGCCTTCTGATTCAAAACGATTCCATACATCTGACTCAAGAAATCGATATGGGCCAATGAGACCGAGCCAATTTCTTGAGGAAAAGAAGTGGCCGCCACAAGATCAAAGAAAAGACAAATGGTTGCCGATTACAAGCATTCCCTCCTCCGACTCATTGAGTATTTCTCAACGTCAATGGTATGGCATAGAGCGAGAAAGAATTCTGAATCATCAACCAACTTTCAGAGATTCCACGCCAATATCGTGTGAAGCCTCGTTCCTACTTGAGGTATCATTCTCTCTTGAGATATAATGTTAGAATTAAGTCGTTTTATGACAGAATCTAACAATTTTCGGTATAATTCATGCTTTTATTCAGTTAAAACAAGAAGAAGGATGCAAGGACGACAAGGAGAGGAAGCGTGAGTTGCAACTTAGGTTGAGCGAAAATAAAGGTGTAGATGAAGAGAATAATCAATGGAATACTAGTGAAATCAATACGAAGCTATCTCTTTCTTTAAAGGAGACATGACCAACCTAGAGTAAGCTAATTAAATAGATTATCTACAATTACATATGTAACAATAGGCTAGACGGAGACGAGTACTTGAGATCTGACCAAGCTCATAGATAGACATAGGAGCTAGTGAGATCTTCTAAGTACTCATCCCCATTGCCATTAATTACAAGGTTTTTGTTGTTCCTAGAAAATAAAAATCATTGTCCGTACGTATAGTAGTTACGTTCGTATGTATGATGGACAAGGTTATATATTGTAGCTACTTTTGTATGAACCCCTTAATTTATACTAGCTTGCAACGACTTGCAAGTAGTCTTTTTCCAATTCAAATGCTGTTCCGGAAGAAGAAAAGAAAAGGATAGATAATTTATTTACACGCATAAAATGCTTTGAAATGATGACAAAGTTTCCATTCTGCCTAATGCAAAATAAAGATATATATTATATGTCCAAGAAATAACAAAGAAGATAAGCAATATTTAATAATAATTAGTACTCGGCATAGTCAACCATATTGTTTCAAAAGTATTAATTTTTAACATCTAATGGTTGCAAAAATGATGGCTAACATACCTAACTTGAGGACTACATATAAAGCGGTAAAAATAGAGGTATTGATCAACACGAAATAGTAAAGCAGAAAAGAATTTGTAACGCCCTTTAAAGGCAAAAATAATAAATTATTCGGGTATTGTTTCAGTTCAACTAAAAATATAACCCACTAAAAGATAGTATTATTAAATTTATTGAAGAGTTTTTTTTATTTGAATATGTAATCGTAATAAAAAGTACACTAGTTGGACGATTGGCTCAAAAACTCAGTAATTGCATGTAATCTTTACTAGCTGCTGGCTAGTTTCTTTTTCTAATTGAAGTAGGCTGTTTTCAAAGAAAGATAAAAATAGTAGCCCACTACTTTAATCTTATAAGAAACTCAAATTTATTATTTCATACCGATGTATGACGGTTTGTTACAAACTCCTCTACTTAAACTCCTGACATCCTCGTCAGGCCGAAACATAACCAATAACCAGGATCTATACACCAGAAAATGCATGAGCTGCGTACCCATCATATCCCAAGAGGTTATGCCTCTGATACCATATGAAACAATCCACTTTATCATATTGTAATTCTACAAGTCACTTCAATTCAATGGAAGCATCTATACTCTATAACATTTTTCAAATATCGTCAAATACCATAGTTTCATATGAGAAATCAAAAGTTCAATCCAAGGATCTGTTTCCAATTTCAATTTCCACATTTTTCTTCTTTCACTTTTAGACCATTATACTATTCCATTATTGTTGAGAGAGTGGATAACCAATAAGCTTATAGTAACATTTTCATATCACGTTTTCACAATATCAAAATATTTATAATCTAATAAACAATTTTATAAGCAGATCATAGCACATAATTTTTAAATAAACAATCTATAAAATAAGTACAATCCAATTTAAAAATCACGTGAAGCTTGCCTTTTATTTCGATTACTTGTTATGTAAACCTTGAATACTTGTGACAAACTAATTCGAATAAAAACATTATAGTACTAATTCTATATTCTTTGGGAAAATAAATAAAAATGAAATAAACCTATATAAATCTATATTCTTGTAATTATATACAACTATAAAACTATTTCCAAAACTATACAACTAACTATACACATAAACCGGCCTAATTTCTATCCATGATTTCCCACATGCCCAGTTAGGAATTAAAATGATCTTACTCCTCTTTGGGCCTAACACAATCAATAGAACGATCCAACAATATACCCAAGTGCTGTATATATTCGTGTAACAATCAGCTTGTTTAGAAAACTTAGTTTGATTGTTTAAAAACAACATTTTGTATTTTAGCAACACTATTAGCGACACTTGTTAATGTTGCTTCAGGTGTATTAGCGACACTATTAGTGTCGCCATTTAGTGTCAAGCTGGTACTGCTGAAATACATATATATATATATATAGAGAGAGATAATTAGTGTCGTTTTTATAAGTAAGTTTTTGGTAGATTTGACAGAGAGAGTTTGAGAGCTTAATTGTATTTTCTGTATTTGTTATTGCAAATCAATAAGCATAAAATTATTTAGAATCACATCCACTTCCAATAAGCCCACTTTCTAAGATACCCACTCTTCCAATACCGTTGTATAACCCAAATCCATTCGGTTTTCATCCTTTTATTGGCTTTTTACTTGGCAAGAGAGACTTTTCCTGACTTTTTAAACTCATATCACCATTTTCCCTACTGAAACCCAATGCCATCATCCATATGAGATAAACCCACAAAATATATTTATCCATTTGAAGAGTGAATTTATTTCCCATGATCCTGATTCATCCTCCAAAGCTTTGCAGCCTGCTTAACTTGGGCAGTGTTTCTACACCTCAAGCTCATCAATTTCAATTTTACAACTTCCACTATTTGATTTGAGATAATTTCACTAGATCTCTCCTTGTTGAGAAATAGTCTCTAGTTTCTCTCTTGCCAAATATGGTAGATTAGAGCTCCAAACAGAAGTCTTTGAATCACTCTTCAGAAAGATTCATTGATTGTGCATGAAACTCAATATTCTAATAACTTCACTCTAGGTGCATGTATGGTTACTTATGTTTGTAAAGAGGTCTTCCATCTTTCCCAATTTCATCACATTTCTCCAAAATCTCTTTAAAATAGTGACAATTTGCAAACAAGTGATCATGTGAATCTCTAAGTTCTTTGCATAAACTGTATTTAAAGTCACCCTGGTTACCCCATTTCCCTATCCTGTCTTGAGTCATTAGAGATTCTCTAATTGCAAGCCATAGCATGAAAGAATGCCTTGGTATACTTTGAGAAAACCTCACTAATTTTGGCCAATGAACAATATTAGTTTCTTTCCTAAATGTTCTCCATACCTCAGATACACTAAACTCAGTGTGTATATTATCTCTATTAACCCATCCTATTTTATGCTTTACATGAACAAAGAGAATGGGCAGTTGACTGACAAAACTTGTGCCCATTTTATCAATCATACGTTGAGTCCATTTCCACTCACCATCAACAAATAACTCTGCTACTTTACAATTCAAGTTAAATCTAACATTATAAATGTCCCTTGTAGTTATGAGTTTTGTTAAGGGATCTTTTATATGCCAAGAATCAAACTATGCAGAAGTGTCAAGACCATTGCTTACTTCATGAGCAATATGATTTCTCACTTAATCTCTTAAATCAGTTAGTTTCTCCAGCACCATGTAGGATTTGACCCTTCTTTTACTTCCCATAAAGTATCACCCTTCAACTTATTTGTGTGAATCCATTTCACCCATAGTGACTCTTTTTTGTTGGTGATAATATTCCTTATATGTTTTGTATCAAAGTTTTATTCCAAGTTTCCAAAAATTTAATCCCCAGCACTACTTGTTCTTTAGGGTAGAAAATTTTAATCCAGTTAACTTTAGCTTTACCCCTTTGCATTGGTCCATTACACCACAAAAACCCTCTCATCAACTTCTCTACTTCCTTGTGAATTGAAACAGGAAGTATGAACACTGAAGACCATGAAATTTGAATTGAGGCTAGAACTGATTGAATTAATTTTAATCTTACAGCAAATGACAAGGACTTGTTCTTTTAATCCATTAGCCTTTTCAGAAATTTGTCAATTATTCCTTTGCAATCTTTCGGCTTCAATCCTTTAAAAAGCAAAGGGACACCTAAATACCTCACAAGAAAAGATCCCATTTTAAAAGGAATATGGTTCATAATACTTTCCTTTACCAGACCATTTATATTGCTCATGTACACTGTGCTTTTCTCCATACTTGGTTTTAAACCAAAAATGTTGCTGAATTCATCCAAAGCTTCCATTAGGAGAACTACAGAATCAATGTCCCCTTTACTAAACATTAACAGATCATCAGCAAAAGAAAGGTGTGTAATTTCTAAACCTTCACACGTAGGATGGTATTTGAATGATTATGAGTTTGTAACCTTTCTTTGGACAACAAGAGATAGGATTTCCATAACCAAAGTGAACAAGTATGGAGATAATGGATCTCCCTGCCTTAGACCTCTCCACCCTTAAAAAATACCTTGTGTTCACCATTAACGTTGATTGTGTAAGATCCACCTGTAACAAATGTCATTATCCAGTGTATCATGCAAGGCTGAAAGCCAAATGTAAATAAGATTTCCCTGATAAACTCCCAATTTACTGTGTCATAGGCTTTCTAAATATCAATCTTAAAGGCACATCTAGCTCCACCCATATCTTTGTGATAGTTGTACATGACTTTTGGAGCAAACAGTATATTATCACTAATCTGTCTATTGGGTATGAAAGCTGATTGATCTCATTTACAAGACTATCAAGGCTCCTTATAATTCTGTTCACTAAAATTTTGCTAATACACTTATATATGACATTGCAACAAGCAATAGGTCTGTAGTCAGCCACTGTCTTTGGAGTAGATGATTTAGGAACTAGAGCAATGACCGTTGAATTCACCTCTTTTAATAGCTTTCCATTACAAAAGAAATCTTTTATTGCAACACATAATTCATTGCTTGATACTTTCCAGGAAGCCTTGATAATATTGCAGAATAACCATCAGGATCAAGGGCTTTTGTATCATCAATGTCCCATAAAGCACACTTAATCTCCTCATCAGTAACATTTTTAACCATTTGGTCCGCTTGATTCTATTTAACTTCTTGTTGAACAGAGAATAAGGGTCCTATATGTTATTTACTGGAACTTGACACCCCAACATTTCACTAAAATACTTTACAAATTGATCACCTACTTCATCACATGAGTATCTAACACCCTGCATACTTTCCACTATTTCAATCCTATTTCTATTGATTTTTCCTTTAATGACCTTGTCAAAGTAAGTAGTGTTGCCATCCCCCTCTTTCAGCTAGTGAGTTTCCGATATTTTCCTTAGAAATATTTCCTCGTCAAGAAAAGCCTCTTTGAAAGCTTTTAGTAAATGAACCTTATCTTCTCTAATTTCTACATTTTCAGAATTATGAACCATAGCCCTTTGCACAACTTTTACCACCACTTTGAGCTTTATGACTTTACATGAACATTTCCACATTTGATATCAATTTTCTCATCTCTCTCAAATTTTTTCATCTTTGTCTCTACAGAGAACATATGACAACCTTGAATGGACTGCTCCTATACTATTTTAACAGTGGGAATGAAATCAGGCTTTGAAGGTAAATGATTGTTAAATCTGAACGGAGTTGGTTTCTTTTTGATGTTATCAGGGAAATGTACAATCAATTGACTATGATCTGAAACTGAGAATGGCTCAAATAACACAAAAGCTCTAAGGAAACTCTCCACAAACTTTGGATTTCCCATAACCCTATCAATTTTCTTTAAAACACCCCTATTTTCATCAATATCATTTAATTTTTAAACCCAAGTGTATCTTAAACTAGAGTGAATTATGTCATCCTCATCCATCTCTATCTCCTCCGCACATTCCCTGAAGTTACTCATAGCTCTAGAAACAGCAAATGAACCATTGTATTTATCACTTAGATTCAAACTAACATCAAAATCACCCGATATCATCTAAGCTTCTTTTTTGACCACCAAACTTAAGAACTAAAGAACTCCGTAAGTTCTTTCTTTCTATGTCATCATTAGATGCATAGATGAAGGAACAAAAAAATCTTTCCAATCCATTCACAGAACTAACTATACACAACATGACATGGTCCAACACCTCATCATTCACAACATTTTCCAACTTACAATGATTCTAGTTCTTCCTAAACGGCTTGAATTATTTGAAGCCCAACTCTAACTCCAAAATGTTCTGTTAGTCACATACTCTAACATATTTCTTTTGATTTTTGTTTCTACTACAACACATATACTACATCCAGAATTTGCAGATGAATTTATAACCTCATCTTGTTTATAGGTCTGATTAAGACCCCTAGTATTCTAGGTTATCACTTTAACATTCTGAGCAAGTTTTGGGTGGGACGTATCTTCATTCACATATATTTGCTCAAGGACAATTCCAGGCTTTGGATGCAATTTCATGAACTGAGGAGGTTCATCATTTTCAGAATAGACATCCTCCACCACGACATAATCATCATCCAAATCATCATCATTCTTAGCACTTCTAATCTTGTAATTTTCAATATAGTAATACTGAATTTTCCCTCTAGACCATTTCCCAATTATATTCTTATGGGGAATTTTTTTAGTTTCCAAGTATTCATCCACAACATGTTTTTGCTCCCTTGATATGGAATCTAAATACTCATCTTTAGTCTTCATTTTGTAGAGCATATAATATGTTTGAAATTTCAACATTCAATCCCTTTGTTGTGGTTTGTGCTTATGTTTGGTTTAGAGCCATCTTTCCAACACTTAAACTTTTCCCATTTTTTATTACACTCTCTTCCATACCTTTACTCTTATTACTCATGACATCACTACCACCAACATCATGATTTATTTGATTTGCCACTCCTGCCCTTTAAAGCCTTGACCTTTGCCTTACACTTTTTCATTGTTGTTTCCTTTGGTTTCATTCCTTTTCTGTTGACCATAACCACTTTGCTTTATACCATTATTTGGTGAGTTTGTGTAGGTGCTCTTGTCCATCCTATACTGCTATTCTGTGATCCACTCCCCCCAAATTGCCACTTATTATTCTGCTTGTTCCCAAATTTGTTCTTCCTAACAACAGTCTTGAACCTAATATCAGGATCAAGCTCTTCTTTAGTAATTGCGTATGGTTCCTTTACATTCCTTTCTTGGAGGTTTACCTTGCAGTTTCCATTGATATCCCACCTTCAAAGTAAGGATCCTTCCTGATATCACTGCTCCATTAACAAGTATAACAGGATATTCAATTACAACCTCATCATGAATTTGTTTATCTGCCACAACCTCCACTAACACTTTAACATAACTAACCCTTCCCCATTTTTTTGGGTACACCTCTCTTTAGTGATTTTATCTAGCAATAATGGCATTCCAATATGACTAGCAATTTGAATAATTCCCCCACCATTCCATAGTTCCAAAAGGACATTATGTATACTAACCTATATGGGAACCTTCTTATGATCACCTTTCACCACACATTCACCAAGTTGCCATTTATTCAGAATGAAGGGAACATTATCTACTAGCCAAGGCCCATTTTCTAACACAAACTTCATGGCTTCCTCACTTTTAAACTTGAAGAAGAAGAATCCCGATTCAATTTTTGATATTTCACCAATTCCATATACCCTCCACATCCTTCTTAAATGATAATTCACCACATGAAATGGGATATCAATTCCAACAACGTACCCAAATAGATGAAGAGAGTAAGCAATAATCCCTTTTTGAATCACTTCTTCCCTAAGCTTTATTCCCAACACACCATTTGATAAGAGTTCAGTAGGAGTATATAATAGTTTTGTATCCTCATCCTGATTGTTAGCTTTAATCATTTCAGCAAAAAAGACTTTGGTAGTAGTCCAGGCATTCCTATTTCCACTCCGTGTTCCTGAATATGAACTTATTCCTTCTTTTCTTTGAGAGACATTCTTATGCTCATAGGTTTTCCCATGATTTTTCTCCTTATTCATTTGAAACTCCATAGTCTGGTCACCAAATAACTCAGTTTCATCCATCCTTTGACCATAATCCCTGGCATTCACATTTTCATCCTTTTTGTCTCACATTTAATTCGACTTCTAAATATGAAGTCCTAGTCATTTTTCATACTAATATCCTCCAATCCATTTCTTTTACCATTACTAATCACTTTGGCATCACTAGAACTCATGACATCATCACCGATCTTCTGTGCAACATTATCCTTCTCAGCAACAAAAATGTCACTAGTATACACACTCTAAACATCATTTATTTCACGATTCTTGCCTCTAACAAATTCAACATTGTCCTCACCGTTCAAATTTTGAAAGTATGCAACAATATCACAAAATGTTGTAGTAATTTTCTTATGAGCAGGTATATGATAAGGTTTTCTATTTTCTTTACAGGCTACCTGATATTTTACCACCATAATTCTCATTTATCATAGATCTAGGTTTACTCATATTCTCACTATTTTGTAGATTATTATAAGCATATAAGAGCTATTTTGCACAATTTGGATTAATATTATCCACATTATCACTAAAGTATATCGCAATAAATGAATTAATATTATCCACATTAATTTTGAACCTCATTTGTCTTCCTGAGTTTAACTCCTTCTCCAAATGATCTTAGTTTAGGTAATTTCTCCTCTGCAATAATAACATGATTCACCAGCAAAGGAACAAGATTCACCGGCAAAGAAATAGTACTCTTCGATGATGGAAAATTGCTCAAGTATAAGATCTGATATCCAGCAGCTTCTAGGTTATTCAAAACATGTAGAACAATATCTTTTTCAGTAGCAGAATTCTTATCATCTTCAACACACACACGGTCTTCACAATTAACACGATTTTGATTTTCACTTTGCGAAAAGATTAGAGTTTGGAATTACACTTCTACATCGATGAATTTAAAATCAGATTGATTAGTTGTAGATGTATCCTACTTCCTCACTTTTTTCATATTTCTTCAAACGATTTGAATCAACTTTAGATTGCGATACATCCTTAGTTCTCACCCGAGCAACACTGTTAGATCGAATTTTGTGTTTGGAACGAGATTTGAGTGTAATCCGAATGTATGTATACGTATGTATATGTATGAATATGAACTCGTAATCAAATGCTTATGTATTGATACTTCTAATCAGTTACAAGCTCACAATCACTCAATCATGAAGATACAATAACGCACATACAATTTCTTTCTGATTCAACAACTACTTACAAATGAAGCTGCGACCAGTATTTATACTAAATCTGACTGACCTGCGACAGACCCTGCGACAGTCTTTGACTATCGCATTTTCATCACCTGCGACAATTATGATTGTCGCATTTTTACTTACTGCGACAATCTAGAATTGTCGCATGAGCACTTTCTGCGAAAGTCTAGAACTGTCGCATGACCATTTTCTGCGACAGATCTGAATTTGTCGCAGACCTGGATATATACAAGTGCAAATCCTATTTTATATCTAACAAACACATTCATTAATATTCTCATTTTGCGAATTGTCATTAGGTTTTCCAGATCGCGGTTGCGGTTGACTAAGAGCACGAATTAATTTAGAATTTGAGTCAATTGTTGAAATTCCAGGTGGATTATAGTTCTGGTGATGATTTATTGTTGATTCCATAGATGAATCGAAGAAATTACTTGAAGGTTGCAAGATTTGAGCATGTGTAGACAATCGGTGATCAAAAATTATGTGTTCTGAGTAAAAGCATATGGATAATACCAGATATGCTCAAAGGAAAGATGGTGAATAATAATCTTGTAAAAGTTGCCTATTCTTAACTTTCATTAGTTAATTTGCAAGTGGGAAGTCGAAACATTTAGATGCTATGTAACCAAAATAAATTTTGGAAGATGAACCACAATGGAAGCCCTTCTATTATTAAGTAGAACAACTTGAAATTATATTGTATGTTAAGTAAATCTTAAAGAAGAAAAGAATGAATTGATTTAGTTTTTAAAAGCGAGAGAGTCATAGCTAAAATATTTTTAAGTGAATTGGAATAATTTTATTGTTGCTCCCAAAACAAACAACAACAGTTGTAAAGGGGTGAACTGTGACAACCCTGAAAAACCGGTAAATTACGTACACCCTAAATGATACATTCTTACGCTAATTCCCTCATAATTAAAACGAATTTGATTTAAACTGAGATGAATCTAGCACACGCCCATGTTGCACATTTCGGTGCATACTACTTTAATGCATGATGCATTACGTTTTCTTAATTATTGAGAATTGGACAA
Source organism: Logfia minima (assembly GCA_963921325.1). NCBI lineage: Eukaryota > Viridiplantae > Streptophyta > Magnoliopsida > Asterales > Asteraceae > Logfia > Logfia minima. The sequence goes on from OY992770.1 coordinate 21,453,214, forward strand.
AATAAATCAGATGATTTCCGATAAACATGAACGTTGGTGATAAACATTTCCTAAATAACGTAAAACTATTCAATGTAAATAGTAGTTATTCACTTATATCATTAGGATATGACTTAGGGCATAACCTTTTAGAAGATTTAGATCAAGCTTATATGATTTAAATTAAACACAACGATGAAAGGTAATACGAGATTCACTAAAAGAAACATCGAGAATTTAAGAATGATTTGAAATTGACTAACAATGTTCCAACCTCCTTTAATCTCCGTAATTAACCTTGATTAGCTAACCTACACCTACTTAAGCACCTACTTAATCACCTAAGCACCTAGCTAAGCTCTAAGTAGGTTAAGCTTGGAAATTAAATCCAAGCAAGCAACCAAACATGTCACAAAAGTCAAGGGCCAGATTTCCTCTCCTTGTCATCTCCTTCTTGCTCACGATTCCAACTCCCCAATACAATTCTCAACCACACAATGCCCTCCTCCTTGGCAACTTGCTTGATGTAACTAGGGGTGTCAAGTCCACTTACTTTCCACTTAAGTATAGAACTATTTTCAAGAAATTAGTCACACACTTACATTCACTCTTCAAAATCTGCACACACTCTCAATTTCCCTCTCACTTTCCACCACCATTTCATTATTCTTCATCATCCCTCTCACTTTCCAAGAGCAAACCACCATAAAACTACCATAAGACCACCATAGAACCACCACAAACCACCATGAACCACAATCTTTGTACATCATTTTAACCATCTTTTAAGCTCTTCATCACCATTGGGTTCTTGTGATCTCATAATCTTGAGAATCACATCATCACAAAGGAAAGCTAGTAAACTTGGTTTTAATAGGATTGTAGTGCAAGCTTTCAAGTTCTCTCATTTTCTTACCATTTCATCCAAGAGCATTGTAAGGAAACTCTTCCTTTTGATCTTGTCATTCCCTACAAATTGGATAATTACATGCTAGATGTTCACTCTTGTGTTAAAATCAACTAAATGTATGTTAAAACATTGATTTATAAGACTTTACCTTCAAAACAAGTTGAAATGTGTTTAAAATGATCAATAACAAGATTGTGTTAAAATGAGTACCAACATGTATGATTTGGTAATGTATATATACTATGAGATGTTTTAGATATCTTTACAAGGAATAGTAGTAAAAATGGTGAAAGAGTTGGTTAAACACATAATGTTAAGGACATATGTATTATGATATGATTTGAAAGTGTTAAAACGAGATTGTAGTTCAAATGGTGAACAAGTTGTTAAAAGAACGGGAAACGGCTTTTAAAATGAGAAACGAAACGAGTGTTTTAAAACGAGAAACAAAAACCTCAAATGTCACATTTTGGGGTAGAAACATGTTACATCTTGTTAAAATGCTAAAAAGTTGGTTTGGAATGTCAAAAATCGTTTTTGAAGTCATTTTGTGAAAAACAGGGAAAATGTCGGATTTTGGCCTTACACGGACGGGTGAGCTTTCACCCGGATGCGTGAAGCCAAATTTTTGCCCTACCCGAATGGGTGAACCTTCACCCGGACGGGTGAATTAGAGTACATGAAGTTCTGTTGTCTAGTTACCCGAACGCGTGGCCAGTCACCCGGTCTGCTTAGCCTTATCCGGACGGGTGGATATGCCACCCGGACGGGTAAGCGTTATTTCAGGTTTAAAAAATAAAAAAATAAATGTATGAACGGTTTTGTAAAACATGACAACGAATCTTGTGTGACCCTAAGTTAACATGTTGTAGTGCATTGAAGTCCTCTTGCTTGCACAATATAACCATTAGCTAGATGACGTAGCCATGTGGATGTACGGATAGTACTATCGGGTTGACTACCCACCACTGTTATTGTTAACCGTGCTAACTGTCGACGTTGTATCGAAATAAGGATCGTATATCTAGTTTGTCGAGAGGCACAAGCAAGTAATATGAGTCGTGGATTTGTGATAGGCATAGGTGTCTTCACATTAACTTGTATGACCTAGCTAGTATATCTAGTTTGTCGAGAGGCACAAACAAGTAATATGAGTCGTGGATTTGAGATAGGCATAGGTGTCTTCACATTAACTCGTATGACCTAGCTAGTCTACGGGGGATCACCGTCATTGTTTCATGGTTTAGTTTGAATTGAAATGTTGTCTATTATATGATGTGGCAAAGGTTTATGCTTGCAAACAATTGATTTATACAAGTAAAGGTTTAATGATCGAGTCTTAAACCTGTGGATTCACTCAACAATTTTGTTGACGATTTATAAACATGTTTTTCAGGGAATTAGAAGCGACGTAAGAACATGCATGAAATTTTTGGGACCCTTGCTCATCATGATGAATAGGATGCTATTTATTTTGGAAACATTGAACCTATTTTATATGATTGAAATATTAATCATATTATTTTGCTAAACGGTTATCATGCTTTGTAAACTTGATGAATTTGGAACCCTTGATCTTAAACTACTTATGGCATTCTAAACATATGTTTGCGATAATCATATGCTCTCGATTTAATTGTCGAATCGATCCGTGTCGCGCACCGTGCTTCAATGATTGCTTAAACGTGACATGATTTTTATTGGGGTGTCACATGAATTCCTTTTGTTTTTAACTTAATTGTTAATAAGTTAAGCAATAAGTTATAAACTAGAACATATACTATTTTTCAATATAATTCTTTTATTTGAATGAATCAAAGAATTCCAAGTTAGTTGCGAAATAACTAACTAATTGAATACAAATTAAACATATTCTCAACTGAGAAGACACTCTAAGCTGGTTACATTGGAATGCTTATTTGTGTGTTCTGACTTAACTGCCCGACAATGTCTGCTATCTTCATAGAATGTCAAAAAGTATACTACACATTCTTTTTCTATTTGTTGACATTGATAAAGGAACATTTTATGCACAAACAACCATGTTTACTAGGTATGTACATTTGTACAACCTCTGAAGATACCATTCGGATAAGGATCATAATTATAAAGTGTTGGTGAATCATCAATTTGAATAGGCAAGGTGTGATGATCTTAATTCTCTATGTTGCCTTCAAGTACACTTCCTTTCCATTGCTGAGTCTTCATTCTTCATCTTTAACTTCATCTTTGACTTAGTTAAGTCTATTGAAGCATAAGAAGCACAAGAAACAAATTTCAATAGGATGGAACTTGAAAGCTATCCAAAGTTTCAATCTCTATGTTGGTTGGTCGTGCACATAGACCCTTTGGACCCAACTCGCATAACACACTTATGAGTTGTCTTGACTCTCTATTGAGATCTCTATGTTGGTTATACATAGAATTGTTTATTGTTAATTTCAAGTTATTTACATCATAAAATCGATGTAGCAAGGGCATGCCTCAACAATCTCCCCATATTTGATGATGACAAAACTTCACCACTTAGCCTAGCACAAATGCAATATAAAAAGACAATTTCACATAATGAAAATTATGAAAAATGAAAAAGTACACGTCCCTTTGATTTCTTTTATGGGATCTTTTTGAGTTATCCATATCACTTATACTTGGATATTTCTTTTAAAGATAAACTCAACTTTTCATTTCATTTGAAAATTATAGAGTACAGAGTTGATTGCATGAAAATATAGATAGATTAACTACATGTTGATCTTGATATCTTCATGCATCAATTGTCTTCATCCTTCTTCCTCCTCTTTGATTTGCTTCAACATGTTTGGACTGACAGGATCCAAACCTGTTCTTCTCATCTATGTAGCTATTTGTATAGAATACATTCTTGCACCAGTAGAAAGTAGTGGCATAACTCTTAATTTGATGAGATGTTGAATGCTAGCCATACCCAATTATGATATTTTTTTGAATCTAGGAATATTTCCATCTTTGTAGAAGATGCCATGAACTGAGTAGTGTATAGCCAAACATGATAACCTTATATACCCATAGGTGGATCAAAATCTCCATGTATGATGTAAGTTAATGGAGGGAATCTTTCATCAGCTACAAGCATGGTAGACAAGTTTATCAATTGGTCAACTCACATTTTCTTCATTGGTTGACTCTATTGACGAAACTGAGTTAATCATTTCACCTCATAACCTTAACAATCTTTGATGGATGTCTTCTTCTTTTTGAACAATCCTCATACCTTTCTAACTCTCCAAGGAGATAGAAAATATCAACAATGTTTAAGGATTTTGGTTAGGGTACATGAACAACATTTTTGTCATCTTTCTTAATCTTTTCATCTTTCTGACCAGTGGCAACTTGTTTTGCCTGCTCCAAAGCAATAGCTTGTGACTTCTCTCCTATCAACACTTTTTAGAAAACTCTCTAAGCTGGATTCTCTTTTGAAGCTCTCAAATATCCTGCCTTTGCTAACCTCTTTTTTTTTTTTTGTTTCATCTTTCTTTAAACCCTTTTCTTATTCTTTTGCAACACTTAAATAAGTCACATAAACTTCAATTGAATCAAATTCAAAGCTCTTAGCTTCTGCATCAAGGATTTATTCTTTTGTCTTCTCTTGCTCATCAACACTAGTGATTGATATATAATCTTCCAATGACATGTTTAACTTCCATGTAGAAATGGAAGCTTCTTGATCTTCTGATTTAATATTATCTCTGACATACAGAGAATAAGCATCAAGTTTGAGTTGATTTGCAGTCTTGAGCTCTTTAACAGTAATACCTAATTAGAGTGCGTCTCTAAACAATGTCTTATCTTCATTTGGCATGCCTTTTGGGTATTCAAAACCTTTTAATTTGGATTTCTTTTTGGGTTCAACATCCTCTACAACAGGTTGTTTTTAGGGATCTTTGTATGGATCCTGCAATCCTTCTTCTGTTTGCTTGGTGGATGGCATACGAATTCTTTTAAAACTTGAAGATTCAAGTTGATCAGTAGTCATGGAGATATCCACTTGAGTAGGCTCTTCTTGTGGACTTGGCTAATTTACAGTTTCTATTTTCTCTTCTAGTTCATCGTCAGCATCATCATCACTTCATCTTATTGGTAGCAACACTATCAATTGCAAATTCTTCATCTTATGAATCCACAACAAACCTGGATTTCTTGTCAATTTTTCTTCTTGAAATAGACTTGATTGTGTTTGATCTTTTCTTAGTTGGAATGACTGTTGGTTGTTCATGAGAATGCTTAGGTGTATCATCAACTTGCTCCCCTTCTAATAATGATGAAGATGAACTAGTTTTAACATCCAGAACTTCACCAACTTCCATCTTTTTGATATTCTATGTCCTGATTTAATATCTTCTTTTCTTGGACTCTTCAAGTTTTCTTTCAAATTCTAGATCCCTCTTTCTCTTCTTAGCTTCGTGCTTCTTTCACTTCTTTAGCAAGATAGACTCAATGGTTTGAGATCTACTTGGTATTTTTGAACCACCACCACCTGGTTAAGCATCATCATCGTCCTCATATTTATCCTAATGATCGATCTTACTCTTTCTCTTCAAGTTTTCCGATGTCAGGCCGAACGGTCGGTTCGTCACGGTGAGTCGTTGTCGGTTGGAATTGCTAGATGACGACAGAGCAGCGCGATATCAGTGTGTGTTTGATATTTATAGTGAAGGGAGTCCTAAATTATTTATTACGTAAAGACACTATGTATGATTTACTAGGGCGAGTAAATGATAAGTATAACTCATGTGTCATTCTTTGAACAACAACGGGCATAGGATCTTAGGGAGATACATTATCTTTGGTAATTTAGCTAGGATCGTAAAAGGTTGAGGGTTTTGGTTTTCTTTTATCCTAATTTAAATTAAAAGCATTAAATGTAAATGGGGGAGGTTACTCTGATACTATAGATATAGGGGTGTCTACTATGAAGTCAACTTATGTTGGGTGTTGGTAACTATGTTGATATGACTTTAGTGATGACAACTCTATACTTTTGGATGAGTCGTTTCTATGATCCTACTAAATATCTTACACGAAGTTGTCCATAATCAGAAAGAGTATGTCACTCGGATAGTAGATATGAAGTGTTATTGAGCACCAGAAGTTCTTCCAAATGCAATAACTAATTTAACTGATAATTGTCCTCGAGTCATGTATCATGACATGAAATGTTGAATAAACAATAACATGAACGGATATTACCCTACCGGAACAGGCTGGGACAACCTTGTCTAACAGTTAGTTAAATTGTCATCATTCATTCATAAAAAACTATCATCACTGTTCTACTATATTACTCGAGTACATAGTAATCAAGTTACATACGAAGACCTAATCATACATTCACTTGGATAGCGGATAAACTAAAACAACAATTAAAGAAGAACATGCGATAGGCATATGAGGGGCAGAATTTAGTTTGATAAAGCGTATGAATGAATTAACTAAGTTGTGAATATTCCTTAAGTTCTCTCAACTATACCGTATTGATTCTAATCTATCACTATTCGCATGCTCCGTGTCTCCCACGGACATATTTCAGTCAGGAGAACATCGGCCATGCATGAGTTCAATGATCTTGTGACACAGAAAAATTGAGTGTCCTATTCATATGAATTAGCTACGTTTATTTTACAGGTAAGGTTTCAACCACAACATGAGTTGGACAGATAAACGATTGAGATTCAATTCATCTATTCATATGTCGATTAATTAATGCATAAGCAGAGTAACAGTACAATTAATTACATAACTACGCCAACCCAAACGTCTATCATAGCAGACACTTTAAATATTTAGCCTATCATGTTAATCCTAGCATGCATTTCCGAATAAATTAATATTATAAGACATATTAAAATAAATATGAAGATCCAATAAAATTCGAACCTGATACAGCGTCAATAACTTTATAGATCTGAGCATCTAAAAGCACCTCCTTACAAATCATATACTAACTAATTTCTTAATTAGTTATTAATCTTAATAAATAATTAATTAATTAATTATAGAGAGTCTAGAATGAGAAAGTAACTAGAAAGGAAAGGAAAAATGAAAAAAGAAATGTGTGTTGGTTGTTGATGGAGTTATCTACTTATAGGGGGAGCCTTGACCCATATTTTGACTTTTTATACCCGCATTTCACCTTCAAAAATCACTCCCGTATCGCACGACCGTCCTAAGGCTTTGTATTTATGCATGTACGGGTAGTTTGGGCAGTATACAGCTCATCCAGCCCTACACGGCTTGCACTGAACAGTATACGGTTCAAGCAAGCCGTATACAGTCCATGATGAGCCGTATACGGCTGTTGTGGGTGTATACACAGTGTCATGGTCTCGTGTGCGCGGGATCATAATTTGTTTCTCCGTTTTGGCTCCAACTTCTTCGTTCCGTATCCGTTTTTAGCGATTCTTGAACCCCCACGATCGTAATCACCTGATCGATAATTTAAGATAGATTAAGAATATTCTAAAAATTTATCGAATAGATGATTAGAACATGAAAGAATCGTATTTGGTTGTTTATGCTCTATTTTACTCGCTTTTCACCCGTTTTTAGCGATTCTTGAAACATTGTCTTCGTAATTACCTAATCAACCAAATAAGACAAATAAATGCATTACGTGGGTAAAAATGTGAGTTTTTACGCATTATTATATTTTGTGAAATTCTTAATCCCTTTTTTTCTTCTTGGCTTCAGGTTTCTCCCTCTTCTTGACTCAATGGTTTGAGATCTACTTGGTATTTTTGAACCACCACCACCTGGTTGAACATCATCATCATCATCCTTCATCTGATGATCTATCTTTGTTTTTTCATGCTCCCTATCAGAAGTTGACTTTTTCGTTGACTTTTCATCTTCTTTATCTCCTCCTTGATCATACTCCCCCTCTTTATCTCCTCCTTGATCATTCTCCCCCTTTTTATCATCATCAACTAGGGTAAAAGTGGAAGGAGTAGGAGAAGGTGGTTGAGTGCTTAGAGGTGTAGGGTAATGAAATAATATCTCTCTCATAAGCTTTTCTTGATTATTCAATGTTCAATGGTAGATATCTCTGACATAATTTCTAAGTGCCATAGATTTCTTGAAATCTATAAAAGCTTTACCAACATTAACATTTTCTTCTTTGAGTGCTACCAAATTATTAAACAATCTTGACTTTTCCTCTTGATCCTGATATACAATCATTTGTTGATCAAATTATTTGGACTTATGCTTTAGTTCATCTATCTCCAAGTGTAATCTTTCCAAGAATGTTAATAACTTCAATGGTTATCAGCAGAGAAAGCATCCTTCTTCAACTAATCAAAATGCAGCGACAAACTTCAAATACGTCTCTTTATCTTCATCGATAATCTTGTTCAATCTCTCAACAAGCTATATACTGGGTAACCATTTAATCGACATCAACCATGGTTTGAGTAACTTTTTTGAACCCACCATAGCGTAGAGGCTTCATAGTTTCCATGACATGAGAAATGATATCCTTTATCGATGGAACAACAAGGTAGGCTGAAGGTTGATCAGTGGGTGCTTGTTGTTGTAGATGAACAATTATGTATGTTGGCTGGTCATTACTTGCTTCATGAACAAGGGAATCTTGTATTACAATTGAAACATGAACATCTACTTCTTCTTGAATATCCCCTACATCATCTACATCCATATCTTCACCTAGAATGATAACTTCATCTTCTAAGCTACATGCACTAGCAGTATCTCATTCTGAAGTATCATTTTCTGATTCTTCATCAAGGTTGGTTATAGTTTCAACATTCAATACAACTTCCACTTTACGTGTATTGGGAGATGTGATTGACCTATCGTCACTGGATTTGGGGTATTTTATATGTTGATCAGTATGATCGTCATCTAGAGTAAACGAAGTAGGAGCAGATTGTGTTAATTCTTCAAAATCCAATGGTGTTTATTCACCTTCCTCAGGAAGAGTGGACCCATAGGAGGTAGATTTTCATCAAATGCTTTCACACATCCTCTTTTCTTGTTAAATACTATGTATGCTTTTGACATAGTAGAGTAACCAAGAAATATAATATTATCAGCTTTAGCTTCAAATTTTTCAAGTTGATCTCTATTGCTAAGGATATAACATGGACTTCTAAATACATGAAAAAAGCTAATATTTGGTTTTCTTTCATTCAACATTTCATAAGTTGTCTTTTGATGCCTTTTAACACTCAAAGACCTATTATGGGTAAAACATGCAGTGTTAACTGCTTCTTTCCAATAATGACTCTTTAATCCTGATTCATCAATCATTAGCCTTGCAACTTCAATCAATACTCTATTTTTTCTTTCTGCAACACCATTTTCTTGTGATATTCTCATAGCAGAGAAATTTTGAGAAATACCTTTTGTAAGCATTGATAGACTCCAACACATGGTTTCTAAATTTTGTGTCAGGATCACTTCTAATCTGCTTCATTTGTTGCATATTCAAAACTTTCATCTTCTTTACAAAGTTGATAATTTCTTTTGTAGCTTCACCCTTTTGCTTTAGAAAATATACCCATGTATATCTTGAATATTTATCGACAGTAACCAAGGTATACCAATTTCCACCCAAACTTGGAGTGGTCACAGACCAAATAGATCCATGTGAAGCATATGCAATAGCTGCATAAAAGATGAAATCTATTTGGACTTAAATGAAGTTCTGTAATTCTTTTCTTTCTCACAACAAGGACACAATCTATCCTTGACATAAGTAATGTTGGGAAAACCACATATAAATCCTCTGCTTTCTAGTTTATAGATATCTTTGAAATTGAGATGTGAGAGCCTCTTGTGCCATAACCATTTCCGGTTATCTGCTGATTGTGGTGACAACAACATTCATATCAATTTGATACATATTATCATGCATTTTGGCAGTCATCAGTGATTTTCCCATCAAGTCAACAACAGTTTCATATTTTCTTCTAAACTGCACAATATTCTTGAAGGTCACATTCTCATTGCTCAAAGTTCCAAAACCCTTGGAGTACCCCTGTGAATTATCCACAAATGTTACAGTAAGACCATCTTTTTCTTTATAGTCCAGTAGTAGGGACTTATATCCGGTTATATGCCTTGAACATCCGCTTTCCAAGTACTAGATTCGCTTGTGTTGAATGCCCTGCACATACACAAGAGATCAATACATTTTGGAAACCCATCATGAGGTGGGTTATGGAGGACGAACACAACAAACTTGGCAAATGTTTCTGGTAAGATTCTTGCTGGTTCAAGGACTAGATCCATCATGGTGACCTCTACTATTGAAGCACCTGTTTCAAAAACACCGTTTAAATTTGCGTTAACTTGGTGTGACACTTGCTCTTGAACATATTTAGCTATTCTTTGAGTAGAATGACACCAACACTCAACAACGTTTTTAAGGTTTGTTAATTGATTTTTTATATCAGCCGACTCTTGCAAATACATTTTGGAAGCATAAACTTTTGATCAAGTTCAAGTTTTTCATTTTTAAGACAATTGTTTTAAATTTCCAGAACATTAATTTGAGATTTTAAATCCTAAATGGTGGCCTTAAATACCTCTTCCATTTTTCAAGTCATATTAAGATCAATTCTAAGATAGTCAAACATATATGCTTTCTCATCATCAGTATATGAACGCAAGTTTTCTACCTTATACATCTAATTGCATCTTAGTATATGCTTCCTTCATATCATCTATAAATGTACTTTCTTTCTTGTCCTCTAAAGAATCTTCGTTGGCGATCAAACATTTCACTTACGTCTGCTTCTTCTTTACCAGCTCTTGATTTGTACACAACCATAGGCTTTGAATATTTCTTCATGGGCTCAACATCAACTAAGGCAGCATTAGATTGGTTGGATAACTTCTAGTTTTCTTTGACATTCTTATTTTGAATGGCCTTGGATTCTTCATGATTCTTGAGAACACCATATAATGAAGCTAGATCAAAAGCCTTGAGAGTATGAGTAACTTCCAATAAAGTGGCAACTTGTTCCGGTGATGGTAGTAGTGAATCAACAAACTTGTTTCTTACTTAAAACACATTTGAACCTCCGTATCTGCTAGGTCATTTATCAAGGCAATGAACCTGGTATACATGTCTACTACATATTTGTAGGGCTTTTGATAAAATTATAAACATGAAAAATTGAGTTTTGCAACAGAAGCTATAAGTTAATCAAAACCATTTTCATGGGATTATAAAACCATTTTCCAATGATCCAAATGCATGTAGTAGAAAGAAGAACAAACAACCATAGGGTATTTATGAGTTAACCTTTGATGCCTTTGATCCCACTTGGAATTGATGAGTTATAGTAGATGGCAAGAGTCAAAGTGTATGAAATCCTCCACAAGTATCCACCAACAAATATAAGACCTCAAGTTTGCTAGAACTCTCATGCTTATATGTTTTCCAAGCCCTTATTTTCATCCATAACTTGTCTAATAAACAAAAAAGTATGGCATAAGGATGGAACAACAATCAAAGGACTACCATGCTTGCCCCATGTGGGCATCCCACGACGAAGAGAAGAGAGAGAGGTGAGGTTGAGTGTCTTTCACACTAGACAATTTCATAAATTGGTAATGTCATTTTAAAATGATCCTTGGGCATATTGAACCAACAAGATTCACCCTTATAACATTAAAACAAATCATATTCTCTTTTTAGGGCTATGATATGTTTTGCTTGACCTCTTCCTTACCCTCAACAGAGTTTGGAAGTGAAATAGCTATTTAAGTCCTAGCCTTAGCATCTAACTCTATTCTTCTTTTGTCTTCATCAGACCATAGGTTTGATGCCTTAACTACATCCCTAGAGGTGGCAGGTGTAATTCCAGAGGCAGGAACATCAATAGAGGTTGTTGGAACAAAACGTCCATTTAGGATAATGCCAGGCATTATAGGATCAATGGATTCAAAGTGAAGCATCATCCTAGATTTTCAGGCTTGAAATTCTTTTGCATCAAACTTAGGTAGTCTAGATGCAGAACCATTTTCCAAGTAGACGGACTTTGAACTATAGGTGGCATCTAAACAGATATAAGATTAGAACAATCTCAACCGCTTTGATACCAAAACAAACAACAAACAGTTGGAGGGGGTGAATACAATCATTTTATTTTCAACTTAATTATTAATAAGTTAAAAAGTAAGTTATAAACTATAACATATAGTATTTTTTAATATAAATATTTTATTTGAATGATACAAAGAATTACAAGTTAGTAGCGAAATAACTAACTAACTGAATACATATTAAACACTCTTATCAATTGAGAACACACTCTAAGCTGGTTACAGTGGAATGTCAGAAAGTATACTACACATTCTTTTTTTATTTGTCGACATTGATAAGGGAACTTCTTATGCACAAACGACCATGTTTAGCAGGTATGTACATTTGTACAACCTCTGAAGATACCATTTGGATATGGATCATAGTTCTAAAGTGTTGGTGAATCATCAACTTGGATCTACAACAAGTTTAATGATCTTCCTTCTCTGTGTTGGCTTCAAGTAGACTTCATTTCCACTACTGAGTCTTCATTCTTCATCTTTGACTTAGCTGAGTGTATTGAAGCATATGAAGCACAAGAAACAACTTTCAATAGAATGGAACTTGAAAGCTGTCCAAAGTTTATATCTCTGTGCTAGTTGGTCGTGCACAAAAACCCTTTGGACCCAACTCGCAGAACACACTTGTGAGCTGTCTTGACTATCTATTGAGATCTTTATGTTGGTTGTAAATAGAACTATTTTAGTGTTAATTTCAACTTATTTCCATCATAAAATTGATGTAGAAAGGGCATGCCTCAACAATCTCCCCCTATTTGATGATGACAAAACTTCACCACTTAGCCTAGCACAAATGCAATATAAAAAGAGAATTTTACATAATGAAAATTATGAAAACTGAAAAAGTGCATGTCCCTTTGATTTCTTTTATGGGATCTTTTTGAGTTATCCATATCACTTATACTTGGACATTTCTTTTGAAGATTAACTCAACTTTTCATTTCATTTGAAAATTATAGAGTACATGGTTGATTGCATAAAAATATAGATGGATTAACTGCATGTTGATCATGATATCTTCATGCATCAGTTGTCTTCATCCTTCTTCCTCCTCTTTGATTGGCTTCAACATGCTTGGACTGTCAGGATCCAAACCTCCTCTTCTCATCTCTGTAGCTATTTGTATAAAATACATTCTTGTCAAAGATTTATATCTCTGTGATGGCTACCCATGAACATAAACCCTTTGGACCCAGCTCACATTGTAAACTGTCTTGACTATCTATTAAGATCTTTATGTTGGCTATACATAGAGATGTTTTAGTGTTAATTTCAATTTATTTTTATCATAAAATCGATATAGAAGGATCATGGCTCGATAGTTATATTAGCATCGATTGACCTACCGGTAAAGAAAAAAAAATGAGAATGCAATTGATCATGTTTACCTTTAGAAAACTGACCACGTGATTAAAATATGTAAGATAGAAAAAAAAAAAGGATAAATAAAAATTGTATTGTCTAAGTTTGACTAGTTAGCTAGACTAAGTTGCTAATATTAAAGAATTTGACAAAATGAAGATCAGTAAAATAAAGTTATGACTTTAGCAAATGAGCTTCAATTCCAGCTGGAATGTTGAAAACAGGCAGGTGAGAGCTTTCAAGATCTTCAAATCTCCTCAATAAGGAATAGGAAGGGAAAGAGATCAAAAAGGTAGGTTTAGGCTGCTTGCAATTTTGCACGTGGTAGTTGGTTCATATATATATATATATATATATAGTTGATTTATAGTAACACCAAAGACAACCATTTTAAGTTCACATTCACATTCATCTATCATTATTTAGGATTTCAGTCATGACTAGCTATAAGTTGTTAATGTCACGGAATATTGACTAATATATATATATATATATATATTGACATTATAAGTTATAAAAATATTATGTGAATTGTGAAGGTGAAAAAGTAGAATGGTTTATATTGCTTCGCCCGTATATAGAGTGAACTCAAACATAGAAATTTAAAAATATGTAAAGCAACGTACGTACGCCTAGATCAAGATGGCCTGGGCGCATTATATGAGGAATGATCATAGTAACTTCGTTTGGCTAACTTGAAAAGAATGGAGCATCGGGTGACTCAAATACTGTCACTGTGAAATGTTGTTAGAATTCACATGAACACTTGTAAACTAAAGACAACTTCAAGGTAAGTGACGGCTGAAATAGAATGTCAATTATTCGTTATCAAATAATTAACAGATGTCGATCTAAATAGAAGGCGATATGATCAAGGTAATTAGTCAATACTAGCTTAATAGTAGTAAGTACGAGCGAACTCTTCTTGTTTAGTGGTTGATATTGTGGATATATGTTAATTAGTCATTATCTGGGCAATTAATTAAGCACTCGTATGTACGTATAGGTTTGTTTCACCAAACTTTTTTTAGTATATTTATTCGTGTTGCTATTTGGTTGATAACTTTCTAATATGGGATATCTTCCCTCAAAGCAAAGTCAAATTAATTCATGATCAGTAACCTTTTTTCGAAATAAAAAAGAAAAAGAAAAAGAAAAAAATAATTGGAACGATTGCTAGTTTAAAGTAGAAGAATATAATATGGCAAGGCCTAGAAAGGAGAACAAGACTGGTCCAGAGCCATCGGCTACAAATTGGGCCTAATTTTAAGGACAAAGATAAATGGGTCTCAATTATAAGTTCAACGGTGGTTTACTTGACTTCCAATTGTGAAAATAAACCGTCTACATAGATACCTTCCTAGAAAATTAACCGAAATATCTTTTCTTTTACCCCTATTTAATATTATACTTTTCTAAAACCAACATTACAAAAACTATCCTCCGGACGCAAACTGGAAATTTGTAGGTTGCGTGATGTATAGCCGGGATCGTAGTTTTTGTGGGTTGCATGCACGAGTTCGTAGGACCCGTGCACGGGATCATAACAACTCGTAACCGGGGTCATAACAACTCATGACTGGGATCGTAATTTTTTTGGCTAAATTAACTTTTGTTGTATCTGTTTTCGCTATTATTTTGTGATATTTTTGGGACTTTTACAACTTCTATAAATAATATGACCGTAAGATAATATGATTATCAAGTTATTTTAAATATTCGCTAAAAAAACACTCAGATTTTTTGTTGGACGAAAACTCATAAACACAATAAATGAAAATAAGGAACATAAGTTTTCATTACAATACATTCATGTGTGACTCAAATCTACACTTGGAAAACGTTGAGACGCTTCTGATTGGGATCTTGATAGGCTATAGTCGTCCGTTCTATCCTCAGTAGCCATGCAAGTTGTTCGAATGTGCCCGTATTCCTTACACCTACTACATTTTTTCTTGCTTTTTTCTTTCTCCTCTCCTTTGGAAGGAATACGAGCACGCGCAAGTGGGCGACCAGCTTGCCTCTTCACAAGTACCGGCGGCAACATAGTTTGCAGATCATCTGGATCAATCCATTTTGAAGGATGACCCATCGGGAGTATAGCCTCTGCGTAAGCCGCTCGATAAGTCTCTGCCGTGAATTAGATTCGGCATAACTGCTTGATGTCATGTAGGCACATCTCTAGTGACACGATGTTTGAAATACCAAGCATGCACCGAAACTCGAAAAAACTCCAAGAGCATTGTGATCAATCCATTAATGGACTCGGCATTGTTTGATGTCATGTAGGCACATCTCGTCCTTATAGCATGACATCTTGACCATCTTTATCTACCAAAATCGTTAAGAGTTGTTGAAGAGGTTTGTAAGTTTCGTGAAATGACACCCTAGTGGTTATCAAAATCTTCCAGTAATGCCATTCGTAAAACTTGATCCTACCCGATTGGGTTTTCAAGTTCATCAATAAATCGACGACATAACGCATGATATGCGTCATGAAAGACTGTTGAACAACAAAATTGAATAATACAACAAACATAAACCTTAAACTTATCATCTACTTGACTCATTTTTCTTAAGAAACTTAGATAAATAATACAACAACAAAATTGACTCAGTTTCATACCTTAAAGACCTTCAACAACGATTACAACAACAATTTCGGCAAAATAAGAGTGTTTTAATGAGAATGTGATTTTTTCTGTGAAAAGAAACTAATGAAATCAGTTGAGTATAAAGAAAACTTCTATCCGAAAAAAATTCAGAAAATCTATTAAAATCTTATCCGAACTCGATTTCTTGGGTAAGGAATTTTATCTATACGGACACGGAAAATGCAAAGTTGTCGGCCCTTGGTTGCGTTTTGCGTGTCCAATCCCATTTGGATAAAAAAAATCTAGTACGGATAAGATTTTATTAGATTTTTCAGATTTTGTCGAGTAAGATTGAATTCGTTTAAAATGATTTTTGAACCATCTGTATATTCACACAAACTTCATCATCTATTTCATCACTAACACAGCTGATTTCATCGATTGCTCCAACATCATTTCAACTTCTGTTATTCGTAGATTCGAGGAAAGCTCATTGGGTAATCTACTCAACCTTACTGAACGAATCATTCCAAACCGTGTTCACGAGCTTTATAAACATTTCCTTTTTGACCATCATTTCAAAACAGTTGATTTCAAAATGAACGGTAACCCATTACATTTCATCTTTCACCTTTCACTTTGTACCTCGAACTTCCTTTCAGAGGAATTCAATATTATTGTCCGCAAAAAGAGTTAGGATACATTGATCTTTGAATCATTCATCCAAATCAAATTGTTGACAACATTTGCATTCGAAACAATAGAATTAGGTTAAGGTTAAGTCCCATATTGAAGTCTTTGATCTTAAGCCAGCGTTGAGAACAATGTATGATATTGTTCGTCATAATATCTCTTGACAATCCACAGAGCCACATATTGTTTATACCATGGAGGCCTTCATGGTTTTTCGGATCAAAAACAACGTTCAGTTTGATGTTGGTTTTATCATAGCATCAATAATGCAACATGCCATCACCTACATCGAGATTCCCTTGCCCTATGGCATGTTGCTCACTAAGATGTTTCGGTGTTTCTCCTTTGACCAACGGTCTTTCATCGCATCTTCCTTTCATCTAATCAATGAACATGTTTCAAATATTTCACCCATGTAGTTTTAAGATGTTATTGTGTTCTATTGTTTTTTGAATGTCTTCAAATCTATATCTAATAAAATGTTGCAGTTGTTTTTAAATCTATTGTGTTGTGTTGTATTAATAATCTGTTAATCAACATTAAAACACACACCCCTGATAATCATATAATCTATTGTGTTGTATTGTAATGAAAAGACTTATGTTCCAACAATTTCATTTATTATGTTATTGAGTTTTCGTCCAATGAAAAATCTGAGCGTTTTTTTGGCGAATATTTAAAATAACTTGATAATCATATTATCTTAGGGTCATATTATTTGTAGAAGTTCTAAAAGTCCCAAAAACGTCACAAAATCATAGCGAAAACGGATACAAAAAAAGTTAATTTAGCCAAAAAAAAATTACGATCCCGGTCACGAGTTCTTACGATTTCGTGCACGGGTCCTATGACCACGTGCACGCAACCCGCAAAGACTACGATCCCAGCTACGCAACATGCAACCTGCAACCCGCAAATATGCGGTTTTCTTTCCGAGAGTAGTTTTTTGTAATGTTGGTTTTGAAAAGGTATAATATTAAATAGGGGTAAAAAAAATGGTATTTTGATTAATTTCCCTACTTTCTTTTACCTATTATGAAGGAACTTCATATGTGTTACAGATGAATCATATTTGTCTAATTTAATTTCTTAATTATATATATGTTTCAAGCTTCATGATGTAAGATTTGCATATTTGACCAAATTTTTATATATGTTTCGAGCTACAAGAGTTAGCAAATGACAAGTTTTTATATAGGAAAATAATTAATATACATAAAAACAAATATATAGACTTAAAAATAGGTTGACAATGTGATTGATTTATGTGGCAAATTCAAAAGTAAATATGAGAATGTAAAAAAAAAAGCTCAATTCATATGTTAATTAAAAATTGGATGTTATTCGGTTATTTTTAAGTCGATGTTTTAGGTTCACACGTCACTACTAGGGATGACAATGGATCAGATATGGATCATATTGAGCTATATCCAAATCCATTTCCACATTCAAATCCGTTTATTTTTCAAATCATCCATCCAGATTCATATCCATTAGATTAAGCGGGTTAATGGATAACTATTGGATATTTAAAAATTTGTTAAAAGAAAATTCTACATCAAAATGAAACCAAAATATGAGTGACGAATTAAAATATTGTATAACTTTGCTATAAAACTATGTGAACAACGTGATAATCTTAGGGTATTTATACTTTGATTATAAATATAATTGAAATATAAATTTTGAAAAAATTTAAAACCTTTTCCTTTTTCTTTGATTTATTGGTTAGCTAGAGACATTTTTATCGTTATTATCACTGGTTAACGTCTTTCGTTGTATGTTGGAAATCATTAAAGTTTAGCTCGCTATTGACATAAGCTTTTTGATTTGCTTAAAATATTATAATATAATTTAATACTGGAAAATCAAATATTTGGTGGAGATCTAAGATATAAGAACCCTATCATCTACCTAAATAATGATTTATTGACATTTCAAATTGTGTGTGTATGTATGTATATATGTATATATATAGTCATACGTATGTATATTTATACTCGTGGGGTTGATTCAAATATAATAATCCTTAAAGTAAAACAAATAAGATATAATTTGAGAGTGACACATGTCCTTGTAATTTATTATGAGTCAAAGGGCATTTGTGGTAGTTCACTTTCAATTAATAACAAAAGAAAAAAAAAAAAAAACTTTTCTCCCTCATAATTATATAATTAATTGTCCCTGCCCTTCATCCCAAGAAAACCTTATTACCATTTCACATCTATTAGTTGCTTTTCCTTAAAAAAAAAAACCCCAAATCACCATTTTTTCACTTGAAGCTATCAATCTCAATAACCATCTCTGCTTTCTCTTAGTTTAAGTGAACACGTATACAACCACCTTTGAATGACCAGACGGGTTGACCGCTTGTGAACGACTATCGCTTTCTTCTACATCAAACCTGTGAATGACCAAATGGGTCTACCTATGACTTCATCATCAAGCCATGATCTTTCTTTTTTCGGTCGTTTTCTTCTTCTCAGTTTTCAGAAGTTTCAGATATGTCATTGTACCACTTTCTAAAATCTTGTGTGATGTAACCCCAACGGTCGGTAAAATCGTGACGAGATGTCGTCTGTTTTGTATTGATGTAGGACAGTGATCGAAGGGAGCACGATCAGTATGTGTTTTAAATTTATAAGAGCTGGGGCTCAAACTATATGTACGGCCTACTACACTGGGTGAGTAAGCAGCAAGTATAACTCGAGATCTTTCAACGATCGTCACGAATTGAAATGAAGGTTATGCCTATGATAGGTTCTATATTAGGATGGGTTTGTGTAAGGTAGGTAGATTTGTGTTGATTTTAACTAAACTACTTGCATAAAAATAAATTCTAAACTACGGGTAGTTAAATTAGATAGATAGAGTGTGATTGCTGAAACTTCGACAATTAGATTTTCTAGATGATATTCATTATAAAGATAATTAAGGACATTTCTAAATATAAATCAGATGAACTTTCGGTGTAAACACTAGCACCCTACAAATCTAGTCTAGAATCTAAATCTGTATGTCACTGAGTACTAGGCTATCACGAGGCCGATCATATGAGGCCGTTCGACCCCCAACATTGTCCGATGAAGACTAGTGACCCGTCTTGGATAAATATCCTGGGTGCATGAATAACGTAACAGACTGTTTATAGCATCTGACCTTTCTTACACCTAAGTTTACTTGATTTTATTAGGGCATGTGCTAATTGTTCACTATGTACGTTAAACTATCAGTTATGTAGACTTTAGTGGTTTAAGCATCTTAGACTACCGATGAATCTCCGCATTCATTTCTAAACTCCATTTAAAACGTTTGAAAGCTCAACTGCCTCTGTCCCGGGCTAGACCCTCCTTTACAATAAGTTGTTCATCCCTAAACCTACGTACGATGAATCTAACATTTACTGGTATATTCATAGCTTTCGCGTTCAGACCATGTCTAGGGTTAACTCCAAGGTATTTCACAAAATAAGATACCATCGACTTTTCCCGGGCTTCCACAATTGTACTACACACTATGGTTGTTCCATTGCTATACCAGGTACTTAGTCGAATTACGGTAGTTAGGTCGCTTTATACTAATACAGAGATAACTACCTACTGTAATTAGGCTTGATCATTTCCTAACAACTAAGTGATAGCCACGTGAAGAACTGGAAAGGGTAATCCATAGATTAGGTCTAGTGCATGATGAGTCTAACAAGATACATAACAAAACAATATCTAATTATACAATTAAAAGATTAATTAAACATCATCCATACTTCTAATTATCTACATTTCAACAATCACAATATTAAACTACTCACTAATCGTGGCAACAAATAAACCGCATACAAGATAATCATGCAAAATAAACAAATTATAAGTATGAGAGAAATAGATGTCACCCGGAGATAAGCAGCGTAATGTTGAGAACTTCGCACACTTGAATTACTACTTCAATAATCCTTGATTACAATAGTAGCTCCTCTAATCTAGCTTAATTACCACTAATTAACTAACTAACTAACTAATATTTACAAACTAGTTTCTAGAGTGAGAAACTAGAGAGAGAAGTGTGTGTGTGTGTGTGTAGGTGAAAAAGTGTGGAAGTGTGTTGAAGAGGTTGATGGAGGGGGTATTTATAGGCTCAAGCACCCTCAAAATACACCCAAATGACTCACTACCCGTATTTGGGTGTGGTATAAAAATCAAATCTTTAAGGTAAAATTCGACACCCACATTGACACCCCTAGGAACTTGGGCGATTCACAAGACCAAATTGTGAGTGAAAATCACCCAAAATGAGAATACACCCAATGCAGGAGGGTGTAATACGCCCTTGGTGGTGGTATACGGCCTCTTTAGAGGGCGTATACGGGCATCATGGCCGTATACCACCTTCCTCTTAGTCGTATGGTGCTAGGTCGTGAGTCTTGAGTGCGGGATCGTAACGTAGTTTCTTCGTTTTGCTCTAACTTCTTCGTTTTTGATCTGTTTTGAGCGATTCTCACGTCCACGTTCTCGTAATCTCATGAGGAATATTTTAAGATAGATTTCAGCTTCTAATCTTGATTTTACGATAAAATAAACGTGTGCTTGATTTATGCCCATTTTAACGCGTTTTTCGTCCATTTTTACTATCTTTTGAAATAATAGTTAAGTTTTGACCAACCTTACAAAGTATGATTGATTATGACAATATTAGTATGTTTTTGTTAATTCTAAGTCCGATATGGGTTAAATAATGTACGTAAAAACATGAATTCTTACGCTACATCATTGTACATCAAAATTCGTTATGTATCTTCTTCTCCTGGGTTGTGAATCAAGTTCCCCACTGATTGTGAATCAAGTTTTCCAAGCGTTGTGTATTAGTGTTGTGAATCAAGTTCCCCACATATTGTGAATCAATTGCTTGTGGACCAATTTCTAAAATAGAGTGTGCATCAGTTCGTTAGATTGTGATGATGCCAACAATTAAGTTTTGAGTTTTTGTACAACAGTTCATCAACTGAACTTGTTATTACATGTATGCATCAAAGAGAAGGAAAAAAAAAGGAAATGGGACTCTTTGTGTGTTGTTGGTTGTGTTGAACAAGAAGATGAAGTGTTGTGTTTTTTTATTATAATTTGTTTGTGTGTGCGTTGGCAAGAAAAAGATAATTAGTTAAGATTAATTGAATTTTTTTTAGTTACAATTTTCATCTTTGTTTTCTTTTTTTTGTATTGTGCATCTAACAACATAGCATTTTTTTATTGCTCAATGAGAATGTATTGTGAACTAGTTAGATAATTTGTGTACGGATCATGATGTTTTTGACTTCCTATTACATTTTTGAGATTGGCCATGTGTCGATGTGATTATGGTACTTTTGCCTTTCACTTTTTTGTTAATCGACATTGTTTTGAATCACACTAAATTAATAGATAATAACTCTGCAATTGAAAAACTAAAAGTTGTAATTTTGAAATAGGTGTACAAATGTCTTTTTTACCCTTAAAACACTTTTAATGAATCTTTGACTATCGAATAAAACAGATTTAATCAAATGATCATCCAATGGCTAATGTGTTTATCTTCTTTGTTTTACGTTAAAATGGTTTTACGATAAGCAACCACTTATACTGGTATATACACATTTTGGATGATAATGGATGAATTCATGGATGAAAAGTTATCATCTATGTTTGATACACTAATCATTTACAACAGTATCCATATTTAGTATACATCCATTTAAATCATTCATATCCACTACTAGTAGATAAATCAAATAAATTTCAATTTAGTCAGGTGACAATCGTCATCCTAGTCATTACTCAGGCTTTAAACACTCTAGTCCACAAACAAACGCCCAACACATTGAAAAAAAGTTAAATAAAATTAAAATTGATAGTCATTTTCTGGAATTTCCAAATCTCGCACTTTCTCACACACACAAAAAAATTAAAAAAAATAGCCCTTCATCTGCACACCATCCTCTCACCCTTTCTCACAAAACAGACCCTTTATCTAAATACATCCAACTTCTTTTATTCTTTAATTATTAATATTAATTTTAGTTTAATATGTTTTGATGGCTAAGTTAATTGTTCGAATTGTTAAGGTTTGTATAAATCGTTTTAATAAAATTGATATGCTTTATACTTGGTTGAAGTTTGCAATTCTAATACAATTTAACTATAAAAATTGGAAAGATTTTGTAAATATATAAATTATAATAGTATCATTTTGTTTTAATCATAAAAAAGCTTAAGAATGAAAAGTGGAGGTTATACCTCAAAGCAATCCAACACGTTTTGACTTGTACAACAAAAGACATGTTACGACCATCATTCAACCCGTCTTATTGCTTTGTGACCCATGTAATTATATTTTAGCTCTGCCGGTGAAAATATATAATATATATTTTGGGTAGAAGGTAACAAAAACAACCCCTGACCAGAGAAACAACCCCCACACCATGAGGGGTGTCGGTGTTATACCCGTCGTGGGTGTTGTACCCGTTAAAGGAGAATGTGTTATAAGAGAAGAGAAACTAATAGAAAGGAAACTCTTGAGAGAGAAAGGTTTGAAGAGAGATGTAAGAAATAAGAGAAAAATTTATTTTCAATTTGGATGTTTGACAATGGCAACATACAAGACTATATATAGCCTTAGTTGAGTACAACTTACAAGCTTAGGGTACAAGCACACTTACTTTTTACATTATTGATGAATGACATAAGTGGTTATGTCTTATAGGGAATGACATCATTCTATATTTCACTTAAACACATTAGAAAATAAAATCACACATTACATAATTCAACATAAACTTTTTATTTATCTAGGGACTCCAGCGAGCATCAGGATGGGTCGGGTCATCTTCATATGGATCGTTGTGGTGGTCATCTTCAAATGGATCGTTGTGGTGGTCATCTTCAAATGGATCATTGGGGTTGTCTTCCCAATCAATATAGTCTTCAAGTTCGTCAGAGGTTTCTGTCATAGCTTCAAGAACATGTTGCTTCCATTCGTAGGTTGCCTCTATCCATTTTGCCGAATCTGGATGATCATCACTCCACTGATGAATGTTGTGCATGATGAAGAATGGTACCTTTGCGCGATCAACACCATTTGCTCTTGCCATAGTACTTCTTGTCTCGATGTAAACTTCTTTATTTATAGTTGCGCATGACAGACTGGATGGATTGATTTTGTACCAATCAAGGATGAAGCAGTAAGGAGAGCGGTAAACAAGTGAGCCGTCAGTGTAAATAGTAGTAGGTGGAATAAATGAGTTGGGTCTTCGGAATAATACTACTAGATATGTTTTTGTTGAGCAGCTTGTTAACCATCTTATCTATTGGTGATGAGGGAGGAACCATTGTAGCATTTTGAACAGGTTTTTGGAATGTAAGCAAGGAGCTTGGGAGCATTAAAAGACATGGTGATTGTGTGCGACTCAAAGAGATACCAAAAAAAAACATAATGCTTCTTTTGGAAATCTATATAAGTCATGGACATGAAATATATTCAGGAAGGGATAATCTGGATGAAATTTGAGACCTTTCATGAATATTCCATGTTTCTTCAGTAGGATGGTAAGGAACGTCTTGTAGTTGACTGGGCCCCTTTCTTTTAACGTTAGATCGGTAATGCTTTCTGCAACTTCATCTAGGAGTTTTAACACTGGGAAAGTTTCTGGTTCAGTAGTGTTTGAGGAGTTTTCTCCAATTTTACCGGTGATTGTGTACACCATTGGTATTGCTTAGTTGATGCTTTTGTGACCACTGGTTGCTTTATAGTCCTTTGGTCTTGAGAGGAAATCTGCAAGGACATTTTATGTACCTTTGATATGCTTGACTGTAAACTTCAATTGGGAGAACCAATTTGACCACCTCAGGAGTTGTGCCCGAGGGAGACTTTTTCTTTTGAATTGTAGCATACGTGGAAAAGAAGACATCCATTTCTATTTGGAATTCGTATCCCACATGATGAAATTGGAATTTTTCAATTCCTCTTTTAACTGCAATAATTTCTTTAAAAGTGGAGTGATAGTGTTTTTCAGATTCTTTAAACGTGCCACTTTTGTATCCACAAATGGATCTTTCCTTTTTACTGTTTTCGAAAAGTAGGACAACTCCCAAGTATTCATCACTAGCATCTGTCTGAATGATTCTTCTTTCTGTCAAATCGGGAATCTTCAGAGGGGGCATCTCATCAGCTAACTTTTTTATTTCTTTTAGAGTTATTGTTTGTCGTGATGTCCAAGGGGCAGGATTCTTTTTAAGCATTGGGAATAGCCAGACTGTATGATTTGAAAGTTTAGGTAAGAAATCAGACATATAGTTGACTAGTCCAAAAAATTGTTGGACCAACTTCTGAGTAGATAACTCATCTGAAAATTTATGCAATTCTTGGGCAATATGGGGCTGAGGTTGGTATTTTCCGTCAGATATTTTCATTCCAAGGAAATTAATGGTGGAGACACCAACTTCAATTTTCTTTTCTGATAACATAATACCATATGTATTGACCAAGGAGTGGAATTTTGTAAGTAACTCCGCATGGGACTTTTCATCTGGAGAGAACAACATAATATCATCGATGTGAACCAGGGTATTAGCAAGATTGGGTTCAAAAATCGTAACCATTACCTTTTGAAAAGTGGATGGAGCATTGTTTAACCTAAATGGCATGACATTCCACTGGTAATGATGATGAGGAATACGGAAGGCCGTTTTACATCATGTGCATCATCCCATACTGAATTTTTCAACAAACACTCTTCCCCCTTATGGTTAAACCCTTCATTTTTTTATTTCACTCCCATTTAAACAAAATGAAGATGTTAACCCCATAAAAGCGAGTCATCCAGGAATAAATGCAGACCATTACCAACTAGTAGTACAATAATGTATTTAACTTGTTGACCAAAAGATTATTTAACCTACCACTTCACCTTGGGCATGTGATACATTCTATGTCAACAAAAGAAGTGAACAAGTTCGTGGAAAGTTACGGTTAGTTATAAATTATCAGCCTTCAAATCATTTTTTGGCAGATGATAAATTTTCCTCATTCACAGAAAAAAATCCTTGTTCCAATCTCTTATTAATGCCAAAGTTTGATCTAAAGTCCGGTTTTTGGCAATTAGGGATTAATCCTAATGACAGGTCTAAAACGGCCTTCCGTATTCCTGATCATCATTACCAGTGGAATGTCATGCCATTTAGGTTAAACAATGCTCCATCCACTTTTCAAAAGGCAATGGTTACGATTTTTGAACCCAATCTTGCTAATACCCTGGTTCACATCGATGATATTATGTTGTTCTCTCCAGATGAAAAGTCCCATGTGGAGTTACTTACAAAATTCCACTCCTTGGTCAATACATATGGTATTATGTTATCAGAAAAGAAAATGGAAGTTGGTGTCTCCACCATTAGTTTCCTTGGAATGAAAATATCTGACGGAAAATACCAACCTCAGCCCCATATTGCCCAAGAATTGCATAAATTTTCAGATGAGTTATCTACTCAAAAGCTGGTCCAACAATTTTTTGGACTAGTCAACTATATGTCTGATTTCTTACCCAAACTTTCAAATCATACAGTCTGGCTATTCCCAATGCTTAAAAAGAATCCTGCCCTTGGACATCACGACAAACAATAACTCTAAAAGAAATAAAAAAGTTAGCTGATGAGATGCCCCCTCTGAAGATTCCCGATTTGACAAAAAGAAGAATCATTCAGACAAATGCTAGTGATGAATACTTGGGAGTTGTCCTACTTTTCGAAAACAGTAAAAAGGAAAGATCCATTTGTGGATACAAAAGTGGCACGTTTAAAGAATCTGAAAAACACTATCACTCCACTTTTAAAGAAATTATTGCAGTTAAAAGAGGAATTGAAAAATTCCAATTTCATCATGTGGGATACGAATTCCAAATAGAAATGGATGTCTTCTTTTCCACATATGCTACAATTCAAAAGAAAAAGTCTCCCTCAGGCACAACTCCTGAGGTGGTCAAATTGGTTCTCCCAATTGAAGTTCACAATTAAGCATATCAAAGGTACAGAAAATGTCCTTGCAGTTTTCCTCTCAAGACCAAAGGACTATAAAGCAAGCCGTGGTTACAAAAACATCAACCAAGCAATACCAATGGTGTACACAATCACCGAAAAAATTGGAGAAAACTCCTCAAACACCACTGAACCAGAAACTTTCCCAGTGTTAAAACTCCGAAATGAAGTTGTAGAAAGCATTGCAGATCTAACGTTAAAAGAAAGGGGCCCAGTCAACTACAAGACATTCCTTACAATCCTACTGAAGAAACATGGAATATTCATTAAAGGTCTCAAATTTCATCCAGATTATCCATTCC
The DNA here is from genome assembly GCA_963921325.1 of Logfia minima. Classification (NCBI taxonomy): domain Eukaryota; kingdom Viridiplantae; phylum Streptophyta; class Magnoliopsida; order Asterales; family Asteraceae; genus Logfia; species Logfia minima. Next base: position 21,480,224 of record OY992770.1, read on the forward strand.
TGAATATATTTCATGTCCATGACTTATATAGATTTCCAAAAGAAGCATTATGTTTTTTCTCGTATCTCTTTGAGTCGCACACAATTGCCATGTCCTTTAATGCTCCCAAGCTCCTTGCTTACATGTTCAAATGTCAGTTTGAAGTTGTATCTCCGCATTCCAAAAACCTGTTCAAAATGCTACAATGGTTCCTCCCTCATCACCAATGGACAAGATGGTTAACAAGTTGCTCAACAAAAACCTATCTACTAGTAGTATTCCGAAGATCCAACTCATTTATTCCACCTACTACTATTTACACTGACGACTCACTTGTTTACCAGTCTCCTTACTGCTTCATCCTTGATTGGTACAAAATCAATCCATCCAATATGTCATGCGCAACTATAAATAAAGAAGTTTACATCGAGACAAGAAGTACTATGGCAAGAGCAAATGGTGTTGATCGCGCAAAGGTACCATTCTTCATCATGCACAACATTCATCAGTGGAGTGATGATCATCCAGATTCGGCAAAATGGATAGAGGCAACCTACGAATGGAAGCAACATGTTCTTGAAGCTATGACAGAAACCTCTGACGAACTTGAAGACTATATTGATTGGGAAGACAACCCCAATGATCCATTTGAAGATGACCACCACAACGATCCATTTGAAGATGACCACCACAACGATCCATATGAAGATGACCCGACCCATCCTGATGCTCGCTGGAGTCCCTAGATAAATAAAAAGTTTATGTTGAATTATGTAATGTGTGATTTTATTTTCTAATGTGTTTAAGTGAAATATAGAATGATGTCATTCCCTATAAGACATAACCACTTATGTCATTCATCAATAATGTAAAAAGTAAGTGTGCTTGTACCCTAAGCTTGTAAGTTGTACTCAACTAAGGCTATATATAGTCTTGTATGTTGCCATTGTCAAACATCCAAATTGAAAATAAATTTTTCTCTTATTTCTTACATCTCTCTAAAAACCTTTCTCTCTCAAGAGTTTCCTTTTTATTAGTTTCTGTTCTCTTATAATACATTCTCCCTTAACAAGTACAACACCCACCACGGATATAACACCCACACCTTTCAATACTAACAGAGAAACAACCCCCGACCAGAATAGTGAACTGAGATAATTCTTCATTTGGTACTAGATGGGTCAAACACAATATGAGAGTTATGAATATAAAATTTAATAAGGATAAATAATTATAATCCTCTTAATGATAATAAATATAAACTTTTATTTCAATTTTATATATATACTTTTATGTTATCACAATAATAGTATCTTAATTATTATTTATTCTGTATTTCAAATAAAGATAATTATAAAATGTATAAACTAACAAAAACAATTAAATATAGATTGATTTGATTTTTAGTTTTTATATATATGTATTATTAAAAGAAGCATAAATGTAATTTCCGATCTTTCAATTTTTAAACATTAAGCCTTATAGCTAAATGCTTTATAAGGGTTTAAGATAAAATTAAATTAAGATTAAGATTAAGATGATAAGAAAAAGCTTGAAACAAAACAAATAATATAACAAAGGAGAATGCATGAATAAATAAAACTAGCCCTCAAAACCAAACTCCATTTAAAAGGGGTCTGTACCTATTAATCTAACATAACAGAATACCTCGTTCGTTGCCTTTAAAAAAACAAACACTAATCCCTTTAGTTTCTATCACAAATTTTAATCCCAAGAAGACCAATGTGCTCATCATACATGTAACAAGATCGCAAATCTGGATGCTAAAAAACCATCATCCAATTCAACTCTTTCATCGCCGCTAAAACTACTAAAAAAACAAAAAACAAAAAATGCAGATACAGACTCACCAAGGGGCCATCAGATAACAAAACAGCCTCACATTCTTCATAACTTAATCCATCATATTCTTTTTTATTTTTTTCTCAAAACGATAACTCGGAGTACTTGGAAACATTAAGCAGTTCCTGAAAATAAGCCAACTAGGATCATAAGATAAACAATACTTTGCTTCCTGTACAATGCCCCAATCTAGGAGTGACAAAATGGATGGGTCAAGCATATTGGGAATGGGTCAAAATGGGTACTATTTATCATGGAAGTCGCCCTGAGTCCCAAACACTGTCGTGTTTCATTTTCTTGAACTTTGTATGTATAATATGAATAGAAAACCTATTATGTTACGCTAATAGTCATTCTTTTATCTACTTTAGGTGACTTCTGACCAGCTTGACCCGTTTCCGTTTAACTAAAGTTTTTTAAAGTCAAAAACAAAATACAATATTAGCCATTTTATCCATAAACAGGTCTAAAGTGCCACCACTACCCAAAATGGTTCAAATTCAGAATAATCAGGCCTAGAAGGCGTAAACTAAAGAACACCAAATACAAAATTAAATTACATTACCTCAGAATAACGAATATGATCATGATGCACATTAGAAGTCTTAACAATGGTCTCCCATTTTGGTCCATTTTTAAGACTCTTCTCAACAGGAGCCTGTTGCAACTTCTTAGGATACGGACTCCTCAGAATCATCTTTTTCCAAAGCCATGATTCCGAGGGTGATTTAGGCAGTGGAGGGACCTGAATGGAACCATCAAGATCACTAACTGGGTCAATCTTGGTATCATTTGGTATTGGGTTTGTTGCTTTTTTAATCCAATCTATGTACAATGTTTTCTCGGGTACTACTACCGGAGAACTATCGTGTATCAAACGAGGAGAAAAATTACTTTTCACATTAAGTGAAGGGCAAGTTTTAGGCTTAACAACTTGATTTTGAAAATCTTTTGGAACTCCAAGAAACCGGGCCCCGTCATGGAATGGAGATCGAGGTGATTCATTACGGTATGGAGATATCCTCCCGCTATGGGACATTCCTCGATGGGGAGATGATGGTAATGACTCACCTGTGCGAGCCAACGGATTTGATTTTTGTTGGGTTTCGTGCACTTCTCTTGATCGAGACTCTGCTCTTTTCCTAATTACAGCATCCATAGCTTGCTGCAAAGAGTAAAAGTCTTTTAAAAACCAACAAATGCTCAAATGTAGTTGATACAGGTTACGCAGATTAATTAGTATCACATAATCACTTACAAAAACACACCAACATTCACATTCAAACAACAAAAGATTCCTAAATTCACAAAATTTACAAATAAACGGATGAGATTTTCCATGTTCAGGTTACACGGGAGGCCGCATCTTTTTTGAATTAGATGTAACCTAACTAGTCTATCCCGTGACCGTTCCGGACCCTTCCCCAGTTCCCCTAGCCACCCCCAAGATGTTTACCTAGTGAGGCTCAAACCTGATACCACTTGTGAGGACATCAGAATGCCTTACCACTAGGCCACCTTGGTGATGGTTAGATTCACAAAATTTATTTAAACTTATTACCTTCTCGAGACTTGGAGTCAATGGTCCACTGTAAGAAGTTCTTCGAGAAAGTCGTGGAATTGGACCAGGTGACTCGGGAAAAGGAGACTGACTCTGATGAATCTTTGCTTTCGGTGCAGGCATTGAATTTGATAGGCACGAAGAACGCCTTGTACAGATTCGAGGCAGGAAGAAACTGAAACCCTTTTTGCTAGTTTTCTTCTTCTCCTCAACCACATCACTTTCTTTAACTTTCACGTGATCATTATAATTATTATAAGGCGAAGCTGCACCAACTGGATATTTTTCAAGCAATAAAGGCCTCAATTCACCACTGTAGACATTCTTAACATACTTAGGAGGCTCAAGAACTGGAGCTTGTTGCTTTTTTGTAACATATTGTGGTGTTTCAACAATCATAGACTTTGAAGCAGGTAAAAACCGATTGATTAAATAATCACGAGTTTGTATATCAGAAGAGAACGATCTTGAAGACTCCATATCGTTATTATCTTCACTAAAATTGCACGAAAACGAATTAGAAAGTGTTGAAATTGCATCAGCATGAACATCTTCCGATGCTTGTTCATCAATCGGGATTCTCTTTGAAGGAAAACTTTCAGAACTTGGGGTGTTTTTGCGCTGCTGTGAAACGGGTTTTTTTCGATCTTTTGCTTTTCCTGGGATTTGTTCCCAAATGAATGGAATGGCTGCGGGTTTGGTGACTTCTTGCTCGGGTTCCCATTGAGATCTAGCAACAGGAAGTGACTGTTGTCTAGCTGGTTTCGGTTTTTTACTATAATTGTAAGATAATCCATCTACATGTGAAGAGGTTGTCGATAATCGCCTAACTGAGAGTAAAGGAGCATTTAAATCGAGCTGCTTTTCGTCCATTTTTCGAGTTTTTGATGTTCAAGATTTAGTGTTTTCAACTGTTCACCTGATTATAAACTGGAAATTCACCAAAAAAGCAGTAAGAGAATGAGAAATTGCTTTAAGGAAAATGTGAATAATTAGATTTGCATAAATGTAGGAAGAAAATAGAGGGAAAATTAGAATCCCATGCTTGGCTTAAGAGAAAAGAAAACAGGGGAAACCCTAAAAATGATTAAAGCAATATACTTTACGGGTAGAGTTTATGAGTCATAGACATTTTTATGATACTTCAAGTGGGTTTCCATAAAAGTAGAAAATTTTAAAACCCAAATCTAACATTTTATACCATGGGGTTGCATTTTATTTAGTTTTCTACACATCACTTGCATTTCTTGACATTACAAGTAAAAAAGACACACACACACACACTAAAATTATGCAATGTGTTCTTGAATTATCATAAACAAGAACACACAGCTGTACATATTTATCCAGATAAGGTAAAATAGCTAACCATCTACTATACAAACTCAAAATATCCTCTGAAGAGCTAAAATTCAAGTAGAGAAAACTGGAAAATAAATAAATAAGAACTTTATATGTTTATCTGTCCTTCTTCGAATAAATAAAGAAAATAAAAGGAGGCTGTAAAATAACATTCTTACAATTAACTACTTGAAAAAATGTAAAATGAATCCAGACAGACTAATTGTGTTTGCACAAAACTTGGAACCGAAATATTGATCCTTGGGGATGAACAGGATACACAAATAAAATAAAATAAATATTGGAAAAGAAAAAAATGTATATTTTGCTTACCAGTGATGGATAAAAATGGTAGGTTTTGTGGAGAAATTAGTGGCCTTGAATGATGGCAAAAATTAAGGCAGGAAAAGAGTGAAGTAAAGAAAAAAATTGAGTATAGAGTTGGGGACTGACTGGGGATGGAGTGGGGTATGAAGCATGATAAAAATAAAATTTTAAAATAAAATTAAAAACTTAACAAACTGAGTATCGTGGGTGGGGTTTCATATGAGACCAAAAAGGAAGGATGGGGATTGAGGAGGTAGCTTTATTCAATTTTCAATTCAACCTAAAAAAAATGAATGTATGTTTGACAAAAGGAAATGTATATTTTTATAAAAGTTTGATAGATCTTATAATATCTTTCTTAAAAGATATGGTATTGAATATAGGAAGAAAAAAATAAAATAGTGGCATATATACGTATTTTGGGTTTTTTAAAATGATGATAATGATTTATGTATAATCTTTTGGGACTATCATGATGTTGTTTATGTGCGTTTTATTTTTATGTTTTATAGGCCTCTCAAGTTTCATAAACAATAAGCCAACGATGATGTAAACGAGGATATACTACAGCGCTGCGCTACTAGCAAATGCAAGTTATAATCTTCGATTATTTAGAGCAAAAGAAGTGATCACTTTATAATCATTCAAAAATGTTGTCACCTCAGTGCTACATCATTTTCACACTAAAATCACACTGATACTCATTTTTATATGTATTCATCACATTATTTTCACACTGAAATTGGATCCACATTTAAACACTTTTTACCTTTATAAATAAATTATACACACAGAATATAAATACAAAAATAATAAAAGTGATTATCACTCAAAGTGGTAGCCACCCTTTTGAAAGCTACCATTTCGTAACCAAGTTAAAGGAGGAGTGGTCACATCAAAGTGGTTCTTGATCACTTTGTGTCACCTCCTCCCACTCCCTTCACTCTTAGTAGTTAGAGTTACTAAGGTCATCTGCAATGGTAACTGAAAACCGACTGGTCACTTTCTGCAAAATTAACGTCATGTTAGCTTTTCTTAAAACTGACTAACAACTGACTGACTGACATGTGGCAATGGTCTCGGTCAGTTTTTCAGTCATTTTTAATTTATATATTTAAAACACAATACTTAAAATAAAACACATTTCATTAAAATAAAAACATTACAATAATTAAAAATAAACATTACATTTCCTAAAAAAAAAAAAAAAAATTAAAAACAAACATTACATTTTCTAAAAATAAAATACAATAATTAAAAACGTTACATTTATTGAAAAAAGATACGATTAATGTTGACGAAAATTTGGTGGGAGTTGCACAACGTTTTCGATTAGAGCATTGCGAAGTTGATGATGTACCGTTTGATCGCGTAATTCCTTGTCCATCCATAATTGAGTTGCAACCCTTTCTTCCCATGAACGTCGGGGTAAATTTGTCGGGTTTGCCAAATAATCTTCTTCAAGTTGACACATATTTCGACCGTTGTCCTCGGTTATCATGTTGTGTAAAATCACAAAACAATACATGATTCTTTTTATTTTGTTGATGCTATAAGGTCTTGCCGGGTTTTTTATGATTTGCCAACGGCCTTGAAGCACACCGAATGTTCGTTCCACATCTTTTCTTGTGGATTCTTGATATCTCTTGAAACGTATTTGTTGGTGCATGTTTTGTGACAACAGCTTCTAGTTTGTAATAGTTAGTTTTAGAAGTCATTTTGTTAATCGTTGTAATCGTTAACTTTAGTTTTGCATGTGTATTTTGTAGGTTCGTACGAACTTGTAGGTTCGTACGAACTTAGTTGCTTATAAATATACAAGTCCGAAAAAGTGGTTTTTAAGGGTTTAGGAACTGGGTTTTCCAGCTAGGTTCGAATACTCTGTGTAACTTCGAATGTAACCTCGTTTACATTCAATAAAAGTGATATTTATACTTGTTTGTTATCGTTTAAGTGTATGTGAGGATTCCGCACTCATATATACTTGATTACCCCGTAGATCCGAGCCCTAAGGGGACTTTCAAGTGGTATCAGAGCCTTTAAACATTCATTTTTGGTTCGGGTAAAGAAAATATAAAGAAACGAGAGATTACAAGTGTTTTGGAAGATAAAAGTTGTACTTTCGGCTTCCTCGAGTGCTTGTGATTCATATTCTTTAAGTTTCAGTCAATTTCAACGGTTGAATCTTTCTAGATCTGAGTTTTTGCTCAGATTTGAGCTTGAACAGCAAGTTCGTACGTTTCAGAAAGTGTCGTACGAATTTACCCAGAATAGCCATTCGAACTTAGGTTTATACGAACATACTAAGTTCGTACGAACCTACCATTCGAACTTAGATTTTGTTCGAACATACTAAGCTCGTACGAACTTGTAAGTTTGAAAATTTTCTAACTTCGCACGAACTTAACCTTCCATAAGTGCTTGTGATTCATATTTGGCGGGAAATCTCCGGAAAATTTTCTTTGACCGAAATTTGAATTTAGGCTTACCATTGTTTAACTTTGGTTTGAGAAATTTGAATTTGAAAATATTCGCGAAATTTTGGAGGGAAATTTGTGTTTTGAGTGAACTTGACATTAGTTGACTCTCTACTACAAACTTACCTCATATCCTTATACACTCTTACAAGATGTCAAATATGAACAAAATGATAGAAATGGATCATACCTCACCACCAAAGCTTTTAGCTGAAGATTACTTCCGGTGGAAAGATAGATTTGAATCATTTGTAAAATTCACTGACATCAACATGTGGATCTGTATCAGTGAAGGGTATGATACACCTTCTTATGAATTCGAAGGGAAACGAGTATTTCGTTCGTATTCAACGATGAAGGAGGCAGACAAAAAGATGTATGATGCAGAGAACAAGGCGTTGTCTGCTATCATCAAGTGTCTTCCTGATGATATTAGGTATACCTTCAAACAACGTTACCACTTTTCTAGAGAGCTCTGGGTAGCTTTGGAGAAAAGATTTGACGGTGGTAAACAGATCAAAGAGAGTAGGGCTGACTCACATCAAGGGACGTCTTCTAATGACCAATACTCAAGGAATAATACATATTCTAGAGCATTGGTTACTGAAACACGGGACAGTTCATATGATTGGAGTACACCTGTTAAAGGGCCTCAGGAATTCGTGACCACAATTGATGAGGCAGATCAACAGGATACTAGTGAGAAGAAGACTGAGAGAGAGTTACCTGCTTCAGAGACCAGGGTTATAAGGATGGAGTCTACTGGTTCTATGAGTACAAAAGACTTCATTGCATATATGGCCAACATGGATGCTGAGAAGCATAAGGTTATTCTAAACTTAGACTCTGTAGTTAATGCGTGTGTTTTATGTACTAACTTAGCAGAGCAGGCTGAGAAATTGATTGAATCATCTAATATGATGACGGCTCAGCTAAATGCTTTAAAAGAAGAAAACACAATTTTAAAACTGAGAAACTCTGAGTTAGTTAATAAAGCTAACTTTGATAAAGAGGATTTAAAAGTTTTAAAAGACAAAGTGAACGAGCAGAGTCAAATAATTGATTTAGCTCGTGAACGTGTTTTAGATTTAACTAAACAGTCTTCTGAAGCTGACTCTACTACACGACCAGTAGTCTCTGAGAGGGTTGACATCACTGAGTCGACCAAGTCAGAGATATCTGTGTCAGGGACCAATGAGGAGTCAGAAACTTCAATTGAGTTTGTTAGACCTAAAATAGAAGATGTTAAGAATATAAAAGGAAAAGGTAAACAAACCGAATCGGAACACCAAACGATTCTCAGGGCTCAAAAGAAAGCCTGGGAGAAGCGTTCGTGCTTCACGTGTCATCAAAAAGGACATGTAGCAAGTGTGTGTCCATATAAGAAATCAAAAGTTTTGACAATTGATAGTCTAAGGAGCACTTCTCCTGAAACAGGAAGCTCAAATGGAGAATCAATTCGGTTGAAACCTTCAAAATATTTTAACTACCCCAGCAAAAGATTTTCTAACCAGGATAATAGTAATGGAAATTTTCATTATAACTATAAATCTAGGGTTGAAAATTCTTCTAACCAAAGGTCAGTCAATAAGAGGCTTTTCCAAAAGTCTCCGGATAGAAGGGCTAGTGGTAGTTCCTCCCATTCCCTAACAAGTGAGAATTCCAGAGTATCCAAGTAACCTGAAAGGCGAGACAAATATCTGAAGGAATTTACATTTGTTGATGACAATGGTCGATCCAAGTCAGTGGTGGCTTGGGTCCCCCTTTGTAACTAATGATTTTTATCTAGTGTGCAGGAACACAAACTTCATAGGCTACAAGTTCAGCAGAAGACGTAGCGATGGAGGGGGAGATAAGATCAAATATGGGATGATAATCTAGCTGATTTTGTTGGTAAGGCTTTTGATAAATCAAGTTTTGAGTTGTTAGTCCACATCGCTGGTATAACAAATCATGAGTGACATATCTCCCTTAAGAACTTTTTTCTATCTTTATTTCTTAGGATTTTTAGTTAGTTTTGAAAAACTATAAAAATATGAGTGTCACTGTAATGATGCGAAGAAATGACGAAAACATTACCCATGCCTAGAACATTTTTATATGTGTGGCTTTTAGATGTAGTACTTACACAGTCAAAAGTACTTTAAATATAAACGTAACTAATAGCTTCATCATACGATGTATTGGTAGGCATACGACATAACGGTTTTCAAGTACCTAATCAATATTAAATAAAACGATTTTTCTATGCAATCTCTATTTTGATGTATGACATTAAGTCTTAATTCTTAGGAGATGGATTGTACCTGAATACATGTTTTTGGATAAATAAAAACCAATTCATCTGGGGGGTTCACTGACTGTTTCTTTTACTACATCTTGAAACATGTTGACCTAGACTCAGTCAGTGTATCCTAAAAATAGAGCAAACTCGACCAAGAAACAAGAATACCGTTTTCAAGGTCTCTAGTCAAACTATGTCGCTTTGTTATACGAAAGTGCAGACCTGTCACCTCTGGTTTGATTTTAGATTTGTTAGGCTCTAACCCTAGTCTAGTCTCTTCACATGTACAAAAGTACATTGCTCTTAATATAAAGGACTTGACTTTAGAGATGAAATTTAAATAAAAAACATCCATTACATGGAATTCTGGACTTTCTCGATCCTAAGTGTATATCAAATATGAGATACATAGATAATCGTTAACAATAACTAACATTGTACTTGAAAATCCTGAGTGTTAACTGCTTAAGTGGACAACAATACCGATAATCGTCGTGAACTATAAATTACATACATAATAACATTGGAATAATTCAATTCCTAACTGTGTATTGTACGCATTATGGCTAATATGATCTTCGTCACAGTGACTCTTATAAAAAGAATGTGCTTTTTAATATGAATAATTTCATATTTGTTTGTTTATTTTTAGTTATTTTTTCATTTTAATTTATACAAATTTAAGTTCTTACTAAATGGGGAGATAATTACTTTTGATTGTTTAACTATGCGATCGGAGAAACAATTCGAATGCGATTTATTCAAAACGTAAGTATGACAAAACATTGAAGCTAGAAGATCTAAATTCGAGGAGGATATAGGGGGTTTGCGTGTAAACAGACCGAAAGTGATGATGAAAGTGATGATGACGATGATATTCCACAGAGTTGGATGCATCTAGATCTAATAAAACTTGGATCTCACTTAGGGTCTCGTTTTACTTCGAATAAAGGAAAAAAGAAGTTAAATGAAGACAATGATTATACATTGCAAGATGACGATGCTGATTCTGATAATGATACCTCGTTATTCACTAGAAGGTCCAACAAGAAGACATCTAGTGGGGTTTTCATTAGTGAGCCAACTACCTAATCCATAACCATCACCACCTACACTTTACAACAACAATTCCAACAACACCTACTACAACTATTTCACCATAGCTTAGGCGGAGATCCCTTGTTGAAGAGCGCGACAGCTCAGGGGGAGAAGCCTAGTAGGGGGTGAAGACTGATTGTAAAGAGGATGTGTTGAGACAGACGATGATCCCAGTGACCAAACAATTTGAGCTGCCGAACTCTTCAACTAGAAGACTTGGTATGCTTGAATAGGTTAAGGGTGAGTCTAGTTAATCTAACAGGGAGAGATACCATTGAACTAACAAGTTCAATAGTGATAAATCCGAGTTAGAGGATACCTACAGAAGTTTAGTTCAGAAATGAAGAAATGTCTGAAGGTAAATTGTAGTGATAGACCAAGAGGAGTTAAGATCTGAAAAAGATGAAATTCCTAAAGGTGACTCAGAAGCTACAAGAATTGTAGTGATAGACCGAGAGGAGTTAAGATCTGAAAAAGATGAAATTCCTAAAGGTGACTCGGAAGCTACAAGAGTTGTTGAGAAGTGTATGACATGATTCGATGAAGATGTTAGAAGCTAGAGATAGTTAGAGACATGAAGATTGAAGATGTCAGAGGGTGCTGAAGACTTTGTGGAAAAGGTGTTCTATACAAGAGGACAAAAGAGCTTAACAGAATCAGAATCGCAGGCAACTCGGGTGACAACATCTCCGGTGAAGCCAGAGCTATTGTCAAGGGGGAGTCTGTTGGTGCATCGAAACTAGAGCTATTGTCAAGGGGGAGTCTGTTGGTGCATGTTTTGTGACAACAAATTCTAGTTTGTAATAGTTAGTTTTAGAAGTCATTTTGTTAATCGTTGTAATCGTTAACTTTAGTTTTGCATGTGTATTTTGTAGGTTCGTACGAACTTAGAGTAGGTACGAACTTGTAGGTTCGTACGAACTTAGTAGGTTCGTACGAACTTAGTTGCCTATAAATACACAAGTCCGAAAAAGTGGTTTTTAAGGGTTTAGGAACTGGGTTTTCCAGCTAGGTTCGAATACTCTGTGTAACTTCGAATGTAACCTCGTTTACATTCAATAAAAGTGATATTTATACTCGTTTGTTATCGTTTTGAGGATTTCGCACTCATATATACTTGATTACCCCGTAGATCCGAGCCCTAAGGGGACTTTCAGTATTTCTTGTTGCGTTAGTGGAAACTTAAACAACTTTACAAGAGTAGCCCATTCTGGATAAATCCCGTCGGCAAGATAATAGCCTTTGGTAAATTGTTGTCCGGCAATGGTGAATTCTACTTGAGGAGCTCTATCTTGTTGTAAATCGTTGAATAAATCTTATTCATTCAGAACGTTGATGTCGTTACTCGAACCTGCAGGACCAAAGAAGGTGTGCCAAATCCACATATCATAAGAGGCTACCACTTCGAGCATGATCGTTGGACATCCTTGATTAGCTCGGGTGTATTGACCTTGCCATGCCACTGGACAATTTTTCCAAGGCCAGTGCATACAATCGATGCTCCCAAGCATACCCGGAAAACCATTCAACTCCAAATGACGTTGTTGTAAACGTTGCACATCTTGGACTGTAGGTTTTCTTAAGTACTCGGTCGAAAAGTAGATGAAATAAACATTTTGTAAAATTGTCTAAACAATCTTATGACGTTTGTTGACCCATGTGTAAGTATTCATCAAACGCATCGGTGGCACAACCGTATGCCAATTGGCATATGGCGGAAGTGCACTTTTGAAAAACGTTAAAATCAAGTGCACCGACAGCGTCTCGACTTTGGTGAAAATATGCAAAATATGGAGGTAGCGGAAGTTGGGAGTACGATAATATACCTTGACATATACGGACAAATAAAGGCCGGCTCATTCGGAAACGTCGTCGAAAGTAATCCGTCGGGAATTTTGGGTGCTCGGCAAAGTAGTCTAAAAATAAACGTTGGCCCGCCTCGTCGCGATTTCTCCGTAAAAATCATCTAGGTCTTCTTGGCGGGCGGAATGAGCTTTCTAAATCTTGGTCGGAATTGGAGTCTATCGAATAAATCATGTTGATTGCGGCGGTCGTATCGAAAACACTCGTAAGCGTTTGAATTTCTTTAATTTCATAATCGGAATTGGAATTAGACATAATATGTATTTTGTGTGGATAAAATGGGTGTATAATTGTGTAAGTTTATAGAGAGAATTGGTTGTTTTTTATGTGAATTATAGTTGTTCGGAGTGGGTATATATAGGAGTAATTGTGTGTATTGATTTAGTGGAATAAAATAAATAATATATATATATATATATTAAAAATGAAAGTAGCCGTTTGATACTTTTTTCAAAAAATTTTAACGGTTACATTTTGAAAAAAAAAACCTTTAAATCAAACCGAAGAAAGCACGAAACATGGTCGGATATCCGACTAGCCCAAACCGACAATCCGTGCCAATGGCGTCGGTTTAGTCGGTTGGAACCGACCCCCAAACCGACGGCCTATTGGCAATGCCCTAAGACCACTCTCTATCATGACGTTCTCAGAATTGAGGATTAACCTCCACATCAGCGTCACATCAGTATGAGGGCTGAGGACTGACCTAGAAGTGAACACTGCCTATCTTAACACCCCAGAACTGATGACTGAACTCCACGTCAGCGCCACGTCATTTATTAAATATTAATACATATACATTTATATGATAATAAATGTTACAATAATTAAAAAACTAATTTATATTAATAATAAAACTTACGATAATTAAAATCCTACGTTACATTAATAATAAAAATTATGATAATTAAAATTCTACGTTACACTAATTATAATTAAAAACCGATACAATTATTCCTCGTCGGTGTCTTCGTTCGTTGGTTGGGTAGACGATACACAATCGCGTTTAACTTATTCCCGAAGATTCTGGAGAAAATGCTCGTTCCTCGGGTGGCAAGTTTGGATTGATCGGGTTGTAGAGAACCTTGAACGCCCTAAACATTGAATTCTTTCTAGACATCTCAGCTAATGTTTCCATTGTTTTTTGTTGAGCTAGTGCGGTTCTCAAAAGTTAGGCACGGACTTCATCGGTCGAACAATGGACGAACCCAATTTTTTTTTGCTTTTCCGATTTTGTGCCTGACCGAGTGGACGACGAATCGCGTCGTCGGAGAATAAATGGTCAAACTTCAAGTTAGGAGTCTTCGCTTGGATCAGATCGATGTCTTCTTCTTCAAGACTGACCGGCTCGTAGTCTTCATCTTGCATGGGTCGTTTGTTGTTCATAACGCCCTCCGGAAAAATGAATTTAGGGATGTCTTTTAAAATACCCCATGTCGACTCGTAAAGGAAGTTCATTTTTGTTCAATCTGTGAATCCTTCACGGGCCGCCAACATAATGTTGACGTCGGTCATACTACTTTGCCACTCATTTTAGTATTTTTGGTAAATACTTTGAAAAATCTTGACGTCCATTTTGACCATTTGCCCGTTATTTGGTCAATATTAAGTTTTGTATCAACACAACGGTTGTAATTTTGTTGTATCACTCTCCAAAAAGAGTCACCCGTTTGTGAATTCCTGATCGCTCCATTTTGAGAAGCGTCGATCCACCGTTTAGCCAAAACTTGTTTTCTTCAGCGGTCCAAGACACTTTTTGGCCTTTTTGTCGTTCGTTCGTTTGTTCGGTCACTTTTTCCTTTCTTTTTCTTTTTGGCCGATTCGCCTTCGGCTTCGGGTACAAATTCGGCTTCCTCCTAGGGTGGTATGTGGACGTTTTCAAATTGATTTTGTGATAGTGGTGTTTGTGGGTAGGCGAATGATAAGTGGTGTTGTTGTGCTTGATGATACATATTTAAATAATGTTGGGATCGAGGGTCGTCGGTTGGTATTATAAATGGATTAACGAGAGGTAGATATGGCATAAAACTCATTTGTTGTGAGCTCGATTGTGGTGCGGATGACAAACCTATGGGTAAATAATTTATACCTAGAATTGGATTGTTAACTAGGTCATGAAAAAATCATTGGATTGTGACTGTGATTGTAATTGTGATTGAGAATTTTTGTTTTCCTTTTTAGACACTTTATAGGTGGATGTGTTTGATATTAGTTGTGAGTAAAATGTAAGTAAAGTTGATGAGAATTGTGTGAAAAATAATTGGTAATTGTTTTATATTATTTGTGTGTGAAATAGATAATGATTGAAAGAATTGTGTGTGAAAAATAGATAATTGTATGTGTGTGTATATATAGTGTTTGAGATTGATTTAAAAAATTGATTTTTTTTTTTTGGTTTGTCCGGCCAAGATTAGTCGTTGGCACACACACACACACTAACCCACACACGCAGACAGTGACCGTTTTGCATTTTTGTGATTCGTTCTTACCAGGATGGTCTTCCAAGACGGGACCATGTCTATAGAGGAAGATGAAGGACTGCATGCCATAGAGGACGAGAACGGAGGAACGATATACACCGATCTAATAAGGTAGAGAGTTTACAATATCATTTATATAAGTA
Source organism: Logfia minima (assembly GCA_963921325.1). Lineage (NCBI taxonomy): Eukaryota > Viridiplantae > Streptophyta > Magnoliopsida > Asterales > Asteraceae > Logfia > Logfia minima. The sequence goes on from OY992770.1 coordinate 21,495,640, forward strand.
ATGATCCTGTAAATATATAACTTCAAAAGTATTTGTTTTGTTTTTATCTTTATGAATGTTATGGTGCTAATAGGAAAGGAAACGGACCCGGATATAAGGATTATATTAATATAAATAATAATTTTGAAAAAGTTAAAGTTTAATAAAAATATCAAACATTTTAACATGAGAAATTTAAACTGTGCAGAAAAAGGCGAAGGAAAATAATCGACCTCGCACCCTTTCTATTTTATGATAAAAACATCAAGAGACACCAACTAAGTGGACTAGAAAGTCATTTTGTCATTTTTTATGATTTATTGTTTATCAACTAAAAATCAACCTAAATGCAGAGTAACAAGTAACAACTAGGTCAGCAACACTCAACCGCCCATTTCAACTAATACCTTTACAGTGAACAGTAAAAACACTTCCACTATTGATGTATAGTAATGGCTATTCTTCTGTGCAAATTAGTGGCGCATGTAGAAGTAAAATGGATGTTGGGGCAGATGCCCCTTTACAAAAATTATATTATGTACCGGGAGAAAAAATATAATACTATATTTTGCATTTTTTTACCCCTTGCTAAAATAAATGATAAAGAAAATTAATTCTGTACCTGTTATAGGTAAATAATCTTTAAATTTAATTGACATTTAACATAAAAAGTGCTATAAAATATGTTTTTTTTTTATTTAATCAGCGAAAAAGAAAGTCATTTGTTTATTATATAATTTTGGTCCTCTAGATAAAAACTATCTAGCTCCGTCACTTGTAGATGTTCTCGGGCAATCGTAAAGGACGTTCTTTCTAGTAGATTACAAGTGAAATTACCGTATTTGTTGTATAATAATCTTTGGAAATTTATTTAAAGCTTGAACATGGCAGTTTAGAAATTTGAAAATTTTTGTATGATCCAGAAGGGTGTTTTATTTATGTTTAATAACATTTTTAAAATCTTGAAACATAGTTATTTATCTAAAATGTTAATTTCTCCATTTCAAAAACAATTTTCATCAAAAAAAAAGTTTAATTTAAAACGTAGTAATAAAATGTCATTTTTGTCCTTAAAATCAAGACAAATGACTTAAAATATTAAATAAATAAGTTAAAGGGTGTTCTTTTCAGGCAAGTGAACATTAATTTTGAGATATATTTAAAAGTAATGAGGACTTTCTTTTGGACGAAGAGAGTGTATATTTAGATGCTTTTGAAATAAATATAGAACTTTAAGAACACTAGTTTTTATAAAATTTGCATGTACATATTACAGGGTGTGTTTCATCACTACTTGTGATTGAAACTAGAGCTGAATAAGTCCTAAGGGATTCTAAAAGCTACTTGAAGAAGCTTCTATTTTAAAGACTTTTGGGATTTATTTTTTCATAGGCCCAACTTCTAATTGATTGCCAAACAACCAATCCGGTTATTTTCTGTAGTAACTTGAGTTTATAAAAAGTAAAAGTTCAAACTCATAAAATCCTCAAGAATTTCGCTGCGAAACACACACATAAAGTTCTAGCATATGTAGAATTAAGAATGAGTAACATACAAATATTTATAATAAACATAACTACTAATCTACTAGCATTTGATATTTTTAAATATTATCTCAGTCCTAGAACAAGTATTCACCTTTCAATTTTTGTTTGTTCCAAAAATAAGTCTTCATTTCAAAAGTAATTACTAATTTTATCAATTTACCTATAATTTACTATTTTATAAAACTGTTTAATAGAAGAGTGTGCAAAAAAATAAGGGTAAAACTGTTATTTTTCTCTTACACAACATACAGATTATGCCTTTTTTCAAAGTTTGTGTGATATGATTATGAACACTTATTATGAGACGAAGAAAATCCTTTTTTTAGTTTAGGTTATTTTTTAATTATTACATTAAATTAAGTATTTTGCCATATTAGTTGAAGTAAATGTATGTTTGCACATGGAACGACGCAAAAATGTTTGCTATTCCTTTCGTCTCATAATTATTGTCAATATTTTCTTTTTTATTTGTCTCAATTTAATTTCCACTTCCATAAATGAATGATTATAATTGATTGAATTTATTTAATTACCACTAATGTATATACATAATATAAAAGGGTAGGCAAAAAATAAGAATGAAACTGTCATTTTACATAAAAATTACTTATAATGATTAGGTTTTTTTCAAACTGCTTTGTGAATAATAATTTTGGGATGAAGGGAGTACAAAAAGGGACAGTTACATCTAACGACCCGACCAACTGGCTGCCTTTTTCCTCGTCTTACCCGCCATTTAATTTTACATTTCACACCCTTGTAGTTCTGATGGTTGTTCATTTTAGACCATACTGGCTTGGCTATAGGTTTGACCAACAAAGATGTAATTTGTGGACCCATTCACACTACAATTATCAGTAATGGTAAAATATAAGCAACTCAACTTCATTTGACACATAGTCTTTCATAAATTTTTCACTTCATGGAACCCCTTTCAACCTCCTTTCCTTTTAATTTTTAAATTCTTTATTTAACACGATAAATTAAAAAATAAATAAAAATACATTTAATCAAAAATAAACTGCATTTCGTTAATAAATAAAGCATTACATAATATAAACTACTAAAAATTAAAGACAAAAACACTAAGTTAAAAAATTAGTAAAAACATTAATAATAGCCCAATGAATTAATTCTTGCCATTGCGTCAGTTTTTAGTTTCATCCACATCTCATCTTCGGCTTTGGACTTATTCTCGAGCGGTTTTCTAAGGATGTCAAGTTGTTCTTTATCACATAAAGTAAATCACTGTAGTCTACTTATTGAACTACTCGGTTTTTGGAACTGGGAGTCGAGGAACCAACATTTTATGTGTTGTATGGAGTTTATGGAAAGTTATAAAAGGAAGAGTTGTATGGTGAGTCGTATGGGTTCCAATTGTCGGGTGGAGAAGTCAACGACATTTGTGATAGACTCATCGGAGAAAAGTAGGACACTTGTGAACCGAAAATGTTAGTTGGTTGAATAGGTTGTTCTTACACAAAGTTGTTTGGTAACAAACTAGTGGGTAATTGAATACGGTATTGAGGTTGTGACTGAATTTAAGACAATTGATTTTTCTTTTGAGATTGTTTTTTGATTTTTGAGTGTGGGTCGCTAAGTAGAAAATTGATTTGGTTATGAATCCATAGAGAAATATAAAATAGGTAATGGCAAGTGTATAATTGATAGAAATAGTGTTGCAATTTTGGTTGTTGAATTGGAATGTAAATGATTGTATTTATAGGTAAATATTGAGTGATTAAAAGTGAAGGTTTTAAAGTATTTGTAGCCGTTTGTGAAAAAACCAAAACGAAAATAACAAATTTTTTAAACAAGTTCACAGATGAAAGAAAAACAAAAGAATCTTGACATTCAAGCGAATTTTGTGCATTTTTCATCCCAATTGCAAATCTTCACCACTCTAACCCACCTACTTGGAAGCCCCTACCCCACCCACTATTGCTGCTCTAAGAGCATTTGCAGTGGTAAAATGAACCCCTTTTCAACCCCACCTAACACATCAGTGGCACCTCAACTTTGCACTAACATTTTCACTCAACCACTTTTAACCAATTTTTCACCCCAATGAAATCCTTTTCAACCCCTTTGTCTTTTTTATTTTTTGATTTTTTTTAATAAAAAAATTGATAACTAAATAAAAATATATTTCATATAATAATGTATATATTACTTTTTTTTTTTTTTTGCTTATTATGTTGAAAAGAAAGCCGAATATTAACATCAAGAATTTAAAAAGCCCAACAAGATTTTGATATGAAACTTAATTATCTTTTAAAGCTCAACATCTACTTAAACATATCTTTCTTCCCTACCAAAAATACTTTTTCTACCACAATATATACATACAACATCTTCAAAAAATATTCACACTAGAGCAAATAAACAAAAAAAGAAAAAAGAAAACAATAGAGAGATTCAAGGTTGGAATCATGAAGTTGGTTCTCTGATGCAGTCCCCACCCTCGCCTTAATGGAACCCCGCAAGATCCCCTTTGGTGCCGACACTGACCATGTGAGCGCGGCGGACGTCCTTAATGGAATCAATTGTAGTGAAGTCTTTTGTTAAAAACCTTAAAATTCTTCTTCTGCTGCTTGCTTGAACTTCATCGCATTATCCATTTTACCATTATCTAAGACTCTCAACATCCTTTCTATCGGTGATCAACACTTGTAAAAGTGTATGATTTCCAAGTCATACACCGGTTGAATTGTACTCAAAACACTTACTTTGGAAAATTGTTCACACACCAGCGAGTCTATGCCCCTAGAGAATAATCATATATTTATTAGATCACATTTATCTATTATATTACTTTTACAAACGACTAACAGACAAGGACCAACCTATGGAAGAAGAAGCTTAAAGTATAATTGAGAAAAAATAAGGGGAGCAATACATATCATTAGATTTTGAAATAACTGATCATTCTGTTACAGGGAAAAGATACTTGGTTAGGATAGAAAGATAATAACTTTTTCTAGTTATCTAGAAATAATTCATCAAGTAGATCATCTCATTGTATATTCCATCATCTACCCCAAATGTTAGAGTTATACATTTGATATCCCTCACCACAACCTTCATTACTAGCAAGACAGTTCATAGAACCCTAACCATCACCACCACCTATGATGCGCCCCAAATGGTCGGTCACGACGAGCGTCGTCGGTAGGAACGTCGGACGATGACTGAAATGTGCGATCGGTGTATTTTAAATTTATATTTGCTAGGAACCCTAAGTTACTACTACTTATGGTACTAATAAGGTTATTATTAGGGTAGCCAGCGGTAGGTATGACTCATGTATCGTTCTTTAGATTACAACGGGCATGGGAATTAGGAAGTTTCGTTATCTTTGATAATTTAGTAGGGATTCCAAATAGTTAGGATTTTTTTTTTGGTTTTTATCTATTTAAACTACTAAAGCATAAAAACAAATGAAGATAGCATTTATGTAACACTTAAGGATAATGAGACGTGTTTCACCATGACTTACGATTGTGTATTGTTGGGATGATGTTTATTATAGAGATAATCGGGGACATTCCTAGATAGATATCAGATAAATTGTTAGCGTAAACACTAGCACCATACGAATTTAGTCTAGAACCTAAATTGGTATGTCACTAAGTACTAGGCTATCATGATTCTTATCAGATCAAGTCGCTCAACCCCCAACACTGTTCGATAAGGACTAGTGACCCCTTGGATAGATATTCTGGGTGCATGAATAAGGTAACTGAATGTTTATCACATTTGACATTTCTTAACACCTAGGTCTAATTAATTTTTATTAAGGTATGTACTAATTTTTTACTATATACAATAAACTGTTAGTTATGTAGAGTTTAGTGGGTTAAGCATCTTAGACTACTGCTGAGCCTTTGCTTTTGTTTCTAGACTCCATTTCAATACGTTTAAAAGCTCAATTAGTTCTATCATGGCCTAGACCCTACTTTACAATCAGTTGTTCATCCCTAAACCTAAGTACGATGAATCTAACGTTTTCCAGTATATTCATAGCTTGTTTAAACCATGTTCAAGATGGTCCAATACTGAATAAACGAGTATCTCCTCTAGATGGAAGAAGATTCTCTTTGAAAAGTAATTTGGTACCATCTGCTAGAGCTTGAAGAATTCCCAAAGGTCCTGCGTATTCAGGACCAATACGTTGTTGTATACCTGCAGATATTTCTCTTTCTAACCAAACAATTACTAATACACCTATTGTGATTCCTAATACAGGAGTAAAAATAGGGATAAGCATCCATATGATCCCATAGACCTCTTTTAAGGATTCCAATCTAGAAAAAGAATTGATAGCTTGTACTTCTGTTGTCTCAATTATCATTTTAACGATCAACTTCTCCCATAAGAAGGGTAACTTCTAGGTAATCTGCAAGGTAAGATACCAACGACTTTTACGTGGCTTCCACAATTGTACTACACTCAGTGGTGAATCGATTGCTATACCAGACACTCAACCAATTTACGGTGTTTACGTTGTTTCATATAATGACATAGATAACTATCTATTGTCATTAGACCTGATCAATTTCTAATAATTAAGTGATAACCAGGTGAAAAACTGGAAAATGGTGATCCATAAATTAAGACTAGTGCATGATAAGTTTAGCTAGATACGAAACACAACAGTTCCCGATTATATAGTTAAAAGATTAGTTTAACATCATCCCTAATTACAACTATCTGAATCATGGCAAACATACAATCAATTACACACAAAGCGTGACAATAAAATTTCTAATATTAATAAATCACAACCATCAAGCAATAACATTATGACAAATTAGTAAAAGAAAGGATAAATACCCATAAATAATTGCGAGCAAAATAAAAAATTCTATTTCTTCCGAATAATATCCCAAGCATTACAATGCTAGCTCATACTAATTACTATTACATAATTAATCCCTTACTTACCTCTCCCTAAATTAGTTAATTAAATTAATTTAGAGAGAGAAAGTAGAGAGAGAAACAACTAAGAAGAAACTTAATTTGGACGCCTCTGGGTCTTCCGGTTGATTCCTCAGCAATGGTGCCAAAAATTTGACGCTACCCAATGGTCGGTCATGGCAAGCGTCGTCGGGGTGAACGTTGGACGGTGACTAAAGGGCCCGATCAAAGATGTTTTATATTTATATTAGCTGGGGACGTAAGTATACTATGGGTAAAGAGAGTATAGCTATAAGTATGACGTAGATTCGTTCTTAAAATCAACTGTATTGTGAAGTAGAGAAATCGGAGACGATTGATTCAAGTTAGTAAAGGGTTTAAAATAATTGGGAGTTGATTTTGAGATTTAATGAAACTAAAGTAAGCGATAATAAGGATCGTTAACAGTCAGGATAAAGAAGGGTGTTTGTTGTGATTTCACTAGCCTTGTGTTGGGATGATGTTTTAAAGTATGAAAACGTCTTTATAAATATTTTTATTTTGTATTCCTTTGATATTTTTGTGGTCTAAGCACTAGTTCTCTATTGTCGATTGTTCGAACAACATGTCACTGATCAACTAGCCTATCGTGATTTTAGATTGCTCAACTCTCAACACCATCCTGTTATGGAACAATGACCCTTTTTTAGAATACTGAGTTTCCTGGGTGCATGAATAGATTAGCAGGCCCACTAATAATCCAACATTTCTTAACACCACGACAAGATCTAATTTAAATAAAGCATTTAAGTTTAAGACTTGATTGGTGTATAATTACTTTTCATCAATGGTTTTGTAAAATCCAAAGGTGATAGACTATAGATAATCCACAAGGTACTATACCAACGGCTTTTTCGTGGCGTTCACAATTGTACTATACCCAATGGTATTTCCATTGTTAAACCAGGAACTTAGCCATTTTATGATATTTCTGTTGCTTCATAATGTTTCTTTAAGGATTCATAAGCTAGTTTGTAATTAAGAAAAGAGATTCTCCATTTATGTTTTAAACCAATCCTTCATTTAATTCTACCCAATAAATCTCTAGTTAATATACGATGTACTCTATGAATTTAAGAAAATATTTCCACAGCTTCAAAACTAGACCATGTTTAGAAATACAGATAATTAATTACCGTTTAATTGACGTCTTATCAAAAGGTTTAAATCACATTTATTTGTGGAAAGGCTATTGTATAATTGAGGTTTAAAATCATGGATGAAAAGTTAAATCAGAATACTGGTTTTCATTTATAAAAATAATAATAACATCATCCCAAATTATATCGGCTAACTACATCACAACAAACACGCAGAGTAACTACTTACTACTCATGGAAAATCCTAGATCTAGCATAATCAAAATAGCATACATTGTAATTAAGATAGATAGAGAAAGGATAAAACCGTAAATAGCATAGCTTGGAATAATCGTGAAAGAATACAAGCAGCGTTTCGAGTATCTTCCAAAATGTTACAATAATACCCATCCAATATTCTAGTTAAATACTAACAAATATTTTACTAGAAGCTAACTACACTAACCTAGAGTGAGAAAGTAGAGAGAGAGAGGTGTGTTTTGGTGAAGGTGTATGGAGTGCATGTAGAATGGTGGAGAAAAGGTGTAAGTTGAGGTGTAGCAGTGTGGGGGTATTTATAGGCCAAAAGACTTCTCAAAATCCCCCTAAAGTGCTTCAATCCTATATACACCTCCCGTATAAAAAGTTGATTTTTAAGGTAAAATATGGAGGCTAGTTCGACACCTTAAGACATTGAGGATATGCACAAGGAAAAAAAAGCCAAAATACGAGGGTATTCTTGCATACGGGGGAATTTGGGTGCATTATACGGGAGGGGTGCCATCTATGGGTGCCTTGAGCTCCAGTGTGCAGGATCGTAAGTCTTGTCATCTTCGTTTGGTCGTATCTTCTTTGTTTCTCGGTAGTTTTGCGCAATTCTTTCACCCACGATTACGTAATTACCCGAGGAATAATGTAAGACTAATTAAGAATAATTCCTCATTTTATATCATAATGGTAGTTAAAAGGGTGGTGAACCGAGCTTTGAGTATTTTTCCTTGTTAGGTGCGTTATTTGATCGTTTTCATTGATTTTTAATGCATCGTCTATATTTCAACCCTTTGTATGACTTTTAGCGAATAACCGTTTTAATCAAATGTTTTTATCAAGATTAGGGTTGAAACGGGGAAATAATGTATGTAGAAACAACACTTTTTACGTCACATCAACTACCCCACAATTAGACTTTGCTTGTCCTCGAGCAAAAACTCAAAATTCTCACCCGCTTTGGGATTAAAACGCTTGGATATGGCCCATTTCTGAATTAGAAACATCCTTAAGAGTAACCACTTCCTCATATGAGTAATCTCATTTAGAAAATAAGTCAAAATAAGACATTCATTTCTGAAACAAAAAATGATTATCTTAGGCATGCGTTCAATTCTCGCGTTCTTCGAATATACATGGCTAAGCGATCTCACCTGGTGGTCACTCAAGTCACACAAAGTGTATCAGATTTCCTATTATTCTAGAACAAAGGAAATTGCTTAATAAGCTAGTCATGCATCATTCATCATCATAGGCTTGGTCGAGAATCAGATCTCCACCACTTAGATGAGGACGGTGCTAATTATCCGAAGACATTTTCTTTTCTAGGTTGTAGTGTTCGGTGAGGATTAAGGGGTATGGATAGTAGGGATTTTTGATTTTAAGGGTTTCGCTTATTTTAAAACTTTTAAACTTACAAAAACTTTTTTATTTAAACATTCTTCTAACGAGATGTGAATGGATAGATTAAAGATAAGTAGGGGAGTTTGTTTTTCTAAGCCATATTTTTCATTTAAATCAAACTATTTCGATTTTGTTCAATAGTGTCAATTTTTTGCACCTAAATGGATGAATATGAAATAGTATGATGTGATCCTTCTTTATTTTCTTTTTTCAGATCATAATTTTGATTTGGTTAACAATGCCAATTTTTCCACGAAATATTGTGATGTCGACTATAAGTAAAAGGATATCTAAATAGTATTTTTCATATTTTTAAAAATTCTAAGATAAGTTTGTGGGAGTTTTGAATGGAGCTAAGTCATTTGTATGCTGGTTGCAAAGGATTTGCTATTCTAAGTTCACCCAGCAGACAAAAACTGGCAGTTCACTCAGCAGACAGGAAACTGACAGTTCACCCAGCAGACAGTTTACTACTTGGAAATCACACATCATTGAACAATGATCAATCCAGTGCTGAAGACTCTCTTGAGATGTAAAGATTGAGTTATGATGAAGTATAGAAGACTCAGCGTAGATACTTAAGGCTACTTTACCCAACACAGAGATTGAAGAATGTTTTACTTGTCACAAATTCAAGTAAACACATTACTAACACTTTGAGACTTATGTGTATGACCAAATGGCATCTTCAGAGGTTGTACACATTGTACACACCTGCTTATTTTGGTTGCTTACGCACATAATGTTTCTTTATCATGGTCAGCCTAGAAGAAAAGTATGCAGTGTACTTTCTGACAGAATGCAGACCTGGTCGTGTAGAGTTCATCAGAACACACAAGCAAGCATGTTTGAAGTCATCCAATAAAGATGAAGACATTTGAAAGATGCTTATTGGTTGATCAAGTTACAAGTAATACACAAGCTCCACTATAAATATCAGACTCAAAATATGTAGTCAGGGTGTGAAAATCCTGAGTGAATTTGTAGTGAGTTAAGAGAGCATATGTGTTAGCAGACTTCATTATTTGTAACCAGCCTAGAGTTTGTTCTCAGTTGACAATAGTGTTGAAATATGTATTCAATTAAGTTAGACATTCCGCCTCTAACTTGTAATTATTTGGTTTGTCTAAATAAAAGAATTAATTGAAAAATGACCATCTGTTCTTGTGATTACTTTAAAGATCTAATTCACTACTTAGTTTAAATTCAAAGAAGTTGTATTCACCCTCCCCCCTCAACAACATCTGTTGTTAGTTTTGGGACCAACAACTGGTATCAGAGTGGTTGAGATTGTTCTAATCTTAGATCTGTTAAGATAGCCACCTACCGTTTAAACTCCGCATACTTGGAAAATGGATCCACATCCAGACCCCCTAAGTGTGATGCTAAAGAATTTTAGACTTGGAAATCAAGGATGATGCTTCACTTTGAATTCATTGATCTATTGATGCCAAATATTATCGTAGAAGGACCATCTGTTCCTACTACCACCATTGATGTTCCTGCTTCTGGAACTACTTCTGCAACATCTAGGGAGGTAGTCAAAGCAACAAATCAATGGTTTGATGAAGACAAAAGGAGAACATGTTTAGATGCTAAAGCAAGAACTCAGATAGCTATTTCACTTCCAAATTCTGTAATCCTGTATGCAGATTATCTTATGCCTAGAAAATGTGGGATGCTTTGGATATAGCATATGAAGGAAAGGAAGAGGTCAAGCAGAACAACATCATTGCACTAACAAGGCAATATGAACTGTTTTTCTGCTATAAAGGAGAATCTCTAGTTGATATGTATACTAAATTTACTATTTTACTTAATGACCTGGCAGCTATGGAAGTTCACATAAATGTGTTTGAAGTAACCAACAAGTTTGTTGATTCATTACCACCCTCTTGGGAATCTGTTGTTACATCACTCAAAGTCACTCACAGTCTTAAAAACTTTGATCTGGCTTCACTCTATGGTGCTCTCATGAATCATGAAAAATCCAAGGCCTTGCATGATAAGAATGTTAAGGAAAACTGGAAGCATCTTGAACATTCTAATGCTGCCCTTGTTGCTACTGAACCAAAATGAAGGAGCTCAAAAGCTATGGTTGATGAAGTCAAGAGTTTGATTGCTGAGTCCCATGATTGGGATGACTACAGTTCATCATCATCATCATCATCTAGTGAAAGTGATGATGAATGTGTCAAAAGTAGGAAGCATGGAAAGTGTTTGATGGCCAAAGATGATTCTATAAAGGACAAGAAAGATAGTACATTTTTGGATGACATGAGAGAAGCAGATGTCAAGATGCAATCAGATGAATGTAAAGCATCAATGTTGTATAAGGTAGAAAACTTCAGATCTTATGCTGATGATGAAAAGGCAAAAATGTTTGACTATCTTAGAATTGATCTTAATATGTCATGCAAAAGGGAAGATGAATTTAAGGACACAATTGAGAGTCTAAAATCTCAATTGAACGTTTCTGAAAATGAAAACAAGTGTCTTAAAAATGATAAACTTGAAATTGAATAAAAAGTTTATGCTTCCCAAGTTTATTTGCAAGAGTCAGCAGACACCAAAAATCAATTGGTTAATCTTAAAAAGGTTGTTGAATCTTGATGTCATTATGCTCAAAGAACAGCTAAACGTGTTTAAGAGCAAGTGCCATATCACGTCAAGGCTATTTTGAATGGTGATTTTGAGTCTGCTACTGCCATAGCTGAAGTAACCATGATGGATCTAATACTTGGACCAGCAGAAATATTGCTAGAAACTTTTGGTAAAGTTGTTGCTGGCAAAAAGGTCTTAACAAATAAATTTGTAGAACCTGTTGCCAAAGCTGAATCCATGGTTAAGATCATAGAAGAAACCAAAGCTGAAGGATCAAGTAATACAACAAATGAATCCACTAACCTCTCCCCCCCCCCCCCCAACATCTGTGTGTGTAGCTGATAACCTTATTTATGAAAATACTAGGTAAAATCACCTAAGGTTTCCAAAGCTTCTTCATTGATGATCTGAACACACATTGGTTCACATAAGTCGATGTATATTAAATGAAGTACGACATCTGAACTCAGTGCAGGTTTGTACTTATGAGAGCCGTGTTTCATTTTTCCGATTGCACATGATTTACAAAAATGATCTTGGTTATACTATAATTCAGGTAAACCATAAATAACATTAGACAACGTGAGGTAACTTATGTGATGAAAATTCTTGTGTAATAACCTATGGTGCCACAACCATGATTGTTGAGACGAAGCCTTGGATAACAAACATACATCAACCATTGGTTGTGCACTATCTAAATCTATAGTGTAGAGGTTTGTGGATAACATTTCCTGCCCATCTTTAACTCGAACACAACAACTTTGTTTACAAAAAAGAACCTCTAAATCCTTATTGCAAAATTGACCAATACTAAACATATTATAACCCAATCCTTCAACATAAGCAACCCGTTTGATCATTATTTTTCCCTAAACTAAATCTCCAACTCCCATTATTGGAGCAAAATGATTATTTGCAAAAATCTAACTGTCCCCATGAATTTTTCAACAAAAATGACTAGAAGGGACTTATCTCTGGTCATATGTTTGGAACAACCTGATTCAAGATACCAAACGCATACCGAGATTTTCTGCAATTCAAACATGGGAAAAAGCCTTAGGAACCCATCTTGCAACGAGTCATTCAGGATTAGAGCAATTTATAGTTGGACTGTTCTTCTTAGGTAACCAATTGTAAATTCGTTCAACTTTACATGCAGTTTTTGGAATCCATTTTGGCTGAAAGTAATGTTTTACCCAACCTTTGGAACCCCTTTGACTTTTATCTCTTGAAATCTTAGATATATATTAGGCATTTTGTTTGTCTACATACATATCAACAAACTCAGTTCTATTCAAATTCATAAGAACAATCTTTTAAATATTTGAATGTTTGGTTACAACGCTTGGAATTCAAAGAATCAAGTGTAGGTCCCTGTGATCTGGATCCACGAGGTAACAAGTATAATTGAGTGTGGAATCCTCAATTAAACTCAATGATAATAACAAGTAAATACGAATATGTAAAGCTCATAAATATTAAGCTTTATTGAATATAATTTCGGTTACATTCAAACTAAGATACAAACTCTCTCAATTGTCTTACTGTGAACTTGCACTAAGACCTATGACTGAGTTCATGAACTGAATAACTGATTACTCTTTCAACCTATAAATATATGTATATATGCTACTCAAGTTCGTATGGACTGGGCCCTACGAACTTGGGTCACTTCGAAGCCAATACAAACTTGTGTAAGTTCGTATGATCTCCTAAGTTCGTACTTACCTTGTAAGTTCTTACGAACATACATATAAGACAAAACTTAACAATTACAATGAATAACAAAATGACCAATTACAAACTAGATGATGTTGTCACACAAGATGTACCAACAGACTCCCCCTTGACAATAGCTCTACTTTCACCCAAGACGTTGTCACCCGAGTTGTCTTTGATCTTGATTTTGTTAAGCTCTTTTGATTTTCTGCATACAACCCCTTTTCCACAAAATATTCACTACCCTCTGACCTCTTCAACCTTCATGTCTCCAACTATCTCTGTAGTTTCATGAAGCTTCATCAGATCATGTCATACACCCTCAACAACTCTTGATTTACATTAAGGAATTCCATCTTTTTCGGATCTTAACTCCTCTAGGTCTATCGTGTTTTCTCGAGATTTTCAATTCACCTCCAGAAGTTTCATCATTTTCCGAACTAAACTTCTCTAGGTCTACTCTACGTCTATCACCTTTTTCTTCGATCTCTAACTCAGACTCATCACTATTATACTCGTCAGTTTAATGGTATATGTCTCTGTTAGATTGACTAGACTCCCCCTAACCTATTCAACCGTACCAAGTCTTCTAGTTGAAGAGTTAGTAAGCTCACCATCATTTGGTGCACTAGGATCATCGTCTCTGTCTCTGTCTCTTTCTTTCTCAATTCATCCTCTTTACAACCAAGTCTTCTCCCCCTGCCAGGCTTCGCCCCCTAAGCTGTCACGCTCTTCAACAAGGGATTTATCCCCCCCTAAGCGATGGCTAGTTCATCTGATGAGATAGTTGTAATAGATGCGGTTGGAATTGTTGTTGTGATTGTGGATGTGGTGGTGGTTGTGGATTGTGCAGTCTGCTCACTAATGACAACCCTACTAGATAGTCTTCCTTTTGGACCTTCTAGTTAGTAACGAGGTATCATTATCCGAATCATCATCGTCATCTTGCAATGTATAATCATCGTCTTCATTCAACTTATGTTTGCCTTTATCCGTAGTAAAACGAGACCTGGAGCGAGATCCAAGTATTTTTATCATCACTTTCATCATCACTCTCGGTCTGTTCACTCTCAAACCCCAATAGATCCTCAATTTTAGATCTTCTAGCTTCAATACTTGGTCATACATAGGCTTTGAACTAATCGCGTTCGAGTTGTTTCTCCAATCGTAGAGTAAAACAATCAAAAGTAATTATCTCCCCATCTAGTAAGAACTTAAATTTAAAATAAAATAAAACATAACAAACAAATATGAAATTATTCACATTAAAAATCACGTTCTTTTTGTGAGAGTCACTGTTACGAAGATCATATTAGCCATGATGTAGACTGTAAACAGTAGGAATTATTATATTCCTTTGTTATTATTTATGTAACTAATAGTCCAAGACGATTATCGGTATTGTTGTCTACATAAGCACTCAACATTTAGAATTTTCAAGTGGGGTTTTAATTATTATTCATGATTACTCGTGTAGCTTCCCATTTGACATACTCTTATGATCAAGATACGCTCATAACTTCCATGTAACGTGTGTGATTATTTCTTTTCATCTTTAAAGTCAAATCATTTATAAATGTCTAAGTACTTTTATACAAGATTAATGATTAAATTTGACTAAGGTTAAAGCAAAAAAAATCTAAAATCAAACCATTGGAGACCTTGATAACGGTATTCTTGTTTCTTGGTCTAGTTTGCTCTATCTTAAGATATACTTAATGAAACTAGGTTAACATGTTTCTGGATGTAGAAGAAGAAACACTTAGTATATCTCCAAGATGAAGTTTTTATGGTACCCAATAACATGTGTTATGATATAATCTACCACATAAGAATTAAGACTTAACGCCATACATCAAAAGAGAGTTTTCACATGATAATTCCCTTACTTGAGTTTATTTTTGAACACTTACAAAACTTTATGTTGGATACCTACAGATATATCATATGATGAAGTTATTACTTGCGTTGAGATATGGTACCTTGTACTGTGTAAGTACGACATCTTCAAGCCACACTTAATAAAGTTCTAGGCATGGGTAACGTTTTCGTCATTTTTTCGCGTCATCACAGTGACACTCGAAATTTTTTTTTATAGTTTTTCAAACTTACTAAGAATACTAAAAAAATAAAGATAGATAAAAGTTCTTAAGGGAGATACGTTACTCAGGAATTGTCATTCCAGCGATTTGGACTAACAACTCAAAACATGATTTATCAAAAACTAGCATAATGGTCAGCTAGATTATCATCTGAGGAATTTATCATCCCAGATTTGATTATGTCTCCCCATAGTCGCTACAACTACTACTGAACTTTTAGCTTCTGAAGAACTTGCCTCTCCCCGATCATGTGCCTTGAGAAATCGCTATCAACATACCATTAGTTAAAGGCCATTCCAGTCAACTCTTGCACATGCACATTAATAACCAATGATTAGTTATTCCGGGGGACCCAAGCCACCATGCACTTGGGTCAACCATTCTCATCAACACATGTTTTCGTCCCAATGGTTAACAACAGATGTTGTAAAGGAGGGGGGGGGGGGGTGAATACAACTTCTATCTAAGCTTAAACAAGATAATGAATTTTAGATTAACTAATAATAAGCACAGATGATAGTTTTTTTTTTTTTCAACTAATTCTTTTATTTTAATAAATCAAAGAATTACAAGTGAGATGCGGAATATCTAACTCAACTAAATACAGATTACTAACACTATAGTCAGCTGAGAACAAACTCAAAGCTGGTTACAAGCAATGCTAGTTCTGCTAACACAAATGCTCTCTTGACTAACTATTAATTCATTCAGAATTCACACACAGACTTAATAAACTAAGTCTGATATTTATAGTCGAGCTTGTGTAATACTTGCAACTTGATCACCTAATAAACATCTTCCAGATGTCTTCATCTTCATTGGCTGACTTCAGACATGTCTGTTTGTGTGTTCTGATGAACTCTGCATGACCCGGTCTGCAGTTTGTCAGAAGGTACACTGCACAACTTGTCTTGTAGGCTGACCTTGATAAGGAAACATTTTGTGCATAAACAACCAAAATGGGCAGGTATGTACGTTGTGTACAACCTCTGAAGATGCCATTTGATCATACACATATGTCCTTAAGTGTTGATATTATGTTTACTTGAATCTGTAACAAGTTAAAACATTCTTCAGTCTTTGTGCTAGGTGAACTGATCATTATTCTTTATGCTGAGTCTTAAGACTTTTGATCATAACTCAATCTTTATAAACAAAGAGAGTCTTTAGCACTTGATTGATTAATTTTCAATGATGTGAGAATTTCAAATATCTAGTCTTCTCTGTGCTGGCTATACTTCATCAGATTTCTCAGAGCTGGGTGACCTGCCAGTTCTGTCTATTGGGTAAACTGAAAAACATCAGATCCTTTGCAATCAGCATACATATGACTTAGCTTTAGTTTGAATAATCCCTTTGCTGGATGGACAATACCATATACATGATGTTAACTAAGGGTTGTTGTCATTATAAAATCATTATAAAAGGATCATGAGTTAACAATCTCCCCCTATTTGATGATGACAAAACCATAACACTTGCCAGCATACAAAGAACTGATAAAAATTCGATCTTACATGTTACCCGAGAACTAAATAATTGCATGTCCCTTGTTTGTTTTTAATGGGATCTTTTAGTTAGCTTTGCATTACATCTTTTAAAACATGAGTATCAACTCTTATAATCATATATCTTGAAAATTATGAAATTAAGAGATTGATTACATAATGACAGAAGTTTTGTAGAGTGAATTACAAACACACTATCTAGAGAAACACATTGTCTTCAAAATTCATCTTCTTCGTCCTTCATAGCACTTAACATCCCTAGTGTGACACCCGACACTTTAGGGTAATGATTACCTTAAACTAGAACTCTAATTTCGTGTATTTAATTCTTTATTAGGCTAAGTACTTGTGATTATTTGCAACTATTTGTATATATGTGTATATACACTTACGTAATTGTTTGAATTACACCTTCGTAATTATTCGTAATTTCGCGAAACAACCGGACGTGGTCCGACTATTTATACGACGTTGGTGAAAACTTTTCATAGATAACGTAATCATATTTTATAGTTAAAATAGTGGTTATATACCTTATATTATTATTTGGAATAATGATACACGAAAAACCTTGACGTTTTGTTTAAAACGTAACAAACGCGACGGAAACGCACAAACCGAGCCCGACACCCGAGCAACACCCGAAATATACTTTTGTAACTCAATTTAGTATTTTAAGAATACTTACTTATCCCGAATATTATTCACAAATTAAAAGTATATACAAAAGCTCAACGTAAATTATCAACTTTTTTTTAAATCACAAATTAACGTTTAAACGAATGGGGAACGAAACACGAAGTCGAGAAAAGGAGTCACGAGCCCGAGACACCTTTGGGCCAGGCCCAACTCGGCATGGGCTGATCCAAGAGGCCACTCCAAATAAGGCCCAAGCCCACCCCACAAAACACCCCCCCCTAACCCCCCATTTTCACACACACACAACCCCATTTTCCACTGGTCTCAAACTTGTAAGAACATCTAACTCGTTTCTTATACTTGTAATACATATATATACATGTTAAAAGGCTCACTTAATAAGGATATGTCCAAAAGATTTCACAAAAATCATTTTCATAGCTTAAAACATTCAAGAAATTTACATGAATTCCGGCCAGAAACTTTGTCCAACTTTGGGAGGTGATATCTCCCTCAAAACTTAACCAAAATGAACGATTAAAAACGCTAAAACTAAGTTTAAGAAGTTAGCTTTCATTTTCCACTGGTCTCATAATTTTTGGAGCTCGTTTGATACTCGAAATAATTTTTACAAAATCATGTAGACGGGCTGGGAAAAAGGCAGAAAACTTGTCCCTTATTGTTTTAGTCATAACTCGAGATTTACATGTCCAAACGACTTGAAACCAACGCCAAAACTTCAGAAATTTTGTTAAGAATAATAGTGGTAGAGATGACTTTGTCCCAAATGTGCACGCATTTTTCCCAGAAACTCAATCTCTTTGCATGTCTCCTAATTGGCCACTTTTTGTCCTCTGTGGAAACTTACAATTTTAATAAATACTTAAACTTTTCTAAAAATTCTGTAAAAATTATTTTAAGTACCTAACATACTAAGGAACAACATATATTTTTCTTGGATTTTTTCTCGAAAATTTGAATTACGAAACAAAATCTACAAAACTGATATGTTTCTGACCCTGTGTCGCAGAAGCCCAGTAGTCATTAGCGACACTAGCATTGTGTCGCTATAGCATTGAACCGTCACCTTAGCGACACTAGAATTGTGTCGCCAAAATCACTTTAGCGACACTAGCCTTGTGTCGCTGTAGCATGTGAACCGTCACCTTAGCGACACTAGAATTGTGTCGCCAAACCACGTTAGCGACACTAGCCTTGTGTCGCTGAAGACCCAAAAATCGAACTATTTGCGACACTAGCTTTGTGTCGCCAATCACATTAGCGACACTAGCCTTGTGTTGCTAAAAACCCAGCTCGACCCCAGCCAGGGGCCTTGCCCCTTGGACCCCGCCACCAGGAGCACTGCCCCCGGACCCCTGTCATTCGTAGGCTTCGCCCACTTACCACGCTAATCAACATTATGTTTTCACAAAACTTTCACCAACGGGTCGTACACGTTTTCGATAAGTAAACAAGAATGGACATACTAGTTAAGTGAACTACTAGCGAATAAGTGGACATTAACCCTCCACTTATACAATCACTATAGATGGTATTTTCAGACATCTACTTACACAATCTTATACGTCTAGGGCGTTAGAAGATTTTTCTTGGAAACACCAGTTGCTTGCTATTTGTTATTTGCTAAATAACATACTAATCTCAGGTGAGTTTCATAGCCCCTTTTTCTACTATTTCCACTCAGGGGTGAGAATACATACAACTGCTTTTAACAACTGCTATTTTATGTGAACGCAAGTACAAAACACAATATATTGGTTGCATGAGTTATTTAACTAATCCTGGAAGTCCCCCACACATAGTTTGTTTGTATCGTTATAGCGTGAATGTTAATGAATAGTACTATTTGGGATTGATTCCCCCCGTCCGGGTTAGTCGCACTAACTGGTCAAACGGACGCATTATCATTTGTTCTTACGAGTGTTGGATTAGGCACTCGCAGGGAGGCACCACGATCGTGGCACTTGATTGTGACCCGACACCACAGTTAAGCTCGAACTATGGGCTCATGGCAACAATATACACCTCTTTTACATTTTTGTAATACAATACTATCATTGTTGGATGATACAAACGAGAAATCTTGTGTTCCACACGTTCCATACAATGTAATATCAATTGTTTTCAAACCTATGAGCTCACCAACTTTATGTTGACTCTTTTAGTATGTATTCTCAGGTGACCAGCCGCAGTAGGATGCTTTGGAAGCAATAGCTCGAGTCGCATATTTTGAAACAACCAAGGAATTAGATTGCATTTACTATATTTTGAATTTGGATTCGAGAACAGGAATCAGGGCTGCCATGACATGATTAACAATGTCAACCAAAGATGGTACAGAAGTGGAAGTTGAAGGTATATCAGCAGTGGATTGTTGATGAGGAGTATCTATGGTGTCTATTGGTTGATTATGAGGAGGTGAATATGGAACATTTATGTTGACTGGTGAATCAACATGAGGGATATCCAAAATTTCTTCATCTTCTTCATCCTCAGGTTGTAAATTCTAGATATCTTCATCATCAGATGGAATATCAACCTTGTCAGCAGAGAATGAGAATAAGGTATGCTTGAGAATCTCTACTGCAGCAGGGTGAATGAATGATATGATTGGAACAGTTGGAGATGGTTGTGGTTCCTCAGATGAAGCCTGTGATCTGACTACATCATCATTGGAAACAGAGAGTGATGCATGTAAGTGCAGCTGTGTATCTGCTGACTCATTGACAGCATGTGCAGACTTAGATTGTGTAAGAGGTATTGACTGAGTGGGGGTATCTGTGAGACTTGTTCGAACCAGGGTTGGGTTCTCAATGTCTAACTCGTGAGAGCTGACATTGGTAGATGTGGTTTTCCTTTGTAAGATGTCAACATTTTGTGATGTTGACAAATGTTCATGCTCTGTGGGTTGACTCACTGACTCAGGATGAGGTGAGATGTCCCTCTTGCTTTCAATGGACTTCACCTTTCGAGAGGTTGGTCCAGATAATGACTTATCTCTTTTCAACAATGTATCTTTTCGAGAAGATACATCTGAGATGGTTGTAGGGTGATCAAGTACTTGGGTTGACTTCACACGAACAGATGTCAAACCAGACTTAGGCGCTTTTGACATCGCTTTTTTGGCATATGCCTTAAGTGGCTGAGTGTTAGCTTTCACTTTTGTGCGCTTTTCAAACATTTGGGTGTGGATTTGATCATCTTGTGCTAGCTGTTAGCCTACTCATGAGTGGTTGAAGATTGTGATTTTGAAAACTTGGTGGTGGATTCTGGGCTAGAAGAAGTGGGTTTACTTAACTTCTTAGCATCCCTTTTTGAAACTTGGGAGGAAGAAGTTGATTTAGTATCCATACCTGAGGTCTTGGTAGACTTAGTCTTCAGTACAGTAACTTTGTTTGTGCTGGTTGGCTTGATGTCTTTGTTTGTGCTGGTTGGCTTGATGTCTTTGTCTGTGTTGGCTGGTCATCATCATCATCTGAACTTGATATGTTCCGGGATTTTCATAAATAAATCTACATTAGATTAGTCATATGAATAATTCCATAATTTTCAAAAGTATGGCATCCTAATCATCGTGGCAGGTACGGTCTCAATATGCATGTGAACTTACGGCATAGCTAATTCCCTGAAAAACATATTTATAAAACGTCAACATAATTGTTGAGTGAATTCACAAGTTTAATGACTCAATCATAAACAATCATTTAGTAAAATTTATCAGTAATTCAAAAAGTGGCATCGAAGGCCTATTATACGATTATTCTCAATTAAAAACCATTGACTGTGATCCCCCGAAGGTTAGCTAAACCATTCGAGTTAATATGCCGAACTAAAGCTATAACCAAACCACAACATACAATGAATCAGTTGCCTTGGACTGGTTGAGAATACGATCCTCGATGCGAAAGAACGTCGCTAGCTAGCGCAACTAACTACAAACAGTGGGAGGGACGTCACCCCGATAGTACTATCCATATACTCAGTGGTTAGCGTCATCTAAATAATGGTTATAGTGATTGTCAGCAAAAAGGACTTATGTGCTACAAATAAGGGATTTAGTCGCCCATAAAGATACATTGTCAGGTTTCAATAATCGCTTAAATCAGTTATATGTTTTTCACCCCAATAGTTGAAAACATTAAAACAGTAAAAATGGGGTTGTGAACTCACCTGAGTCCGAGCGTGCTAGCAAATATAGTTTAAGTAAAATTTGCCAAGGTAAGCCTCTTAGCGCCCTAAATGCATGAGGTCGAGTTAATAAATGTAGACGACTTAATAGTCCGTCTATGCTAGTTGTTCACTCAACTAGAGTTTGAAATGCCATTATAGGGGAAAGCGATACGTTGTGATCTTTATTGGTTTTCAAAATAATAAAATGTTCACGTCAACTTATTTCATTATTATTCATAATATATCACCGGTGTTGACGTTCAATTCCTTATATATATGCATATATATATATATATATTGTCTCGATTATATTTGTTTCAAGATTCACGGCTTTGTTACTTGGCTTTAGACTCCAAGTAATATATCGGGACATCTATTCATAGACTATATTTTTATAACGCTATAAGTTATATAATTCATTTTTATGACTTTTTGTCGTTATAATACGATTTAACTCGTTATAATTCAGTTTTTACTATTTCTCGATTTATACACTTATCATAACTCGATATATATCTTTAAATTAAGGTCCCCTAATTTTTCAGGAGGTACATGATAGTCCCCATAGTTTTAAAATGCCATTTATACTCCTTGAGTTTTCTATTTTGCCGGTTTAAGTCGAAACGTTCGTTTTCTTCGATTTTTATAAGTTATATCGTTCACTTATTTTCTTAGGGTTTTCGCTCAAGGACGTTTAAGTTACTATTTTTAAGTTATTAGTACTTGTACTTTCTGATTTTACACTCTTAGTCCCCAAAGTTTCCGATTTTACTATATTTGACTCAAAGTTTAGATTTATCGGATTTTAACCATACAAGACTTGTTTTTAACACCTTAAGTTATAAATTACACTTTAATACGTTTTAACTTATTTATTTTATCATCTCGGCCCATATCTTATGTATTTTATACCTTTAGTTCCTATAGTCTCATTTATCTCATTTTTAGCCTAAACTTTCTATTTATCGACTTTTAACCATACAATTCTTGATCTTATCATTATAATTCATAGATTAACCTTTATGATACTTAAACTTACTGATTTTTATAGTCAAGGTCCATAAGATATGGTTTTTACATCCTTGGTCCTTTTTAGTTTTCATTTGCCACTTTTTAACAGATTCTGTCCACTTTTTTAGTCATTCTTGTGCTATTATTTTGACTAGTCAAACGGGCTTAGTTTGTAATGAAATTTTTATCATAAGTTCTCCTATATCTTAGGTTTACAGAAACGTAACTTTTGGACATGTTTAAGGGTTTCAAAAATAATTATTATTACCCAAAGGTCCAGCAGTTACTTTTCTGGACAGTTGGTGAGAGATTCGTTTTTTCACTATGTTATACTTATTTTCATGAAATGTTATCATACTACTTGTAAAACTAAGACAAAATTTGAACTTTAGGAAAAGGATTCACGTCGTTTGGATCTGTAGTTTAGAAGTTATGGCCTTCCAAAGTTAGGTTAGATTCTGTCCTTACAGAACAGTTTGTACACTTGTTTTTATAAATTCGTTTTGGGGTACCTAGTCTTGTCCAAATTCATGAAACCAGTTGGGTTGGAAAGCTAACTCTTTAAACTTGACTTTAGACTCCGAAAACACTAGATTTAGCTAAGTTATGACTGATTTATTTACCTCCAAAGTTGACCAAAGTTTCTGTCCGATTTTATATCTCTTGTTTTGGAGTTTGTTTTCTTTTCTTTCAACAAGTTCTTGTTATTATTAACACATATACATTTTTATAAGTTCATTTTTAGTATGAGTGAACATCTAAGACATATCAACTAGTATATAAGTATTTAAATGAAGAACTTAAAGAGTTTATAGTAGTAGTTTCCTTACAATGCTTTAAAAGGTGGTTTTGTGCTAGAGGATGGTTTGATCTCTTTGTAGATGACTTCCTAGCTTTGATTCCTTGTGTTTAGTTTATTTTACCCATGGAATGAGATGGTGTTATGATTTGTGGGTGTTGGTGAGTAAAAAGAGTGCAAAATAAGTGTATTAGAGGTGGTGGTTCATGGTGGTTCAAGGTGGTTGAATGTGGATGAATGGTAGTTGTATGGAGGAGTTTCTTGAACAAGATGAGGGGAGTGGGGCTGCTGGAAAAACCGTGAGGTTGAGAGGAGAGAGTGAGGGAGAGATTGTGTGTGTTTCTTACATGGAAATGGGTTGAATGAAGGAGTATGGAGTCAAGTAGGAGGGTGTAGGAGGCAAGCATAGATGCAAGGGATGGTGCAAGGAGTGGCAAGGGAGGGGGGGGGCCCTAAGGCCGGTTTTTGGAAGGGAGAGGGGGCCCCTTTGTGGCTGATTTTGGGGAGGAGGAAGAGGGGAGCCCCTCTTGTGATTTCCAACTAGTTGATTAGTTAGATATTTAGGTCGTTAAGCGTTAATCTCGATTAAATTAAGTGTTAACTATGTGATTAGGTTTAATTAGGTTTAATTAGGGTTAATTAGGTTTAATTAGGGTTAATTAGAGTAATGCATAGTGAATTATATAATTATGATTCATTTCGTTATCATACGTATGCTTCAGATAATTCGTTTATTGTTGTTCGTGAAATCTCTACGTTTTTGCGTTAATTGAATTCGTATATTTGTTGATTCAATTACTCGAATTGCTATGCCATAACCTAGCATAATAGTAGTAAATAACTACTTAGTTAATTATAATAATATTCGAGTACTTATCGATACCTAGATCGATTAAATTTACAACTTAACTCGTCGTTGCACGTTTCTTAGTTTACGTGAACGTTCATGGGTTTGTAAAGGTTGTCATGCTCTTTCTTTAGCGTAATTATTACAATAATAATAACTACTATTTATAATTGAATAGATTTACATTATTTATAAAATTTGATCACAACGTTCGGGAATTTCGGTTTCTACCGATTATTTTATGAAATTCTTAATAATTATGAATGCATCTTGCATTGAAATAATTTGCATATTATATGCAAGTGTAGGATTCATGTTAAATTTAATTTAATAAAAACGAATTCACATAATTTAATAGGGAATCAGCCTAATATGCACGTAATGATGATGTACGGAATTTACCGTATTTTGAGGGTTGTCACAGATCAACAAATGGTTCATCAGGTAACTTGAGGTATCTACAAATATGTTCTGTTGAAATTACTAAGGGAATGCCATTTCCCATAGTTGCAGAGATATAAGGAGAACCTAAAGGAGATTTGGTAACAACACACGTATACCAAAATTCGATAAGTGTTTGAGGAAAGGTTTGACAGGGGGTTGTCGTTAAAGCATAAGAAATTGGGGAATTTTTGAAATAAATCACCATGTTTCGATAACCTGCATTTCTGTAATTCTTTGTAATTGCAAGGACTTGTTGCAAAGTTATTGTTATTGAGAGTAATCTCATCAACACCTAGGGAATTTGGTGCTTTTTTCATGTTTTCTTTTAGTTCAAATGCAAACGACATTGTTGATTTTGTGTAAGAATGTTTTTAGGTTAGAACAGAGTATGAGAAGATGAACAGGGTTAACGTTTATGTTATTAGTTATTAATGAAAATGGAAACGGTAACATAAACGCTTACGAGGTAATGGCTATTTATAGTAGGAAAGAGAAAAACATAATCTCTTTGATAATGACATTTTTCTGAAATGTCGGACACTTTTCAGAGATATGATGCTATAGTGCTACAGTGATTAGAGATCGGCAAGTTGTACCTCGGTCGTTATTTTCAAATGGCCGAAATTAAGAAAATATGTTTTCCATAACATTATCTTAAATCACATCACACTTACACATTTAAGGAAAACATTATCTTCAAATTATTCTATAACAAGATAATTAGAAAAAGATTTGAAAAATCAAAAGTTGACTTTCTGTTGACCTGCTTGAGTTGATTGTAAATAGTTTGTCTGTGCTGTTGGTCATCACTATTGTTCTATGCTGGTTGGGCATAGATAGTGCATCCAGCTCAGACAACACATGTCTTTACAAATATTTCAAAGTGTTACAGCTCAAGCATACCCAGCTCAGAGATGAGATAATTAAATCATTTTTCATCTAGTAGCTTGGTAAACAAATCTGCCAATTGTTGGTCAGTAGAGATAAAGTGTATGTCTACATCTTCTTTCATCACATGATCTCTTATGAAATGGTACCTTATATCAATGTGTTTTGTCCTTGAATGCATGACAGGGTTGTTGGTGATGGCAATGACACTAGTATTATCACAGTAAATAGGTGTTTTTGTGAATTCCATTCCATAATCCTTGAGTTGATTCTACATCCACAAAATTTGAGCACAACAACTACCATCAGAGACATACTCTGCTTCTACAGTAGATGTTGATACAAAATTTTGTTTCTTAGATGTCCAGCTTACCAACTTACTACCCAGTAGTTGACAACCACTAGTGGTGCTTTTTCTGTCAATCTTACATCCTGAAAAGTCTGCATCTGAATAACCAATTAGATCAAAATCACAATCTTTGGGATACCAAAGACCAAGGTTTGGAGTACCTTTAAGGTAACTAAAAATTCGTTTAATAGATAACAAATGAGACTCTTTTGGACAAGCTTGATATCTTGTACATAGACATGTGGCAAACATGATATCTGGTATGCTGGCTGTAAGATACAATAGGGAACCAATTATGCCTCTACATAATGTGACATCAACAGACTTACCATTGATATCAGCATCAATTTTGACAAATGGCTGCATTGGTGTTCCAATGGCCTTAAAATCAACAAATGCAAATTTCTTTAACAGATCATCTATGTATTTGCCTTGGCAAATAAAAATACCATCATCAAGTTGTTTAATTTGTAACCAAGAAAGAAGGTTAATTCTCCCATTAAACTCATTTCATACTTATCAGAAATACTTTAAAGTTCCTGTAAGCAGCAAATGCCAAGAATGTCCTGGTAGCTTCTTACCTTGCTACAGGGGCAAATGTTTCTCCATAATCCAATCCTTCCTCTTGTCTGAAACCTTGAGCAGCTAATCTTGGTTTGTTTATGATCACAACCCCATTTTCATCCATCTTGTTCCTGAAAACCCATATGTTACCAATAATAGTTTTATTATGTGATACAGGGACTAATGTCCACACTTTGTTTCTTTCAAACTAAGAGAGCTCATCTTGCATAGCTCCTACCCAGCTTGGTTCAGAAAGTGCTTCATCAATCTTTGTGGGTTCAAACTTAGACACAAAGTTCACATGCATACAAAAGTTGCTTCTGGCCGGCCTTCTTGTCTTAACACCAGCACTTGGATCACCAATAATATGCTCAATGGGATGTGCTTTTGTCCATTTTCTAGCATATATAGGTGGTTCAGATGCTTTACCAAAACCATGTTGACTAGTGGAACCAGCATTGGTGGTTACTGCAGCTTGGGCTGGTTGGTCTTGAACCAACACATCTTCTATGGACTAGTAGTGTCACAATCTGAAGTATCATCTTGTGATTCTTCAATGGAGTTGCTCATAGGTTCAATGTTGAGTACAACTTCCAGCATTGGAGTGTTGGGAGATGTAATTGACCTACCTTCACTGGATAGGGGATTCCATATGATGATCAGTATGATCATCACTTGGAGCATTTGAAGTAGGAGCAGAGTTTGCTAATTCTTCAAAATCTAATGGTGAATCTTCATCATCATTAGGAAGAGATGATGCAGATGGTGTATTCTCATCAAATGTGACATGAATAAACTCTTCCATACATCCTCTTTTCTTGTTAAACACTCTGTATGCTTTTGACATAGTAGAGTAACCAAGAAGTATATCATCATCAGCTTTTGTATCAAACTTTCCAAGTTGGTCTCTGATGTTAAGAATAAAACATGGACTTCCAAACACATGGAAAAAGCTAATTTAGGTTTTCTTCCCTTCAACACACTTCATAAGCTGTCTTATGATGTCTTTTCACAATCAATGATCTATTTTGGGTGAAACATGCAGTGTTTACTGCGTCAGCTCAAAAATAGCTCTTTAAGCCTGATTCAGCAATCATTGATCTTGCAGCTTCAATAAGTGTTCTATTCCTCCTGTCTGCAGCACCATTCTGTTGTGGTGTTCTCACAGCAGAGAAGTTTTGTGAAATGCCTT
This sequence comes from Logfia minima, assembly GCA_963921325.1. NCBI lineage: Eukaryota > Viridiplantae > Streptophyta > Magnoliopsida > Asterales > Asteraceae > Logfia > Logfia minima. The sequence continues at coordinate 21,523,735 of OY992770.1, forward strand.
TGTCAGCACAGAAAGATTCCAACACATGGTTTCTGAATTCTGTGTCGTGATCACTTCTGATTTGCTTCACTTGTTGTCCATTCAGAACTTCCATCTTCTTAAAAAAAAGTTGATGATTTCTTCTGCTGCTTCACCCTTCTGCTTCAGAAAGAATACCAATGTATATCTTGAATATTCATCAACTATAACCAAGGTATATCTCTTTCCACCCAAACTTGGAGTGCTCACAAGACTAAATAGATCCATGTGAAGCATGTGAAGTGGTTGCATAATGGATGAGACTTGCTTGGACTTGATTGAAGCTCTGTGATGCTTGTATTTTTCACATCCTGGACATAATATGTCCTTGACATAAGTCATGCTGGGTAATCCTGACACTAATCCTCTGCTGGCTAGCTTATGGATGTCTTTGAAGTTGAGGTGTAAGAGCCTCTTGTGCCATAACCATTTAAGGTTGTCTGCTGACTTAGAATATAAACATGTGTCACTTGTGATAATAGCAGTGTTCATATCAATTTGATATATGCCTTCATGTTTCTTTGTAGTCAACAGTGGTTTACCTATTAGATCAAATATAGTTCCAAAATTCTTTCTGAATTGAACTACTTTCCTTCTGCTTGTAAGTTGACTTATACTGATCAGATTATGTTTTAATCTAACCACATAAGCAACATTCTTGAAGGTAACATTCCCATTACTCAGAGTACATGAACCTTTAGTGTATCCCTTTGAATTACCTCCAAATGTAACAGTTAGACCATCTTTCTCCTTATAGTTCAGTAGTAGGGACTTACATCCAGTCATATGCCTTGAACATCCACTGTCCAAGTACCAGATTTGTTTGTTTTGAATGCCCTGCACAAACAAAAAAGATTAATTCATTTTAGGAACTCATCCAAGGATGGGTTCAGGAGGACTAATATCAAGAGTTGATATCTTCCTATTGTTTGATCTGCTAATCTTAGCATTGGGTCCACTAATAGTGTTATGTGCTGATTGTACTGTTAATTGACTTAACAATGCTCTGGGAATCATATAGTAGTCTGCTTTACATTGGTGAGATATATGTGATCTCTCACTACAATTGTAGCATTTCATGTTGTTTTGCCTCTTAGGTGTAAGATGGATAACATTTGAATGCTGGGTATTACTCTAGTTTAACTACTGATTACTAACAGCAAACAGTTGTTGAACCTGAGTTGTGAGCTGGTCAAGCTTACTAGCTAAAACTTAAGTTTCAGTTAAGCCAGCTCTAGATTGTTTACCCTTGCCATATGATGGCTAACCTTTAGATGTATTAGTTTCATTTGATTCAACTTTCTTTCTTTGGGTCACAGTTTTGTTTCTCTTAGCCTTACCAGCATTGAGTGTTTTACATTCAATGTCTGATATTAACCCAGTATTGGGTTTAACAGTGCTACCAGTTTTCAAACGTGTAGCATTGTCAGCTTAGAAAACCTTAGGTAATGTTCCTTTCATATTTTCATAGAGAGGGTTACTGGCTACACATGCAGATGTTGAGGGGTTAGTAGATTCATTCATTGAATTACTTGACCCTTCAACTTTGGTTTCTTCTACAATTTTAATCATGGATTCAGCTTTAGCAATAGGTTTTATAAATTTGTTTGTTAGAACCTTTTTGCCAACAACAACTTTAGCAAACGTTTCTGGCAATATATCTGTTGGTTCAAGAATTGGATCCATCATAGTTACCTCAGCTATGGCAGCAGTAGACTCAAAATCACCATTTAAAATAACCTTGACTTGATATGGAACTTGCTCTTGAACACATTTAACTGTTCTTTGAGCAGGGTGACACCAAGATTCAACAACCTTTTTAAGATTAATTAATTGATTTTTGGTGTCTGCTGACTTTTGCAAATAGACTTGGGAAGCATAAACTTTGGATTCAAGTCCAAGTTTATCATTTTTAAGACACTTGTTTTCAATTTCTAAAACATTTAATTGAGACTTTAGATTCTCAATGGTGACTTTAAATTCATCTTCCCTTTTGCATGCCATATTAAGGTCAATTTTAAGATAGTCAAACATTTCTGCTTTTTCATCATCAGTATAAGATCTGAAGTTTTATACCTTATACAGCATGGATGCTTTCCATTCATTTGATTGCATCTTTGCATTTGCTTCTCTCATGTCATCCATAAATGTACTATCCTTTTTGTCCTCTACAGATTCATCCTTGGCCATCAAACACTTTCCATGCTTGCTTCCTTTGACACAGTCATCATCACTTTCACTAGATGAAGATAATGATGATGAACTGTAGTCATCCAAATCATGGGACTCAGCAATCAAACTCTTGACTTCAGGTTTCTTCTTTTCTTTGGAGTCAGCTTTCATCTCAGCTTTCATTGCTTTGTATTTAGCTTTGTACTTGGCAGCCTTTGAATAGGTGTCTGCTTGAGTAAATGGTTTCTTGGATTCACAGTCAGCTGCAAAGTGTCCAATCTTTCCATAATTGTAGCATTCTGCTTTAGCAAACATCCTAGTCTTGCCAGAGTTCCCTGAGCTAGTTTTCTTACTGAATCTTAAACTAGAGTTGCCTTTCCTTCTATTGAACTTTCTGAACTTCTGAGCTAGCATAGCCATTCCATTTACAAAGCTTTCAACATCATCCTCATCACAGCTGTCATCTGAATAGTCTTCATCTTCAATTTGTTCATCAGTGCTGGCTTCTGCTTCTTCTTTGTTAGCTTTTGGTTTATAGACAACCATAGCTTTTGAACTCTTTCTTTTTGGTTCAGCAGCAACAATGGCAACATTATAATGCTCAGGATGCTTGCCATTTTCCTTGACATTCTTATCATGTAAGAGCCTTAGTTTTCTCATGATTCATGAGGGCACCATAAAGTTAAGCCAGATCAAAGTTTTTGAGACTATGAGTGACTTTAAGTGATGTAGCAACAGATTCCCAAGAGGGTGGTAATGAATGAACAAACTTGTTGGTGACTTCAAATACATTGATGTGAACTTCCATAGCTGCCAGGTCATTCAGTAAAGCAGTAAATCTGGTGTACATGTCAACCAGAGATTCTCCTTTGTAGCAGAAGAACAATTCATATTGCCTTTTTAATGCAATGATATTGTTCTGCTTGACCTCTTCCTTTCCTTCATATGCTATATCCAAAGCATCCCAATTTTTTGGTCAGAAGTGAGCCTGCATACTGAATTGTACACAGAGTTAGGAAGTAAAATAGCTATCTGAGTTCTTGCTTTAGCATTTAAACCTGTTCTTCTTTTGTCTTCATCAAACCATTGATTTGTTGCTTTAACTACCTCTCTAGATGTTGAAGGAGTAGGTCGAGAAGCAGGAACTTCAATGGTAGTAGTTGGAACAAGTGGTCCTTCTAAGACAATGTTTGGCATTAATGAATCAATTGATTCAAAATGCAACATCATTCTTGATTTCCATGTCTGGAATTCTTTTGCATCAAACTTAGGAGGTCTGGATGCAAAACCATTTTCCAAGTATGCAGAGTTTGAACTGTAGGTGGCCATTTTAACAGATCTAAGATTAGAACAATCTTAACTGTTCTGATACCAATTGTTGGTTCCAATGGTTAACAACAGATGTCGTAGAGGGGGGGGGGGGTGAATACAACTTCTTTCTAAGTTTAAACAAGATAGTGAATTTTAGATTAACTAATAATAAGCACAAATGATAGTTTTTTTCAATTAATTCTTTTATTTTGATAAATCAAAGAATTACAAGTTAGATGCGGAATATCTAACTCAATTGAATACAGATTACTTACACTATAGTCAGCTGAGAACAAACTCAAAGCTGGTTACAAGCAATGCTAGTTCTACTAACACAAATGCTCTCTTGACTAATAATTAATTCATTTAGAATTCACACACAGACTTAATAAACTAAGTCTGATATTTATAGTCGAGCTTGTGTAATACGTGCAACTTGATCAGCCAATAAACATCTTTCAGATGTCTTCATCTTCATTGGCTGACTTCAGACATGCCTGTTTGTGTGTTCTGATGAACTCTGCACGACCAGGTCTGCAGTCTGTCAGAAGGTACACTGCACAACTTGTCTTGTAGGCCGACCATGATAAGGAAACGTTTTGTGCATAAACAACCAAAATGGGCAAGTATGTACGTTGCGTACAACCTCTGAAGATGCCATTTGATCATACACATATGTCCTTAAGTGTTGAAATTATGTTTACTTGAATCCATATGGACAATACCATATACATGATGTTAACTATGGCATCTCATGAAAACTTCATACAGGGAAAAATCACGGATCCTGCCGTAATCAATGATTTGAAATCATTAACATGTTCAGATTGTGAGTTCCTATCCTTGCCTAAATCACCGGATGATGTAACATAACTTAACCATCTTCGAACTTACCACTAATTTGTCACAATATTTGGTCAAATGTTTGACTTTTATATGCCGTGGCAAATTTGTCACTAATCTGTGTCAAAATTAGGCAAATATTTGACTTTTTTCTTCCAATATATCGTCAAAAAGCAGTGGCAAGTGCGTCGCAATACAATAAATTGCTACAGTTTTATTTTCATCGCAAAATCCAGTCGCTGTTGCCCGTTTCCGTAGTGGTGACTTGGGTCATCTTGAAAAAGGATATTTATATCAGTGATCATACAAAGCTAATAAATTATACGTCAAAAAAAAAATCAAAAGCGTGTGTTTGTGGTTAAAATTTATGAAATGGAGACTCCATATCCTTTTCTTAAACTCACATTAGTGTAAATTTTGGGAGTTTTAAGCGCTTTAACTGTACAGATAAGGTAGTTGGGATATATGAATTACCGGTAAGAATAGTTATGAAGACTTCTGACCTAGTCTTGTTATACATACAAGTACTATTACATACTAAATTCTTGGTGGACAAATTCAAAGCTATATACACCAACTTTATAGTAAGGAAGTAACGAACTTTGACAAGGTAAGGTTATGATTTCCAATCCTTAAAGAAGGCCTAGTTCGTCGTTATAAAAAGTTCGAATTCTTCTATGTATAACTTAACAGATATCAGTATTGTAAAGTAATCCATTACTGAGATACCATATTGCATGTAAATTAATTATCTTCTTGTTTCAGACTCATTTCGCGTCCATCAAAGAGGCATCCGACGCTTAGCCATATCTCGCTTCTTTGCAGCTACTCCAACCGTGTCTCCAGATTTCTATTGAAAGTACACACACAAAAAAAAAAAAAAAAGTTATCCTTTTGCAAAAATTAAATAAGATAACAATTCCCTGTGACATTTTTATAATTTACAATTTACAATCTAACTATGCATATTTCTAACTATATTCTTTTTGTTTTTGTATAATTGATCATACCTTAAAGCAATATCCGTCATAAATGTCACAAACTGGATAATCACTAGGACAACAATAAGAAGACCCTTTGCAACAAACAGCATCGGAGTAACCACAACAACCGTAAATCAAACAATAGTTATAGAACTCAAAGATGCAACAACATGTCTGGCCTGCAGCACAATATGCAAAGTCTCCACATTGACTAGGTGGAGAAGGTGGATTTGGAGGAGATGGTGGCGCAGGTGGACTAGGTGGAGGTGAGGCTGAAGAGTGTGGATACGACGCCTGTAGATTTATTCCACACACTCCGTTTTTGATATCAGTATTTCTTTTTATTAAAATCCACCCATCCATTCCCCAATACGTACCCCACGAGTTTTTGACTATCCAATAGTCTTCACCATTTTGTGAACCATAACCAACGATAAGTACTGCATGGTCTATGTCATACGGACTGCTTGAGCATTCCCCATTGTATATCCCCTATGAAATTGTACCATTGGCAAGAATTAAAATCAATTGAAAGAGTTGCTGTTTATTTAGCTTTTAATATTTTTAGTAAATTTGTTAAAGACTTACCCCAGTATATAATTGGAAATCATAAGCTGAGCCATCTATACCAACTGTAACAGGCTGCTTAGCTACAGCACAAAGAAGTGCACTATCACTTGGCTCTACATCTGTATAGCTATCAATTGATGCTACTATGTTTTTTTCCTATGAATGATTAAATTAAGATTAGATGATAAAAAGAAAGCGAAGATGATTTAACTATTTGTAGGCACATGTGGTAAAATGGCAGGTCGAACTGGTTGATTTATGAATCAAGATGAGTAAGTTTGGATGAAAAGTCAATACCACTCGGGTGGGGTCATGTTTACCCGAATCACTTTTTATCCTGTTACTTTAACAATTTTAGATACGCAATGCCTAGACAAAATTGTTTACAAAAAGGAAAAAAAGATTAAAAGCAGAGTAGTCCAGTGGATTTTGATGGCCTTGTGCCATAACTACAAAGAGTCACATAATTAAGTAGACAATACCTTTGCGACGATACATTTACCAGTGTGACCATTCGAACTTGTATATGGATAATCAGCTTCGGAATCGATACCGCCGTTTTTGATGACCCAACTAAAGGCAGTATCCATATTTCCACCATCACAACCATAATCGTAATAGTCACAGTCAACAAGTTCTTGCTCCGAGAGTCTAATCAGGTCACCAGTGTCCATTGCATGTGCACTCTCGATGGCTCCAGTTACCGAAAATGCCCAACAGCTTCCTGGACACCAAATTAAAGTAAACTAAACCACTTAAATATGTAAAGGTGCTCAAATGGATGGTTCAAGCATGTCGGGTGATGCGTCGAAACATGTCATTATTTACATTATGTTCTCGAGTTGGAAATAGGATGGAAAGAGAAAGAAGTGAAATGAATCAAAAATGAAGTTGTATTCATAAGTTTTTTCATGGAAGGAAAAGAAAAGAATGGGAAGGAAGAGAAGGGGGAGCTCCATTTGTATTTTTCTTCAAATCCTTTCTTCTCATTTTTGAGATGAAGAAGAGGGATTATTTCCTTCTTTCCATTTCCTTCATACTGAAGAACACAAATAAATAATTTATCTTCCTTTCTCTTCTCTTCTTTTCTTTTCTTCTTTTTTCATTTCTCTTCCATTCCACTTAATTTTAAACTCAAGAACATAGTGTTAATTTGCATGGGACAGAGTTGGAGTAGGGAGGGCTACCCACAAACAACTTTTTTATTTTTTTATTTTGTTAATTAAAAAACAAATGTTTATACAGTTTTTTAACATTTGAATACAGTTTGAATGATGTTCAACCCATTTGAATCAATAGTACTTTTAACCCATTGTTGTTTTCATTTTAGTTAGACTCTTTTAATCTATATAACCACCTAAGGATAATAAGACCCAATTAGTAAAGGTTATAAGTTATAACTAGTTCTTCAAAAATGCCACCTCTTAGTCAGTCTCTGTTTTTGATTAAAAAAATTATCTCTGTTAACATTTGGGCCAGGGAAAATTATAAGTGATCTGTGATAGTCTCAATAAAAGCCCAGTTCAAGCCGCAGGTACCCAGCAACTAAAAGTTACAGAAAATATCCTCTCTTTTTTTCTTCTTTTCTTTTTAGCATATACATATCAATATCTTGTACATATCTTTTGTGTTAAAAATACAAATTAAATATGCAAAATTACCACACTGTCCTTGGTCTTTGATTGGAGTAACAACTCCTTTCTCCCTCCAATCCAAAGAAGCAGGAGCATCACAGGAACCAACACTTGCTGCTAGTGTTGTACTCTGATTTTCTCTTTCACCCCTCGTCTTTAATATATTCCAATTCGACCCCTTCACTTTTGATAAATACATCTCTTTGAACTCCTCATTGCTCAAGTCAGCAAACTTGTTCAATCCCACCATGTGTTCAGTCTCAGATTTTCGCTTCGAGTTCTTTTCCAACACATATTTTATACTCTTGCGGAAATTTAAAAACCTTGTTTCCTCCTCTCGTGCATGCTCGTACGTTTTCCCATGCAAATCTTTCCATTTTCGGAACAGTTCGGACACTTTTTCATCGGATAAAGCCTCACTTTCTTGATCATTAAGTATCGAGAACTCGATGGGAAGACATGATATTGTGATTGCCCATGAAGCATGAATGATCAAGAAAAGAAGAGCAAGTAGAGATTTTGAGCCACCCATTTGATCAAAATAATATTTTTTTTTGGTAAGTTTAACTTTTTATACATCACTCATGGTTGATCACTAGTTATTCACTCGAGTTATTATCATTGTTGTGTGGTGAAAGTCTAAAATGACATTGAGATGGTGGTAGGTAGTGGAAATTAGTGAGGGTATTTTTGTCATTTAATCAGTAAGAAGAAATGTGTCTAGCGTTTTCTAGGTAGTTTACAATTCAAAAACGTTACGTTAGTTAGCTGTTTTTATCTTTCGACTCTTTGTCTTTTTATAGGAAATAATCTAGACTAAATGAAGAAATTACTAACTTGCGATGATCAGAATAAATTATGGATATATTATTTACTAATTACTCCTAATAAACTGTCTTTGTACGTAGTGATATAACATTATATTTTCATGATCTATCGAGTGATCGATAATATGATATCATTTGGATAAAAATATGCTAAATTTTGCAATAAAAATTATCGAGAGTTACATTTCATTGATATCTTGACCTTTACATCAAAAGCAGCAAACGATCTTCAGTTTACGAATAATTCCAAGTTGAAAAGTAACATAGATTTTCATCTTCTAATATTTTACAATAAAGTGTATATAATATTGCTTATATTCCATATGGTAGAATTAAAACCTTAATGTACACTTATCGGAGGACTCAATTTAAAATGATAAAAAGGGAGAAATAAGAGATTCAATACGATTGTTTTATGTCATATAAAATTTTATTTTTAATTGAAAATTAAAAATCAAATATTTTATAAACGATATGGTTAAAAAGATATAAAAAGTACATATTCAGAATCAACATCTTTTTATGTTCGATTAGAGATCTCACAAATTATATTTTTGACAAATAAAAATTTTCAATTTTTGTCAGGACTTAATAACTACACTGCATATAATCACATGTGATTTTGTGTGTAATCACGTGTGATTTATGACAAAAAATTTAAATTGATAGATGATTATAATTTTATATATATTTAAATGAATAATTATTAATAAAATTTAAAATTTCTTAATACTAAGGTTATTGTTTATTAATTATTATTAATAAATAAATAAATTTAAAAATATAAAATAAATATATCAAAAGATAAATACATTACAATATCACACTACAATGAATATAAACAAATAGAAGTTATATAATTAAAAAAAATTAAAAGAAAAGGTTTTAATATTGTTTAAAGGTAAGTTAAGTAGAATAATAAGATATAAAGTTATATTTTTAAGTAGATAATTGGAAGAGAATTATTTTGAAAGAAGTAACATGTTAAAAAAGTATTTTATTTTTTATATTTAGAGATTGATATAGTTTTATAATCGTAAAGAACCTGAATAAAATAAAGTAATTATGAAATCTTAAAAATCAGAGACAATCGTGTTGAGTTGTTTTAAATCCTTGAATTTAATGTGATCTTCGGAAAATGGATTTTTTAAAACACGTGTCAACTTAAGAAAATGACTAATTGACCTTAGTATCGGTCACCGGTATTAACAGTATCGGTCGGTCAATGTGTGTCGATTTTCAAACTGACACCCGTATTAAGAGTGATATTATATTTTTATGTTGTTCATTATATATTTTGTTAAATTGCAAATGTATTATTTTCAGATTTATAACATTATCAGCATAGAAAAAAATATCACCAAAAGTATATTATAAGTTAAGGTATGTTTGAATATTCTACCCGATTATCATTTTCATATGTACATAGACCATCAAGAATCTTACCTAAAAAAGATAAGATAATATTTTGTTTTCATTCTTCAAATTCATTATTTGTATTATTAACTAATTTGAAGGAGTTGGAATGTATAAAAAAGTATAGAAAATACATTGAAATTAATTTTCGATTACCATTTTCATATGTACATAGACCATCAAGAATCTTACCTAAAAAAGATTAGATAATATTTTGTTTTCATTCTTCAAATTCATTATTTGTATTATTAACTAATTTGAAGGAGTTGGAATGTACAAAAAAGTGTAGAAAATACATTGAAATTAATTTATTTTACATAATTATTCGAATAGATTATGGTTCTCAGCACGAAAACTGTAGTTTTTGGTTGTGTTTGGTAGCAAGCATTTGGAAGCATTTTGGAGCGACAAACGACTAGCAGCTAGCGATTTGGTTGAAAAGCTTTTTTGTCAACAAAGCAACTAGAGTTTACGTAGTGTCTAACCGCTTTCTACTAAATGCTTGATGAGGAAGCATTTTAACTAGCAACTAGCTTTTACACTTAAATTTACTGCTAAATGTTTTCAAATGCTTACTACCAAACACTTTTTTTAAACATACAGTCACTGCTAACTACTATTTTTTACTTCTTACTTCTTACTGCTTACTGCTACGTATTGCAAAGAAACCACCCCAAAAGATCCAACTTCCTTTTATTTTTCAAATAGACTTTCCTTTAATAGATCACTCCACCAAATTTCTAGTCTATTTGTATTGTTAATCGTGATCCTTTTGAATTTTTTAAAAGTGAAAACAACAAATTTCCACACAATTTGAAGTTGTTAATAACAAAGTTCTTTTATTTGTTACAATTGTGATTTTAGTAAAACTCAAACGACATGTGAACTCAAGAATGTCAAGCAAATTCCAGGTAGTAGCATAAGAACGATAAGAAATCTAATCAAAACAAATTTACGGAAGACGAGATTTAAAATTATGTAATAGACTCCTCACACGAATTTGGTTGTTAAATGTATTTTCTTTTTCTGGATTATTTAGTCAGTAATATATTATCTCTTATCTACTCGCGAGTTGTTTGAAATTTTATTTTCAAACACTTATCTGATTAAAAAATAACTATGTATCACCTTACTTTTTATAATTGCTTATTTGTTAGTAAATAAACATATAAGTAGATTTCATAAATGTATTTGAATATGCTTATATATTGTCAAAATAAACAAATAAACATCTAAACACTTATTTAAACAATTTTAAACACCTTTTAAAAATAACTCATATAATTTAATAGAGCTTATATTATGCAGTAGCATAGTTTATTACATAGTGGCCCGCCTAATAGAGGTGCCAATGGATGAATATGAATTGAATCTTAATCCAAAACACTAATGATTCAATTTAAGTAGATTTTGATTCAGCCTATATCCAACTAATTTAACGGATTGAATCACGATCCTAATGATCCATCATAAGATAGTTTTCATGTATTGAAAACCTTATACTCAAAAGTGAAAATTTATTACTGAATTATAAGTCTGTATGCTAATGACGACAACATGCAGCTAGCATATTCGAAAACAACAATAGCTAAAAATGGCAATTTTACCTTAATAAATCAATTTTCTTTCACGTTAACATAAATCTAGATAATAATTTCATAATTGGACAAAATTAACTAGTACACCACAGTTTGCTGGAATGATTAATCGACATGGTCAGTGAATACAATATGGAAAAAAGGGAAAGTAACTCAAATTTTAACTCAAATTTAGGATACCATTCGACCATTCTCAATGGAAAAAGTTTCTTGTAAGTTTCTTCCGTGCCACATCAGTGTCACGTTAGCACTTCTTTGAAAAGACTGAAGAAAGACTGGACATTACCAATAATAGAAGCTTCTTCAGAAAAACTGGACCCCACCATTTACTGATAATACATATACTATATACACAAAATAAAATAAAAAACAAAACAAAAAAGTTGGGCCCTACCATTATTCCGTCTTCATCCATCTTGATGAAGAAGCAAACTCCTAAGAAGCTTCAAAGATAATATGCTGTCAATGGTGTCCTTATTAAAAAGCTTCAAGGACACTTTAAAAAAGCATCATTAATAGCAGTCTTATAATAAAATAAAGTAATATAAATTATATTATTAAATCAATCAAGCAATAATCATTTCAATTTCGATGGAAAACCAGCACTAACTTAAGCGATATTGCTTGTAGCTTCCGAAATGCTCTCTAAATGAGGTCTCCACACACCCTTTCCTTTGATCCTTCACCTTATTCTTTGATAAAATCTAGTCTAAATATCGATCAGAGATAAGTAGATTCGTTAACAAGTTTTATTATCGTTCTTCTAAACTAGTGTATTTTTTTATAACGGCAGAAGATTTATTAAAAAACTAGCACGGAGCAAGAATTACAAAGAAAAAGCGACTAAAGAGTTATTGAACCAATTAGCTCATGAAAAAAATAGTTTGGTGTTCCTATTACAGAACCAATAGCACGAGAACTCAACTATGCTATCGAAAATGTCTTCTTGGCGAGGAACAGAAGAGCTAAATAGAAGGGCATTTCTATGTTTCCAAATAGCCCATGTCGTAACGTCAAGAATCAATTCGATGATTTCTTTAGCTACTTTCCGAATGGGGTAGCTGTCAGAGCCAAAGAAAAAGGTCTAAAAATGAATGTGCATTCGGCACTTCTAAGGATATCCAAGAAAATACTTTCAACCACACCGCAGAAGCAAAAATACAATTTCAAATAATGTGATCTAAAGATTCCGCATGAAGATGGCAGATGGGGTAGGCTATCGAGTTGATTTCCAAACCTTTAGCAGATAGGTTCCAACATGTAGGAAGCCGATCATGCAAAGCTCTCCAAATCATAATATTAACTTTCTTCGGCACATAGCGATTCCATCTCGTTTTGACATTACTCGGCAGAAGAGAGACAAAATCAATATGAATTCTTGTATCTTTGACAGAAAAACTTTGGCACGTCCCTAAGGCCCATGTGCATGAATCTGTTTCGTCCGAACGAGAAAAAGGTTGCACCATATCCGAAAGAACAGAAAGTTCCTGAAAAGCATATCCTCGAGTGATGTATCGAGCCCAATTCCAGATCCAACCCGAATCTCACTTTTGAGATACAAGACAATCAGGGTTTAGATCAAGATGATAAAGGCGAGAAAAAAGGTCTTTGAGGGGGCGGTCACCATTTTAAGTATCCAACCAGAAACGTGTGGAGGACCCGTTACCAACTTTGAGCTGAAGAGTGGAATGGGGAACTATTCCATTATCATGCATTGTATTTATCGAACCAACAATCCTAGATCATGCACTGGCCGAGCCAATATTACAGAAGAAAGGGTGCACAAAATCTCTTCTATGGATATCTTTTAAGATCTTCACCCAGAGAGCATTTGGTTGGTGAATGAATCTCCAACTCCACTTTTGAATTAATGCTCGGTTAAGCCCTTTTAAACTACCGATACCTAGCCCACCTTTCTCTTTTGAGGCGAGGACTTTGTCCCAAGCAATCCAATGCATCTTCGATTGGTGAGAAGAGAAACCCCAAAAAAAGTTAGCCCGAATAGATTCTAACAAATTGGCGGCAATATTCGGAATTGGAAATAGAGACAAGTAGTAATTTCCAATGGCTCCAAGCACCGAAGTAATTAAAGTAGAGCGCCCGCCAATGGACAACATCAAAGCATTCCAACTAGAGAGCCTTTTTTGAAATTGTTCACAATTGGGGCCCAATTTTTTGAAATCAGCATATTACATCCAACGGGAATACCAAGATATATAAAGGGCAAAATAGCGGCTTTGCAACCAGTAACCAAAGCTAAATCATTAACCTCATTCGGCTAAACACCCACTCCAAACAAGTTTGACTTATGAAAATTACCCGATAAGCCAGAAACCTCTTTAAAGCACTTAATAAGTAGAACAATATTATTAACGTTAATCTTGGACCACTTACCCAATATCAAGATGTCATTTGCAAACAAGAAGTGAGAAACTTTGAAAGACCCAAAAGTAACTCCTTCGAATAAGTTGGCTGAGATTGCATCTTTAATCGTGACATTAAGCCCTTGCATAGCCAAAATGAAAAGATATTGGGAGAGAGGGTCTCCTTGTCGAAGACCACGGCCAATCTCGAACTCAGACGAAGGGCTACCATTAATGAGCACGGATGAATATGCCGGATTTAGACAGCCCTTGATCCAAGCTATCCAACGAGAACCAAATCCGAGAAAAGAAATAATCTGGAACAAATATTCCCACGAAACTAAATCGAAAGCCTTTTCAAAGTCAATCTTGAACACCATTAGTTGCTTCTTTCGTTTTTGGTACCACGAAATTATCTCATTAACCGACAAAGGACCATCAAGGATTTAACGATCACGAATAAAAGCCGACTGCTCTTCGCTTACCACCGAGTCGATTACACGAGCTAGACGATTTGCTAGAATCTTAGCTATGATTTTATATTGGGATCCGATTAGGCTTATAGGCCTATAATCTGTAAGTAGCGTAGGACTTGGAACTTTCGAAATCAAGGTGATAAACGAAGAATTACATCCCTTAGGAACAATGCAAGACGAATGAAACTCCTGGATATAAGCTACAATTTTGATTTTCATGAGATCCCAATACTTCTTAAAAAAGCAAAGGAGAATCCATCTGGTCCCGGGGATTTATCAGATCCACAATTCCATATAGCTTCTTTAATTACGGCTTCTACAAATTGATTCTCAAGCGAATTACTAAGATGCGACGGTAGAGAATGAAATTAATTACTTCGCGAAACAATAGGAGAAGTATTAATAGAACTAAATTTAGTTCTAAAAAAAGAAAAGAAAGCATCCTTAATTTGATCTGGGGATGAAATCCAAACGCCATCCTTCTTGACACCATTTACTGCTAATTGACGTCTTTTACGATTAATGATGGAGTGAAAATATTTACTATTTTCGTCACCTTCAATGCACCATTTAACTTTAGCTTTGTAAGATGCTTCATGACTTTCTTTCGATTCAATACTACGTATGCTACGGATAATATTAGAACGATTGAGAAGTTTGTCCGAGTCCATAATTCCATTATCCATATCTATTTCGATGGCTTTGAGGCTTTCCCACAACTTAGATTTGTCTCTTGTTCGGATCTCTGTCATAGTTTTCACCCCTTGCTTTATAGCTTTTTAAACACATTTTGGGTGTTCCTTAAATTGAATAAAAGCATTTGAAGACAAATTCAAAATTTCATTCCAAGCAGTAATAATAACTTGATCAATAAGAGGCTCTTTAAACCAAGAATTGAAAAACTTAAATGGAACAGGACCAAAATCGTGAATAAGTTGATGGAGGAAAATGGGACGGTGATTCGAAACTATGGAATCCAACACAATAGCCTGAGGATTTTGAAGTAAACCAGCCACTGACTCAGTGATTAAGAACCGATCAAGCCGACTTAGCTTTTCACCATTCCCACTAATTTTCGTGAATGGGTGTCCCCCTATCCGAACGTCCCAAAAATACCCTTCGGAAAGAAAATCATTAAATGAATTTGCAGCCCTTTCATTAAAGATAGAACCAATTCGCTTCGAACGAAAACGAACAACAATAAAGTCACCAAAAGAAATATAATTGCCCGGGTTTTGATTCATAAATTGAATGATGGACGCCCATAACTCCTCTTTCTCATTAATGTCTTGGGGAGCATAAATATTAAGCATGAAACACTTGATATTAAGCGTGATCCACATACCTTCGATTATAAGCGCATGTGGAAGATGGAAACTATTAAGCTTAGCAAATATATCCGGGTTCCATATTGATATTTGACCTCCTAAACGACCCTCCGAAGGCAAAATATCAAACTGGAAATGCCCATTACCCCAACATTGTTGTAAAACAAAAGCATTGATTGATTGCATATGAGTTTCTTAAAGCCCCAAAAAATTGATCTTGTGCTGATGACATAATTTAGCAATCGCTCGAACTTTGTTTTTCCATAACCCGCAAGAATTGAATGTGAGGACATTCATTGATGACCCTTTGTCCCACCAAAGCTATCAATCAGCCTGTTAAGATCTGCTTGAGTTCCTAAAGTATCATATCCAAGAGCTTTCCACATTTCAATTTGTGCTAAAAACATGTCTATTAGCGAGCCATTAGACACCGGTTTTGATCTTGATAATTTTGATCTATTCATGGAGGTATTGGCTGCACTACATTTAGTAGACTTGTCCTCAGAATGTGACAAAGGTTTACTGGATAGTTTTCTCCCCATGCTAAACGTCTTACCATCGAACCCAGGTGGTTTGGATGGTGTAGAGGAATTTGAATGTGAGTTATCCTCTCGAGGTTGTTGCATATCTTTTCCTATTGTGTTTGAATCATGGTTAGCCGGCATATCATTTTCATTTGGAAGAGGATTATTTGTAGTGTCCATTTCAGGGGTAATCTCCCCCTCTTCTACACCTTGGAACTCAGCTTCACTTTGAAGATCAATATCATTTTCCATATCCTCATTAAGCTCTTCCTCAATTAGTACTATACCCATATCTGTATACCAATTCGATAATTCATTTACTTGTATAGTATAATCCTTATCTTTAATGGATACGAGACATGACTCCGAAATATGATGTTTAATGGAGGTCGATAAACACGCTTTCCCTGACGCCATTGGATCATATTTATCCTCATCAATAAATAGGACCTTACCCCATATAGATGCAACTTTAGTGTCAGCAGACGAAGTCCAACCACTAAATGGTAAACCATCAATTTGCAACCAAATAAGTCTAGAGTCCAAAATAAAGTTTCCTTTAAGAGATTCCATCTTTGTAAAATACCAATCCATTTCTTTGTTCTCCACAAATGCAGAACGAGTAGGTGTAGTTTCAAAAGCAATCCACATCCATAGGCCACCTATATATTTACATTCAAAATTTGTGAACCCCTCCTTATGCAAAACAGAATTAATGTTATTAATAAGATGAACATCCCTTACCTTTGCAAGAATAATATTGTCCGAGTTCGATTCCTTAATGAGATCTTATGTACATAAAGTAACTTTCTTCAGCAAAGAAATCTTTGATTCTGTGCGATCTCGATTGCCAGAGAGAACAGAAGCATAGGATCGGCCAGCCTTGATGTCCTCTGCATGATTTGCATGGGTCTTTGTAGGGTTTGGTGTCGGTGATATGATTGAATCTCCAGTCGAGTGATGTTTCTGAAATCGTGCAATAGAGGCAAAGAGGTGATATGATTCAATCCAAATCGAGTTTAACTTTTCCAGAAGTAAAGTATGATTAGGTGATGCGGGCCCAAGTGTGGAGGATCAGGCCCTTGTGTTTCTTGAGGCTCAAGATCGTGTAACAAAAGGGGGTTCACGAAAAAAGGCCGTAACTTGGGCTAAGAGTGTCCATTTGAGGCCCATGACCCGGCGAATTGAAGCTTGGGCTAAGCCCAACGTTCTAACTAATTGCTGTAGGCGGTTAGCCCAACTTTCGGGCCCAATTTCACTGTATTTTATGAGTTATGGACCTTTTAATGTTTTTTTCCTATTTTAATGGACTTTGTTTTTGGGCTAGAGTCCGGCCCTTTTATCTTTTTTGGCCCATTTGAATTTCTGGTCCCTGTTTAGGGTTTGGAGAACATTGTTGAAGATTCAGTTTTTGTTTTTATGAAATTTCAATTTTCTCTCAAATCCGAGTTGAATTTGCCTTAATTTTCGGTATTCTTTTGAATCAACGAATATTGGAAGAATTGTTCATGGTATTCATTTGAATCAAGAGATTCAATTTGTGTTAACTCAATTTCAATCTACATCAATTGGTATCAGAGCTAAACTTCTTGATCAAGATGCCGCCACGGAGAACTAGGAATGTTAATGACATTCATGAACAGGATTTTGAGCAGCGTCTTATGGCGCGAATGGAGGAGAGGTTGGATCAATTTGTTGATCAGTTGGCTGACCAGATGAACGATCTGATCAATCACAGATTGTATAGTACTCGTAATCGTAACCGTCGGGAAACTGAAAATGAACAGCCAAAAAACCCGTTCTTTGAGGGTGATGGTTCATCTTCTGATGAGCAACCGGAAAGGCGTCCAAGGCAAAATCAGAGAGATGATAATAGGCGTTGGGAGTCTGGAATGAGAGTCAATATACCAAAGTTTGATGGGGATACTTTGAATCCAAAAGGGTTCATCGATTGGCTTACTGCTGTTGAAGAAGTATTCGAATTCAAGGCTACGTGGTAGGACATCCGCTTGGTGGCAACAGTTGAAACTGACAAGGGAGAGAGTTGGGAAGTCCAGAATCGTGACTTGAGGAAAGATGAAGAAATGTATGAGGGCCAATTTTATTCCTCATAATTATCAACGTATAATGTACCAGCGGTTGCAGAATCTGAAACAGGGGGCCAAATCTGTTGAAGATTATACAACCGAATTTTATCAACTGATTGCAAGGAATGATATTCAAGAAACTGATGAACAGTTAGTCTCTCGTTACATTGGGGGTTTAAGAGTCCAGATTATGGATTCTATTAATATGTTTGATCCGGTGACGCTTTCTGATGCATATCAGCGTGCATTAACTTTTGAAAAACAAGACCGACGGGTTGGAAGCTCATCTTCGTCTGCCACAATTGGGGGTAGTTCGGGTTCGGGTAATGTGCCACCTCGTTTTGGGTCTAATCAACCAAGAACAGGGGGTAACAATACTGGTCCAGTTCCTAATCTACCAAGAACATGGGGTAATAACTTGAAATGTTTTAGCTGGGTTTGAAAACAGAGAATCACCCCAAACCTTACAAGCTCCAATGGCTTAAGAAGGGTGGTGAGGTGATAGTATCTAAGCGAGCTCTTGTTCCTTTTTCAGTTGGTATGTCATTCAAGGATGATGTTTGGTGTGATGTGGTTCCTTTGGATGCCTGCCATCTGTTATTGTGTAGGCCTTGGGAGTATGATCGTAGTATAACTCATAACGGGAAAACTAATACCTATAGTTTTTTGTTTGGTGGGGTGAATATAACCTTGATGCCTAGTAAACCCAAAAATTAGTCAGGAAACCCACTGGTACTTTGTTGACACTTTCTCAGTTTGAGGGCGAGTTGGAGATAGGGGATGAGGTTTTTGTGTTGATAGGGAATGACGTGACTGAAGATAGCACAGTTCCGAAGCTATGATTCCTTTACTTGAGGAATTTTCTGATGTTTTCCCAGATGATTTACCTTATGGTTTGTCACCTTTGTGTGACATCCAAACATCACATTGACTTAGAGCCTAGTTCCCACCTGCCAACATGCCACATTACAGGATGAGTCCGGGAGAGCACGAGGAGTTGCGTCGGCAGGTTGAGGAGTTGATTTCTAAGGGCCATGTTCGGGAAAGCATGAGCCCTTGTGCTGTTCTTGCTCTTTTGACTCCAAAGAAGCATGGCACGTGGCGAATGTGTGTTGACAATCGCCCCATCAATAAAATCACTATAAGGTACAGATTCCCTATTCCTAGATTTGATGATTTGCTCGACCAGATTAGTGGTGCTACTATTTTCACAAAGTTAGATTTGAAGAGTGATTATTACCAGTTTCGTCTTAGGCCTGGTGATGAATGGAAAACTGCCTTCAAAACTCGTGAGAGCCTGTATGAGTGGTTGGTGATGCCTTTTGGGTTATCAAACGCTCCTAGTACCTTTATGCGTGTGATGAACCAGTTGCTAAGGCCCTTTATTGGCGAGTTTGTTGTCGTTTATTTTGATGACATTCTTATTTATAGTGCTTCTTTCAGCGAGCATGTCAATCATGTTCGACAGGTTCTAACTTTGCTTCGCAGGGATCGGCTCTATGTTGCCACAAAGAAATGTGTATTTACGACCCTCGAGGTCCTGTTTTATGGGTATGTTGTTTCTGGTGATGGAATCTAAGGTAGCGGCAGTTCAGCAATGGCCAACTCCAACTACCATCACTGAAGTGCGCAGTTTCCATGACCTTGCTTCCTTTTATAGGAGGTTTATTCCCCATTTTAGTTCCCTTATGGCACCTGTACAGATTATATGAAAGGGAAGACCTTTACATGGACTAAGGAGGCAGAGTTGGCTTTTCAGGGTATCAAAGAAAAGCTTACTACAACACCGATCCTAATCTTACCAGATTTTTCTCGGGTTTTTGAGCTTCATACTGATGCCTCAAAGGTTGGGATAGGTGGAGTTCTTAGTCAAGGGGGCGACCAATTGCTTACTTTAGTGAGAAGCTGACGGGGCCAAAGTTGCGCTACAACACTTATGATTTGGAGTTTTATACTGTGGTCCAAGCTGTGAAACATTGGCGACACTATCTATTTCATAAAGAGTTTGTTTTGTTTACAGATCATGACTCTTTGAGACACATTCGCAGTCAAGATAAGGTGTCTCATAAACATGGGCGGTGGTTGGCATTCTTGGAGAAGTTTACTTTTGGTGTGAAACACAAGTCTGGGATATCGAATCGTGTGGCAGATGCCTTGAGCAGGAGGAGTAATCTGCTCGTTTCTATGAGGGTTGATGTACCAGGGCTGGCTGACATCAAAGAGCTGCTCACTATTGACCCTTATTTTTTTGTTATTCTGTAGGGTCTACAATCTAGGGACAGATCAGATTTTCTGGTGCTTGATGGTTTCCTTTTCAAAGGGAATCAATTGTGTATTCCTGACTCTAGTCTCCGCCTGAAAACCATCAAGCAGTTACATGGTGAAGGGCATGTTGGCAGAGATCGTACTTTACAGTTGGTACAATCATCTTACTTTTGGCCAACTATGCGGAAAGAGGTGGATCGGTATGTTAAACGGTGTTGAATCTGTCAGGTTTCTAAGGGCACTGCTACTAATGCTGGACTCTATATGCCTTTGCATGTTCCTTTACAGCCATGGGTGGATATAAGCATGGATTTTGTATTGGGGTTACCTCGTACTCAGAGAGATAATGACTCAATATTTGTTGTTGTTGATCGTTTTTCTAAGATGGTTCATTTTATTCCCTGCAAGAAGACAACAGATGCAGTTAATGTGGCCCAACTTTTCTTCCAAGATGTATATCGGTTGCATGGTTCGCCTTCTTCTATTGTTTCTAATCGGGATACTCGATTTATAAGTCATTTTTGGCGTAGCTTGTGGAGGATGGTGAATACCCGGCTCAACTTTAGTAGTGCTTATTATCCTCAAACTGATGGGCAAACTGAAGTTGTTAACCGATCCCTTGGTAATCTATTGAGGTGTTTAGTAGGTGATCATGTAAAAGCATGGGATCAGAAGCTGTGTCAAGCAGATTTTGCTCATAATCATGTTGTCAATCGAAGCACTGGGTTTAATCCATTTCAAGTGGTTTATTCTGCTCAACCACGTGGGCCTCTCAATTTGATGTCTCTTCATGTTTCTGTTTCTGGTTTCGTTCCTAAAAAAGTGCAGGATTTTGTTGAAGGGTTGCATGAAGTTCATAAAGCTGTTCGTGACAATCTAATTCAAGTCAACTCAAAGTACAAGCAAGATGCGGATCAAAGGCGGAGGCATGTGGATTTTGAAGTGGGTGACTTTGTGTGGGCTATTTTAACTAAGGATCGTTTCTCGATTGGTGAGTACAACAAGTTATCAGCTAAAAAGATTGGTCCAGTGGAGATTGTGGGGAAGATCAATTCTAATGATTATCGTTTGAAGCTGCCAAGTCATGTTCGATGTTCTGATGTGTTTAATGTGAAGCACTTGTTACCTTTTCATAAAGATTCTTTAGATGATGAGTCAGCTGCAAATTCGAGGTCGAATTGTCTATCCAAAGGGGAATGATGCATGCCCAAGTGTGGAGGATCGGGCCCTTGTGTTTCTTGAGGCCCAAGATCGTGTAACAAAAGGGGGTTCACGAAAAAAGCCGTAACTTGGGCTAGGAGTGTCCATTTTAGGCCCATGACCAGGCGAATCGAAGCTTGGGCCGAGCCCGACGTCATAACTAATTCCCGTAGGCGGTAAACCCAACTTTCGGGCCCAAATTCGCTGTATTTTATGAGTTATGGACCTTTTAATATTTTTTTTCCTATTTTAGTGGACTTTGTTTTTTGGTTAGAGTCCGGCCTGTTTATCTTTTTTGGCTCGTTCGAATTTCTGGTCCTTGTTTAGGGTTTGGAGAACATTGATGAAGATTTAGTTTTTGTTTTTATGAAATTTCAATTTTCTCTTAAATTTTAGTTGAATTTGCCCTAATTTTTGGTATTCTTTTGAATCAACGAATATTGAAAGTATTGTTCCTGGTATTTATTTGAATCAAAAGGTTCAATTTGTATTATCTCAATTTCAATCTACATCATTAGAATTCTTTATAAAAATCGAATAAATTTGAACCTTTGATCTAATTTTGATAATTTCCGTGCGATATACACATTAGCAACAACCCCATGTTGATCGCCTAATTTCCAAAGATCTTTGTCTGATGTTGATCTTGGAAAATTCGCTATGAAGATGGTAATTGAGACGTGATGAATTGATTTAGAAGTAGGGTTTCGGGGGAGAGGTGGTTTCGCCCTTCGAACTTAGAAAAGATGGAGTATTTATTTCATATCTTACAAGATCTAGTGAATTGGTCCATTCTCATTCACTTTGGATTCCTTACATCCTTATTCATTTTGAATTCCTTAATCGGTATTAAAAATTGAAGTAGTCTAATTAAGGTGTTTTCCAAGCAACTTCTTGTACTTTGATTTGATTTAGAAGAAATACTCTTTCTATTCTCTTCAAAGAAACGAAGAGTTAATGATCTAAAAATACAATTTACTTTCGATTTTGACTCTTTTTTCTCAACGTACTTTTTTATGTCCAGTTTTACACATTGTACTTTCAACTCGTGTCCCTATTTAACTAATATGTAATCTGAAAATCATAGAAAATCAAATGAATTGCTTCTTAACTGAGCACATTAACTTTGACTAAGATTTTCACATTCAAAAATTTGATACATATATCATATGTATTTATATAAAAAGTACAATTTAAAAAATAAAACATAAAAAATATGTTGAAAAAAAATATATATAAAAAGTAGAGGGAAGTTCAAATGAGAATGAAAATTTTAGTGAGAATGAAGGAATGAATCCTGGCCATCCATTTTGCAAAATCCAATTTTCCCCTAAAGTTAAATATCTCACAAACGGCTAATCAAAAAATTATAAAAATTGCACCATTGAAATCAGCGTTCTTTTCTCTACGATTAGAGATCACTCATGACATATTTTCGGTAAAAAAATTTTTTTTTTTTTTTTTTGGTTGAAAACCAGTAACACATGTGTTAGTGGTTGGTAACACATGTGCTAGTTTCGGTAACACATGTGTTAGTGGCATGTGTTACTAACTACTAACACATGTGTTACTGCAACTAACACATGTGTTACCGCAACTAACACATGTGTTACCGCACCTAACACATGTGTTACCGCACCTAACACAAGTGTTACCAATTTCGAAACCCACCAAAATATGAAAAAAAAAAAAATTCGTCGAAAGTATACCTTGTGAGATGTCTAATCGAAGAGAAAAAAATGCTGATTTTTATGGTGCAATTTTTATATTTTTTTGACTAACCGTTTGTGAGATATTCACTTTTTAAAAGTGTTGGGGGTATTATTTTTTTGATGAGATGGATGGTTGAGATTGATTCCTCCATTCTCACAAATAATATCCATTCTCATTTGAACCTAACTCATAAAAAGTATGTTAAAAAATTGAAACAAATTAAAATCATGTTGCATTATTAGATATTAACCCATAAATGAAATGCCATCAAAGATTCTATCATTTGGTGCATTGAACCTTAGTATTCGAATTTTATCTATATATAACAAAATTTCTGAAATTTTTAATGCTATTGTTAAAGATTTCTTTATCAATGCTATTGTTAAAGATCTTCTTTATTTATTAATTATTAATTATTATTGCATGTTATGGGGACTTAAAGAACTTTCATTGTACCTCCAATAAACAAATCAATGTGGCAATTTTTTTTCTTTTTTTACTAAAATAAAAATAAAATAAGAAAAGGAGACCGGAATGGTGAACGCTGGTGATCCCCTTTGGTTTGGACGGAATGTACTTAAATGTAGAAAACAGATAATTGTCCAAATTATGCTTCATATTTACGTTCTTCACATAGATGCATACCTCCTCATATAACAAAAGTACTAGATACTTGCATAATGTAACGAAAAAAAATTATTAATTTTACATTCGCTCGACATATAATAATAGATTTTCTGATATATTTTAAAAATAAAAAATTATATGATAATATACAAAGAATACTGTTTTGTAAATAGAAAAATTATTTTTTTTCTAATTTTTTCATAACAAAATAACACAAAATTAAATTATATCATAATATGTTGTTGCAAACTCGATGGTCAGATCGTGATTTGCTAGTGCCGGGTTGTAAGTTCTTAATTGGCAGGTTGTGAGTTGTTGAGTTGTTGGTGTAGTTTAGAGGTTTAACTCTCATTGAATTTTTATTTTTGTTTGTTTTTTTATATTCTAATATTAAACATTATGTACGTTAAATTGTAATTCTAAAACTTAATCAAAAATTTGAGTTACTCAAATATAGAAATTGACAACATAACAATGAAATTAAACATTTAAACAAAAGTGTAAACACATAGAATCCCATAAAAAATATATTTAAGAGTTCGTCTTTTATTTTTGTAAAAAACTTACAATACATATAATGTTGATGAATGTTAAGTTTTAAAGGCTTTAGATGCGGAATTTGACTCAGAAAGATGGACAAACTACATTTGGCAGTTTGCTAACACTTATGTCTAGTCCCAAGTTTTCCGTCCACAATTGTCATGTCTTGTAACTACTAACTGTTCAAAAGTTATGTCTTTACCAAAATTCCTCATGTGTTGTCATTTCTAACTTTAAAAAAGACATTTAAAATTCATTATATGATAGTATAGATATAGTACAAAGAAGTTTAAGTTAAAATTATATGTCAAATATTGATTAGTTTATGATCTGATAATGCTTGTGTAAGGGTATGTTAGTCTTTTCTATAATTTTTTTTTAAAAAAGCTCTTAATAATTATATGGGTAAAATATTTATTTTTATCTTAAAAAAATATCTCAAATGCATTATATAATACTTTAGATATATAGAAATTTAAGTTTAAATAAAACTTCATATATTCATTAGTCTATGGTTTAATAATGCATGTATTAATAAGATTTAATATATGTAGGAGTATTTTGGTCATTTCTCAGTAATTGTAGAGGGGAAAAAGTAATTTCTATCTTTAAAAGTACATCTCTAATTAAAATGTCATATGTTAATTAGATTATGATTTAATAATATTTATATTAATGAGAATTTAATAAATGTAGGAGTATGTTAGTTATTCCAATGAAGTTTTTAAAAAGCTCGTAGTAATTTTAGGGGTAAAATAGTCATTTTTATATTTAAAAAAACATTTCTAATGCATTATATAATGGTATAGATATAGATAAGCTTAAGTTAAAATTAAATGTCATATATTAATTAGTTTATAGTTTAATAGTGCTTATATTAATGAAAATTTAATAAATGTAGGGGTATGTTAATCAATTTTGTGAATTTTTGAAAAATCTCTTAGTAATTGTAGGGGCAAAACAAATATTTTTATTTTAAAAATATCTGAAATACATTTATATAATGATTATATAGATGTAGCAGAAATCAAGTATGCATCTCGTGTTTGCGCATGCGTCTAAATCGATCAGTGAATTTGTTTTTTATTTTTTTTATCCTTTTTCTTCAACTTGGGGTTTGGGGCTTTGGGCTATTGAAATGTGAAACTTCGTATTAGAGTGTTTGACAAATTGATCAAATTCATATTTCAGTCGTAATTAAACTGGAGTAGAACAAGAAAGAAGTATGGATCACACTGTGTTTGACGAACTAACTAGAAGCATTCAGTTGGTTTTTTCGTTTGTGTTAACATAATTCCTAAGTTGAACCAGTGAACAACCTTAAGGTTTGCATTTATTAATAATGAAAAAGGGACTCATCATTCCATTGAATTATAAAAAATGTAATATAATTATCAATCATGACTTTTATAATGTGACTTGTTCTTGTTTTGTTATGGTTTTGTTTACAAAATTCTAATTGGTTTTATACTTTGAAATGGAGATACAAACATAGAGGGACTGATCAACTGAAGATACAAAAGTTGTGGATCATAAAAGTTAGAAGCAGGAGTTAAAGGGCTAATCTGTTGTTTTAATTTGCCCTTGGTATCTTCTTTGAGTATTTTTACAGAACTCATATTTGATTTTGAAAAAGTAAGTAAATATGTTTATCAAATTTCAGCTCGATCACATGAATTATAAGATCGACTATACATGAACTCAATGCACAATTACGCATATAATTCAGGCGTATGAGGATACGGATTGATATTTACACTATAAAACTAATAGATGTACAATAAGTTTAAACTATTAATGTATATAATACAACTTATCAATGCACAATTTTTGATGTATGAATCTAAATTTTGTTGTGTAAATATCGTCACCATAATGAATAATTTTATAGTTTATAGATGTATAATTTTGTGAAAGGTGAGATGATAATACAATAGGAAAAAGCAATAATTGATGGATAGAAAGGGAAAACGATGAAGACTAAAGAGATCGAAAACTAAAAATCACAACTATCAATTTCTTCACAAGAAAGGACAAAAATATAAAAATAAAAAAAGCCCAAGGGTTTTAAAAGCACCAAGGGAATCCAAGAGATTTGTTTTTTAGGTAAGAAATCGCGATGGACCTTGATAAATATATATTAGAAAAATAGCTTAAATACAACGAATGCGAATGAGTTTTACATTACAGCTTCAAAAATATTAAACTATTAAAACTGAAAAACTAAGTTACTAGACTTGATTCCTACATAAAAGTCAAAGAAGATAAGTCATCTAGGGAGAGAGCCTCTAATATCGACATCACTATTCTCGTCACAATAATAATCATCATCATCCCATGTGTGTGAAGTTGCATTGCCTGCTACTAGAAACCCTTCTTCAACAATTCCTTTGCCCTTTTGTTTTTGTGATCCACTACAACAACTTCCAAAGCCTCATCCATTTAAGTAGTTTTTACATGTTTACCCACCTCCTTATTTGAAAGTTTACTTGATTCCCCATTGTTTGTACCATCTCCATT
This sequence comes from Logfia minima, assembly GCA_963921325.1. Taxonomy (NCBI): domain Eukaryota; kingdom Viridiplantae; phylum Streptophyta; class Magnoliopsida; order Asterales; family Asteraceae; genus Logfia; species Logfia minima. The sequence goes on from OY992770.1 coordinate 21,550,750, forward strand.
CTCCATGTTGCTAAGAATTTCAAATGCTTATAAGACCTTTGTACCTGTTTCAACATGAGTACCACTTATGCCACCCTTTTCCGACGTAGTCCTTGTAATTGGCCGTTAAACTGCCTTTAGTTTGGATTTTGTAGTCCCAACTTTCGGCCCTTGCCTCCTAATAAAATGTCCTCGAAAAGGTTTCCTTGCAACAGTTTAAACCCCTATTGGTTCACCACGTTTGCAACAGTAGTTTTCACAACCTTTGGGTGCACCACAACCGAGGCTTGTTTTAGACAAGAACTGTCCAAATGGCCGAACAAGCAACACATACTACACCTTGGAGCCTCCACTCGTATTCCACTTAAACATTGTACAACGTTTTACCCATGCCCTTCACATTTGGAACACCCACAACTAAAGTTTCCTTCAACTCTTTTTCCGAATTAACTTCACCATAGCTCTAGCAAAGTTAGGTCTACCCCATGTCTCCACACACATAGTACTAGTGTACGAATCAAGCATTAAAGGAGTACCCACCTTAGAGGCAATGTCACTTAAACCATTTTCAGTAAATACAACTAGAGAAATGTCATGAAGCTTAATCCATACGGCTGGAACCCTACTAAGATCTTCTTTAGCTATATTTTCACACGGAGATCTCTTCCTCAAAATGATAGGCACCATTCGAATCATACATGGGCCCCTTCCAACACATCAATCATACCCTGTTCCATTGTGAATTTAAAGAAGAAAAATCCCCTAGAGCTCATGTAGTTGATTACCAATCAGACCAGTTCGGCCATTAATTAAGAAGAAACTGTCGAATTAGGGTTATTACTCTTAGCCTTTCTAACTTCACCCGAGTCACTAGAAGATGCTTCCAACGACCTAACATCATATAGATCACCTTCATTAATTGTATGATTTCGAAATAGCCAAGAAGCCGTTTCAGGTGGCTTACTGTTAAACGTTAAGTTTGTCTTTTTTCCCACGTTTTTACGAGGACCCATGACCAAAACACACTAATCAAACCAAAAGAAAATCCATAGGAAATCAATTACCAATGTGATGATAGATTCTAAGAACAATGAACGGATTAAAATATGAAAAACCTGACTAAATATTTCGATTGATGCAAATCAGTAGAAAGTTGCCATATTCTCCCATAAAATTCGGAGAAAAAGAAAAACAAGGGTGGGGGTGTAGGGCCTGTTTGGCATGGAGCTTTTAGGAGCTTTAACTTTTAATTTTTGAACAAAAAGCTCATATGAAAATAAAAGCTCTGTTTGTCATGTACAAGCTGTAGCTTTAGAATCCAACGAAAAGCTCGAATTTTCAAAGCTACTAGAAATAGCTTTTCGCGAAAAGCTTCAAACATAAAGCTACAGCTACAGCCTACAGCTTACAACCACAGCCTACAGCTACTTCACCAAACATATTCGTAATGTTGAGCAAGATTAGTTTTCTTAATGAGTTCATATCATTTTCTATAATGAAATTAAAAATCTTACTATCGATCGTACAATTTATCAATCTTGACGTGACTTAAGATACATGAGGTTGCTTACATGAGGTATTAAGGTGTCGTCAATACTAACATAATATACAGTCATGAATCACCTAACGTTCTTATTTAGCGTTAGAAGGTATATATAGTTTGAAAACCGGAATAAATATTGACAAGTGGTATTTATATCACATCTAACATTCTTATAAAGGGTCTATATATTTTCTTTATAAAATTTAATGTTTAAAGATGCGAAATTTTCATATTATCATTTTTATTAATATATTAAAACATCTTCCATATTATAATTATGAAAATTCAAACATATCTATTATAGTTTTATTTCTCTACTATCACATGTAAACTGTTACCGAATTTTTCTACTATCACAAAAATCGTTAGATGAGTAACTGCAATTGACAAAATACCAACATTATTTAGAATAAATTTTAAATTCCGCAACTTAGTGTGGGTATCTGTTAGTTATTTTTAAGAGAATCGATATAAATAAAGTTTATAATGCCCGTGCGTTATATCATGATGAGTTGCGTTCAGATCGTGTTTACGTTTTTAAGTTCAGACTGGGGCAATTGTGTCAACTTGAATGACCATATAAATGCAATAAATATGAGGGTACATTAGCATTATTCATACTTTAATTAGTATCAGATAATGAGTTTGATTTTACAGTAGAGTAGCCTTTTCTATTCCAAATGAAAGTCGAATTACAATATTGTAATAAAGTTAGCATAATGTTATATACGTTTCTCACTCTTCTAATTAAATATTATTTCTAAGAAACACAAAGAACAACAACACAACAAATAGTAGTATAATAAAATTTTAATAATTATATTAATAAGAAATCAAGCTAGAATATAAGGTTGTTATCGTAAAAAATAAATAAATAGAATGCATAGTAATAGTCTTGAAGTTAGGTTTCAAGATGTGGTTACTATGTTTTTTGTCATCAAGCTAACTTCAACTACATGCATCATTTTCATCTTAATTGTAAATATCAAGGAAAGAATAAAAATTTAATATAAATAATTTTTGCTAATTGACATTAAAGGATAATAATAACTCTAACAGTGTTGGGATATGCGAATTATGCTTAATTAAGTGGTTTGACTAAATTTGGAAACGGTGATAAAGAAGCTGATCTCGACGGGATTGTGGAGCGTTCAAGTTTTCTGCGATTTAACTTGTTATTTAAATTAGTTTTATTAGAACAAAAATATAACTCTATGTAATTGTAATTCCTAAGGTCTGAACATAGAACCAAAAATGTGAATACAATGGCCAAGTGTACCAAACTGATATCGCGATTGGATATAACCGCGATAATTCTTATATTCGTATTATTCAGCATATTATTTTCATTGTGTATTATGTTTATTTTATATCCGTTTATTATTTATAGGTACAACCACTTTTAGACGTAGATTGTTTAAGTTGTCTAATCTTAATAACTAGATTAAAGTGGTCGATTGTTGAATCCCCAACAAAAGGTTGTCAATAACCTAAATATATTTTAAAAATAAAATACAAAATTAAAATATTCTTATCCACTAAGTACGTATAGGGGTGTTAATCGATTCAAGCTGATTCTCTAATAAGAGTTAGTCTGGTCAGACTATTTGGGTATTTCAAAAAGAAATATTTACCCGCAACTCAACCTTATTAAGTAAACAGGTTTGCGGTTTCGGGTTAATCTGGTCAGATTCATTCAGGTTTCGGTTAACTTGTATAACTTTATAATTTTCTGATAATTATTAAAGAAGAATATAGTTGGCTTTGAATGTTTAGCTAGTTCACCAAAATATTGAATGATATATGAAGATGATATTGGACCACTTGCACTTGTGATAACATATTATCCTACGACTGTGAGTCACGTCAACCATGACTATATATCGTCTCACGATTATTTGCAGTGCTAAATGTCACGACTACTCACAGTTACAATTTGAGCCCACTATTTTATTTAAAAAAAAGAAAAAAGTAGCCCACCTTTTACCAACCTGGTTTCGCACATTTCTTGACGATGACAAGTGAGCACCGGTTGCACACCATCCGTGCTTACTCCACGGATGCTACCACAGGCTGCATTGCTAGTGTTCTTACTTGAGTTATGAGTGCATTGTAAAAGTGAGTTTAGTTTTTAATTTTAGTATACTGTTGGCTTTAAAACGGTTTTAGCTACTTTAGATGTGAGTCATACGATATCTTTTGAAATTCAAAGAAAGCAACTACAACATTAGAACTCTGATGAGAGCTTACATACAACTATACCAATGACTTAGTTCTCATATCATAATCATAATCATATATATATATATGGGTTGGTTATTATAAAACGAACTTTAAAGTAAAACAAATAAGATAAAATTCTAATCATTAGCTTATAATCTGGTTCGATCAGTTTTGAAAAAGAGTAAAAACTCATTAATCCTGTCTAAAAGGTAAAAGAGACATTTAAGCACCCATGTCAAAAACACAAATTTTAGTTTTTTGGTTCTCAATAACTAATTTCGTGGTGCACAGTAACCGATCACTTTTTTTTTCTTTTTTTGAACGGCTATTTTATTAAGATAAGATATTATAAACTAGCAAGACGCTAGAAACAACGAGACATTACAAAATGGCCATAGCCAGATTTATCATCCAATCAGTCCAGGTAGCATTTAACTTACATCTATTCCTACATCAAGAAAAGGACCTAGCCACTACTTCATCAAAAAGCGTCGTATGAAGAGGAGGCTTCACTCCGAAGATCATCTTATTTCGAAAATTCCATACGGTCCACCATATAATATAGAAAACTCCTTCTAACACCTCCTTACGAGTACCTTGAAAATGAATATTTGACAACGAGTGCTTCACTCCGAAGATCATCTTATTTCGAAAATTCCATACGGTCCACCATATAATATAGAAAACTCCATCTAACACCTCCTTACGAGTACCTTGAAAATGAATATTTGACAACCAGCTCTTCCATTCCTCAAACGAAGAAACCTCCAATATGTTTACATCCCACCACATAGAGGTCTTCCGATAAATATCTTTTACCAAAATACAAGAGAAGAACATACGGTTCGTGGTCTCAGTAACCTTTCCACAAGTCGGGGATAAGATCAATTGAATTTTCAACCCTCTACGAGACTGTTGGACATGTTTTGTGACAACAGGTCTAGCTTGTAATAGGACTGGTATAATTATTATCACGTTTGTACATTGGTTTAGATTTGTAAACAAAAGATATTAGTTTGTTATTATTATTTGTTATATATGATAATATTAGACAAGTGACGAATACAAATTAAATTATGAATTGCAAAGTGAGAACTCAAGTCGCAAGTCATAAGACTTCTTGCAATGCCAAACTCAAGTTGCAGGTTTAAACCTGCGAGATGAGAATATGGATTCGCAGACTGTCTATTGCGAGTTGAGATCTGTGCTCGCAGCTCATCTGGACTCGCAAGGCTATGGGCTGCGAGTTGAGTCAACTCGCAAAGCCCATGGCCTGCGAGTTGAGTCGGATATAAATAAAATAATGGAGTTATTTTATTGGAATCCGTGCTTTACATCACTTTAAGCATTAATTACACACACACCTCGTTTTTTGTGCCCAGATATTATTATTATACTAAAGGCTAGGTTTTGAAGGATTAACATTAGTTAATTGTCAAAATAAAGCCCTTTAATTAATAGATAAGTTATATAAACTTTAATCAAACGTATTGAGGGATTCCGCACCTCAATACTTTAAGATAACGTTGTTATCGAACCAAGATCTACTGACTTACAATTGGTATCAGAGCTTTCGGGCTAAATACATTGTGGTTTCAAAATTTTAATTTATATAACTATTGATTTAGGGTTGTTTTTAGTGCTCTAAGTACTCTTTACAGCCAAAAATTAATTTATGGACACTTTTTGGTTTTCACAGCCGTTTCACGAGTTGAGATTAGGGTTTCAGCTGTTATCTGCGAACTAAGTTCTTCTGCGAACCGAGTTCAACTGCGAGCTGAGTTCAACCTGCGAATTGAGATTCTCTGCGAATTGCAATTCTCTGCGAACTGAGTTCACTTGCGAATTGAGATTCTCTACGAACCGAGTTCACTTGCGAATTGAGATTCTGTGCGAGTTGAGATTAACTGAACTCGCAGTTTAATCTGAATTCCTGATTTTTGACTTTGACAATGTCTGACTTGAGTAGGATGATTGAGATGGAACACGAGGTTGGAAAATCTAATGTTCCACCTAAATTGCTCAGACTTGAGGATTACTACGGATGGAAAGACAGATTTGAATCATATTGTAGATTCCATGATTTGACCATCTGGCTGTGTATTAAAAACGGATATGCTGCACCTACTGCTATTGTGGAGAATGCTACTGTGGTTGTTCCCTATCACAGGATGAATGATAACCAGAAAAAGGAGTTTACAATTGAAAATAAGGCTCATTCTTCAATTAAAATGAGACTTCCTAAGGAAATCAATCATCAGCTGAAGTCTTTTCACACTGCTAAAGAGCTCTGGGAAGCTCTTGAGAAAAGATGCGAGGGGAGTCCACAAGTAAAGGCAGGCAAGAAAAATCTTCTGAAAAAGCAGTTTACTGTGTTTAAAGCTTTTAGAGAAGAGGATCTTGAAGCCTATACCACTCGATAGTACCACTTATTGAGTGAGCTTGATGACCATGAGATTTTCTATTCTGATGAAGAGAAAACTGACAAATTCATTGATGGTTTACCTTCCAAATGGGAAATGTATGGGATTATGCTCAAAGACAATGATGAGCAGTATGCTAAAATGACCTTAAAGCAAGCTATAGATAAGCTCAGAGGCTATGATTTCTCCAAGAAAACAAGAGATACAGATTATGATCAATTACAAAATCCAGGATTATATCATGGAAAGTCTGTTCTCTCGAATGTTTCATCCAGTTCGACCACTGCTCTATTTGTTGGTGAAACTGACGAACATGGTGAAATATTAACTGAGGATCTATGCTTTATAGCTTCAGATGGAGGTGAGAAACGAAGTAAGAATTCTTCTTCTGAGAAGTCAACTCAAGGGCATCATAAAATGCCAATGAGTGTGAAATCTGCAGAACAACAACTTTCTGTACTTGCCTCGTTCGTTGCTTCCTATGAGAATTACATTCAAGGGTAGATTAATGATCCTGCTCAGTTTGATGAGGATTATGATCAAGTCGACCCTGATGACTTAGAGGAAATGGATCTCCAGTGGCAACTTGCTATTTTGTCAAGGAGAGTTAAGAATTTCCTAAAGCGTACTGGTAGGAGAGTGGTGGGTAACAAACCGGGTTTTGATAAATCCAAAGTTAAGTGTTATAACTGTCAAGGTTTTGGACACTTTGCTAGGGAATGTCAACGACCAAAAGTTGATAGTGGTAATGGAAGACAAGACTCGGGAAGTACTCTAACTTCCAAAGTCTTGGTGGTTCAGCAAATGGACGGTTCCTATGATTGGTCTACTCAGCCTGAGCAAGCTCTTATGGCTGAAATAGATGATCAAGAGAAACCTACTGAATCAACATCCTATATGCCAACACCTGAGGAATCTCAAGTTAAGATGCCACACGTTGAAGTCAAAGGCGGTGATGAAGATGTGCTTTACATCAACTCAACTGAAGAGATGAGTCCCGATGAGTTTGTTGCATACATGGCTGATGTTCAGACAGACAAGAAAAGGGTATGTCTTGACCTTCTTACTCTTGCTAATGTTTGTTATTTAGTTACTGATTTACAAACTCAGGTTAGTGTATTTGCTGAATCTCACAAAACTTTAACATCTGAACTAGAAATAGCTAAAAGTGATGTAAAAAGGTTAGGTGAGGATAAACTAGGTTTAAGAGAAAAGATTCAACTTGATGCTTCTGATAGAACCAGTCTAAGTGACATCATTAATGAACAATGCGTTAAGATAGATGGGTTATATTTGAACTTAAATGAGTTAAATCAGAATATTGCTAGTAAGGATAAGGAGCTCTCAGAGTCTAAGATGAAGTTAGTTGAGTTAAACCATAAGTTTGAGAGTTATAGGACATCTTCCTTGACTTTAGATCATATTATTAGCTTACAACGTAGTGTAAAGGATGTGACTGGTTTAGGTTACACTGATGTACCCCCACCTTTTAATTCAAATTACACTACTACTTCTATTGACTTAGAGATGACTGATGTGAACCCTAATCCTGAGGCATTGGTAACCAACGAGTCGGAAACTCAGAAGGATGTTGTTAAAGACCTATCATCTGACATTAGTAACAACAAATCATTCCCTAAAGTACATTTCGTCTCGAGTGGAATGATAGTTGATACTGATGTAAATGATGAGGTGATTAAGGAACAAAAAGATTCACCTTTAGTGGTTTCGGATCAGACTAAGAAAGAGAGTGCTAAAGTGGTTAAGTCACGCAAGCAGATGTCTTGCTTCAAGTGTCACCAAAAAGGGCACGTGTCTTCTTGCTGTCCTAAGAAGAAGTTGGAAGCACCACATAAACAAGTGAATAACGATAAGACATCGAATATCTCTAGTGTGAATATAGACAGGTTAGGTACCAAACCAGGAATTGGTATTAAACCTGTAAATACTCTTAAAAGAGATGCCTCACACTGTGTCTCTCCACCTAAACCTAAACGGCCTGAACACTTTGTTAAAGATCAATTACCGTCGAGGTTTATGACTCCTAATAGAAACCATGATCATAATGAAAATGGTTCTACTTCACGAAACCATAGTCATTATGAGAATGGCTCTACTTCTCGTACACATGGGATTAACTACGGGTATAACTATAATCGTAACCAAGGACAAAAATCCCAAGGTTATGTGTCAGGGAGGGTTGGAAATAATTCATCTCATAGACCCAAGACCACTGATCATCAACAAGCTCATACTACTTCAAAAGTGACCAAAGCTCCTAATGGGAAGGATGGTTACTTTAAAGAGTTACAGTTTGTAGATGATAAGGGACAAACCAAGACCGTAATGGCTTGGGTCCCTCTTGAGAACTAATCGTGTACAACTTGTTTATGCATGAGCAGACTGCGAACAATGACAATTGGTGGTACGTTGACAGTGGCTGTTCTAGGCACATGACAGGAACTCGAAGTCTCCTGAAAGACTTCAAAGGAGGATTGAAAAAAGGAGTGCACTTCGCTGGTGATAAAGGAGGAGTAATTACTGGGAAAGGAAAAGTTTCGAATGGAACTTTGACTCTAGAGGATGTGAATTTTGTTGAAGAACTAACGCACAACCTAGTGAGTGTTTCTCAAGTCTGTGATAAAAGTCACCCTGTACTCTTCAATGAGAAAGAGGCCTTAGTCCTGAAGCCGGGTTTTGTTATTCCCGAAAAATGGATACTGATGAGGGCTCCAAGGAAGAAGGACATTTATGCTATCAACATGAGTGCTCCTATTACTTCAATGGAATCTACATGTCTCTTATCCAAGGCTTCAGAGTCAGACTCACTCCTATGGCATAGGAAAATGGCACATCTAAACTTTCGAAAAATGAACTATATAACCAAAAATGGGTTAGTCCTGGGTGTACCACAAAAGAGTTTTGCATTTGAAGACAAGTATGTATCTTGCATGAAAGGAAAGCAGCATAAAAAACCACACAAATCTAAAACTGTAAATTCTATTTCCTCACCTTTTGAATTGCTACATATGGATCTCTTGGCCCAATAAGCAAGAGAAGCATAGGTGGCAAATGGTACTGTTTGGTTGTCACAGACGATTTTTCTAGATTCTCTTGGGTGTTCTTTTTGGGATCTAAGGATGAAACTCCTGGTATTCTTATGGAGTTCTTAGATCTAATTGAGAATATCTATGGAACAAGAGTTAAGAAAATTCGTAGTGACAATGGAACAGAGTTCAAGAATTCAACGATCAATATCTATTGCTTAAGCAAAGGGATACAACATAAATTCAGTGCACCTTATGAACCTCAACAGAATGGTGTTGCTGAAAGGAAGAACATAACATTGATTGAAGGAGCTAGAACAATGCTTGCAGATTCAAAGCTTCCGGTCATCTTTTGGGCACAAGCAGTGAATATTGCATGTCATGTTCTCAATAGAGTTCTTACGGTTAAAAAGCTGAACAAAACTTGTAATGAGCTTTTAAACAATAAGAAACCTAACTTAAAAGGGTTTGAACCCTTTGGAGTTTCATGCACTTTGTTGAAGACTAGCCATCAACCAGAATTTGGTGAGAAGGCTGACGAAGGATATTTCCTAGGTTATGTGCCTAACTCACCAAACAAACGTGTCTTCAATAAGTCTACGGGACGTGTGGAAATCGTTTATAACATTGAAGTTACGAGCTACACACATGACTTGCATAAGGGATTAGATTGGCAATTTGATTATTCAGATCTCTTCAAGTCATTTAAAGTCCTTATCAGTGACTATGTCAGTAATTCAGAGATACCTGAGCATTTATTGTCTGGAGATGAAGATTTTACTCCTTATCCAACATCGAATGTTCAAACGTCTGGAATTAGGACTATGGTTGATTCTGATGAAGTTTCAACTGCACAACAACCTCCAGTTGATATATCTCAAGAGAATGTAGACTCTGAAATTGTTGAGGATGATATCCTTCCTCCTTTGAGACAATTAAGGATATCTACTACTAATGATGTTATACCACCATTAGAGGAAATTGATACTAACTTAGGAGCTGATATACCAGTTGAAACTATATCTTCAACGAGATTGAATAGGAATCATCCGATTGATGATATCATCGGTGATCCAAACTCTCCTGTTCAAACTCGGAATCAATCGAAAGCTAGTACATCAACTCACTCAAGCTTGTATGCTGAAATGAAAGAGACAGGGATTACAAATCTATGTCTATATTCGTGCTTTATCTCACAAATTGAACCTAAAAATGTTCAAATAGCTTTGAGGGAAAATTCGTGGGTCGAAGCAATGCAGGAAGAACTGTCTCGGTTCTCTAAGTTACAAGTATGGGAATTGGTTGATTTACCTGCTGGTGAATATCCAATTGGAACTAGATGGGTATTTAAGTGCAAGAAAGACGATCGGGGAATCGTGACTCGCAATAAAGCTTGTCTAGTTGTTCAAGGTTTCAATCAACAAGAGGGGATTGACTACAATGAAGTGTTTGCACCTGTGGCTAGGCTTGAAGCAACTAGGTTATTCTTAGCATTTACAGCTTCAAAGAAAATGAAAGTTTTTCAGCTGGATGTTAAGAGTGCCTTCTTGTATGGCAAAGTCAAAGAAACGGTGTACGTTTCTCAACCACCGGGATTTACTGATCCACAATATCCAGATAGAGTATATCGTCTTGATAAGGCTCTATATGGATTACATCAAGCACCGAGCGTGGTATGAGACACTATCTACTTATCTTCTTGAGAATGGTTTTACAAGAGGAAGAATAGATAGTACACTCTTTGTCAAATGGAAAAAGAGAGACTTTCTACTTGTTCAAGTATATGTTGACGATATCATCTTTGGGTCATCTGACGAAAAGATGTGTGGTGAATTTGAACAAGTCATGAAGAATAAGTTTGAGATGTCCGCTATGGGAGAACTGACATTTTTCTTAGGATTGCGAGTTGATCAAAAGAAAGATGGGTATTTCATTCATCAAACTAAGTATACAAATGAACTACTAGAACAATTCAAGATGGATGAAGCTAGAATTTATCACACTCTCATTCCGGAAGCTCATGGAATTGGTCCTGATACATCGAGTGATAAAGACGTGGATCCTACTCTTTATAGGGCCATGATTGGATCACTAATGTATCTTACTGCATCGAGGCCTGATATAATGTTTGCAGTATGTGTCTGCGCAAGATATCAAGCTACTCCTAAAGAGTCTCATATGCAAGCCGTTAAATGAATTCTACGTTACCTCAAAGGGAAGCCTAAGCTGGGTCTTTGGTATCCAACTAATGGAGACTTAGATTTTGTGGCTTACACTGATCCTGATTATGGAGGATGCAATCAGAATAGAAAGTCTACAACTGGTGGATGTCAATTCTTAGGAGGAAGACTAGTGTCTTGGCAGTGCAAGAAGCAAACCTCAGTCGCCATTTCTACATGTGAAGCTGAGTATGTTGCTGCTGGTAGCTGTTGTTCCCAAGTTTTGTGGATACAACATCAACTGCGGGATTATGGGTTAAATTTGACCAATACTCCAATGATGATTGATAACGAATCCACCATGTCAATTACCAACAACCCTGTAAAACACAGCATGACGAAGCACATTGATATTCGTCATCATTTATCAGAGATTGTGCTGAGAAGAACCTGATAAAGTTAGCTAAGGTTCCATCTGTGGATAACTTAGCAGACTTATACACCAAAGCATTCGACAGAGCTCGATTTGAGAAAAATTGGTGCAATTGAATGGAATGAGAAATCCAGAGTGATTAGTCTTCCGTAGGGTTCTTATGTCTTTGTTAGTAGCTTCTTTTATTTTCAAAAAGAAAAAAAAAAAGGGGAGGGTGATGGCGTATGGCATTCATTTGCTTGTTACCTAAGGGGAATCGCCTCCGATAAAAGGGTTAAGTATTTATCTGCTGGGAAATGATAGTACATTAGAAGAATCAGCTTAATAATAATAAGTAAAAGTCCTAAGTTAGATGTGTTAGTAGGTTCCAGTTAGTTACATTAACTTTACATCTTTACAACTAGGACTTTGCTTATCTTTATTTTAGTATACACCCTTCTCCACACGTTATAATTTACTTCGAAAACTTTAGATCTAGACAGCTTCATTATATGATATACTGGTAGGCAATTCTGCTGTGATTTCTGAGCATATAATAAGCAATAAATCTTCTGTGTGTTGTCTAGTGTGATCTACTATATGACGTATGACATAAGTCTTAATTGTTGAAAGATAGTCTAACCATACACTGTTATCAAGAATCTTTGAATATATGTCAAGACAAATAATAAGAATTATAGCTTTTAGTAAAACTACTGGTGACTTTATTGTACTAAGTACATACCTGACTTCTTTAGTTTTGCCAATGGTTTCAAACTTGTTTTGTCTATACTAAGGGATCTTATGTTGTACTAAGTACAGATCTAGAACCACTAGTATCTACAAAACAGGTTTGATGTTTGTCACATTTTAAATTCACTCAAAGGTATGTTATATGCTTCAAAAGGAACATCATTTAGTGACCTCTACCTTGAATGTGAAAGATACAGTGTTAGGTGTTCTACTTGATTTCTCAGTATGACGTATTTTGGATCACATTAGGTAATACACATACCAACAATAACGGTTTGCTAGGAAATCATTGTAGATTTTGTTTATGTGGATCATAATATCGGTAATCATCTTGAACTGTCTATGATAATTAAACGCATCATTTTGATGAATCATGCTATATCTTGTGGAGCACGGTAACCAAGTTATACTTTTATAAATATAAGTTGATAAATGGTTAAGTTGTAAGCTCTGTGTAACTTATTGTGAATTTCATAATGTATGCATACTAACAATCTTCTTAGACTTCTTAATCAACAATTGGTTCAGCTGTTTATTTCTAATATATATGATCCCTATGCAGATAAATTTTTAACACCCTCTCTTAGATTGTATTTCTGTTATTTTATTTTTGTTTATAAGTTTCATTAATACAAGGGTACTTGATACCAATGTTTATCATGAATATTTGTCCTTTTTATATTTTATTTCTTATTTTTAATATTATTTTATGTTCTTATTTGTCGTTCGTGTTGATTTAAGGTTTCAACACAAGTGAAAATACTTTTATTTTAGACTTGTTTATTTTTGGGCTTAAATTTTATTAATTATCAAAATTGTGTTTTTGGTCCAACTTGCGAATTTTTTTACATTTTCGAATTGAGTTTGACTTGCGAGTTGACCTAAGTTGACTTGCGAGTTGAGTACAGTTTGCGAGTTGAGTCAATCCTGCGAGTTGAGTTACCTGGTATAAATACCTGCGAGTTCACAAGTCCCACACACATATCTGCGAGTCCACTTTTTCAGTTGCGAGTTGATATATTGCGAACCGAGACAAGTTTACTCTATTTCAGTAATTACTTGCGAGAGTAACGACTTTTTGATTCCATAGATCTTATACATCTCCACTTTGTGAACATTTTGAGGTATAAATCATGCGATTTCATCGTGTAATTAACGCAAAATTGACATTTTTATAAAATGAGGGTTTTAGTTTAACAAATACACAAATCATTCAATATAGTGCTCATACTAACAAGAAACCTTAGGGTTTATGTTAATTGACCTATCTAGTACAAAATGGCACAATTTGCTTGACCTAAAACATGCTAAAATAGAGATTGAAAAGTGACATCATATTCACAGTTCATCCTGCGAGTTGAGTTTCAAATTCAACTCGCAGACCCGGTCTTGCGAGTTGACTTGCGAATTGAACTTGCGAGTTGACTTGTTGACTCTTGCGAGTTGACTTATTGACTTGCGAGTTGAACTTGTGAGTTGACTTGTTGACTCTTGCGAGTTGACTTGTTGACTTGTGAGTTGAACTCTGCGAGTTGATTTGTTGACCTGGGAGTTGAACCTTGCGAGTTGACTTGTTTACTTGCTTGCGAGTTGACTTGTTGACTTGCTTGCGAGTTGACTTGTTAACTATTTCTGCAAGTTGACTACTTATTTTTAATTTACGAACTCTAGATTAAACACCTCATTAAGAGTTATAAATTAATATGTTATATGATTAGTCGGGTCGACTTAAATGTGAACACGTAAAATCGTATACTTTTCATATAAGACTTATAACTTCTTGTAATAAGTAATATATTTTTGTAACAGGATGAGTAGAGAGTTAGACTTATTGATTATATATATGATTAACGGTTATAATTGTTAATTAAGTTTCACGACTTAATAGTTCAATTATGAGTTGTAGATTATATAAGTTTATCAATATATGTTAAACTAATTGTCTGACTTTTGTGTGATCTTTTCATTACAGATATGGCTAGACAATTCGCTGCTCACCACAACGTGTTAGTTGACTTGGACGTCACTGCACGAGGTGCCTCTCGTGTCGCTCGAGTTCTTTCTTATTTGGCACGATCGAGGATTCGATATGCCAGTACCGAATCACCTGCACTTTCACGGGGTTTATTATCCCAATTCTGGGAGAATATTGAGTATGACACAGTTGTGAATCCTCCGGTCATTAGGACGAGGGTTAATAATCACCTTGTTATCTTCTCTCCCACCAACATTCGGACTATCTTACAGCTAGGCATCGTCGAGCATGTCCTGGTTACGGTTTTTGGTCCCAAGAAGGGCAGATATGACGAGCTGAGCCCTTCCCTCTTATCAGCAGTACTGTCACTGGTTTATAACAAACCATACAGTTTTTCAGACTATATCTTTGGGGAAATCGTTCGACAAATCTTGGGGGGTGTTAGATCACAGTTTATGATCTACCCGAGATTCTGCATGCTAATCATTCGAGCCAATATCCCTGATCTGCAGGTTGTTCAACCAGATATTCATGTACTATTGGGCTCCAAGGCTGCAATGTTTATGCAAACCTCGCGAAGATTTGAGATGCAGCCCCAGCTGACTGAGTTATTTGGCTCTCTGATCGATCCTCACTATGAAGCGCCACCGAATAACGGTTGGATTGATGTTGATGTGGCTGCAACTGTACCTGAGCCACAGGAGCTGATTGAGGAGGTTTTGGATCAGGTAAACCAACATGGGCCTCAGGTGGATCCTGTAGTTGCTGCACAGCTGGTGCAAGAGGTTTTGGTACAACATGATGATGCCACTAATCCGATCTTGAGAGATGTAGATCAATATTCGGCTGAGGGTCCGAGTACTTCTGGACCGACTCCACTTGTTGAGCCATCTGGTGATGCTGGTCCATCGGGAAGAGATGGAGAAGCTGCTTCTGCTTCTGATTCTAAATCTGATGATGATGAGACTCGACCATCTGGGTCTGTCTCCGGGATTCCCGCCGGCATGATTCGTCAAGGGTCAAAGTTAATTATGGATTCGGCACTGCAGTTAAAAAGAAAAGCCGATGAACAAGATCCTGACTTTGTTCTTGTTGAAGATGATGAAGATGAAGATGAAGAGGAGGAGTCGCTTATCAGTCGCCCCCGCAAGCATGCTAAACAAACAGCTTCAACCTCTGCAGCTCCTACACAATCACGTTCTACGCCCTCTGAGGCTGATATGATTGCTGCTTTGGTTCGCCCGTCTTCACATCCAACCACCAAGTCCAGCAGGGTTGCCGCTCGCCTTTTAACGGATGTAGCTACTGAGATAGCTAAGAAAATGCAACCTCCTGCTCCCACCACTACTGATGCTCCTTCAACCTCACCAAAGACTGATTTTGAACGCATTATCCACTTAGAGTCTAGGGTTCGAGAGTTGGAGGCTACCGCCAACATCTTTGCATCTCAAGTTTTGTCCTTGTCTGAGAGTGTGACTGAACAGAATAAAGCTTACTCACTGCTCATCAAGACCAATAGCAATTTGATAGATGATGTAGCTGACAAGCAACGGCAGATTGACAGACTTGATCGCTTGGTTACCAGCTTCCTGAAGGACAAGCCATCTCAGGGGGAGACATTACTCTATACAGAGTCCTGCAGAGAAGATGAGCTGGCAAAGAAGCGAAGAAATGATAAAGATGATGATCCCACGGCTCAGAAAGATAGTGAGCTGGCTGGTCCCTCAACGACAAGTCAGCAAGCTAATATTCAGGGGGAGTCAAGTGTTGGTGGTGAAGCTGATAAAGAAACAACTGGTGCTGGTGAAGCTGCTGAAGAAGGTGAAGCCTGTTGAAACAACATTTTGTATTGTAATATAATTGTTTAATTAAGATTTTTGAACTTGAATGTGTAATACATTGATGTTTAAATTTTATAATTTATGAATGTTTGTATATTATAAGACTTTTGTAATCTTAGATTGATTATGATAATCGATGAAAGATTTATAAGTATATATATTGTATTTTAAATACACAAAGAAATTAATAAGAAAATTCTTAGATTGATTCAGGGAAATCGATGAAAGAATTTATAATATTAATTATTATTGATTAATAAGGAAATGCTTAGATCGATTCAGGGAAATCGATGAAAGAATTTATAATATTAATTATTATTGATCAATAAGGAAATCCTTAGATCGATTCAGGGAAATCGATGAAAGGATTTATGATATTAATGATTACTTGTGTATGTATTTCTATAGGTCTAGAAATGTTGAACTTATCCGATTCTGAAGGCGATATGCCAGATGAAGTAGATGAGGACATTGATTTTGACCTAGAAGAAGGAGAGTTTGTGCCTCCTGAAGACTGGACTTCCAGTATTGATGTTAGGATAGACGATGGTGTAGATCCTGATGCAAATATCGATGAACACATCGTAAGCCCATCAACAACGAAAGTGATTATTCAGGACGAAGATGGAGAAAGAGTTGTTGATTTAGATGAAAATCTAGATGAATCAACTAGTTCTGAATCTGAAGATGAGCTTCCTGAAAGACTCAGAAACAATCCCTTGTTTAGACCTTTGAAAAGGAAAAAGCAAAAGATTAGGATGTCTGAGGTGGATATTACCGGAAAGAAAGTACCGAGAAAAGGAATCATTGGATGGTACTTTGATAAAAAGCTTAAAGTCTTCAGCTCTCTTCCTCGATTTGAAATCCGAGACTTGGCACGCTTAGAATTGATAAATCCCAGTAATGATCCTTGTGCAAACTATGTTGAGAAAATCATTCGGACTGAGGGTAGATCAATGAAGTTTGAAAAGATAAAGCCAAGAGTCGGAAAAACGATCAAATTAAAGGAACGCAGTCAAAGAACTGGCAGAAGACTTATCCAGTTGTCAAGTGCGTACAGCAAATACCACTGAAGACAATGCCACAAAACATTTTGGGAAATCTTATGAATTGGCATGTGGACTCAGTGACTGGTGAAGCTGTCATGGTTGAAGCTAATTATGAAGTTGAAGGAGGAGAACGAGTAATTTTGAAAGTCTATGACCATCGACACTTGATGAATCTGTCTAAGAAGGATCTGTTAAAGTTAAACGAAAACAGGATCTTGACGACTGAAGCATGGGGTGATCTTGCACTAGATTATCAAATGATGGTGAAAACTTGTGTTAAAATGAAGATACATATGGGCAGTAAAATTTACAAGTAAAAACCAAAGACAAAGATGAAGATAACGATGCTAGAGCTATTGTCAAGGGGAGTTTGTTGGGACATGTTTTGTGACAACAGGTCTAGTTTGTAATAGGACTGGTATAACTATTATCACGTTTTTACATTGGTTTAGATTTGTAAATAAAAGATATTAGTTTGTTATTATTATTTTTTATATATGATAATATTAGACAAGTGACGAATACGAATTAAAGTCTGAATTGCAAAGTGAGAACTCAAGTCGCAAGTCATAAGACTTGCGAGATGAGATCTCAACTCGCAATGCCAAACTCAAGTCGCAGGTTTAAACCTGCGAGATGAGAATCTGGATTCGCAGACTGTTGATTGCGAGCTGAGATCTGGGCTCGCAGCTCATCTAGACTCGCAAGGCCCATGGGCTGCGAGTTGAGTCGGATATAAATAAAATAATTGAGTTATTTTATTGGAATCCGTGCTTTACATCACTTTAAGCATTAATTACACACACACCTCGTTTTCTGTGCCCAGATATTATTATTATATTAAAGGCTAGGTTTTGAAGGATTAGCATTAGTTAATTGTCAAAATAAAGCCTTTTAATTAATAGATAAGTTATATAAACTTTAATCAAATGTATTGAGGGATTCCGCACCTCAATACTTTAAGATAACGTTGTTATCGAACCAAGATCTAGTGACTTACAGAGACAGACCGAAACGAGTGGGAAAACTATCCAATTTAACCTTCCAAGCAAGGACATTAACTTTAATTGGAACCGCTTTTACCCATCTAATTTTAGAAGCAACATCCGGCAATGTATTATCATCTATATGTCTCCTTACCGAAGCCACCGTAAACTCCCCCGAACCCAATAGAGACCATATCCACCTATCCTACATAACTGAGAGGTTATAACCTTGTAAAATTTCCATCAAGCTGGAAAACTGCTCGCTCTCCACCCCACCTCTTGGACAACGTCATAAAGAAACATCATCACCTTCCCAAGCCAACTAATCCGCTACTGTAATGTTCTTATTTAATTCCAAAGCAAAGATTCTTGGAAATAATGATTGAAACAAAACATCTCCCTTCCACACATCCTTCCAAAAAAGAGTATTCTCTCCATTTCCCACTATTTTCTTAATAAACCCTATTAAGTCGATCCCACTCCTTTTCAACTTTTCCATTTCTCGAACAATATCCAACCAAGTCGATGGATATTTAGGCATAGTACCAAGAGCACCATATTCACCGTGCAACGCCTTAATAATTGTCGACCACAGTGAATTATTATCGTTTCTAAACCTCCACACCCATTTAAACATAAGGGCCCGATTCAATGCATAAAAACTTGACACTCCAAGACCACCTATTTTCTTTGACGCCATAACTTTTTTCCAAGATACTCTCATCATTCTTTTTTCCTTAACATCCACCCCATTGAAAAAACTACTTCGAATTGACTCCATTTTTTTAACACCTATAAAGGCACATGGAATAAAGACATGTAATAAATAGGTGTTGACCCTAACACTGATTTGAGAAGAGTTAAATGACCACCTATAGACAGAGTTTTCATCTTCCATTTAGATAGCCTAGCCCTCAATTTGTTAACAATATCGTCCTAAGTTTGAATACGAGACATCCTGGCTCCAATTTTTACTCCAAGATAAGAGAAGGGGGTCGTAAACATTGAGCAACCAAACAAGTTGGCAGCCTGCACCACTTTATCATCTTCAACCGCAATCCCCATTAACTACTTTTTTGCATATTTGTACGAAGACAAGACGCACGGAAGAAACATTCAATACCTGAACAATCGTTTTAATATTCGTATCACTCCACTGGCCCATGAACATAACATCATCTGCGTAAAACAGATGTGATAGCTGCACTACCGAGTTGATGGAGACTCCTTTAAACATACCTTCATTGACCACATTCTGGAACGATAAATGAAGAGATTCCATTATTAGGATAAATAGAAATGGCGAGAGCAGATCTCCCTGCTTAAGACCTTTGTAAAATTGAAATTCGTTTGTGGGGCTCCCATTCACCATAATCGATCCCCTCGATGATGATAGACAGCTTTGATTTACACCACCGATCGACGAAACCAAATTTTTTAAAACATCGTCTAAATTATCCCACCGTACTGAGTCATAGGCCTTTTCAAAATCAACTTTAAAAATCAAAGTTTGCTTTTTCTTGGATTTACACCTTTGAATTAACTCATTCAATATGAACAGACCATCGAATGACTTTTGGCAACAAAAGCAGATTGCACATTATTCACCAAATTTCCCAACACACCAACTAAAAGATTAGCCAGGATCTTCGCAATAATTTTATATAAACTTCCAATCAAACTAATTGGTCTGAAGTCTTTAACCATTTTGGCATCTTGCGTTTTAGGAATCAAAGCAATAAAAGAAGAATTACCCCCTTTAGGAAAAGTGCCATGCTAGAAAAAATATAAAACAACATCATTAACATCGTCTTCTATTAGACTCCAGTATCGGCGGTAAAACCCGAACGTGAAACCATCAGGGCCTGGAGATCTATCTAAACCACAATCCCAAACAGCCATTTTGATTTCTTCCTTTGAGACATTTCTTTCCATATCATCCCTCTGATCCGCCGAAAGAATATTGGGAAATAACCTATCTAAAATAAAACGAGATGACCCAGGCCGATCAAAATGATTCTTGAAATGCATAAAAAAACTCATTCTTCACCACACTTGGGGAATCAATCCACACTCCATCCACTAAGATGCCTCGGACATATAAATGACTCCTTTTTTTGTTAAGAATGCCATGAAAATATTTCGAGTTTTCATCACCTTCAAGCGCCCATCTGGTCTTAAGTTTTTGAGCCACCTCCAAAGAATCTATTCTACCCAACTCTTGAAGGTCCTTTAAGATGTTCGTCCGTTTGATAAGAATATTAGAGTTGAAATCACCCTTGTCCAAAACCACGTCCATATGAGCCAACGAAACTTTAAGACGAACCTTCTCGCTATACAAACTTTCTTTCTTAACTCTAGTCCAATTACGAATTTTAGATTTTAGAATTTTCAATTTCTTCATAAAACGTAATATGGCGTTATGGTCCGAAACAATAGTGTCTTTCCAAACATCCTCGTAATAAAATAGGTCTGTTGTGGTCCGACAGATACCTATCCAACGTAATGGCAGAATGTTCGGGCAACATTCCATTAAACCTTCTGATATCAAAAAACGATCCAAATTACTCATCTTAGAAGCTGACTTATGAACCCAAGTAAACGAACATCCGCCCAAAGGAACATCCACCAAACCTCCCAAATTAATAAAAGAATTAAAGACGTCAGCGTCATGTTTATTGAAATTAGACCCAAATCTTTCTTCAGTCGAGCGAACTTCGTTGAAATCCCCCATAATTATAACTTCACCATTCCATTTCTCAACCACAGAATACAGATACTCCCATAACGTCTTTTTTTCAGAGCTGTCTTGGGGGGCATATACCGAAATAATAAGCAAACTTTTTCCATTAGGAATCCAAACACCTTGAATTACAATAAAATCCCTCCGGATTTACCAACAGAAGGTAACACAAACAAACTCGAACAAGGAATTACCCCAACACATCTTAACATTGAAAACATCGACTCTCTCCATTTTAGTTTCTTGAAGCGATAAGAAATTCACCTTATTCTTGATGCACAACTCCTTAACCCAATCTTTTTTGGTCTTTTGGGCAAGACCTTAAATATTTAAGGACATAAAATTCATTTATTCACCTCATCCACTCCTCCGAAGTCAATGATCTCTTCTATGTTTCTAATACATTCGTCCATCTTGTAACCCATAGTCTGACCAACCTGCACTAAATACTCCATCAATTGAATACTAGATCCCCTCGCTCTAGGGCTTTTCACTTTAATAAACTTCCCAATGCATGTGGAAGTCTCCATATCTTCTTTCAACATCGAACCAGATTCCACATTCCTTACAGCAGAGTGTGCCTCATTAACCTTACTCTTTTGAACGTCTGACTTTTCCTCTCCTTTTGTATTATCCAAATCCTTGTGATTTATATCTTTAGCCAACCTAGGAGTAAAACCTGGGGGGAATTTTAAAGTTTCCTCTGAGATCGCCCCCTCTTTTATATTCCTTTGTTCCTTCTCCAGAAGTTCATAAATATTGAAAGGATCTTCAGATTGGACTTCCCTCAAAACCTCAGATTTGTCCTTCAATCCCAAATTTTGCACTTGCTCCTGTTCAAAGATAGTTTCTGGGATTTCATATGCGTCGCTATCTTCTGCTAATCTTGATCTCTTATGCAAAGAGTCGTTATCTCTTATGGAATTTCCGTCCATTGAGTCATCCGAATTATTTTCTACATCTATATAGTTCGGACTCCTCCCATTCACTTCTTTAGCCCTAACCCAGTGGACTTTTCCTTGGACAATAATCTTGAAGGATTCAAATATGTTCTCCTCCAAAGTTGTAGAAATACACACTCTTTTCTTGTGAAGGTTAATTTCATCATTGTCTTCTTCATAAACTAACTCACCCCATTTCGAGATAATTTTCAAGAAGGTGTTTTTCGACCAAACATTCAAAGGAACTCCTTCAATATCCACCCAAGCAACCCTCTTATCCAAACTTAAAGTACGAGTTGATTGTTGAGAATTGAAAACCAGGAACTTATTCCAACATGAGACTTAAATTCTCTTTCGCTAACATAGAATGAAATTCAAGTAATACCCAAAATCCTCCCAAATACTTAATATTAACCTTTCCAAAACCTTCTGAGTTCACAACTACCTTTAAATTGGATAATGAGCTAAATTCTTTCAACTTACCCACCAAAGCTAACGAGAAATCATGTTGCAAAAAACACGATTCATCTAGAACTATGGCTGGTTTATTAGTTTCCTCCACTCCATAATTCATCATATCTTTTTTAACTTCATTTGCATATGACATAAGTCTACCTCCATCCCCATATCTATTACCAAAATCACCAGGAGAATCGAACTTTTGGACACCTTTTTGCACGTCTTTCGCAGGTAAGTAAACTCTATTTGCCCTAACGTCAGAATGAGGACGAAAACTCACATTCTTCCTAGCAAACCTAGCCACATTAGCGTGTAATCTAAACTTCCCAATCCACACATTACATAAAGATTCCATTAAGCTATCGATGTTCTCCACCTTGATAAACCGGCAAAATGCAAACATTTGACCAAATTTGTTCTTTTTCTTAGCAATAAAAACATCAACAAGGGTCCCCATATTACCACATATTTTCCATAATTCCCGCACCGTGATGTGCGAAGGGAAATTAGATATATAAACTGGGACATAAACCTTCATAGTATCACCAATATTAGATAACTTAGCATACGGGTATTTCAAACTTTCAAACACCGAACGATGTTTCTTCCGATTAACCTCCTTCCATTCAAAGTCGCCCATAAAGAAATGCACCAAACTCATAGGCAACTACAACAAAATAATCTAACATAAACTGCCAATTGTCAAGGAAAAAATAAGATCGAATATACGACCCAAGTTCGAAAGAGAAGCAGGTTCGAAGAAGTCCAAATACGATCCGAAACACAAGTTCGAAGGTAGACAAGAGCTACAAGTACGAATGACTGGACAGCAAGTTCGTAGACTGAAACAATTGGATTCAAATCATAGGTTCGTACACAACCGAAAACCCAATCAAAATCAACAAAATGATCTCGAAACAAAAGAAACAAATGAGCGACAATGAAAAATACAGAAAGCCAAGGAAAATCGGCCGACAAACTCACGAACGAAACGAAACAAAAAAATGCTGAAGAGGGAACGAAATGGAGAATCGAAACAACAGTGAAACCAAGGGAAAAGGAAAACAAACAGAGAGGACGAGACTTACGCCTGGATGAACGCTGGAGATGGAGGAAAAAACGCCGGAGAGGGATACGAACTTAATTGATACATCAAAAGAGTATTCTCTCCATTTCCCACTCTTTTCTTAATAAACCCCAGTAAGTCATCACTTGATGCACATTATTCACATTAACAAAAATAACAAAGAACTGTCAGGATACTATAAAGTTGAACTTATATTTTA